>CM054115.1:41734176-42466676 GCA_028673005.1 Tanypteryx hageni
AGTTGTATCTCGTTAAGCTGAGACGAAGGTTATTTAGGGGCTATGGCTGGAAGCAACAATTATTTCGTTTGCAAATTTCTTTATCGAGACATTTTTTGATTAAAAAAAAACATCCAACTTCTTATGGATGAAGCCAAATTGAAAAAGTAAGGAAATAAATGATTAATCAGATATCACGGACAGGTTTTTTATATAAAAAAACTGATGTTGCCACCACATGGCTTTCTCCATACCTGTAATATTTTTAAAAATTCCAAATAGGGTAAATAATAATAAATATATTAAGGAATCGCAAGAAAAATTCAGACAACAAATATCTGAAATAAACCTTCTGATATTGAATATAACCACGAAGCTCCAGTAATTAACAAAATAAAAAGGAGCGTTACTAATTGTCAGACAACTAAGCGTCAAGTGTTTACAATAGTCGCCGGTAGGTGGCGTAGTGGTGGCAACTAAAAAATAAAATTTTTAAAATAACCTATAAAGAATGCATTACATGGGGAAATGTTTCTACATCATTTATTCCAGTATATATAATCAAATATCAAAGCAAATATAAAAACACGATGTGACAAGAGTAAACACCCACTTTTGTTTGACCGAGTTTTACCAAAAACTAATAAACTCTTGTTACTTTAGCAAAACTGTCAAATACAAAATTTCGCGTTGATCTAATAAATAGTGTCTAGGTTACAGCACCCACAAAATGTCTATCACAGACACGCACATACATCATCGAGAAATGGTCAAAACGTGTTCAGGGGGCCTCAAAACATGTATTTCCGTTGAAATATCGAAATCGATTTTTTTCATGAAAACAATACTTCCCCCCCACTTATGGATAAAGTAAAAATATAAGCATAAAATGGACGGACCCCAAAACTAATAGTGTTCGTGAGTGTCACCAACAAAAACTATCCTGAAAATTGGGCTACTCTTAACTTGAACGGCGTAGAAGTAGTTTGCCGGAAGAACAACGGACAGGCGGGCAAAACGACTAAATTAGCTGATTAAAAAAAAACGCTAAAAATTATGCAACTCAAATGGCTATAAAATAGTCGACGAGTTTTGCAGAGGTTTTCACTATCGTCAAAGGGGTGGCGGTTGGGTTAGATCGTTGACCTGCTACGCACCGGTCCCTGGTTCGAATCCGGCGGAGGTCAGGTCCCCTACTTGTGAGCTTTGTGGAAACCTCGCAAGTCAGCTCTCTCTGTCCTTCAAAAGAGACGTTAAACAGTTGACCCCCTTGGTGCTCTTCGCAAAGAGTAGGCTAATGTCGACACCGGATTTCCCTCTTTCCTTGTGGGGGTGTAAGAAGTTATGGCTATCATTATCCAAGAGGTTGATTAGCCTGAAATACACACAAACTATCCTCAAAATCACTGTTTTTTCTTGTTTTTTGGCGAATAAATAAATCAAACCCCCAAATAAGGCGCAGTTTTGATTACGAATTTCACACAATTTTAGTCTACTTTCCAGAATGGAAATAGGCTTATAGTTTCTTCGTTGTATCTGTTTGTCCGTTTGTCTGTCTGTTCTCCATATTA
Organism: Tanypteryx hageni; assembly: GCA_028673005.1. Classification (NCBI taxonomy): domain Eukaryota; kingdom Metazoa; phylum Arthropoda; class Insecta; order Odonata; family Petaluridae; genus Tanypteryx; species Tanypteryx hageni. The sequence continues at coordinate 41,735,727 of CM054115.1, forward strand.
ACTTTTGAACCAATTGACGGATTTTCATGACACTTGGTGGAAATCTCTTGCCACTGGGGTCGAGCTCCCGAGGATAGTTTTCGTTGCGAAGATTGAAAGTCCTAGGTTTGATTCCAGTAACTGTCCTTCCCATTTGATTTATATGGGAGATCTGAAATCCATCGTCCAGGGTAATTTTATCTTGCATATAAAAATATCTTAGAATTGTAATATCGGAGCGGGATATGTACTATTCTCTGAGGAAAAGAATAGATAATTCTAATAACAATAATTCTAATTTTATCTTATAATTTTATTTATCGGTCGTATTTATTAGCAGTTTTTGCCACTCATTACGAGAGTGTTGCCATAGCAACGACTATTGTTGGACTCGGATTCGGTATAGTCTAGTACAGTGATGCCCAATACTTTTTACATGGTAGGTCACACCGGCGGTTACGAATCCTTCGGCGGGCCGCATTTATAAGTTGTCAATCCTTCGGCGGACCGGGTTAGAGTTGAATTGGAAGTTACCTATGTATTTAGGTGTATATAAGTGAAAATAAATTTAATAAGTTAATATAAAAGTTGGTAATAAGGATTTAATGGTTAACATTCCAATATTAAAAGTTTCATTGTTTAAATTTTCATAAAAAATACGATTTTGTGACATACGTTTTTCGGATTACTTATTAATCGTTGCTTTGCGGGCCGCACAAAAACCCTTAGCGGGCCGTAGTTTGGGCACCACTGGTCGCGGGTGTGCCGGTGGTGTAATAGTTAGGACGCTGGTTGCTACTCGCCTGCTGATTGAAAAGGCAGCGGGCACGAACCCTGCGCAAGTAGGATTTTCCAAGGTCGCCCGGCCCCCTGTTTGTGTGGCTTGAGGAGACCGCGCAAATTCAGCTGTTCCGTCCTTCGGAAGGGACGTTAAGCCGTTGGCCCCCCTGGTGTTCTTCGTAAGAGCAGGCAAATGCCGGCACCGGGTTTCCCTCCTGCCTTCCCCGGTTATTCATTGCACTACCTCTGAGATACCCATTTGTGTTATACCCATTTGTGTTGCAAGAGAGGCGAATTGGCTGGGCACAAACAAAAAAACACCACTGGTCGCTGGCTACTACTCGCCTGCTGCTTGAAAGGCAGCGGGCACAAATCCTGCGCAAGTAGGATTTTTTCCGAGACCGCCCGGCCCCCTGTTTGTGTGGTTTGAGGAGACCGCGCAAATTGAGCGTTCCGTCCTTCGGAAGAGACGTTAATCCGGTGGTCCCCTTGGTGTTCTTCGTTAAGAGTAAACTAATGCCGGCACCGGGTTTCTCTTCTCCCTTGTTATCCAGCTAATCATTGCACTACCTCTTACATACCCATTGCGCGTAGGCAAGAGGTGAATCAGCTGGGAACATACATTACTGCCACTGGTCTAGTACATACACGCGTTATTTTTACCACAGATATACGCGTAATCAATTTTGTTTTTCGTTCGAATGTATTTGTAATATTTTATAACGCTTAATTATGAAATTTGGGAACACATAGTGCTACTCATCCGCGGTGATTTTAAAGCTATTAGAGCCAATATAAATAATTGTTGCACCACATGTAATTTAAAATATTTATGTGGAAAGTAGGCATAAGTTCTGTTTGGATCATCTTGTTTTAGCTTCTTTAAGATTCGTTAGAAGTCTTAAAACTCTGTGATTAGCTGTTTCATTTTTTGGATGTATTACGGAGTTGACTTTATGTGTGTTTTCCTTTTAAATCTTAACCTATTATTAGGATTCTACTCATAAAATATATAAACATAGTATTGACAAGGATAAATACTTTAGCTATTTAATATTATATCTTTGAAAAACAAAAATTGCTCCAGAAAAATTGGACATGATATTTTTCCATTATATTCGCGTCGGAAAATGGATAACGACCTTTTTTTTTTAAAAAAAACACCCTTTTGTAATTTATCCGAAGAGCAAATTTTTAAAATAACCACGCTCCCTAATTATCATGACAGAATAATGTGTTTTGCTCTTGCAAAAATTCTTTTATACCTCGAAAATAGCTGTCGAAGCATGGAAAGGAAATTATCACGCCGAGATAGAAATCTCAACTTAGCTCACGAAATACCGACATTAGCTCATTTTGCCAAGGGATGAAAATGGAGGATGATGCCTAACCTTCCGAAAAAGATAGGAGGCAATTTTCTCAAAAAATAATAGAAAAAACACGCCTTGCGTGCTGTAAAGTACATCCCGTTGAGAGACGCATCGGCCGTTTCTATGGGAAACGGGATAACCTTATATTTCACATCTCCTTCCTCTTTCAACGCCTGTTAACGCAGTTCCTTTCCTCTGAAAATCCTCGAGGAAGATTCCGAATTGGAACTTTTACAGGAGGACGGCCATCTGGAGACGCGAAAGAGAAAAAGGCCGTTCCGTCTTTGTTATTTTTTCTTGGAGGAATTCCGTCATCGTCACATTTAATCCTTTCAAACTAGGTCCAAGGTTTCTGATAGAGCGGGGGAAGTGCTAAATGGTCGAGAACATCTCGATTCCACGAATTCAAGAAAAAAGCAAATTCGTTCGGGTGAAATCTTCGCTTGCTTTTTAGTTTGTGTTCGCTCTATAATGGGCCCTTTTCGGCAGTCTAAAAAAACCTTTGGCTTCAAAGCGTTAATAAAAGCGTATCGTCGGCGCTAATGACGATGCTCGCTAAGGGTGGGAGACTAATTATAAATCTTTTGTGGGAATGCAGAAGAAAGGACCTTGGAGGCCTCGGCATCTCGGCCCCTAAAACACTCTGATTGTTTGTGTGCCGATGAAATCCTTTAGATAGACCAGATTTCGGGTTTTTTCGAGGGAGGAGGGAAAGGCGCGTTTTTATGGAGCGCAAAAATACTGCTTTTGGGGGTTATTTATTTTCTTAGCAGTTGGCCCTAACCAAAATAGCTGCATTGCAGTTTTCAAAAATGTTTCGTGAGTAATTACGAAATTGTGCAGGACAATGGAAGAAAAACAATATTCGCCGGTCGGATTTCCTGTACAGGGTCTTAATAAAATAAGGCAATGGGTTCAATTTACAAACTTTATTTTGAATGTATATTGTTGATGATTGTTTGTCACAGATTGTTTTTCGGTATTTTATTTAAAAAATAATGGAATAACTTAAACCACCAGAAAAATTAGTTGTAAATGTACTTCTACAGATCAATTTTTATAATTTGTTATAATTAATGTTTTACATCAAAAGACCTTGGCTATGACAAAGGAAAAACGAATTATAAATATAAAACGTAATTGTATGATCAAAGACGCTCATGAAGAAGTAAGAAGATTGGTTTTGAGTTTTAAAAGCAACCTGCAGCCTCGAAAGTCATAGGATTAGTTCAATAGCTCGAAAAACATGATTCGTTTACAATAAAACACGATCAGTACATACTTAAGTCTTTCAAAGTAAGAGAAATTCCAACGTTTCGTGACTAGTCCACTCGCAGAATTTCAAATCAGTTGAATAACATTAAAGTCAGCCACCAAACTGTATTTAAATTTAAATGAAAACAGTTGCGTTTCTTTTGGAAACCCATGTATTTATTTTGAGCGTGAGTCATTGATGGTGTATTTTGGTTTTAATTAATTTTCGTTGAACGAATTCGCTAGACATATTTTAGTTGGACTTGGTTAACCTGAAGGCAAAGATTATTGTGCTAATTCTATATTTGAAATGTACAGAAACAACAACAGTTTGAAGTTATTTTAGAGATGTCGTGAAATTTCGTGCCGATATCCAAACAGGAAGTCAGTTAGATTCAATCTTTGCAACTGGTCATTCAAATCTTATCCGAGATCAACGATTAAGAGGGGAATCTATAACGTAATAGGCTAACTGTTTACGCGTCTGCAATAATTGCTTCATAGCTTTAAAACGGGCGACAGTCGAAATAAAACTTGTTCATTTTAAACGATTAAGCTAATCCAACAGTTTAAAATGTAATCTATAATAAATAGCCAGGTTCGTAAATACGTGTATTAGTAAATCTAGAGCAATATAAATTAATGTTCACGAGGAATAGCTGGCAATAATTAAGCTCATTATCTACCATGCAAGGAAATACAGCTAACGCAGTAGATATGTAAATAATTGGGAATAATCTTGACAAATACATATCTTCCCGCAATTTTCACTAATTGATTATAATTTGGGATACTTGAATTGTTATAGATTCTTCGTGATTGGAATGAAATATCGAAACTACGCCAAAAGTTTTTTCTGTCAATAAAAGCGAATTTTGAAAGTTAAATTTATGATTTATAATCAGATAGGATTTTATTTAACCAGTAAACCGTAAAACTTTCACGCTGTTAACGTTAAGTTAAAAAGCCTTTTTTCTCTAAGCATGAAAATTAAAACATTAAAAAAATTATGGCCCATCCAAACTTATTCCAGATTGTTGCGGTCCATAAAAATACCGGAATTTCTTCTCAAACTTAAAAAATGTGCCGCAAAATGTAATGCTGCCGACATTTTCCCATTCACAAAAACATCACCATTAAAAATAAACGTTTACGAAATAGCAAATTGTTCAGTAGCCGTCAGAGCGAATACCAAAAGATCATGTAACGAGATACTTAAGAGGATTGTGTTGAAAACAAAAAAAAGCTATCTTCTCAGCGGAAATGTATCAATCAAGTGGTTTTAATCGGATTTCGATCGTCGAAAACGATTAGGAGGTTATTCCCGCCTTCCATCCACCTCCCCCCCCCCTATCCTTTACTCCCTTGTCGTTCGACTAACAAAGGGGAAAATAGTATACCCGCTTTCCGTGTCATGGTTGAAGCCCTTGTTCTTAAATCCACCGCTGTCGCTCTCCCAATATTTACATTCCGGGACGGAGATTACTTTGAGCGGCCAGCATTGCTCTTCGGAAAGTTGGAAGGGGAGAGGGAAAACAAAACCGACTCGAAAATGCTCACCCGATAAAACCATATAACGTTCGATCTCCCTCTTCTTAAGCCCTGACCCTTTTCCTCCTCCTACTGATTCTTCACTGCCTGTTTCTCCAAATCTTCCTCATCGTCATCAGTTCCCTCCCCCGTCATTCTTTCTCTCTTTCCTATCTCTTCCTTTCCTGTATTATTTTCCTCTTTCTTCTTCGCATCCTTAATCTATTTTCATTCTACTTTTCGTCGTACTTCCTGTCCTACACTTTTTCCTCCTTCATATTCATATTCTTCCTCAACCCGCTCTCTCTCTTCTTCTCTCTCACATCTATCTCCCATTACCTCCTTCCTCTTTCTTGATCTCTTTCTCCCTCCATATCCTCTCCCTCCTACCCCTCTATTTCCTCTTTCCTAATCTCTCCTTTTCCTACATATCCTCTACTTTATCTCTCTATCCTTGTCTCCATTTCTCCCATTTTCTCATCTCTCTGTTGTCTTCTCTCTCTCTCTCTCCCTCATTTCCTCCCTCTTCGTCTTCCACTTCTTTCTCATTTATAAACTTCTTCGCCTCATCCCACTCTTTCATTTTCTCATACTCATACAATCGACGTTCTACAACTCTGACTTCTGGTTGGCCCCGTCGCATTCCTAGCTTTGCTGCTGATGCGGATCTAACTCTTTTTAACTAGGCTCGTTTGCACTTCAAAGGCCATATGGGGCATTAACTCCTCCCTCCAAGCGGGGACGCTTGCTGCGATGGAGGGTTTCTTGCGAATCAAGGTTGGCGATGGGACGCTTGTAGCGGTCCCACCACCAAACCTTGAGTCGCCCAACTTCTGCACCTCTTGGTGCTCTGATACTGCTGCCTTACAGTAGAATTCCTTGGACATCCTCGGCAGGAGGATTCCCAGGGGTTCCACATTCCCGTTTTCATGCATCCGGCTGATATGGTCATATCTTCCACGGCCAAGTAACAGCCGGAGTGCAATGTTCTGTACAACTTGCAGCCTGTGACGTGCGTCATAATCCGTCCGATTCTGTGCCCGTATGTCTTGTCGGCCGACACCAAGAGATGCCTCTACCTGAGATATGCACGGCCTATCATCACGTACGCAGCTCCGGTCTGGTCTGGTGTGGCCAAGACCACCCTATATGGGCTTCACCTTGTACAGAACAACGCCCTCCGGCGGGTCTAGGACATCTCGCCGCAGCCGACTCACCGCGAGACAACTAGCCACGACCAGCTCGCCGCAGAGACATCTCGCTGCAGAGACATCTCGCCGCAGACCCAACTTTCCGCAGGCCCATCTCGCCGCAGACCCAACTCGCTGCAGGCCCATCTCGCCCCTAAAACGCGAATAATTCAATCAAATACGTAGATATAAACTTGAAATGTTGCAGAAATAATCTATTCAGATGTTAAAATGCTGTGTCGAAGGAAAATTTACGACAAACGGTCAGGGTTCGACTACAGGGGATGATTAGCATTCCCTATAAGATAGCACGTAAAAATCGACCTTTTGACATGCAGGCTTTTCTTCTTTTGGGGATAATAATAAAAAGCAGGAAATGGCTAATATAAATAAATCACGGAAATATTAAATTTATTAAATTATACTTTCATTACTCCTACCAATGGGATGTATCAAAATCAGACAATATAAATAAACTTAAATTTCGATACCATTTTGGTACCAGCCAATCGCCTTTCTCAATTTTTCAAAAATCAGCTTATCATATCATCGTAAATATTCATCCCCTGCCATATACAGAGAGTTACTTGAGAAACCAACTCGTAAAAAGACCGCGTTCGCGTTTGGAAACGAGCGATGACGAGGCGAATTGAGACTTCGCTGTGAGTGTTATAACAGAATGCGAGTAAAAACAATCATTATGGACGTTAGATTGAAATTCTATCGTTTTCTTATAGTATATTTCATGCTGAATCTGATTATGGTTGTATGAAACATTCTCAAAAATCGGTAAATACCATAAACTTCGAAAGACTTTTAAATGTCTTTTTTTTGTATTCTGCGTATATCGTCCTTCCTTATACATACAACGTCATATTTCAACTTCCATTGAATAAAAAGGGAGAATTTTTTATGCGACTTTTGTAATGATTACAAATAACGACAAAGTAGCTAAAGAATAAATAAAAATTATTAACTGCCTTTAAAGAATATAACAATCGTAACATTCATCTAAAATCTAAATCTAAAATGATATTTTAAGTTTTTAACGAAAAAAGTCTTGCAGTCTACATTCCAACTCTTCCCTAGTTAATCAAACAGAGTAGAAACGTTTTTTACTTTCTCCATATACGTAGTATAGGGGAAAGCATTGTATTCATGAAAAAAACGACTTCGAGATTTCAACGGATATACACGTTTTCAGGTCCCCTGAACACGTTTTGACCATTTGCTCGATGATGTCTTTGTGTGTGTTAGTGTGTCTTAGTAACGCTCCTTTTTCTTTTCTTAATTGTTGGAGCTTTGTGGCTATATCCAATATTAGAAGGCTATGGTTTGAGTTCATTTCTGTTCTTTGTAAAGTCTAAAATTTTCTCGCAGTTTCTTAAAATATTTATTATTATATAACCTATTTGGAATTTTTAGAAATGCTACAGATATGGAGAAAGTCATGTGGTGGCCACATCAGATTTTTATTATTACCTCCAAAAGAAGAAAAAGCCTGCATGTCAAAAGGTCGATTTTTACGTGCTATCTTATGGGGAATGCAAATCATCCCCTGGATCCGAACCCTGGCCATTTGTCGTAAATTTTCCTTCAGAACAGCATTTTAATATCAGGAAAGATTTTTTATGCCACATTTCAAGTTCATAACTACGTATTTGATTGAGTTATTCGCGAGTTCGCGGCGAGTTGGGTCTGCGGCGAGATGTCTTTGCGGCGAGCTGGTCGTGGCGAGTTGTCTCGCGGCGAGTCGGCTGCGGCGAGATGCCCCATTCTGCACGTGAGGAGCTTTGGTAACGGCTGTTCAGCCGCGTTCTTCGCACTGCAGCGAATCTCTTCATGCGTTATCGTGACAATGCCACAATAATATTTCGCGCTGAGATTTGGCAAATACGCTACCCACGTATTTCCGCGTACGGTGGTGCTTATCATTTATTACCCCTCGAAGTTGATTTGCGCGGAGCTTAACGCGTGTGGCGTAGCACGCGCCTACGAAGCGTGGATTTCAGTAATACGAACGCAGAAGCAATACGCGGAGGATTGCAAAATAGCCTACAATATGTGAAGGGGAGCATAAAGGGAACGGTTTTTTCAATCACAAAAAAGTTTTATAATATGGCGATATTTATTCATGAATGCATAAACACCGGATCATTTGAATTTATTTATTCATACCTCGAAAATTGAAAATTTTCATTTCAAAAAAATCTCACTGATTATTTATTCGCTGAGTATATCTACGTGTGAGATGTTTCAAACGCGGTGATAGAGGATAGAAGGCCTTAATGCCTTATAAAACAATTAGTATAAATAAAAAAGTTCCGATAATGACCAGACGCCATTTCTAGTCCAGTTTTGCGTGTTCAATGATACGCTCAGCTGTAATCTGTATTCATATATTGTAGTGTTTCTTTAAAGGTGATATCAGTCCTCAAGTAAAAGTGTTCAATTTTTAAAATTTTAATTATTTCCGACTGTCTGATCCATGTTTGGTTCCAGTTAATTCGGCTTTTTCTGCATAGGTTCACGTTTCAATTCCGTACAATATCCTTGATCGTATGCAAGCCTCACGTTTCATTGTCCTTATACATATTCTCATAACAAACTACCCCGCATGAATTGACGCAACCGTTCACATTACATATGCTTATAAAGTGAATTTGTGAAGAAATTACTCTAAATTTCGAGCAATGCAACTTATAAATACAGAGAATTATATGTAAATGCCTCTGTTTTTTATAAATCGTATGAACACATTCACAGTTCAAGAACAACCTCTTAAAAATACTACAGTAGCCACAAAAAGATTATGTTAAGGCTACTGGAAATAACTGAGACACGTATTTTTAAGTGCTTGTTCTTGAAAATTTTCAGCCATAAGACGAAATTGATAATTACGGTGAATTACATTCCCTGTTATTTCTTCGAATAATATCTTAAAATTTCTTTTTTCTATAGTAATTTTTATATGTATGTTCTTAAATTGCTTTAAGTTAGGCCATTTACGTTTCACATTTTTCAGAATAATTTATGAGTATTATCATGGCTCCATATTCTTACATATTTTATTTAACTACCAGGTATATTTTATAAACAAAGAAACAATTCATGACTGTGATGTCTCGTTAATTATTTCGTAACTTTTTATAAATTTTTATCAATTAGAAAAGTTGAGCTGAAACTGTGCATTGTCTTTACTCTTCATTTACGAAAATCATTTTAATGGTGAAACCTGTCCTTCATTGAAGAGCCAACTTATTGTTACAAATCCTTAGAGGTTACTCTGAAGTGATGTACATTAATATCAGAGAAAATTTATCGAATCAATACGGCAGGATTCTAGATGCCATCTTTTATCACGTACTTTTAAAACCCACGAGAGAGAGAGAGAGAGAGAGAGAGTGTGTGTGTGTGTGTGAGAGAGAGAGGGAGAGATAGATAGAGAGAGGGAGAGAGAGCGAGAGAGAGAGATATATATGAAAGCGATATTAGCCTTTTGGCTAATGCTGCATTTTGCTACGAAAATGAACAATTCCCTCTTTTAAAATAAAATTTCGAGAACGAGTATTTTTACTCTAACAAATATTTGAACAGACAGACACGTTAAAGAAATTAAATAAATATTCTATTTAATTCCATGAAACTTTGGCGTTTTTCCGGATGCATCATAAAAGTTGGATTTCTCGTTAAAACATTTATTTCATATCAGTAATGAGGTCAGGCTCAGCTCGGTGGAATTTACTCATAATGATAAAATAACTTTGTTGTTTCCACAAACTTTTATTTAAACACGACCGGTTTCACTACGATCGTAGCATCATCACCTGATGCATTTATTTTATATTTTAATCAAAGTATTACATTCGTAATGGAAAATAACATTTCCCTGTGAGAAGTTATTTTCACATGAATAGAACATTTTACTTTCTTTATCCGTATACTTGGTCTTAAAATTTTACCGGCCATAAAAGTAGTAGAGCAGACCGGGGCTAGTTTTCTTTTCGTGTCACGTTAAAGCTGCATTAATCAAATGGCAATTTCTTGGTTGACAGTTTCACAGAAATCTCGTTAAAACTGTTTTTAATATGTAGCTAGCCTCATTTTCATCAAGAAATTTCTTTTGAGAAGGAGTCACGTCGTAACAACTTGCCCCAACCCGGGGCAATGAGGCAAGTTGTTACAATGTTTATGAATAGGCTAAACGATCTTACTTTGTAACTCTTTTTATTTTTCCTTCTTATAGACATTAGGCAATAATATTTTCAGCACGTGTATGAAACAATAGCTAAATATAAAAGAATATAAGAAATAATAAAATATTAAGGAGATGAAAACTTTTAACATTGCATTATCGAAATGGAGGTATTCTAAAAAAAAGCAAAAGATCAAATTAAAAAATGTAAAAAGGTATTTCTGAGCACTGGAAAATTCAGGGATCTTCTAAATTTATACCCGAGTCGCAAATGACGCATACATAAAACGAATTGCCGGAACCACAAGCAACGTGAACCCATGTTTTACATTTAATGCACTGTATCGACTTTTTTGCCTGTTTTTGAAAGACCACTGTTACTGACAAACAATGCAGAAGCATTCTTTACTTTCATCGTCCGACCTCGATGAGTTTGCAATTCTTCTTGTGCGTTTTCTATTGATCGTTTTTTCAGTCTCGTATTGACATCCTACCCATCGTACAGACTGTACCGCTTCATGAAAAATTTTTGCAGGCATTTCTCTCCCTGTTCGTCTTCCTTATGCATGCCCTAACCATTGTTGGTAGGACAAAAGGGACCGAACAAACATAATTATTCCTTTAATTTTCATCCTTCGTGGCATGTTGTTACAGTGTATCAGCATGCCTCGGCCTAGCCATTTTGATTTCTTCTCTGGTTTAACCACAATGGTGAAACGCAAGACAAACAACAACAACAACAACACAATGCAGAGCATATACTATAAGCTATACGAAATTATACTAGTGAACTTCTCACCTAGAAGAGTAACTGAGACAGAAGGCTTCAAAATCAATACAAAAATTGTACTTTTCACCATAAAAACACCTTTCGTAGAGATGACACAGGACATAAAATATGAAAACGATAAAAAAATTTGATCCATACGCGCTGTTTCCCTTGATTAAAGAAAAATTTCTAATGGCATAATTAAAAATATCCCTTTCTCGTCTCATTCATTCGACTACTCGCTATGAAGAAACAGACACACCAAGGCATCGTTAGTATTTTTAGTTTTAACAATATTGTTTAAGAAGCTTTTATCCCTCGATGAATGTTTTTGCATCTAAGTCCATTCCCTAATTCCATTCGAGGGGACGACGTAAAAGAACTTGTTATTTTCGTCATGAATTTCTTCGTAATCGTCGATTAACGCGTTTCTTCCTCATCCATATATGCTCAAAGGCAGGTCTGGACAAATCTGGTCCAAATCTAGGCGTCACTTTCAAAATCCAGGGGCCAAGGTACATTTCAATGGGATGCGATTTAGAATCAGGGTTATTTATATATGTATAAACAGGGCCGTCCCTAGGATACGGCGAATCGGGACCCCGCGCTAAGCAGCCAGATGAAGATTGCTGCTAAGCGTGGACGACACTCATGATGTTCGGCTGACATGGCATTTGAAACTATGTTGCTACGTTTTTGTCATCGTAGATCGGGCTCTCAAATCACTGACAACATGTTTCGAATAAATGGAAGAGTACGCAGGTAATCTAGGCTTACTATTGGAGAATTAACAGAAGACGAAATAAAAAACTGTATAAATTTGGACAACATATTGAGTGATAAAGATTCACACGACATCGACAGAACAGACCTTTTCTTAGAACTGTGTGTGATTCGACAGTTGATCCCCAAAGGAACAAAAAGTGCATTTGAAATCCTTAAGTTTCTCAGGCCATTAAATGGTTCCTTCCCAAATACAGAGATAGCGTATAGAATTTTGTTAAAATTCCAATCACAGTGGCGTCAGCGGAGCGAAGTTTTTCGAAACTTAAATTATTAAAAAACTATCTTAGAACAGCAATGTCCCAAGTGAGATTGAGTGGATTGGCTATTCTGTCTTTCGAGAGAGAAATAGCCTCAGATTTGCATTACAATGATCTGATGGCAGAGTTTGCTGCAAGAAAGTCGAGAAAGTTGAATTTTTGAAATTAGGCAGAGCAATCAACAGCGAGTCCACTATTAAGTTGACCTCATGTATTGTATGTTGCATTCATTTGAGATTTTTGTATGTTTATATTGATATCCAAATTGTAAGTATACATGCAGTTTTCCAGAGCCATTTGCGACAGAATAATGAGCATATATCATAATGAATCAGGCGTAAATGATCAAATTATTGTTGGTTGACCGAACGAAGGACTTGTTTTTGTTCTTGAACCTAAGAAGCGATTCTTCATTTAAAAAACAGAGTAAGAAATATATGTATATTTAAATTATACAATAAAATATACATATTTAAAAATATACAGTATTTTCTACAATTATTTTTAGTGCGCGAATTGTACCTCGATGATTTTAGATTGTTAAGGGGCCACGCAAATACTGCTCGCCCCGTGCCCCGCACCGCATAGGGACGGCCCTGTGTATAAATGACATATAAACCGTAGATACAACGTAAAAATATTACCTACTTAGTAACTCTCCTGGGTTGGTAAAGAAATAACAAAAATATATTTGCCGCTATGCAATTTTTAGTTGCCAATGGCAAATGGGGCCTGATTTCGTCCAACTCTGTTTAACCATTTGGATGTTACGGATCAGTAATTTGCACTAGCAGGATTTTTTCCACCTGTGTTATGGCTCAATTATTTGCTATCAAGTTATTTAATTTGTAAAATTTGTAATAATTTTGCAATAAAATTAAAAGGGATTGTTAAAAAAATTAAACTTATTTGTTTCGCCGTAACTTTGTGGAATTGCATAATTTACAAGTGAGTCTTACTTTTTTCCATTTTAATTTAGGAATTGTTCAAATGTATCGAACCGAATATAGGATACGAATTCTTTCGTCTTCCCCCTCACAAACCCAAACTCTCAGGGTTACATTGGAAAGGAAAGCCCATCTTCCAAAGAGATCTCTGCAGCGGTAGTACTTTTTGGCAATAATGAAAGCCAATGAAAACGATAATGGTGCTAGACTTCAAGGAATAGCGAGAATTTGCGTCTGACTGGTCGACTACACCGATAAATTTCCATCTCTTCCGTATCGACCTTGCCTTTAAGGGCACTCGTAAAAATCACTCTCGTTATGAATTCATGCATAATTTCTTCCATTCGCTCAAAAAATTATAAAAATTCGAGAAGCGTCCGGTAGATGTTTTTTCTCAAGAGATTAACGGATATAATTCAATAGCTGTGCGATTTATGCTTGTTTATTTTATCTTCGCATTTTTTCGTGATGCCGTTTTATTTATTTATTCTTGAATTTGAGTGGGCAACGGAAAGAAATTAAGTCCGTAGGAACTCGATCGACTTTTATGAAAAGCTTGCTCTAAACGGGAAATTTTTAATTGAGAAAGATGAAAGCGTCCTTTGGTTCTTGATTGACTAAGAGTTGGCGAAAATAATCACGCTGATGTTATGTTTTGGGCGAGTCGGTTAAACTGATGAAAGGAATACCGATTGCGGAGTTCATTGAAAAAGGGAACTAATCTACGATTAAAATTGCATGGAAATAGTTTTCAACGGAGTACCTCCTTAATTTTTATGGGAAAAATTTTCTATTTTTCATGAATGTAGTTGCTTTTTAGCTTTGTCCTCATCCGTCGCTAATTGGAAGGGTCGATAAATTTACATCGCACTTCGTTCAAGTGCAGCCCATCACCCTGGAAGAGAAGCTGCGGAGTATTCGCCTCGTTGTAACATTAACGTGATTTCTGCATTCATTACAACCGTCGTTACCGTCATCATAATATAGCGAAAGAATAATTCGTCCACTCACACACGTGGAAAATATCAGCGCATTCGTGCAAATTATTTTTGATCTAAGGCAAGTAATCTAGCCGCGTTAAACGATAATCGAATGGGTCGATATTTTATTTCGGGAATACAATCTTCGTAACTCCAAGAGAAAATTGAAGGGAGTGCTGTCAAAAAATATCAATTTAGAATGAAATTGTTTTGATAGCAATACTATGTTGTAAAAACAAACCACGAGCGTGGAAAAAGAAATGTAAGACTTCAAATATGTAAGAATGAAGTTAGTTACATCGTTCAATAAGAATTTACTAAAAATCGCTGAGGAGATGGAAACAAATGAGAAATCAAACGACTTTAACTGATCTCTCCTCTTTTTAATATCCGCGAGTTTTGCAATTCACCTGTCATTCAAAACAAGCTAAAATGAAATAGGTGAAGCATAATTCATTTAAAAAAGATCTTCAAAAAGTAAAATTATTTTTGGTAACTTCCGTATTATCTGAAAAACATGTTTTTATCTTAAATTTATTAGAAAGACTTCTTCCCACGCACGAGTCTCGGAAAATATTCTTCTGGGTGGAATTAAAAATAGTTATGTAGTCATACGCTCACGCACTACAATAACATCTCCCCTCTTTGTTCATGAAGAAAACGGTCCTTCCCTGTGCGTGGGTGTCTCCTTTTCTCCTCTCTTTTATCGCGTCGACATTCTTAACACCTTTTTTTCCCTCCTCACAACTGAGGAGCCTTTCAAACCTTGGTCCTCCCTTACCTTTTTCCGACAAATCTCCTGAACTGAGAAACGTAATTATTAAGACGGCAAAGTCGGGCGTAGTGATATGGGAATGAACGCCTTTCGCAAAACAGCCGACCTGCCTTCCCCCTTTTGGAAGTCCAACAGTTCGCTCCACAAAAGATCTTTCAAAAGGGTCCAGACGGATTTGGAAACCCGGATCAGACGACTTTATTATAGCGAGAGCAACTTTAAAAGGACGTTAATAAGATGGTTTTAAGTAAGAGTGGGGAGAAGAGAGAAAGAGAAGGAAAGAGGGAAACAGAGGAAGTTGCGTAAAGGAGAAATAATCAAACTAAATTTTGGAACATCCCATCATAAAACGTATTTAAGTAGTGGCGATGATTATGAGAGAATAACATAAGCTTCGTTAAAGGCGTTCCGAGGAAGAATTATGTATATATTCCTTCAGAAAGCATGTACGAGTATGAGTTTGTATGTTAGGCAAATTAACATTTTTCGCGAAAATATTGTACCCATTATGCACTCATTAACGCATACTCACATTACTGTATATCCGGACATGTAATAATCGCGGCTTCTTCCATATAAACTTGAAAATACTGTTCCTGGTAATCAGTTTACCAAATAGCCCCTTTCAGATTCTGAAGTTGAATGGCGAAGTTTTTATCGCCAAAAGGAGAAAAACCAAGTAAAATTTATCGTAATATACCTTTGGTGGGTTGTCATAAGAGCGCAAATAATTTCTTTTAGTATTGAGTTTTGTCATCTCTGATTCAGAAATTTCACCTCTTTCGACTAGTATAAAGTGCATAAGTCAGTTTCATTCATTTCTTAAGTTATTGACTTATAGAAAAAAGCTATAATCATCTCTTTATTCCGATTTGCAGAACTTTTTACTAGGTTGTATGAATTATTCTAAAAAAATATGATTTTTTGCCTTGTGATCTTTTGATTGACCATAGAAGATACCTCATAGAGATGATTTTTATTATTGAAAAATTTGCACATTTTGTAAAACATTCAGAAAGGGTCGCATAAGTTAAATGGATGGATACCTGATTGGTAGACCGCTATAAATGGTTACTCTCCTCCCGGAGTCAGAAGGCTTATCAACCGCTGGAACGAATATGTCAGGATAGAAAGTCCAGACGGTATACGTGGAGAAGCTCTTAAAATCGGAGGGGTATATATTGCCATATCTACGGAGGATATTCATAATGACGCTAAATAAGAGTGATATACCAAACGATTGGAAAGCAGCGACTGTGATTCAAATACATAAGGGGGAAATAGAATGTCATGAAATAATTATAGGCCAATCAGCTTAACAAGCGTAGTGAGTAAACTGCTGGAAAGGATTATAGCGGTCTACATAAGGAGTTTTTGGAAAAAAGAAGAATGGTTAAGTGAATGCCAGTATGGTTTTAGAAAAGGATACTCTTGTGATACTCAGACGCTTGGATTCAGCCAAGACTTAATAGAAGCCTTCGATCGTAGAGAACAGAGAGATACTATTGTAATTGACTTTGCAAAAGCTTTCGATGTTGTAAGTCACGAGTTACTACCAAAAAAAGTAGGTGAAATAGGGTTTGACCCAAGAATAGCGAAATGGATAGTAGATTTTCTCTGCGAACGAACGCAGAAGGTTAAAATAGGAGATAGCCTATAAAAAGCGATACAGGTGACATCGAGAGTTCCTCAGGGAAGTGTGATGGGCCCCCTATCATTTTTAATCTATATAAATGACATGCCAAAGAATCTTAACTCTAAAGTTTTATTGTTTGCTGACGACTGTGTTATCTACGGGGTAGTGAAAAATAACGACGATTGCGATAAGTTACAAAACGACATGAATGAACTAAATGCATGGGTAGTGCAGAATAAATTGAAAATTAATTCCATGAAAAGTAAACTGATAAACTATAATTGAAATAAAATAAATTATGCATATCACATCGGGTAGGAATACGTCCCAGTTGATAAAACAGTCAGATACCTAGGATTAAAATTTAACAGAGGTCTAAAATGGAACGAACATATGGAAAGTATCGTTTTTAGAGCATATAGAAACATACACTTCATCTTCAGGATCCTTAAAAACAGCAACAGTAAGTAAGTAAGGAAAAAGCTTATTTGACGTTAATTAGACCCATATTCGAATACGAAGCTAGCACATGGGACCCACAGCAGGCCGTGTTACAGGACAAGATCGAGCAGATTCAAAGGAAAGCAGCTAGATTCGTGTTAGGCAAATATGGTAGGAAAGAGAGGGTGACGAAAATACTAAATGAGTTAGGTTGGGAGATTCTGCAAGACAGAAGAAGGTTAAACAGACTTGGCAACATGTTTAACGTTTTTACCGGAATGCCAGCATATAAGAATCTTTAGAATAGAATTCACCGTCCAACTTGTTTCGGTAGACAGCACCAAAAACATAAAATTAGCTACCGAACACAAAAAAACTAACGTTTGAAAATTCTCTTTTCTGAATAGGGTCATGGGTAATAGAGAAATGGGACAATTTACCGGAGGAAGTTTTAGAGCCTTTCCCTCATAACAAAAAGAATGTTTTAAATAAAGTAAAATACTGTCAACAATGACTAAAGATGGAAAATAATATTTTAAATATGTCAATATTCCAGTAAACAATAATGTATAATATCTTAAATACGTATATAGTTTTAATGTAAATGACAGTTTTTATTCAATTATGTCTAAATCCCTGTTTATATAGCAAGGACAAAAGGCGATTGAGTTGGGAGGAAGTAGTAGGATTGCTTCGTAGGGTGATGTACGGTGGGGACTTTGAGGGCCCCGTGACCGCTACGGTAGCTCAATTCAGGAATCTAATTGTACTTGCGTGCTTCAAATTTGTCCATGTGTTTTCTTTAGGATATCTTTACAAATATTGATTTATATCTTTATTTTTGTATTGACCTTGCCACCAGGTCTAGAGCCAAATTGCATTGTATAATTTAATAATAATTACAATAATTACTCGAAAAAATTGCGTGTATTCATGTCTTTAGGATAAACCGTTTTAAAACTACCCCGAAATTCACCTTATTTATTGACTCTTCCTCTTATTAATATAATGAGTTCATAACGTTCTCAGAAAACGGACTAATTTTGCTCTCTTTTATTTTTCCCGAGAGGATGAGATTCATGCCAATTTGGCCGACTTGAATGAAGTTTCCTTCGATATTGAGTTCACTTTAGACTGCTCAAGTTGACGTGTTTATACGTATATTCATCCGTCTCTCAGTTGAGGAAGTAGTGGTAGTCGTGTTACACCATGTTTACTCGTCCAACTTCGATTTAATTCGTATTTTTTCTGCCATTTGGCAATTTTCCCGGGTTGTACATATAAGCCTTAGCACTTATCGCTTCCCTCTCTCAAATCCAGCTCTTACTATTTCACTATAATGTACAATGTGGCCATTCTCATTTTTCCTTCTTATATCTTTTCCACCATCCGTCTTTCCGGTATTTTTCTTAAGAGGATTCTCCCTCCTTCAAGAAACGGACCTTAAATTTCGTTGTTTTGTGTATTATGGTGATATCTTACGCAACATTTCACGTCATTTATGTCCTCTTTCATTTTTAATACTTTCATTTATTGATGCATAGGCTATTAAAAGAAATAACGTGTAGCATTAGTGACGAATTACTGGATATCTAATTTCAAGTTTAATTCTCTAGGATTTATGATTCGCATTAATATTTCCAGTGAAAAAACGTAAATTATCGCTTGTTAAAACGTTTCACTTGTGGCATGCGACATTAAACTTAACATGAGACGAAAAAGTCTTTTATAAAAAATAATTCGGGGCAGAAATGAATCTTCAAAATAAATTCTTTAGATAAACACAATTAGGTGATTACAGAGTAAAAAAGAATCTATTAAGGTTGATCTGAATATAAAATATGTATTCTATCAAATCATAAAATTAAAAAGTATTTCTTCCGCGATAAATTCTGGGAAGCTGTTGAATATAAAGAAACAGCTCCATATGGGTATTTAACTGTAGAATTCATTACCAAGAGTGCTCGGGCGAGTAACTACTGTTTTGTTTCAGTTCATCGCTTCTAGCATCAAGACTCGATTTTCCGGAACCAGTCATAATGCTTAGTAAACATCCAATCGCAGCGCTCTGGACAGACATCTGCGCACTATTATAATGGATGTTTTGTACTAATCAATAATACATCCATGCAATTTCGTTATGCCAAAGGAAATTATCTGAAGTTTCCTCCACATATGAGGCGAACATTATAAGGTGGGCGGCGGCAATTATACCTCATCACACTCCATTCCGCGAATGACGGCCTCCGAGCGACGCCTTATCCCGTGTTCCTCTCCGACTCACTCACACCGCTCTCGTCGCTCGGTCCGCTTCCTCATGAAGGGTGAAGGAACTCGCTCTATCCCCAGATGTGTTTTTGCACCCTTCGGCGCAAAAGGGGGTTGGCGGCGGACACAATCCCCCCCCTCCGAAGAACGCTCACCCCAATCCCCCACAAACGGATGAAAAATCCGGCCGTTCATCCGACTCGTTACGAAACTGTAAAAATAACTAGCCAATACCCCGTCAAAGTTGACGGGTGGGGAAAAAGTAATTAGGGTTGATCATAGTTTGGTGATAGTTTCGATTATAGTCTCTCCTTTCATCCAACTGCTGTTGAGTTAATCTAAATATTCGAGTTTTCTCCCTGGCCAATCGTATTCGACGTTATTTAAGTGCCTCAATATTATCATCCATTTACACATAATTTTACTCTTTAACTGATAATTAACGTTATTTACTATATATGCCAACAATTCTTCTCTTGTTGCTGACAGCATAGGCTGACAACGTAAATTGTTATTTATTAATCAATCAATTAAGCAATTTGATCGCAAAATCGGTCTATTTTACTTTAATTCATGTTCTATTTGCTAAAAGAAAATAAGTTATTTTTGACGTAAAATGTTTTTTGATGGTTCATATGCAATAGAATAAGTTGCAGCCTCGCCACCTGCGTCGCCATAGTCGAGCGTGGCATGACGATTTAGCTCATTATTATTATTTGAATTCTGTAATAACCACAGAGTTTCAGAAAAAATCCTTCTAATGCCTATAGATCTCAACAAAGTGATCATTCATGAGTTGTTCTCTATTTGTAAAACTTTTTGTTTTCAAGCTTTATCCTTATTCTCAAAAATGAGCTAATATTTGGCATTTCCGTAGGAAAATAAGCTCTGAGCAAATAAATGACTTTCGTATGTTTTTCCTCTTCACAGAAAATCAGCCAAGATGCCGGCTCGAAAAGGACTACTAGCTCCGCAGAACACCTTCCTTGACACCATAGCAACACGCTTCGATGGAACACGTGAGTGCCATGACATTTATTTCGTATAATCGAAGTGGGGGAATTTGTTTGTTTCGCTGTTGTTTGGTTTGGTTGCCACATATCCCGATTACGTACCTTTACCTTAATAATAGGTATATCATAAATAAGAAGCAGCTATAGTATAGATATGTTTTAATAGTGCTCGCTTTTACAATTGAGGCAACTATATCAAGTAAGAAGAGTGAAAAGTACATTCAAATTATGAATACTATTCCAAACTCTACGCGCCTTTTTGAGAACGGGCCAAAAAACTATTATACCTTAATGATGGTGAAAGCGTATGCCATAATGTGTATTTATTGCCACTTATTTTTATTTTATGTACCAGTAAAAAAATGTCTTTCCATTTTTTGCACCATAAAAAAGACAGCGCATTATAGTCAGACCCCGATTCATTGCCACCTTTTGTCCAGCACTGGCATTGGCGTTAAAGCAGGGGTGACTGAAAATCGAAATATGTGCTTGCTCTATGTAATCATAAGATGGAAGTTCTGTTCACAACGATTCATGGGCGATATGCGGGGGTGGCACTATATAGGTGGGCGCTAAATCGGGGTCTGACTGTATAAGAATTTAGCGTTTTTCTTCCTTGATAACTTATTATGTGCTTAAGGGCTAAAGCTGAAACTAACAATAAAAGGTCTATTTGGAAGTATCGATATTTCTCCCGGGAGCAGAAGGTTGGACTTCATCGAGATTGGTTTTTTGTGTGCTGTAGAGCGATTAGGGAATCGTAATCCCTGCACATATCGATAATACAGACTGCCCAGAGATGGAGATTACGAAACAAAAATGAAAATTATTGAACTTGTGTCGGCTTTCCCTATCGAGGGTATTACTAAAGGTGAACTCTTGCAACTCAACATCCCATATCAAAAATCTCTTTTGAGATTTATCGCCATTTAGTTTCTGAAAAAAAATTATTTAAAAGCATAAATAACTATTTGTTGATTTTTAAACGTATTTATTGAATAGCAGAGGGTTGCTTACGGATCAATTAATGGAGGCGAGTAAATATATCGCTAAAAAGGAGATCTCAGTTAGTGATTTAAGATGCGTAAATTTAACATTTGTGACGGGCTAGGGTTTCTCGGAGAGGAAAGGGCACAAATGAAAGTTACGCGTAAAAACACAAACACCTTTAATCGCCTGGGGCGCACACTACACTACGTAAGCTTCCACAAGAGAGGAGAGAACTGACGCGCACCCTGTTGGCTGCGCGCAAAAACAAAATAAAATGAACAGCAAAGTCCGTTATCGGTCTGGTCTCGTTACACATTTTAATTTGCTGGAAATTTTTCTTTCGGTTCCTCCGTATTTTTTATTACTCAGATCTAAATAAAGCAGTAAATTTCTTTCATCATCTTGATGCAGGGTTTCCCAAACTTTATTAATTGCGTAATTCTTATGAATCCAATAATTTAAATGTTGTACTCCCTTTAAAAAAATTATACACAGGAAAATTAATTAATTTAAAAAATTATCAGGTTTACATGTAAAATTTCTGTGATGGAGGTGCATATTTCTCATGACACAAAGTTTCAATTTCAGAGATGATTGAAGATAGCTTCAGTCTCAAATCGGCCCCAACATGTAATCTTGACGGTACATTCTTGGTCTTGATTGAAGTTAAGAATAAAAATCGTTTCACACAGATATGCTGCTGTGGGAAAAGGCAAGAATATTTTCGAGCCTTTTTTGACAATTCCTCATACTTTTAGAATTTAACTTTTAGTTCACCGTCAGAAGTAATGCCCAAGAGGTTCTCCTACCCACGTATTGGTAGATAGGGGACTGACACACTTCAAATGGATTTACAGCCGTTTGAATTGTCCATTTCAGGAAAATTTTCTTGAATTTCTTTTAAAAGTCGTTCCAAATGCTTTCACCGATTTTACAATTCTATTTCAATTATAGAAATATTATTGTAGCGTTGCAAAGCAATCGAATAATTTTTCTTTTAGCAATAATTCAAAGCATCAATTTCTTAATCATAGATTCAATTTTATCTCGTGTATTAAAAATTGTTACTAAAATCTCGAAGACTCAAATTTGGGTTATTTTAATGAAAAAATATTTCGAAAATGTACGCCAATCTACGGATTCCAACTTAGTCGTCCAAAAGGATGATAGATTAAAATGGTGATCCATAAAGAACTTTTGTACTTCAAAAAGTCTCGTCAATACATTCCTCCGGGATAGCAAATAGAAATAGTGTGAAATAGTAGCATAATGTGTTGGCCACCCATTTCATTAAAAAGGAAGAAAAAATTCTCACATTTAAAGATTGAGCCTTTATGATGTTAATAGTCTTCATTGATGGCCATGAAGCCTTTATTTAAGGTTCAGTATTTCTGTGTTCCACAAATTCATTAGAAGCTGTTTCGTTTTCTCCGTTTTAAACTATTGATCTATGATTAAACGTAGTAAAAAATCTGAAATCTCTTCTCTACATAAATATTTTGATGAGTTTGTTTGTTCCGTAGAATGCCATGCAGTTATAAAATTTTCCACAAACAATTCTGCTGCTTAAACTATCTGAATGCACTACTTTTTACACCGGAATATGCTGGGTGAAAGGTTTAAATAATTATTTTTGTCTCCTATTTGAATAACACGGGAATACCTCGATTTCAGAGTGCAGGACATTTTTCATTAGCGTCTTAAAAGGTGGTAGAATTGAGCTATCGACGCAAAGTTTATACCATCCTACGGGAAATCGAATAATGTTTTTTATTCATATGGTAGATTTTTGCTTTGAATTCGAAACTACCTGAAAATAACGTTTGTTTTATGATTTTAGGAAATTTTATCGCCATTTATATGAGTTCTCCATGGCAACCTGCATTTCAGGCTTTCTAGTATATCACTCGATTTCAATGTGATTTTAAACAAATCGACGAATAACACGAAATTTACTTCATTCATTTGCTTCTCATGTTTTCTGAACGTGAATGGCCTTTTGCATTACATTAGAATTTCATCTAGGTCTAAGAAATTAGATCTATCGGCTGCAAAAAAAGGTTATAAATTTATCACTTCTAAAAATGTAACCTTTTAAAGAATCAAAGTAATTATATAATCGAGGCTTCGATTTTAGCGTATTATATTTCAGTGCATTGAATAAATATATGAACGTCTATTTCAAATGATGTATAACCGTTGAAAGTTACCATTTATGACATGGTTCTATCGATTCAACTTCAGAGTTTTTATGTACGTCTGGTACTATTCGCTCATATAAATATAAAGACGTGGATACCGAATCCCACAAATTATATTGTTTCATTTCTAATCCGGTCCCTAGATAAAGGGATTAAAGAAAGTTAAAGACTAAATATGTCTGTTTTGTACTGCTGTTGTAGTTCATTTAAAATCTTCTCGAAGAATTTCAAGGCTCATATCCTTAATTTTTACATTAAACAAAATGTAATACTGGCACTACTACTATTTGCCGGTTTCATTACAAAATGATGGGCGTAGAAATTCTTAATTAAAACATTTTTTTAGAAGTTTATTTTAAATTAAAATTTTTCCATACATCTTCTCTGCATTTTTAAGAATTTGTTTGTGCAGAATAAAGTTATATACCGCGACTACCTACAGCGACCAAATTTCTTATAATGAAACCTACCTTATATAGACGAATGGAACACTTATTTATCTGAAATGGCCAATCAGAGATTCCGATATAAGGGTTTTAATTTTTAATGTGTTAACCTGGCTCTCAGCTTCCTTCCAACATATTTCCTGACATTTGCTACGTATATATGTATTGCTATAATGAATATCTATGGAAATCTACCTTTTCAAAAGCCTAGATTGGTCAATGCCTTTATAAGGGATTTAAGTTTTTTATTACGTTAATCTTGATCTCGGATTGTATCTAAGGGATTTCCATAAAGTTTGGTAGATAAGTGAAAATTGTGTAGATAAATAGCACTTAAAGTCCATGAGTCGATCAGTGTTACCAATTTAAGTGATTTAAATGTTATCACCTAAATTCTATCTCGGCTTATATCAAATGGATTTCCATGACATTGGCGATTAGCATGTCCTGCGACCTATTTTAATGGTATGTTAATATACGTGGATTTTTTAGTGAAAAAACAATGCCAGTCTTTTAAAGTTGCAGGTGTCGATTTTCAAACGACTGCTTTGTCCGTGGACAATTATATGTAGCTACCTCTAGAGTAGGATCCGGGAAAATTTGATTTATTTGGGCAAAAGATGAGAAAACAAGAAATATTTTATACCAACAAGCATTACAATAAAAATTAACTTGTTTTAAAGACTTCATTTATTCTGAAATCGTCATCAAATTTTTTGTCTTGATTTAAAAAATGACGGGTATCCATAATTTCCAGTGGGTTATAATTTAAAAAATGAATAAGTACTTAACATTACCTATTTTTTTGACGTACGTTCAAGTGTACCCCAAGGGGTACGCGTACCACAGTTTGCTAAACCTTGATCTGGATTATATATTGTAATTTTAAAATGCTTT
Source organism: Tanypteryx hageni (assembly GCA_028673005.1). Lineage (NCBI taxonomy): Eukaryota > Metazoa > Arthropoda > Insecta > Odonata > Petaluridae > Tanypteryx > Tanypteryx hageni. Next base: position 41,760,431 of record CM054115.1, read on the forward strand.
GACAAATTTAATGCATTGAAAAGGAATCGTATTCGAAATAATGATGATTATGTAAGAACATAGTTCCGTAAAAGGGTTGTTGTTTACTAATTGTTAAAGGAGTGTTACTAAAATCCGCTCATATATATATATATATATATATATATATATATATATATATATATATATACACACACACACATACATACACAGGGTGGTCATAAAGTTTGGAAACAGGCGAATATACATAATCAATGGTTTATTGATATTGCATTACAATACATGATATATTCAATGACATTAAATGGTATGTTCAACGTTTTGTCCCTGATTAGCAATGCATAGTTCAATGCGCTGTGAAAAATTGCAATGAACGCGGTGCATTAATGCAGCATTTCCATCAAGCTCTGCACATGCATCTGTGATGCGTTGTCTCAGACGATTTGTGTCTCTGATTTTAACTGAATAAAGCTGCACCTTTAGCATGCCCCAGAAGATATAATCAAGGGGGTTTAGATCTGGCGAGCGTGCAGCCCACTCCACAGGGCCACGTCGTCCAATCCAGTTTTGGAAATTATCATCCAACCAGTCCCACACCACTCTGGTGTAATGGGGTGGTGCGCTATCCTCTTGGAACCACTCCGGGTGACCTTCCCCTAGCCCGTCAAGTGCGGGCATTATTTGGTCACTTAACATGGTCAAATACGTCTCGCCAGTTACGTTACCTTCAAAGAAAAACGGTCCCAAGACATGTGCTTTCCACAAGCCACACCACACCATCACCTTCGCCGCTCCTCGTTGTTTGGTTGGGAAAATCCAATGCGAATTGTCTTGCGACCAATACCGCATGTTTTGTTTGTTCACCTCCTCGTTCACATAAAAATAGCTTCATCGCTGAACAGCACACAGGCTTCGGTAAAGCGGGCGATCTTATCCAGGAGATCCGAGAACCATGCGCACATTTCCAAACGACGATCAGGATCATCCTTGGAGAAGCTTTGCAGGACTTGCATCTTGTACGGGTGAAAGGCATACGTCTTGAGAATCTTTTGGACGGTACTGCGAGCCCCCCCCCAGTTCCATGGATGTTCTGCGAGTTGACTTCTTCGGGCTGTCTATTACCTTCGCTCTGACCGTTTCCATCAACTCGTCAGAAACGGATGGTCGTCCACAACGGGGTTTGTCCAACACACTGCCTGTATTCTTGAATTTTTGAACCAGCTTTCCAACTGTCCTATGGGAGACGGCAGGTCTTACGGGATGAGGTGCGTTGAAGTGCTCTGCTATTCGTCGATATGGCCAGCCTTCGCGTCCACTCAGGAGTATCAGCTCAACGCGTTCGTATTTCGTCAAGGACATCTTCAATCGGTAAAAAAATAACATATTATTATCTATGTTTCCAGACTTTATGGCCACCCTGTATATACGATATATATATATATATATATATATATATATATATATATATATATATATATATATATATGTATATATATAAACTACAAGAGCTAGAGAGCTGAAAGTTTTAGTTTTTGTAGATATGATGGAGAAACTTTCAGATAAAATGAGACTTCTTACCTAAGTGATATGAGTTCGACTCCAGAAATTCTGAAAGTTGCGTTTTTTCCCATAAGAAAAGCATTGCGCCATTTTTGTAAATTAATTTTGGGCACTTGCCCGTAAGCTAGAAAAATGAAATTCTCAGCGTTGCTAGACGGCCGCAATATCTATTGAGAATTATTGTTACTTTTGCTTACAGTGTCCTGGGTTCCAGATACCCCGGAATATCTCCCATAAGTTAGCATGGGAAAAAGTTATCCCAGTGTGTAGGCCAATCTAATAGGTTTAGGAAGCTGAAATTTTGCAAGATTATAGAACTTTTCTCATTACCAACTATAAAAATCGTAAGTTTTAAAATTGTAAATTTTAGAGGTTGTTTTAACCCCATTTGAACATTAAAGTTTAATAATTTTTTAGGTACTACGGGATAAGCTAGGAAGCTGCAATTTTCAAATTAATTACAGAACAGTGCATTTGCACAAATAAACATTTCAATCTCTCCATATATATTGCGGCGGCCGTTAAAAATGTTTAAATTTTAAACAATTAGAAAAATATTATTTTACTTCTAGAAGTGCTACAACTTTAAAACTTGGCTCAAATGTGTAGCATTAGTACCCCATAATGAAGAAAGTGTAAATTGTTTAAAATTGCAACATTTGGGGATTGTTTTAAACTATTATTTTTACATGTGGGAAAAGCGAAAATCGCTGCGGAGGTGAAATCTTTAGAATTAATAGAATATTTGTAATGATGAAATATCTGTCTGAAAAATTAATGTTTTTTCAAGGTGAGATGAAATGCTTGTAGTATGCAAGCACCTTCTACTAGTATATATATAAGTAAAAAGAGAAGAGAAAGACAGGCTTGGGACATAGAAAAACTGAAAGAAAGGCAGGATCTAGTCAGCATGAAATTGGAAGATTACCTAGGAAATTTGGAAAACAAACCAAAGACAAGGGAAGAAACTCAGAAAATCATGGATCACTAAGGAAATGCTGAAGAACATGGATGAGAAACGAAAATGGAAAAACGTTAACAGTGAAGAAGATAGAGCCAACTTTATACGTATAAACAATGAGTTGAGAAGGGTAACAGATAAAGTTAGAGAAAATTGGATAAAAGAAACGTAATTAAATACAATAAGTGGAAAAATTAGGACGGTACTATATGATGTACGCTAGGGTACTGGAATTAGAAAATAAGAAGTCTAATGGAATTCGCGGTAAAGGAATTATGAATACGGATGAGAATATAGTCTCAGAAACAAAGGCTTTAACAAAGGTATGGGAAGAATACATTAAGGAATTATACAGCAAACAGGCAGGAGCGGCAAAAATAGAACTGGAAAATGAGGAAAACATTGAAGAACACAACTTAGGACCAAGTATTATGGAGAGCAAAGTATAAAACGCGATAGTGGAACTAAAGAGAGGGAAAGCCACAGGCAGCGATAGAATACCGACTGAAGTACTTAAAGTCATGGTATCAGAAGGACTAAAAGCGATCACGAAATTAATTAATAAGATTTACGACATGGGAGAGTGGCCTCGGAATTTCCTAGAAGTAACAATGATCCCTCTAAAGTAGAAGCCAATGGCAATGCATTGTAAAGACTACAGAACGATATGCCTTTTGTCACACACTTCGAAGATCATCACGAGGATTCTTAATAGAAGGCTGGAGAAAAAGGCAGAAGAAATGCTAGGGGAAGATCAATTCAGTTTCAGAAAAGGATGAGGAACTATAGATGCTATAGGAGTAGTTAGAATCATATCAGAAATGGCAATAGAGTACAGTCAAGATATCTGCGTAGGTTTCGTAGACTGGCATAAGGCCTTTGATAGAGTAAATTGGATAATATTGAAGAAGATTTTAAAGGATATAGGTGTAGACTGGAAAGACAGGAGATTGATAAGGAATCTATATGTAAATAAAGTTGTAAAGGTCAGGTTGGAGAATGCGGAGACCTGCGAAGTAAATATCGGTAGAGGAGTAAGACAGGGCTGCTGCCTATCGCCGACCCTATGGAGAAAGTCTAATGCAAGAAGCGTTAGAAGGCACAGGAGATTTCAAAATTGGAAGAGGGATTATAAGAACAGTAAAATACGCGGATTATCAAGTACTTGTAGCAAGAAAGGAAGAGGAACTCCAGAAAATGATAAATAGACTAGTAATAACAGGTAGAAAATACGGTATTAAATACAGAATAATCCAAGATCATTTGAATATCGGGCAAAGAAGAGAATCTGAACATAAGTATTTGAGGAAAGCCTTTAGAACAAGTTTCAGACTATAAATACCTTGGAAGCATCATAACAAGAGAAGCAAAATGTACAGATGAGATCAGAACTAGAATAGGAAAAGCAAAAACGGCTTTCAGAAGAAAGAAACACCTACTTACAGGGAATAAAAGGGAAGATATCAGCAAGAAGTTCATAAAATGCTATATATGGAGTATAGCTTTGTACAGGGCAGAAACATGGACGCTAAGGAAAAATGTCATCAAATACTTGGAAAGCTTTGAAATGTGGACTTGGAGGAGAATGATGAAGATAAAATGGACAGATAGGATGAAAAACGATGAAGTGCTACGAAGAGTAGGAGAGAAGCGAATGATTATACAGACTATTAGAATGAGGAAGGCAAACTTGGTTGGACATTACCTAAGGAGAGAGAGTATGATTAAAGACGTGTTAGGAGGAAAACTAGATGAAAAAAGGGAAAGAGGAAGGAGAAGGTTTCAGCTGATAGACGATTTGAAAGGAAAAGATAGTTTTCAAGATATGAAGAGGACAGCGGAAAATAGGAGTACCTATATGGAGAACCAGTTATAACCATAAATAATCACGGACCTGTCAACGGACAGGCTACCTATGATGATATATATATATATATATATATATATATATATATATATATATATATATATATATATATATATATATATATATGTTTTTGTGTTCGTGTGTTCAACGTGTCTCTTCGACGCCCCCAGCAGCCTGCCAACTTGGTCTCCGACTTGGTAAGTGTCCGCATGGGCTTCCTTTAACACCTTGTTGCCACCCTCATCACTACCTTTTCATTTCCTTAAGTTTATATATATATATATATATATATATATATATATATATATATATACACACACACACACATATACACATACATACAGGCAGGTTTCCCTCCCTTTTAGCGGATTTGCTTTATGCGAATTCGCTATTATGTGACAAACTTATAGCTACCGGAATTCTTTTCATGCGTCTTTGATTCGCTCTTATGCGGTTACGCGGCCAGTGCAGTACAAATTATAGAAAGTTCTGCAATGCACTACAAGGCGACCATTCAGTCTCTCATTGTCTTTAGAGCCGCTTCCACACTTGGCGAACGAACACGAACGAGCATACAAACGCACATTGACGAATACAGTGTGGACGTGTCTTCGAACCTTAAAAGTGCGCCCACGCTTGGCGAACGAACACGAACCAGCATACTATCACGAACGGGAATATACGAACACGAACGACCATAGACGCACGCGAACGAACGATGACAAACGATGTTTGGGATAAATTCGTACGTTCGTCGCTTTGTTCGTTCATGTTTCAACTCTTTGCAGTTTTCAGTTCCTTCGCTGCCTCTTAGACACGATATAATGGGTAGGAAAATTGTTATTGTTGCAAGTCCGGCCTTTATTGTAATGCATAAGTTCCTTGAAAGTAACGATAGAAGTAAGGAGAAAACGCCGCTTGCGGACGACTTCAGTGTTTAAGAATAGGAGTCTCTATAGTGCTCCTGATTTATTAATGGACCTGATCGGTGAAAACGGTGGACATTTTGGAAACTTTATAAGGATGTCAGGATCAGATTTGAAGAAACTAATACAAATAGCGGTCCATAGAATTGAACAACAAGAAACGTTTTAGAGAAACAATTCCTGTGAAGGAGAGACTCTGTGTAACTTTACGATACTTGGTAAGCGGAGAGTGAGTTGAATTATACTTGAATTATACTTGGAAGCTAAAAGCATCCAAGCATCAAACTTCTTCTCGCCCATTTTGTATTGAGGGCTTTTGGTGTCCCAAAAAATGAGAAGACTTTCTACATCCGCAACAAAAGATACAGTACTGCAGTAAAAGAGATGAGAGTGGAGAGGATATTGTAGAGTGGAGATGAGACGGAGATTTCTTGTGATACTGTTTGAGCACACTTGAGAAGTTTTTTTTCCTAGACCTCGGAGCTTGGGTTAAGCCAAGACAACACTCCAGCACTTCAAACCTCCAATATTATGTCACTCACAACAGCCACCACTTGTGCTCGTTAGCTTCCTTTTATTGGCGAGAATAATTTACAGTGTTAAGGTAGGTAGGTATTCGATTTTAGGTGCTTCGACAGCTAGGGTCATTTTGCACCTTTACAGTGTTAATTGTTTTAAGTTTGTATTTAGCGTTGTTATGGAGCGAAAGAAGAGCGTCTTGGAGGGGAGTTAGGATTGCTTGTGGAACGTATCCCTATCTTTTACATGTAAATATGGGTTATGCTTATGCGAATTTGCTTTATGCGTCACTTTCCTGGAACGCAACCCCCGCTTTAACAGAAGAATACACACACACGCACGCACACGAGTAGTGCTTGCAAACTGCAAGATCTTAAAAAAGTCACCATACACCAATATCTAAACTCGTAAATAAATCAAAGCGATCTCCAGGGCAACAACACTTCAGTCACGTGGATCTATAAGTGTTAAATAATACATTCCATGAGTAATAGTAATATATTTAGAATTTTTCGTGAAATTAAGACAACTACCCGTAATTTCTGAATTCTTTGGCAATCGTCTCGTGTCCAAGTTTTCGTAGTTCACGTTTAATGACTCAGATCGCACTGCATGAGCAATAAGAATAATCATCATTAAGACAATATCCAATACATTAAAAATTATGGAAAATTTGTGATATTTTCTGTTAAGATTATGCTATCATCCATCATCCTTTAGCACATTTTTGGATAAAAACAATCGCGAAATAGGTATGACACCATTATATTTAACAATTGAAAAGAGTTACAATTTCTCGAAAAACTACTAATCACAACATTAAAATACTTTTCACGTTTTACCTTCACTGCTATCAGGGTTGCTTCTCCTATTGTGATCCCTTATAGCCCTGTAGAAAAAAAAACCTATTCGCTCCTTCCTACAGTCGGTAACCCAAATTTAATCATGTTTGTGCTTTCAGTAGTACGTGAGAATTGCAATTATCTATAATACCCTCAATTACAGTTAGTGATGTAATTAGCGTTTTGGATAGAGTAACATCTTACATATTAAAGGAAGAAAATATTGGTGATGATGTTTTCATAATATGTATGATATTAAAAATTAGAATAAGTTAACTTATAATCTTATTGGAATAAACTTGATGTTAATTCAATTAAAGAAAAATGAAAAAAATATAATTCCGCAACTCGAATTATCTATAACTGGAATAATTGTTGCTTTCCTTTGATATTCGAGTTATAGAAGTTCCACTGTTTATATACAAATATTTAAAAATATATATTCATAACTTTAATTTTCTATTACTCGAATAATTATTACTTTTCCTTGAGATTCGAGTTATGGAAGTTTAACTGTAATTCTTTATCACGAATTAGTTTCCATTAAAAGAATTAAATCACTGCAATTGTAACGTATAATATCAGATCCCTTTAAAAGCATTAAGGTCGTTGCCATAGTATTTAAAGATTTTCATTGTTAAAAAGAGGAAAAAATTCACACTTTTTTCCGATTAAAAGCATATATTTATGCTAATTTGGTAAGTATTTGAATTCTGCCTTCAAAAATTAAGTACTCCGTTCTTTCACATTGACAGCTATTCTTTTCGTGAATTCATATCCCAATTTTATGTAATTTAAAAATGCATTTTTAGAAAGCCTTGCACAGAATCCCATGCTTTTCTTATTGAAATGAAACATTGGGGTTAAAAAGACCATTTAAATATAAAATCTTTTGTGATTTTCGATTTTTATCGTCGGTTGTGTCACTCGACTTACCAACATGCCAAATTTCAGATTTATATCCCTTCTAGAAGTACCTTAGAGTTTTGTGTCAGTGAGTGAGTGAGGCACAAGTAGCTATATTATTATAGTTACTAGTATGTATATAGGTATATCTGCTTGTATTTACACTCACCATAATGTCTTTATTAAAAATAATGTGCTTGCGTGTGTTTCCTGGCGGAGTATGACAGCTCTTTAATATCACATTTATATAATAAATATATAATTATATATTATTGATATATATTTATTATTATTAAGAAGCAGGATTTTATTTTCATATTTCCTTCACAAATCATCTTCCTTCATTTCTCGTCTTGATTTTCTGAGATTGCAAAACCTCGCATGGGTTTTTAGAATGAAAAATGTAAAAACCGCAGTGATTCTGCATTCCGCTTCTTTTTCCGAGATATAAACCCTCGTTTAATAATAACGCGAGTTTTTTTCGTTTCATGTAGAGATCTAACGACCAACGACAGCCTTTTGATAATTTCGTTCCCTCTTTCCCTTGAGGATTTCCTCCCAAAAAATTCCTCACGCACTAAAATTACCTTTCCCTTTCTCCCTAGAAAAAATAGAAAAAGCTCGGACCAGCATGAGTTTTTAGTTTTTCTCTCCTCTCGCTCTTTCATGCGCTCACTGAGCTGCGAAATTTTCCTCTTTTATAACCGGCAGGCACAGATAAAACTTAAATAGGACCCAGTCCCGCATGTGGCGCAGTTCCTGTCATCAGCATTCTGACGAAAAAACAAAACAATATCGAAACGAGGAGACGGAAGTTGAATGGACGATTTTCGCCCTCTTTGCCAAAGAGAGTTTTCGTGTATCCCATCTTCAAAGATAAAACCGCAACTTGCTTAGTGCTTCTTATAACGAGTCAATGGAAGCAAGCAAGCAAGCAAGCGAGTTTTTCGCCGCGTTATGGGACTCGGAGAAAGGACGGTCGAGGCGTTGTTGCCAAACTTGGGAGAAAATAGTTTTGATGCGGTGCGATAACTCTTTGCAAACGAAGCCACCTCCTGAGCGGTTTTCTCAAAGGACGGTCTTTTTGCCAAAGTTAACGGAATCGCAAAAACGTTAACGTAAGTTGACGAATGCGATTAGGTAATTTAAGCGAGGTAGGGTTTCATTTTTTTCGAGCCATACTTTTTGCGCGGGTGGCCTGAATTAAGCTGCAGGATTTGAAATTCAGCGGACATTTATGAAAAGACGATTTTTCTGAAAGAGAGGATTTTATTTGTGGGCAAAAAATTCGCTTTGTGGCTCATGTAGCAAATTTTTGCCCGTCGTAATTCTGCGCGAGTGAATTATTTTTTCATGAATACAAATTACCCTTCCTATTTTTCCTCTTTCATGAAAATACCTAGTCAGTGATGTTCGCGGAAGCTGGAATAGCTTACACGTAATTATTCGTCCATTGATGGTAGAACCCCACGATAAATTAAAGGCGATTCCGTAGATTTGGAATAGCAAAAAAACATTCGAATATTTTCTTAGACGATGCTAAAGTATGCAAAGTTTCCATTTGTAGAATTTTCTTCTTGAAGTTTACAAAGTTAACCAATTTGAAATATTTCGTCATCTTTTGAACATACTATTCGTATAACACTGGAGTCTCAAACCCAAATCTAGCATAGGCCGTGTGATGGAGATGCGCCAAATCCCCGGACCGCGTTTCATGTTAAGAACATTATTCTTTCCCTAAAATGTGTAGGTTGTATTGAATGGGAATGAACAATAAACTGCGTAAATTTTGGAAGTGTTGATTTAATACATTTATTATATTTTGGGATTCTTTACAAAAATTTACATAAGATATTTTATAAGAAAATTATCTGAGTGTGTCAGCATCATTGTATAAAGTACCCAACTTCGCAGGGTGCATTTTCGAGTCTTCTAGTATAAGACAACAGAGTTTAAACAAGTTACATTTAAGGATAGGAGTAGAAATAAGACAATAAAATAATATGTATTTATTATATTTCATCATTTTAATTTAAGCTTAAGTAACTTATAAGTAGGCTTGGTAGGATTCGATTTAAATCGAAAACCGTCGAGAAAGGTCGATTTTTTTTAAATTTCAAAATCGACGAAAATGAATAATCGTCGATAAGCGTCGATTTTCCAACAAGATGGAAAAGTATACGCCCAAAAACCTATACTGAATTATAATATTAAAGTCGTTTCTGTTTACTTTTTTCGCAATATTAATTGCTACCTACGATTTCGTTCCTTTTCTGGGCTTGCATTAACAGTGGGACTGAAAGAAGGGCATTTCCTTACCCTCATATATGCGTCTTTTTGAAAAACTCACGCTTTCAATCTGAACAACCAGGTAACCGCAAGGCCATAGGGTAGTTTTGAGAGGACGTATTTCTTTGTTAGCCCTTTTGAGGTTTTTGAGATTATATTTGCCGACCTAATGGTGGGATATTCTACGAGCCTCTCTATAGAGATAAGGTCATGGATATGTCCTGCTGAGACTTCCTCGACCCCTGTTAACCAAGGTTCGAAAGAAAGGAAATTCGGTGGTCGTTTGAAGACAGCCGTTTTGCTACCCCTTCCACGCATTTACCCCGTGGAGTGTATTCCTGGAACAAATGTTCCTCGACTCCTTGCTAGGGTTTTTCCTATGGATGGACATTGTTGTATGCACTTTCACATCTACGTATGCAATGAACCCACACTTTGGCAGTCGTTCTCTAAAAGTTATAAAGGAAAGATCGTTTCGCTCTCTTGCTTTTGGCTACTTCATTGTAAATTTCAATTTATATATAATTGTTTAAAAAATGCAGATAAATTATCAATCGATACTTAAAATTCAAGAGGGATTAAGGATTAATATTTGTTAGCTATTTGTTTTAAAGTATTTTGCAGATTGGAAAAACACATTTTAATCAGGATTTGAGGTAAGACTATTGATCGAGCGCTGAATAATTAAGTCTAATTTTTCTCTCTATATATTTTATGTTAAATAAAGAGAATATTTAGTACAGTGATGAAATATATCAAATGATACAAAGCAAAGTATTACTACTACTACTAGTAGATAGTTCTTTTTTGATAGCTAAAATTTTATTGCGATAATTACATCATTAATGTGTTTTCCTTTATTAATCCTTAATTGGCATCAACGAATGTCTAAAAGCCTTTAAGGTGACCTCGCAAATTTTTTTAAAGAATATTTCTCGGCAAAAGCAACAGCATATTGTTCATATTTCATAAATTAAACGTTTTATAGTTCAAAAGATAATGCAAAATTTACTATCTGCATTCGCGATATAATATATTTGCCAACGACGCGATTGGAAGAATTATACGAAATCATAAATATCTAGATTTTGAAATATCAGCTTATGATATTTGAGATTAAATAAATACTAAGTTTCAGTGTGGTAGAACAATCAATATTCTCGTGACCGATATGCAAAATGCTAATTTGATTTAATCATCAAGATTCAGTTAGTAAGAGGCGTGAATTAACTATTAATATGTTTTCTCATATAGATTGACTGTCAAAATCATCACGTTTGGCAAAATTTGTAAGGAAGGAAAAAAATACAAGAAAAGAAATATCGTTTCGTGTTCGCACAATGAAGTTTTTCTGAGCCAACTATGTTTTGTTACTTGAAGAAGTAAACTTTCAAGTGAAAATATTCTTATATATATATATATATATATATATATATATATATATATAAACTTAAGGAAATGAAAAGGTAGTGATGAGGGTGGCAACAAGGTGTTAAAGGAAGCTCATGCGGACACTTACCAAGTCGGAGACCAAGTTGGCAGGCTGCTGGGGGCGTCGAAGAGACACGTTAAACACACGAACACAAAAAACAAAAAACACGCAAGCTTATCGGGCCTATGCCCTTCTTCAGCGATAGAGTAACTGAGAGTATATATATATATATAATTTTGAAATAAAAAATAAATTAAAATCATCGAATTGAAAGGTTGAAAACATCCAGCCATATATGTAAGTAGTAATTTTAAGCGTCGGTATTCGTAAAAAATCTCTTGGGAAAATAAACGTCCATTTAAAAAAAAATAAACGTCGATTTTCAAAAAAATATAAACGTCGAATTCTACCAAGCATACTTATAAGGCACCAATACTTAGTGGATGTATAATAATAATCCATCTCTATTTATAGATAGGCGATTGTGATATTTGTTAAATACTTTCTGAGGTGTTATCGAAAAAATACAGAAATTGATTGAGAAGGTTTGGTCATTTTACTTGCAATTTTCAAAGAGCCTTAACCGATTCCATGAAATACATCCTGATTAATTTCATGGCATGCATTTCAACGGAACATTGCTTCTTTCTTGGCGATAGCAAATCCTAAAGAAAAGGGAAAACTTATCTAAAAACTAAATAGCCGAATCTTGAAAGTTGCGAAATTTTACTAATAAAATCAGCCGTGAAATTCCTACGATATATTTAGGAATGAAACACATATCAGATTTAACCAAAATTACGGTGATAAATAATCTCACGGTTCTTGAAAACGAAAGTTTTGCGAAATGATTAAAGAAACGTGAAATAAGAACAGCTTAACCGGCAACTCTCTTTTCCTACTACCCCAACCACCCACAAGCACACTCCTGCACTCAAACGCGACCGCGAGTTTTTTTTGCACGTTTCTTTCCCTATGATGTTTTCCACTCGAAATTTATGTGAGCGCTTAAAGCTTCCTTGGGATAGCAAACAGCATAAATTAAGGAGGGTTTGTGCGCACCAGCAGAGCAAGCAAATGCGCGAACGAGAAGGGTAATAGGTTGGGTGAGGGAGGCGGCGGCTGAAGAAGACGCGAGGGATGAGACTGTTGATAGAGTATTACACAGGTGCCCCCAGAGTCGGAGGAAAAGGGGAGATAGGAGGGGAGGAGAGTACAGAATCAAGGGGGAGAGAGAAACAGGCATGCAGAATGAGAAAGAGAGAGCGAGATAAAAGGGGAGAGATGGGATTGAGGGGAGGAGTGGATAGGGGAGAGTCCAGGAGGAAGCTGCAGTTCGGAGGGAGGGACAGATTGAGGAAGCCTACCAAGTGAAGGAGGATCTGGGAGCGGTGTTGCCAACTTTACCTATTTGCTCATTCGCTCGCACACGACGGACTATTACTTCAGCCTAAGGGGATATAAGGTTAATTAGTCGAGCGAGGTGAATCCCAACCTCTTCTGCCCAGATCTGTCTACTTGTATTCATGTAGTTCATTGTCTTTCTTCGTTAGTCAAAGCAGTAATTATCTTTGCTTTGGATCGTCTGGGAAAATACATTGTTTACGCCATTTTTGTGGTTGAACTTTTAACGGTCGCGGAGTAGTTTTAATTTTAAGAAATTGCATTGAAAATTCATCATAGTGCAAATTTCACTGAGATGTTGTTATCAGAGATGGAGGGTGTAGACAATAAATGGAGAAATACATGTTAAACTAATGCCTACTTTGGTTGAAGGGTCTTCCTCATAATCTTAGGTTAGCGGATTATAATTAATAAATAATTAATACATGTCGATAAGCATCGAATTATAAAACTTTGTAAATTGGATGAATATGAATTATCGTCGATAAGTGTCAATTTTCACCACTACATACAAAATTAATGCGTCATGACATTAAAATTTTATTTTCCGCTCTCAAACCTAACATATTTTACCACCAAACATCCAAAACGGAAGAGAAAGTTTGTATTTGTCATACCAAACGGCCACACTACACTCGGAATTTGTTTTCTAATGTCACTTATGCCACTGTCTCACTGAGCTACCGTGGGGTCCAAAGGTAAAGGACCAAATATTATGGCCGGTTTATTGCGCTCTTTCTTTACCATCGGCCAGATCCGATAATCCCTTCGCACTTTGGACTCCATTTACCGAAAATTCGGGGGACCTCTATTACGTCTTCTGTGCGAAATTATCTGCCGATCACCCATGAGGAGAAATGAAAGGTTTCCCCGGACTGAAAAATGAATACTGATCGACAGATGGCATTATGACATTTCCAAACGCACCCTGTCATGAACAGTGGTAGAAAACTCCTTCAGCCAAAAATTATAGGATAAGCCCTATGCATTTCGCCCACTAAGTGGGCATCTTCAGGGGAGAACCTACTTTGGCAGTGAACAGAGTTCAACTGCGACGAAATTAGAAGAAAAGTTTATAACGAAGACCGAAAAACATTTGAGGATCGAAAAGAATTTTGTGCGTCAGTATTGTTAAGTTCGGTCAATTTATATAAAGTTTTGTTAAAATCAGTATCTGTGTTCATGAGATTGTTTCTGTTTTTATAGATATGCAGATTTTCTAAAGAGTTAAGTGAATGGTTAGCTGAAGTTAACAAGGTTAAGTCCTCTATGTGTATACTGTGTCCATTTTCGAGGATATGAGTGGCTACGCTTGATTTCTCAAAACGATTGTGTTTGTAATGGGCTAAGTGTTCTTTGAATCGTGTTATTAGTTTTCGTCTGGTTTGTCCTATGTACATTAAATTGCAATGTGAACATTGTATTTTATAAATTCCGGATTTGTTCAAATTCTCCGTTCTGTCTTTGGTGCTATCCAGTAAGTTTTTCAAACTATGTGGGTTCGTGTGTGTTATTGTGCAATTCTTATGTTTGAAAATTTTATTCAAACCCCTGTTTAATATGGGACAATACGGTAGTTTTATATATTTGTTGGCCTTATTGTTGTCAAGTTTGAAAGTGGTGGAGTTGGACAACGTTTTTTTAAGGTTGTGTTTTCTTATTAATTTATTGATTAAATTGGGATCTAAACCAAGTTTCTTTGCAGTTTGTTTTATATGTTTGAGTTCTTTAACATATCTATCTTTGTTAAGGGGGATGTTGCACAATCGGTGTGTTAAGAATTGGAAAACAGCTGTTTTTTGATTCATAGGATGGAAAGAGTTATTTGGAATATAATTGTCAGTGTGTGTTAGTTTCCTTAAAATATCAAACTCTATTTGTTGTTGGTTATTAATGATTAGTAAATCCAGAAATGGTAATATATTGTTTTCCTGAAGTTCAAAAGTGAATTTTATGGATGGATATATATTGTTTAATTGATCCACAAAGTCTTCTACTTTTTGTTTTTTTAAATCAAAAATTGTAAAAATATCATCAACATATCTAAACCAACTTTCTGGAAAATAATGGAATTTATCTTTGCAAGTCTTTTCAAAATGTGACATAAATATGTTGGCTAAAAAAGGGGACAAAGGGTTTTCCATGGAGGTACCTTTTGTTTGTTGATAAATTTCATTTTGAAATTGAAAGATGTTTTGTTGCATGCATAAGTTAGTGAGCCGTAGGTATTCGTGGACAACTTCGTCAGTAAAATTTTGTTTTAATAAAAGAGATTTTAAGATTTGGGATGTTTCATCTAAGGGTACACTTGGGAAAAGACTTTTCACGTCGAAAGAGACCAAAATCTCTGATTCTTTTATGGTTGTATTTTTCAATTTGTTAATCAGATGATAAGAATTTTTGACTGAGTGTTTGTCAAGGAATGATATCTGTTTGAATTCATTGTTTAGCCATTTAGCTAAATTATAAGTAGGGCTATTGATCCCTGATGCAATTGGTCTCATAGAGTTGTCGTTCTTATGAATTTTTGGAAGACAATATAGTTGAGGTATGTTTGGGTTGGAAGTATTTAATTTGAAACTTAATTTTTTGTCTATGATATTAATGCATCCTTTGATGATTGCTTTGGTTTTATTGATCATGGAATTTAATGGGTTTTTATTTAATTTGATATATGGTCCATTGTTTAACATGGTTTGGACGTTGTCAACGTATTGTGCTTTGTCCATAATTACAATTTTGTTGCCTTTATCTGCTTTGATGTAAAAGCAATCTTTTCCTCTAAATTTTTTAATGGTATTGGGGAAATTACTATTACTAGGATGAATCTTTGTAGGCTTGTTCAAGTTATCTTTTAATTGTAATAAACAAGCTTGTCTGATGTAATTTTTTGAATTTTCATCGAAAAATTCTATGGATTTTTCAATGTTGGTAATAAGTTCGTCTATAGGTAGGTAAAAAAAACTTTATATAAATTGACCGAACTTAACAATACTGACGCACAAAATTCTTTTCGATCCTCAAATGTTTTTCGGTCTTCGTTATAAACTTTTCTTCTAATTTCGTCGCAGTTGAACTCTGTTCACTGCCAAAGCAGGTTCTCCCTTGAAGATGCCCACTTAGTGGGCGAAATGCATAGGGTTTATCCTACAATTTTTGGCTGAAGGAGTTTTCTACCACTGTTCAACTTGGAGCCAAAGTGTTCATGAGCTACCACCTACTGCACCCTGTCTTAATATTTATATAATCCATTTGAGAGAGAGTGTCCCCCGTGCTTAGTTTCTTTTGGAATAGTAAATAAAGAAAAACTCCTTCACCGTGAACGGTGAAGGAGTTTTAGTTTATTTACTATTGTATTGTTTCGCAGTGTCTCGCAACCCTCCCCTTTTCATATATTAGTTTCTTTTGGATTGCTGTCGAAGGAGCATCGTTCCATATACGCACTCTGGACTTTTTTCCGCACTCATAGTCATTTATTACTCAAAGATGAGATATTTTTCATCTAAATGTTAATTCATACATTACGTTGTGCATTATACTCACGTCACATTAATTTCTCACTAATGATCACAATTTCGTGAATAAGGGGCTCGAAATAACGAGTAGAATATACCTTCTGATTTATTGCGAAAAATTAACGGTTTCAAGTTGGTGGCCAAAGTCAACAACAATACAGTCGTCAAAATATACATAGATAACAACAAAAAAGTAGCATAAAAGAAGCCTTCTTTTTATTTAAACACTTTTAGTTAAATTTAATAGAAGGAATTCAATTTATTAAACTCTTCTAGATAAAAATTTATAAAATACATTGAAATAAACGTCGATATTACCTAAATATCGCTTTTTAAGAAATATTAATGTCGAAAATTAAAATGCCTAATTAAATGTTTATTAAAAACAAACGTTGATGTATGTCATTGATTTTTAGGAAAAATAAACAATGGTAGTGGTCGCTTTTTAAGAAATATTAACTTCGAAAACTACCAAGCCTATAAATAGTAGAAATTTTAAGCTTCGGTATTCGCCGAAAATCTCCTGGGAAAATGAATCGTCGATAAAAAAAATAAACGTCGAATTCTACCAAGTCTAGTTATATTATATCCATAATCATGGTCGTGCATTCCCCACTGTATTAAAGATCCTGAAGAGCCGATTGCGAGAATATTAAAATTATTACATCAATTTGATAACTAAGGTATTAATTGCACCGAGTAATTTTTGAAGTTTTTTAAGTTTACATCGGTATCAATAATGGCCATGGACATCATATTATTTAATTATTTTTTTAAAATTGGATTGTAATTATTGACATGAGATATGATTTAAATTGCAACTGTGTTTTCATGCGACACTTGGAGGATTCAATATTAAATAGATAAATAAGAAACTTCCGTGTTATAATGACAAGTTATTTGAACAAGAGTTTCTCAGTTTCCTACGGAATACTTTGAGAAAGACAGTAGTTCAAGATATCCACCCGGAGTTTCTCTTTTGGGAAATGTCCTGAAAGATTGCAACGCTAAAGTTACCTTTGTTAGTTATTCGAAGTGGATTCGGCGAAGTGAGTTGCTTTTATAGGAAAATTACCACTAAACATTTGAATAGTCTTTTTCCCCATGCGCTGAAGGGTTTTGATCATATCTTGGGCTTGAATTTAAATTGGAATTTCCATTTTTCGACATGATTATTACATGCTACTAGTCTAATAACACCACACGAAACGATAGTAAATGAAGTTAAAGGTATTTAAAAAAATAAAAGTTTTGTATTTTTATTCAGAAAAAATGAAAGGAAAATCAATTGGGCTCGAAATTTATTTCTTTTATTTATTTAATTAAAAGATCCATAAGCAGCCAAATTTGGTCTTTTACAATGGATCGTTAACATACATCAGTATAAAATGACAAATAAAAAATAAAAAATACAATAAACTACAGTGGGAATTAAAATTAAGAATCGTAGAAAAAATGTTAAATCGTTAAATAAATCATATAGGTGGATATGAGATACAGTCGAAGAAGATGGATGTGGTTAATACGTAGCATCATAACATATTATCATGACATCAGATTTTGTGGAAGAAGAGGACTGAAAAAGTATTATGAAGGTCGTCTTGTGACAATCGACAGAAAGTTGCTAAGGTTAAATGAAGAGAATAGGAATTTTTTAAATATCTTAATGGAGGAAAAAATATCACGGGATGAATATAAATGTTTTGGGAGAAGCATTCTTGTTTGCTGGGGGAGGTTTTCGGGTATCGCTGAACATGGTTAGTGTTCGACGCTTCGTGCACGATGCAGAGTGCATGTTCAGGAACGAAATTCTTTTCGAATTCATTAGAATTGGGGCTTGGCACGAGGAGAATTCAAAGGGACATAGTATTTTTTAGAGGACGGTAGAAATTCAGAGCGAATGATAAAAATATGATATCGATGCACTTTTTATTCAGAAGCCCACTCTGGAAATTCTCGAATTGCTTGGGTAGAAATTGGTGAAAATCTCGAATACAATGCAAAGAAATGAATTATTTCTACAAAATTCCCAGAAGCCTCGCTATATGATAGTTTTTATTTCCCTGAATTTCTGTCACTCTAGTTGCAAATCAATTGAAAGCGAAGAGTTTTCTCCTCGTATTGTTATAGCTTGAATATCTGGATTATGGGTTTTATATAGTGGATATTTCTAGCTTACAGAGAGGAAGAGAAAAGAAGAATTATTAGAAATGGTTGAAGAAGAAAGGACGCAAATAAAAACAATTAGGAAAAGAAAATCAAATTGAATAGGGCACATATTGAGAAGACAGTGTTCACAAAGGTCTATCTTAAAGGGCAAATTAGCGGAAGAAGAGGAAGAGGGAGAAAGAGAATAGGAATATTAGAGAATTTAAAGCAGGTATGTAGTACTTATAGAGGGAGAGGGAAAATGGAGTCCGCGATTCAGCTGAAACCACTCTTCGGACAGCAGCATGATAATGATGATGATGATTTCTAACTTATTCACAACAACGCAGGAGGTGCTCACATCGGCAATCAGTACAGTTCATTTGTGTAATTTTATATAGTTTAGGTATTGTTAACAAAAGTAAAAATATTTAATACACTTACACGTTTTCAATCATCGAATGTACGATAATTTGCAGCTACGGATTTGGCTGATTTCTTTATGATCCAAACTTTTCCTATGTACTTAAAGGCGGTCTCACATCGATGAAAATATTTATTATCAACCTATTATGTTAAATGTTTTCCTATAAATTTGAATGAAATAATTAATTTAAACTAAACATTTCCCATCGAATGAGCAGCTTTATGTATCCCATAAAGTTCTCGAGCACTAGATTGCGTTCCATTTTAAAGAAGTAAGCCCTTGATACTCTGGATTTAAATTCGCAAGTTTATGAGGCGCTTCTAATAAAAGTTTTTGCCCAGATAAATATGTTTCACGATGCATCTGGGGGCGTATCGATTCTCCTTCTAGAGTTAAAAAAATATTTTTATCAATCTTAACTATAAATTTTGAGATTAATATGTCGTTATGAATCACATTGTAATAGAGGGAGAGGAATATGCGGTACCAGAGTTCTTTTGCTTAAAATAAAAACCAGTTCAAGTAATCCCAATTTACGAGATTGGAATAAAATAAACGGTTTTCTAATGTGGTCGTTAGCTTTCTTCAGAAAAGCTCATAGGAATCTTTCGCTCGCATTTCCTAAACAGGAGAGTAACGAGAAACGTAAAGAATGGAATGTTATTTTAAAGTGGCTTGTACAGAAACTTTGCGAAGGGTCACTTCCGCCACGGTTAATGTTCTATGAAGTACGTAATGTCACAATAATATGGTTCCATAAAGGCTCTGCTAAACTTCAGCTAAAGATTTTGGGAAAAATGTCTCTGAGAATTTCTTTAAAAGAAATTATTCTGACATTATCGTAAATTTCATCTATATTGCAAAAGGTTCTCCCATAAACGTCACTATTTTTGTTTATTGTTTGATGAAATGTATGCATTTTTAAACGGCATGCGATCCTTGCTAGCAGATAATGCTGTGATATGCTGTTTATTTTCATATTTTCTACAATATCTTGCTTAAATATAAAAAGCGTTCTTGGGCATATGTTCAGAAAAGGTTTAGAAATTTTAAATAGGTAAATTAATCGAAGATATTTCAGTTTCTGTATTTTCGAGATCCAAAAACAACGATCCTAGAGAATATTTTGTTTGTCCGTCGAATAAATTTTGACAGAATTAAGATCCGAATATTTTTAAATTATCTTTTATTAATAATTTTATTACTCTTCACTTTGATGGAAAACTTCGATTTAATTAGTGCGTTTTAATAGCCATACAGCTAAAAGGTGATTATGAAGCATTTGTGGTAAAATTTTAAAAAATTTCTTGGATTAAAAATTCAGTATGCGTATGGATAGAAAACTAATAGATTTTTGGCGATATTGTAGGTAATCCTTCTGTTATGCGATGTTATGATAGAAAGATATCTTAATGTATTTGCATCGAAAAATATTTTCCTGATACAGAAGGTATTTCGAATTAATTTTTACCATAATGTGGATTTATACGAATTTTTTTCGAACTTGAACAAAATTTAACATTTATTATCTATAAATATTACGTTTAAACATTTATTTGCCAGTATTCAACATTAAATACTATAGGTACTTTTCCTAATGGAATGAAGAGGTTAACTATAAATCGAGGCACCCTGCCCTTCGCGCTACTAACCATGCATTTATTATCGCTAAGCTGAAAATAATTTTTCAAAACTGCTGTTATCAAGAAATTTCTTTCGTTCAAAAAGTTTTTTCTCGACTTAGCATTTCCGGAAAATAAATTTATATATCAATTTATAAACCAAGATGGCAAATGAAACTAAAAGTAATTTTCCTGGAGTCTCCTGGCTGGTAAAAACAAAATGTCGCTTACCGCATTTGTCTTGGACACAGTTTTTAAGATACAGAGATGGACAGATGGACGAGCAGACACTTGGGACATAATATATATATATATATATATATATATATATATATATAGGATTAGACACGGGAAAAATATGCTGATGACAGTTATTTGAAAAAAGCTAAGGCTTTTACAGCCGTAATTTTAAGACAAACATTCTTTTCAAGAAATACAGCAGTCACGATTTATGAATGCTTCATTGCCTTGCCGTCTGGATTAAAATCTTCCCGAAACGAAATTGAGTCAATCTAAAATATACACAAGAATGCTCGACGTCAAAGAACTTTAAAGAGACGTTAAGATAGTAACTTCAAAATGCAGCACTCTCGAAATTGTCACCAGTATGGCAGCAAATATGCCATTTTTACTGACTTATAATAGCCAACATTAAGTAATGAAGTGAAATGTGAAATCCAAAAATAGTTAAAGGTGCCTGGAGTTGGGCATTGGTAACGGAAGCCTTTAGAAATGTTCGATGAAATGGGTTGAAGTTTCCCGGGACATTTGGCCATCATCAGCAGATGTTGCGGAGATTGCTGACGAAGGTATAAAGGTCCCAAGGCCTGGAATTGAGCTCATCATCCATATCAAGCGACCTCTGTGATAGGCGACTCCTGCCTTTCTCAATTCACTCGCTGATCTCCGGCTTAGTATAAAATGTTCCTTTATGGAGTAACGCATTGATATTTTGCGGCCATGCATGAATATATTCAGGATAACGAGTCAAATAATGCTATCAATTTTTTTCTAAAACTACAGACAATTTTATAACAACATATGTTAACTCTAACCTGAGATGAAATAAAATGAAGGAAGAATATATTTATTGACCGATAAACAAATGCAGTTCCTTTTTTCTTTTACGTTACAGGCGATTAAAAATTGAACCGATTGTCTTATCTAAGAGTAATACTTGCTGCAGCATTTTAGGAAAAATTTTAAAGAGAGACATTTAGCGTCGAATTGAATATAAGTATTATATTCCTAGTCAGTAATATGAGTGATTGAACTGGAGCAATTAATCATAATTTTTGCCTTGTAGAAATTTCGCTCTTGCTTTTTCCTCGTTTTCAATCTGGTATAATGAAATTTTTGACCGATTTAATCACCATTCAATGCTTGAAGCACTTTTTTATTTTCTTGTTACAATGCGCTGTTAATGTACCCGGCATCACTTTTGTCTATTCATACCTCCTTGACTCTTTACTAGCATCCTGACTTCCTTCAATAGTCAATTACCTTTCAAAATTGGAACCAGCCATTACTACCCTTTCTGCCTAATTAGTCTAATTAAATTTATCAATTCTCATGCAGTATCTAAAACCTCCTTATTTTTTTATCCAAGGTTCAATTAATTTTCTTTATTATAGGTCGTTTCTATAGATCAAAAGCTTTCAATCTGATCCCATCTTTTTTATAGCCTCACCTTAATAATGCTACACTCTATATAAAACTTTTCACAATATTGATTCATACACGTTTGAGTCAATTCTCGTCTTCCTGTAAGAAATACTATTCTTTTTATTGTCCGGACTTGTTTAATACTCCTACTATCCTTTGTAACAAACGTTACTTCAGTAAGAGTTCCTCCTGTTATAGACTTTACTCACCCGCTTTAATATTCACTTTTCCATTTTTATTGTGTCTTAGGATTTTTTAATTTTTTTGAATGCATTTCTCATCTCATTTAAGAAACTAACGACTTGAAGGCCATTTTCCGTATTAAAAATTTTACGAAACTTGAGTAATACAATAAAATTAGGAAGCAGGGGGAAAAATCCTTAAAATCTCCTGTAGGATAATGAAGATGGACTAGGAACATTTTTTTCAGCAAACTGTCAGATTGAATGACAGATAAAATAGAACCATTCCAACTTCCTATGCATTCAGATTTCCAACTTTTTTGTTCTGTCAGTTCCACTTTGATTCCCCTCTCGTTTCTTTTTGTAGCATCCCATCCGTTCTTCTGAAATCCCTTTTGTCCCCCCTCTCTCTCTCTAACCCTATTCCCCTGTAACCATTTGGTTGCATTATATATGTATACGGCGCCACCACCTGTTGGACGTCAGCCCAAAGTGGATAAGTTGTTTCGTTCTCTTCGTGGTTAAGGGTTAAGAGGAACGTCCTTAAAAATGTAGAGATAAGGAAAGAGGGAGAGAGAGAACGTGACCAAGGAATTGGATCCTTAAGATCCGTTGCACTTTTCTACGAAGTTTTGTAGTGTCCATTTTCACCACACAAGACTTCCTTGAGCCTCTTAGGACGACCAATTATTATGAATCTATCTTTTAAGGAGATAAGTTCCTTCGAATAAAGTTTTTTGCTTGTATTTGGAAGTCATTATTCGGACTCTTCTTGCTGTTGAATATGCACTGAGGTTTATTTGTGTATGTCTACATCCGTATACAATTATGCACATAGTCGTCTACCTACAGGTGTGTAAAAAATAGATTTTTTACTATCCATTCAGAAATTACCTGTTAACTACACTTTTTTTGTCATTTATACTTCAAAGCTAGATGACAAAAATGTAAATTTCAATGTTTTACATATTATAATGCATATCGTTTCTTATCGGATAATTGTTTTCGTGTATTTCAATTTCACCGATTTCATTTAAAATTTTGTTCATTTTGATTTATTATTAAAATTTTATGCTATAACTCTGTCTAAATGTCGCGGTATATTTTAGATAGGTATACGGGTAATACACCTACCGACTGTTTACATAAAACTGGCCTTCGTTTGCGGCTTTTTATTGCTTTATATTGCGCAGCATAAAATTTTACTTGAATTCTCATTGAGTTACAAATTCTTGATGCTTACGGATTGTTCATTTATGTTTTTGATGAAACTCGTGTGTATAGTGTAGAAGAAATAGGAAATTTACATAGCAAATTAAGTTAAAATTCGAAGCAGAGCAAGACAAGATGGAGTTAACTGTAGAAACTTTATACTTCGTCACAAAGGCTTTGGACTAAGTAAAGGATTGGAACTATAAATTCCAAAGCTTACACGGCTAATTTGGACGGTTATACGTTTGAAACAATCTTTTAAAGAGTTTTCTTGACTTTTGGAGCACTTTTATATATCTTTTTGTGCTTTATTGCATTCGTGAGAGACAATTTAAGTTACGTAATACCGCCGCGGTTAAGGAAGCTTTACCTTATTTTTCTCTTTTTACCGCCTTCCCAGTCTCCACCACAAGTTTTGTAAATTCTGTCTATTTATAAGCAAAGCTGTTGATGCGGCTTGAGCCGCTAACTTTAATCACCAGATGCTTCACAAAATAATTTTTATCCTCCGAGTCGTTCTCGTGCCCTATTAAAATCACAAGTAGCCTGTGGGTGGCGGTAAAAAAGGTATCCGTTAATGTAAAGTGTCTCGTAAAAAAAGAGGTAATTACACTTTACGAAAAAAATAACGGGAACTTCTCTCGAATAAGTTGCAAAGGGCACGTTCTTGACGTGGTGCGGGGAAAATTTTCCACTCCATTCCCGCCTTGAGATGCCTTCGAGCGTGGAAAAAAGTTAATCTCTCCACCATTACGATCTCGATTTTTCTTCAACGCACGGAAATGTCGGATCTCTCGAAGAAGTAGGCGCGACAGTTTTGAACCTTCAGTGCCCCACGGCGCCGAAACTCTCAAAAAATAGTAATAAAAAATAAAGAAAGCGTATACTCTCTGTAATACATCTCCTTGCCCATCTCCCCCTTCACCCTCTCACTCTCTCCCCACTCTCTCCCCACTCTCTCCCCACTCTCTCCCACCACATCTCTCCCCCGCTCTATCCCCAGCTCTCTACCCTATCTTTCCTTCCATTCTCTTCCTTCTCCCTCCTCTCTCTTCCCCCTCTCTCTCCTCTCTCCCCCTCTCTCATCTCTCCCCCCTATTTCTCCTCCCTCTGCCCCCTCTCTCTTTCCTCTCTCATCTCATCTCTCGCCTCCCCTATCTTTCTCTCCCCTCTTTCATCTCTCATCTGTCTCATCGATATTTCATCTCTCTCTCATCTCTCTCCCATATCTCTCTCTCCCATATCTCTCTCTTCCATGTCTCTCTCTCCCCCCTCTCTCTCTCATCTTTCTCTCATCTGTCTCTCATATCTCGCTCTCATATCTCTCTCATACCTCTCTTCTCTATTTATCCTCTCCCCACTCTTTTCCCCTTTATCTCTCCCCCTCCTCTTTCTCCCCCTCCCCCCTCTTCTCTCTCCCTCCCCATCCTCTCTCTCCCTCTCCCCCTCCTCAATTTCGCCCTAATAAAGTCGTTTGTCTGTCTGTCTGTCCTCTCTCCCTCTCCACCTCCTCTCCTTCTCCACCTCCTCTCCCCCTCCTCTCTCTCCCTCTCCCCCTCTTCTATCTCCCTCTACCCTTTTCTATCTCCCTCTCCCCTCTTCCTCCCTCTCCCTCTTCCTCCCTCTCCCCCTCTCTCTTCCTCTCCCCATCCTCTCTCCATCTCTCCCTCCTCTCTCTCCCTCTCCCCATCCTCTCTCTCCTTCTCCCCCTCCTCTCTCTCCCTCTCCCCCTCCTCTCTCCCCCTCCTCTCTCACCATCTCCCCCTTCTCTATCTCCCTCTCCCTCTCCTCTCTTTCCCTCTCCTCTCTCTCCCTCTTCTCCTCTCTCTCCCTCTTCTCCTCTCGCTCCCTCTTCTCCTCTCGCTCCCTCTTCTCCTCCTATCTTCCCCTATTTCTTCCCCTCTCTGCTCTTTTCACTGTATTTCCCCTCTCTCCCCTCTCACTCAATCTTTTTTTAGAGGACGGCTAGTCACTCTCAAGACGAGGGAGAAATTGTTTTGCTTCGACTCTCCAAAATATCTCCACATTTCTCCTCTCGTTCAATTTTTTTTCTTTCCCTCCTTACGCTCCACAGAACATGGTCATTTTGAACGAAGAGGGAGGAGGAGAAGGAGGAAACATGCTCTTTCCATTGAGAGCTAATCGCGTCGAACCATTCTCTTTTTTCATATAGACGCTTCGGCGATTGATCCTCCTCCTCGCGAGCGAATCGCGTATTTGTCCACGGAGGACGTCTCGTTTTCGCGCGAATGAAAGCGGAAGAAAGAGAGGGGAAATCGGCAGGAGCGAGGATTGTTCTTTATCTGAGTCCTTATCCGAGTCCAGCCGATTCGCCTCTTTCCTACGCACAATGGGTATTTAAGAGGTAGTGCAATGAATAGCCAGGAAGGGAGTAGAGAAACCTGGTGCCGGCGTTTAGCCTGCTCTTAACGAAGAACACCACGGGGGCCAAATACTTAACGACCCTTCCGAAGGACGGAGTGTTGATTTGTGCACGCTCCTCATATTCTCGTGTTCTCTTTACTCGTCCTCATCTCCTTAGTTCCATCACGCACAGATAGGGGGCCGCGAGTCCTTCGGAAAAAATCCTCATTAGGATTCGAACTGGGTGTCTTTTTTAGCATTTTAGCAGATAGCGGTGGAGACGACACTTGAACCACTACACCACCGGCTCCCCAATTGTTCTTTATGTGTATGCGAGGGGATTTATATACAGTCGATTTAATAGAAGGGACTGCGCGATGGGACGGAATGGGGAGGGGATGGAAGAAAACGGCGGGACGGAAAGGAAACGAAGCGGAAAGGAACGGGAGTTCAAATGACTGAAGGGATGGACGGGTATGGAAATAAAGCGTAAAAAAGAAGAAAAGTCGTTGAAATGGTGAGGGCGAGATTGATCAGAAGAAAAGAGCGTTTCCGAAGAATAATAGCAATGGAGGTCAAGATATGGGGATTAGGATGGAAAATATGAAAATCAATAGGGGAAAATAGGAAAATAGGGGAGAGGGACAAACAGAGAGACGAAGGTCTCTATTCGGGCAGAATCGGCGCTATGAGGTTACATTTAACCATATTCACGTGGTGCGCATTAGGTTTTAACATTTAAATATTTACCTTGAAAGGAGATGAGACATTACCATCGAGTCGCGATAATGCGAATCTCAAGGGAGTACACAAAAAAGATCGAGTCATTGAATTGCGGTCTTCATTTAAATGAGTGAAATTACACAATTATAGTAATTGTTTCATTTCTATT
Source organism: Tanypteryx hageni (assembly GCA_028673005.1). NCBI lineage: Eukaryota > Metazoa > Arthropoda > Insecta > Odonata > Petaluridae > Tanypteryx > Tanypteryx hageni. The sequence continues at coordinate 41,787,143 of CM054115.1, forward strand.
ATGGAATCCTTACACACTGTTGAGCCTTTCCAAGTGGAGTTTGTTCATTTTAATTTTTATGAATGCCAACCGGGAAATATCTCACTAGGATCATCAAGAATTCGAGCAAAATGATCGATATTGAGGTTTGACTAGATAATATGATTCGAAAGTTAAACATTAACAGACGGATGGACGGACGATCGGTCGAGACGTGCCCATAATGCGTTCCGCTACTACCGCTTCTCTGGTAAAGAATGCCTAGAAAAGAAGAATCAGGAGAATAAAAGCAGAACATAGCGAGTGAGATTCTCAATCGGCAGAAATGGGGCTAGTTTTTGCGGAGCTAGGAAAAATTTGTTACAGAGGTAGAAACAGCGAATATATTTCTTCTTAAGTCGTAATTACACGAAAGTAATATTAAAGTGGGAACTTTTTTAGATAAGATATATGATGAAAGAAATAGCAGAAACAGTACCGTAACCTCGCGATTAACAGAATATCGAATAAACAGAACCTGAATGGACCGGGATTTGAAATACTTTTCCTTTAACGCTCTTTAATATAAAATAACGACATTTATTTTTCCCGTACCTAGTATTGGTGTTCATACTTATTATTTGAACTGTAAACTTGCTTTACACAGTAACATTAAAATAAACTTTACTTTAAGCGTTCCTTTATTAATATTTAAATACTTTTTTTACATTTGTCTGTGTACTCTGGTACGTATATCCAATTAACCGGCATAAACTAGGTTCACTGTAATAAAAACAGAGCTAGGACAAAAGTGAGGAAAGAAAGATGAAAAGGAACAGAAATAGTAAGAAAGGAACGAGAAAATGGAAGAGGATAATCAAAGGAACGATTAGAGACGCGATCGAGGAAGGTTTAAAGTAAGAGAGATTAAGACGCGAGGTTGGAAGAGATAAAAAAGAAAGGAAAAGTGAAGTGGAAGGGTGAGAGAGAGAGAGAGAGTGGAAAACAGATGGAAAAGAAGACGCGGAGCGTTCTTCATTTGTCACCCGTTCCTTTCATTCGCCGGTTTCGCTCTCTCCTGATTGACTTGCATTATGTGCGCCTAGGGGTTGGGAGAGGTGGGGGAGGGAATAATACGTTACACTCGGGAAGGATCTTTGGGAATAGGGGCATCTGGCATTTTAGGGTGGGGGAGGCTGAGAGTGGAGGATGAAAGTCGTTAGCTGAGGAAAGGGTGCGTGGGTGTCGGGATAGAGAGAGGTATAAGACGAGGGCAGAGAGACGGTGATGCAGCGTAAAGAACGGCCGTATTGGGAAAAGGTTCGAGGTATTTTTTGCTCGGATCGGACCTTCGCGGAGACAGTAAGGGATGTGTATTATGACAGACATGCTGGTGGGAACAGATGTCGGGTTTGTAAAATCTATCCAGTGTGTGAATGCGACACGGAGGAATTGCAACCGCTGTTAAATGCGGGAGCGTAACTCCGTATCCAGTAACCTTTTTGCTGAGGAAAGTGCTGCCAACCGCACGATTTTCGAAAGAATTAGGCAAGAGATAGAAAAAATACGGTCAACGCGCATGTTCCAAGATAAAAATCAGCGCGATGGACCAAAAATTTCGGGAATATATTCTATTTTTATGTGAAACGGTCCAATAATTTGTGTTGTGATACGTGTGTACAAGCTGCAATACGATGAACAAAAATTTCATATAGAAATATGAGGAGTTTATCTAATCCAGATTATAAGAAATTGAGATGTTTGTCCATTCGTTGCAACACAGGCACAGGAGGGTTTCACTTTTCAACCGGTGGCCAGATGCTCAAGCATTCTGTATGTAAATGTGAGTCTTTATTCATAACAGATAAGACACATCAAAGCCGAAAATGTGTCATTTAAACTACTTTTGCTGTGCTTAGTCCTCCCATCTTCTCCACTTTCATTGGCGGGAAGTTTTATAATGATAATACCTATATGAGAAATTTTCTTAGCATTTTATATTTGTAAATCGATTAATCTCTCTCAATCGAACATCTTCGCTAGAGAAGGACGATAGAATAATCAGTTTGAGAAGCAGAAAAATGTAAAAATCTGATTTCGGTGGCGATTCAAAAACGATTACTTTCAACTTCCTTTGTAAGCATTAAATATATCCAGCGTCACTTTTGAATATTCAGTTTTAAAGAAAAAGTTATCATTCGCGCAAACCACTTTCCAGAATAACCAGCCACACATCGATGTATGATAGGTGTCGTACGTAAGAACTCCATCAACGCTGGGCTTGTAATTCCTCTTGCAGAAGTTATCCCTTCGCTTCCAAAGACTCGCTCATTTCACGCAGCCAAATCGCCGTGAGGGAGATAGGCAAAGTCAAAGGAAAAGAGATGGAGAGCGAGAGAGAAAGAGGTGGAGATGGGACAGGAGGTGGCAGTAGTGGGTATATGGAGGGATGGTAGGCCTTTAGACAGAATTAAGGGATTTAGATGTAGAAGCTTGGAAAAGCTTGCTCAGGGATCATAAATTGGCGCTTATTTGTCATGGACATTTTAGAAAGGAATAAGAAGGAGGGAGGGAGAGCGAGCGGGAATGAAGAGGAAGAGAGGGAGAAAGGGGTGCGTTCATGAGGAGAATAAAGACTGGGAGAGAGAGTGGAAAAGGGAGAGAGCGTGAGAGAAGGGAAAGGAGAGAAGGGAAAGGAGAGAAGAGAGGGAGGAAGGAAGAGGCAGCCATGATAGAGAAAGAGATGAGAGAGGGAGAGAGAGATGGAAAGGTGAGAGATAGCGAGAAAGAGGAGAGAGAGAAAGGAGAGGGAGAAATAGATGGAGAGAGATGGCTCGAGAGAGCGAAGGGAGTTTGCAGAGGAAAAACACTGTTCTTGAAGGAAAAAGTGAGAAAAGAAGATAAAAGAACAGATTAGAGAAGATAAATGAGAACAGAGAAAGAAAAGGAGTGAGATAAAAAATAAAGAAAAGCGAAGAAAGAACAGATGAGAGAGTGTATGAGAGAAGAGGAAGAAGAGAGAGGCAGGGGACACATAGAAGAGAGAGATTGGTAAAAGGATATCAGGGATAGAACCTCTAAGGGTTATAGGAGGAAGCGTCATCATTACGGAGTTTCAGAAAAGTCGCCGCAGTATGAGTAGAGGGAAAGAAGTAGTGGATTTATGGATAGGAGAGGAAGGAGAGAGAGGAAAAGAGATAGAGATGGATGGATGAGCGGTGTGGGTAGGGAAAAGGATGATGATGATGGAGAGAGAGAGAGAGAGAGAGAGAGAAAAGGGGAGAATAACCACTTAGGGGGTTGGAAAGGATCGATAGCGAATAAAGGAGTTGGGGAGAGGGGGAGAGAGCGAAGCCCCTGGTTGAAAGTATACTTTAGCTTTGCAGGGTCTCCAACAGTAAAGCGAAAGAGAGTAGGCTCCTCTCTCTCTCGCTCTCTCCTATTCCAAACGTTAGTAAAAAATGAAGGCGAGATTGATGGATAAAAATGTATAAATTAAATGAATCGACGCCTGTGAGGCTAGGTTGTTGGGAAGGGTTGGATTAAGGGAGTTCACATGCGTAATCGTGTGGTTTTTCATTTTAGGTTATTTCCGTCCATGTTGAAACATTCAATTTCTTGAGAGTGAGAATTATTTCCATAACCGTCTTAATGATCCAGACCGTGGTTCAATATGACTCACTAGCCTTATCACAGCTTCAATGAATTTATAAAGATGTGATTAAATTTTTATACTTTCTCTCATCGGAGGATATTCATCATCTCCTACGAATGATGCAAACCGAAGAGTAATATTTTTTTCAACATTATGTATATTAACATATTTATTAGATTACCGATAGGCTTGCGTCGACCGTGGCGAGAAACACTTGCTTATAATATTTATATTAATAAATTTGGAATATGATTTACGATTACATTGTGTTCATTCTGGAAATTTTTATATTAATCGATTTAGCTTAATTAATGTACACATTTAAATTAACTCGGACGATAAATATTTGTTTCTTTGGAAATCTACTTTAGTAAGGAGTTAATATTGTAAACATGAAAATTTTGAGAATAGGTGTCGGAATTGAATCTATTATTTATTAAGATACAATATTATCTTTCCATCATAACATTTCTCATTAAAGATAAAACACGTAGAAATGGAAGTTAAATAATAATACTTTCGTCAAAATTTGTCATAAACGACAATAATAATAATACAGTTTAGCCGAGTTTAACAACTATCCATATTTTAATATTAATTTGCACTTTAAAACAAATAGGAGTGCATAAGAAGTGTGGAATAAATTAATTACGTTCCTCTCAGAAGATTTCGGAACTGACATTTAGAATTTTGTTTTCAGTAAGACGCTTGCCTTGATAGAGTTATGCGATTCAAATGCGGAATTACCTCAATCGTATATATTATTAATTTTGTAATGCGTGCGTCACACTGGTGTGGGAGTGGTAGATTTGGAATAGGCGAGAATATGAAACTTGGCAGGAATGTAGATTAAAGCTCGAAAGCATCAGGGGAAAAAATTTGAAACCCTTGAAATGTGGAATTGGTATGCATGAGTGAAATTTTTTAAATAAACATTTTCCCAAAAGTAATACCTTGCATGGCCATTTATATCCGTAACATTTCTTCATGAAATTATTATTATAACTGTTATAATTAAGACACGAACTTGAGACTTTTAAAGTTGTGCGGCCGAAAGAACGAAGTATATTGTTCTCGAAGAGAGAATCCAAATCTGTGCCGAATTAGCTTATACATTCTTTTTGTCAGAAATTACGGCAATTTTTCAAGATTTTAACAATGAGAAATTCTGAGACCATGGAAACGAGTTCAATGCTTTTGAATGGGAAATGGAGGCGGGAGAGAGGGGGAGAGATAGATAAAGAGATTGAGAGAGAGAGGATAAAAATTCGCGTTTTATACCGTGAGATGATAAAAGGAGAAGTCAGATGGAAAGCAATTTTATTTCTGTAATGTTGCAGCACCCGTTGAGTGATATGACCCAGATACGAACTTTTACCTTGCGCTTCGGTAAGTGACCAAAGTATAAAAATAAAATATCAAATATATTCGCAAAATACAGCAATGGAAAGATTATTCCGTTGAGCATTTCATAAAAAATGCATTTTTCAAGAACAGTTTCTTTTGCTCTGCTGTACATTTTCTCAAAAGTCTTATTTTATCGCGTGATATTTTTTACAGGTTATAACGCAAAAAGTGGATTTTTTGGCATCATTCAATGAGACAGTTCTGTTAGAGTGATTAGGTAAAACGTGATATTTTCGTTATAAATTCTTTGACACATATGCCCAGAGGGACATACGGTCAGAAGCGGACAATCCAAGTATAATATAGGTTCTATCCTTTTCAAGAAACGCTCTCAAGGGAAATAAGTCTACATATATTTCGTTCCTTTACGCCACAAAAAATAACGAACGAGAGAGGAAGCAAAGATTCAAAATAAACCTTCGAGGTCGCTTCTATTTTTAGAGACGAGCTTTGAGAGAGTGAGCCACGTCGTGCACTGACCAGAAATTTCCAAGTGCCCGAAAAACCGATAAGGTTGACTTCAAAGGAGAATACGTGTTTACATGTGTATTTTAAAGACGGGTGCGTCCTCATCGAGATCTTAACGTTGAGGAGAGGAATGGGAACGCGAGCCGAAGCATCGAATCAGGAATCGTCGCCAAGGGCGAAAAAATAATTAATTACCGAGTAAAATATTTCATCGTGGTAACCCTGAGGCCTCGTTATATCCGGTTTAGGAGACACCTTCGTGCGGGAGAATGCAAAACACTAATTGGGGCGAGAAGATTTGTATTTTTTTTACGACGTGTCCCGGGAGCCCATTCACGTGTCCCGGCTGCCGTCACGAATGCCGTCAAACTCGCGGCTGCAGAGCGCCCGACCGAGTCGTATCCCCGAGATCTCCTGCGACCCTGCACGGCGCGTCTGTTGTGCTGGCTGCCGACCTCGTCCGGGGCCAGGTCGCGGTAGCGCGGCGTCAGGACGTTCCGCGCAACAGCTATTACGCTCGGATTAATTATAGCATAATTGAACGCGATAGGACGCTCGAACGCACGCACGGAAACACGAACCAGGAAACAAATACTCGCAGCACGCTCACAGCTGTCCTTGTTGCTGCAGCAGCAATCCGTAATCAAAATTGGCATCCTAGTTGGAGAATTGGAGAATTACGCCGTTTCGAAATTAATAACAGGACGCAACATCTTACTTAACGGCTAAAGCGTGCTTATGAAAAAATGAAGGTAATTGATTAAATGAATCGGTGAAATTGATATATCATTGGTGGAATGATATATGTATTCACCTATTTTTATTAAATAATATGGTATGTGTAATATCCTAAAAACTACGGTTTTAAGTAATTGCATTTAAATAAAAAATATTGCAATATTTTGTAATGACACATCTCGGGGGTATCTGTAAAACTAAAATAAAATTATGAAAAAGTACGATAAACTTTATCGTAGTTAGATTGCACTATACATTTTTAAAGTTATATATCGTATGTGTGTATTTCACTACGAGTACGAGACATATTTTCATTGATTTTTAAAGATATTACGCGAAATGAACACGAAATGTATTACGTTGTGCTCTAAAGCTCAACGACCGGAGAGAAGATTGACTTGTAAAACTATTAAGCTTTTTCATTATACCTCTCGATTAAAATTATTGCAAGCCCGAGGTTCTAGGGCTTTTACTGGTTTAGATCGAGGTGCAGGGGAAAAAAAAACGGAAAACTAAGGATATCATTTTGTGCACGGGAAACTGCTTAAACAGCAACGATTTGAAACGTAAAACATCAATGCACTTGTTTTTCGTCAAGTAATGCTTTATTACAAATCCTCTTTGTGCCTCTCGGATACAGAAGTAATGTCAGACCATGTAATTCTGCTTGCCTCAAGTATCCTCCTGGGGTATTAAGTAAAGCCATTTACCATAACTTAAAAAGGAACCGTTGTGGCGTACCTGATTAGATCAAGAGCAAAGCGACCGCTGAAAATCGGATTTCAAAAGCTTAATATGGGAAAAGAGAGTAAAATAAAATGACAAATTCTGGAAGGCTAAAGAAATTCAAATTACTAAGCGAGAATTAAAACGAAATCCTGAAAAGTTACGATATGTGGCGTAACAAAGAATTGTAGTATATATGTATATTATTCTCTCAGAGTTGATTAATCGAATACATTGACTAATGACTTTCGAAAGCAATTAATTCAGGTATTTAATTCACCAATAAAAAGCACAAGTACAGCAGTTACCTTATTATCCGTAATTGAGGGTGGGGTAGACATGGGACATTGAAAAACACGGATATTAAGAATGGTGAAATTGTAAAGGAAAAACTCATTAAAGTATCTGTGACATATTGTATAAATTATGTACGTAAGAATGATGATAAATATCGTCTCAACCCAGACACAAAAGATGTATATCTAGAAAAAGTTATCGTATGGAATACTGGAACAATTTTTGAAACGAGAAAAAAGTCTGCTATGACCGGGAATGGTATGGAATACTAGCAAAAATTAATTGAGACTTTATTTGGCATCAGATTGCTTTTTATAAGCTGATAATTAATTATTAAATAAACACGCAAAAGGCAGCTCTTATCGCTATCGGAGAAAATTCAAACACTTCAGAATGCCTCTTTGCACGGTTAATCCGCGCACGGATAATTTTTTTGCAATAAATTTTTCACACCAGGCCAATAAATAATACGAACGCATCACTATGTTTAACAATGTTTTTTAACATAAAAATGATGTTGGCGGTCAAATTAATTTCCTGTTATAATCTTTGCAGATTTCAAAACGATTAAATTTTTACATTGATGTCTAATTTATTGAAATCGCTTATATAATAATTTCGCCCCATTAACGTAAAAGTGAGCAAAAAAGTGTCTTTGCTATATTTAGCTATCAATTCCATATATTTCTCTATTTAATTACTGACGAACCTTTAAAGGTATACGCGTTAGAGATAATTACGATTCCCTTCTAGTAATAACGAACGATGACACGCATCGTTTTTTATCAGCAAGGGAATTTTTCTCGGCGCATTGTATCCAAATATCGATTCTTATATGAAGATGTCGGGACGGGTAATTGACAAAGAGGACTGCATGCCCTCCGCTTTTGCGTTGTTGCGTTACTCCAACGGTTCAAGAGACTCGATCACCTTATACCGTTTGCTGACGGAATGACACGGTCATAAATGGTTGATTGCCTCCCGTGGAGGGCCTCAGAAGAGGGTAAATATAGGTCAGCATCGACGCGTCGTCGGAACACAGCGCATGGTCGGGTCCCGATCACGCGCTCCTCTTGTGTGGACTCTTTATTCAGGTCTCTTGCCGATGTAAATGAAACTTACTCTGTACACTGAGCCGTGTCTAGGTCAGAAATGAGGTCGTTGACACGCGAGGAGTGTTTCAAAATGCGAGTAAAAAACACGTCAACGCCATTTGATTAGCGTCCTAGGAAATTATGGAAGCAGCAGCAAAAATTCCCAGAGATTTGCGAGATTAACTAATACACCGAAGGACGTTACAAGCTCATGTTAGGTGACTGAAAATTTTCACGCCCTTGTGAGAGAAGAAGGTTTTTTTCTTTTGAACGTATTCTAGGGTGTTTCTATCGTTCGGAAACAGAGGTGATATTTAAGAATTTCATACACTACAATGACGCTTGTTGAAAAAACGCATTCACGTGGTTAATTAAAAGAGATCAGGTTTGAGAAAAAAGTGAAGCAAAAGTTAAAAATGTTTGCGGAATTGTATAAACCGGTATTTTCCATTAAAGTATTCATAGTAGTATTTATTAAACATTGCTACATAGTCTAAAAGTACGCGGATAAAAAAATGATTGAAAACAAATTTTTGGAAGCTTTAGGTCCGAGTTCCCCAATCTGGTGGTTGCTAGCGCCGCTGTGCTCTTGGCCGATCTGAGTGTGCTCATCTACTATACTTAAAATCACATTTCCTAGTATTAGCAATTTAATTTCTTTACCGTTGTTTTCTTTATCTAGAACCTAGAGTAATGAAGAAAATTAGTGACAACTACGACGTGTTTTTGTTTTTATTTAGGATTATCGCTAATATTTACTAGAGTATAGTGGTGCTTGCATAATATTCTAATAGAAAATGACCTGGTGCTCGCAACATTGAAAAGGTTTAGAGTCCTTGCTAATAAACGCAATATATATGCTTGCGCACGTGACTGCCTCTTGTCCTTACGCTACATGTTTTAATAGATGTTACAAAAGAAAATACATCAGTCCCTCCCTCGAATGTGCCCCTCGCGCTTTACGCCCGGCACTTGTTTCATCACCTCTCTCTTTTTCACTTTGCGTGTAACATGCTTTTGACTGGGGGTGGGGATGCGAATTAAAAAATAACTAAAACTGCGCATCACGCCACAATTTGTACGCGAGAGCAAACACGACGGAAAGGTTACCTACTATTTTCTTCAGTATTTCTGGCCAATCGCTTCTTTCTTGATTCATGACCGTGTTGAAGGAAACTGCGTCTTTTAAGATATCGGGTTTTTTCTGCTCCAAATGTTGACTTTGCGCAGTTTCTTCGCCGCGCGTTTTCCACGCAATTGGATGTTTTATTAACGACGCTATTCACTTGTATCACTTTGTGACTCTGGAACGTGTTTCAGTCACTCCTACCTTTTCTGGAATTTATCATGTTTTCCATACCTAAAGAGCGATAAAAAAATCTCAGACTACTACACCATTCCGAATATGCAGCGCAAGATTCATATTTTCTTCATTTTAAATTCCTCCGGAATGCTCAATTTTCTGCGCTTGCGAAAACGAGCAGAAAGTCGGGACAAAAATGCCGCAAATTTGCCCACGCTACTCTATTAAATAAAGGATTGACCGAAAACATTCTGGCCTCAGCGTGTGTACTATTTGATTGAATCGATAGTAGAAATTTTTAAATTTCTCCACAACTTTAATTCAATTGTAATGAATAATAATAATTTCAATTCTATTGATTTAATTACTTTTAAATTTCGGTGAAAATTTTGCGTTTTATCACTAAAAATAATGTTTCGTCATTGGTAATTTTAGTTTTAAATGTGCATGGCTTATTTGACTCTATGTTGGTCGCTTGAAAGAAGTACTGTGAAGAACTTGTCAATTGAACTTAGAATATTGGGTCGAGTGAATAAAAAATAAGCGTTTTGACGGTATACCACTTCGTACTGAATTTAAGACGACCCTCCATTTTCGCGAGCTGAACTTCGTAAAAAACCTCTTCTTGTATTCGGGTAAATATGGTACTTTCCAGAAATTGAAGAAATACACACCTCAAATGATTGGGTGACAAATTCTTTCACAAGTCAAGCGATTTATTATTCCGTTCTTCCAATAAAATTGAAAGAGAATTTAATTGAATTGTCTGCTGACAGAACATTAAAGTAACATTTGGTAATAATTCGCTCTGTGATTTTTGGCATATAGTTCGAAAGGGGTTTGAAAGTTTGAGTGACATTGTTATTACGAACTCCTTTCATTTCAATTCACCTACTTGTGTGAAAAAGATTTATAGGCACTTACCTCTATTAAAACAAAAAAACGGAATCTATGCCGAGCCATGATTAATTCTATCAATGAGCAACATTCATCCACGCATACAGAAGCTAATTAATAAATAAAACAGAGCCTCAGCCATGGCATTTAAAGAAGAGTTTCAAATAAATTGTTATTTGATAATTATCTATATTTGATAGTTTTCCAATTTTGTATATTTTTCGTTTTGTTCCCACATTTTGTAGTTGAAAATGCAGTGATTATTGTAGGTTTTCAAATATATATATATATATTTATTTGATATTTATCTTTATTTGTAGAGTTAACGATTGTTTTGCCATTTCTGTAAATTTTTTCACTGTTTGATTCACTGATTTTGTAATTAATGCATGTAATGAAGGTTTTCGTTTTTGTGACTCCTAAAAATTGTAGCCTTATAGCTCTATTTAATTTATAATAAATATTTTAATAAAAATGTTATTTAAAGATAACAAAGTGAAACTGTACTTTATTATTGCCCAAAATAAATATACGTTATGTTAACTTAACGGAATTGTTAACTTCAAAACGTACCAGGGGGTACTTAGTCGTTCAAAAATCATTTAGGGGTACACAGACGAAAAAGGTTGAGGACCTGCTAGTGAAAGCTCTAACCCCTGCAAGTGAAACTATTTGAATGCCATTATGAATTTTCAGGGAGATTTTAGGCTTTCAACTTTCTCAAATCGATGTTTTTCATTTGTCATTTGCATACCACGTTTTTCTCTGAAATTTACCTGAGACATTGCCAAGATGTAAAAGTAAGTTATCTAATAAAAGTATTGACTATTGTAAGAAACATTTTGATGCAATAAGTGTAGTTTGTTCGAATCGGATGAATATTTAAGCTGTATCGTATGTTAAAATCATCTTAGAAAAAGGAGACGGTATATTTGTGGCCGATTATTGAAGCTGGCCCCTCCATCGATGATTACTCGAAGGAATATTACGCAGTCGAAGCTGTAAGGTAAAAATCAGTTTAATAAAATTCCATTGACATGCTTTCATTAAAATTGATTTAATAGAGAATTATCGAGCTGAAGCAAAATCCACAATATGCACTTAGCTCTCAAAAATTGAAAAAATTAAGTTCTTATCTTAGTTATCTCCAATAGTCATAACAAGGTATTCAATAATTAAGAAAATCTGTAGGCTCTCTAGCACGTATAATTTTTTATTGGCGGGTGTCATTAGTTTCAAATCGTTAATAGCGATCGAGTGGTCCGTTTCTTGCATATGTTTATCAACGCTAGATATTTAAATTTGCCATGTTTGAAATGTGCAGTGTCTTTTTAAATCGTGTTTGTAGCTGGTTTTTTGTTTGCCCTATATACATAGCTTATTTGATAGTGTGCGCAGTTTGTTTAACAAATTCCAGTCTTCTAGAGGTTTGGAATTTTGTCTTTAGCGTTTCCCAAAATGCTTTTAATGCTTTTGTTGCTAGTGTAAACGATCGAAAGGTTGATGTTGTTAAATATTTTCTCTAGCCCTTTGGTTATTGGTGGAAAATATGAAGGTTTAACGGATTTCTGTTTTTGTCACTTTGTTGTTTCTTATGAGTGGTTGTTCAATTTTAGCAGCGTTTTTGTTTTTTTTTTGACCATTAGATCTACGGTTACCGTCTTTTATGTCGAATTGTTTAAAAAGTTTTAGTTCTTTGTTGAATTTATCGGTTTAAGTGGTACGTTAGTCAGTTTGTGTACTATGGTGTGGAAGGCTACCAATTTGTACCTGTAACGGTGAAAGGAATTTATTCATAATAAAAATTATATCTCATGGAAAAGTACTAAGCATATTTTACTATGAATTATATAAAAAACTACCACGTTGTCACGCCTGAGACAGTTAGTTAGTGAAATGAATTGTTATGGTTGTAACTGCGTGGGTGTTATGTGAATTTCGAGTTCTATTTTGTTGTCTTTAATTTGCTATGAGTAGTTCAAAAATGGTAGAGAGTTATTGTTTTCTACTTCTTGAGTGAATCTGATCGCGGGATATTAACTGTTTAAGTCTCTTAGGAAGTCTTCTACGTTGTTCGATTTGGTGTCGAATACGACGAAGTAATCGATTTACCTAATCCACGTTGATGGGATGTTTTGGAATCTTTCCTTATCGAAGTGGTTCATGAAAAGATTGGTCGGAATAAGAATAAAGAGTTTCCCATCGCGGTGCCATTAGTTTATAACCTTTTTGAAGCTATTGAAGATACCTAAGGCAGATACTTAATCTTTCAGTTTGAAACTTATGAGCTTATTCTGGAATAAAAATTGTTAACAAAGTTATGTCTGATCAAGTTCTTTGGTAAATTTAAGCCCAAATTTAAATCTATAGGTAGGATCTCCTCTCGAAACAAGGTATGGCTGTGAATTTAACTGCCATCACGCGGAAGGATTAATTATTTCCCTGGCAATAATTCCATAATCTCGTTAAAACATTTATTTTGACTTATTTATTATTTGTAATATTTTGATGCCTAAGATTGTTTGGTTACGTTTTCATCAAAAGTAACCGTTTTCTGACGAAGCTAGGTTTTTTCGCATTATATTTTCACTCCCTAACCCAACCCAGTATTTGTGTTTCTTATATTCGGTCGATTATCAGGTTATCAGGGCATTAACTTCCTTGTACTTCGTTGCCAGTTACGCCCAACCTATAACGAGTTTTTGTCACTAACAGCTAAGAGAATCTTCGAGATTACCTGTGGCCGAAAGCAAATTGACAAACTTTGTCTCTCCGATACCCATTGAAAGGTTGCGAAAACCAGATGCGCTTTTCTACTACAAAGCAGCCGCCGACAGTGGTGATTCGCCAACGGTAGATTCTGTAGCTGAAATACGCATCAGGGTCTCCCAACATTTTTATGGTTATTACAGAAAGATCATTTTTCAAGTTCCTAGCGTTACTAATCTTTATATAAACCCACGAAAAAGAACAAGTGATTACCCTCTTCCCATGATTTAACCATCACCAACCCTTGTGGTAACGTTAAGTTTGTGAACTATTTTTATGAAGAAGAGTAGTCTCATATATCTCCGGAATTCCCTTTCTTCAATAAGGAGGACCTTAATATACTCCGCTTCAACAGTTCTTTTCGTCTTCCCACCAAACTTTCAAAAGACCCGTATCTCCTGTGTATAAATGTACCCTGATTTCCCTCGGCGTCTTACCGACCTTCTTCCCCCCCCCCCTACCTCCAAGTTCCTCCTTTCATGCGCCCATATAGCTATCGCATTCGTTTTCTTTGCGTATCTCCCTCCTAGAGATTTCGATATAGGATGGCTCCCGGAATCTCACTTTCCCCGCCGCAGGAGACAAGAGAGGAGGAACCCACTCAAAGAGAGAGAGAAGAGAGACCGGATCCCATTAACTTCCTCTCCCGAGAAAATAAAACATTCCCTTCTCTTTCGCCATCTCGCAATCCGGAGAAACAATCGGAATGGTTTCTCTTTAGACTTTCGAGGGAGGTGTTTATTTTTAGCGCGACAAATTCACTTGCCGAAAAAGGTTGAGCCCGAACCGCTTGAGCTGCATTATGCAGCCAATCTTGAATCCTGCCTCTGAGGGAACTTCCCTCATTCAGATCCGCGAGATTTGTTTTCCGCGAATGAGCTTTCAGGGAAGATAAACAATATTGCCCTTTCGAAAGTTGGAGGAAAGCCTGAACGTCGACGAAGAAGCCACGCTATACAGCGTCCGTGGAAAACTTGGAACAACCCAAATCTTATTATGAATGGCATCTTAGAATTTCCATGCCTCGACGAATATTCTAATGACACAATATTTTTGCGGTCAACGATTTGTAAATTAGAAAATGACTTCCTGTTAATAATTAGATTCCGTTAAGTGATATTGTTCAATTATTCGTAGATAACCTGATTTTCATAATAAAGCGATGGCATTGTAAGGAAAATCTCGGCACCAGTAGATTTTGATAAAGTTATTTTCTCTGTGTTTATCATGAATCAACTAAGCATAGTTACGCCTACAATATTTAGTTATGACCTTCTTAGCATAGAACATTAGCTGTATTTGCGATGTCATGTCGGCAATATTTTAAAAGTCTAATTTAAGATGTGTAAAATTCAGTGTGCACATAATTTAAATATTTGGGATAATGATCTCATGGCAATAAAATAACGTAAAAAGCGAAAAACCAATGGGATTTGTCAGTTCAGGAGTTTTTATGTGAGATTTTATAAAGTACTGTTCGGGTCACATATGACCCTGCAAATGACCGATCGGGCCGTGTGTTAATTTCAAAGAGCTTGTTTTGTCAATTTTTTAATTGTTTAATGTATCACACGCCTATGTTTTATAAATTTATTTTTTATTTTTAACGTGCCAGTTCTTGTATGTCGTGCTAAAAAAAATAAAGAAAAAGATGCTGGGACAATCGTTTATTACCTCCTCGAAATTGTAGGGAGGGAGAGAATGTAGGTGATATAATATATTAAATGAGTAAATGTGGAATCCTAGGTACCTCATATTCCTCCATGTACACTACATGGAGTATATTGAGACAATAAGAGGTGCTATCTGCAGAAGCAGCGGTCCTAGATTCGAAACCGGCGGAAGTCGGATTTTTCAACCTGGAATCATTCCGTCCCCTACTTGTGTACTTTGAGGAGGCCGCGCAAGTCAGCCTTCGGAATAGACGTTGAGCAGTTGGCCTCCTTGGTGCTCTTCGTAAAGAGTAGGCTAATGCTGGCACCGGGATTTCTTCCTCCACTTTCAGTGTGTGTATAGCGTGTAACGAGTTACGGCTATAACAGTCCAAGAGGTTGATTAGCCAGAAATACGCACAAACTCGTTTTTTACGAAATCGTTGTTTTATTTATTGTTTTAACACACCTCATTTTATTTTTTTTTAATTTGCGGAGTTTTGTTGCTGGTTTGCAACGTGGACCAAGGATACAACGGGAATCGGATTTTTCATACACGGGTAGCACATTAGAAACTCTACTTTGTATGTTAAGCTATCTATGCACACGTATACGTATTCGCCAAAAGTATCTCTCTGCGAAGAACGAAACCCTTCTCACGTGAATGAAAGATGGAAGCTACGGCAGATGATATTGAATTTCCTACAGAAAGTGTTCCTTGAGCGTTCTGAACAATAAAAAAAGCACGTGGCATTGACGGTGATGTATTATCGCGTAGAATTAATTAAAGGAATTAATGGGAAAAAAGGAAGAAGCGCCTGTTCTGAAAGGAAGGTGGGAGTTAGGGAATAAGAGAGATGGAGGTTTTTCCCCGCGCTGCGGGAAATGGGGCTTGTAATTTTTTACTTCTCCAACGGTAATTGAGGATTATTCGGATAAAACAGTTGATTATAATGATGCCAAAGAATGTAAAAATTTGTGTGATATTTGTGTTTCAATGGAAGATTCTTAATCTCTCTCTCTCTCTGCTTCTGAAATGACAGCTACTTTTGGTCGGAAAATTTGTGATTGCGTAGGAGAGGCCATTTCTGTTGCGTATAATTTTACTGGCGCAGAGGTTTTCTAATAAAATGTTTTTTGCAAATCGCAGGATTTCCAAAAAATCACCCTTCTTCGAGTTGCTGAACTATTAAGAAAATTCGTTTTTCATGTTTATTTACTAATACCATAGTGAAGTACAGCACTTACCTAACGCATTACACGGCTCAGCTTTAAACGTTTTCGGCTTAGCGTGCTTTGGTTTAGAGTGCTAACTCCAATTGATCGGTCTTCAGTTTCGCTTTTGAAAGGTTTTGAAAGCGTTTTCATACATTAAAAAGTATAACTTGTTTCAGTTCGAAAGACCTGTTATTAGAAAATATGATTAAATTATTTCATGTGGGGATCAAATCGAACTTCATGTATCACTATGGTAAAACATAGCCCACTTTGCATAGTTTTGCTTTGCCCGGTTTTTTCGAGGAATACTCGTGCAGTGTAAAATTAATGGTTGCATTCTCTTGAGTATCCCTATCTCTCCGAAAGATGAAAATTATGACCAAACTGCCATAATAAAAGTTCCTAATAGCTGCCTCCTTTCGGAAACTGGAACGGTAACCTTAATCCATTTGTCATTATGATATAAATGGGTTTAACAAGCAATGAGTCAAGCCAAAATCCTTACTTAAATTTCTATAACGATTTAAAATATGTATCCACCCAATGCACGTGTAACCGAATAACGAACTTTTAAGCTTACTCATTCCTATGCTTAGGGCATCTTTGATCGTCTTCATCTCCTGCCCAATCATCCAAGAATTCAAAGACGTCTTCGCTTCCGTCGGATTCCCTGCCGCATCATTTTCCGTTCTAAAAGGAAAAAGAGAACTCGTCCTTCGGGCACGTCCGAAAAGCAATTTCCCGTCTCAGATGGGGGAAAACCTTTCTCGAAGAGTAGTAATGGAGTTAAAAGCACGCCGCCCTCGAAATTCCTCGGAGCCTCTCCTTGTTATATAACACGAGCTCTCATGTTTCCCTCATCTCCCGAATTATTTTTCAACTAGCGCTCTTGACGGACGCGCGCACGAAAACGTTTATCTAGTTTCAACCCCAGCTATTCCGGCAAACGGTTCCCATCCGCTTTCCTATACGTGTGCCGATCCATGGGTGACGCAAGTACGACTCGCGAAGTTAGCGGCGCAATTGGATAGGAATAAGCATGGGGTGAATTGGGATATGAGGCGACTGGATTGAGATGATTCTTTTTGACGCAAAGACCGCTCCGAACTCTTAATCCGGTTGCTGGGACGCATTAATATGGGGTCGACAGCCCCTGTTTCTTCTTCCCCTGCTTTCCCTCTTCCACTTATTCCTTCATAAGGTTTAGATAGGACGGTTTCTCGTCAGAGAGATGGGGAGGAAGGGGGGTTTTTAGCCTTGTTTCCCAAGGCGTGGGATGTAACAAGTTTATGGAGCCTCACCGTTTTCCGTTTATTGGCTTTTCCGCAGTGGCGGTAGGAGTTCTCCCACTTCTCTTTACTTCGTTCTCCTTTTCCTCCCCCGTGGCATTAGCCTCCATCTCCGGCCCTTGACTCCTCTTCCTTAAATCCCCCTCTTTCTTGTATACCTCCTCCCAAATCTTATCTCTCTTTCCCTCTCACTATGCCTACCACTTTTCCCTATCTCTCGATTTACTCATCTTTCCCTCTCTTCCCCCTTCTCTTTCAATACTCCTCTCACTATCGCTCAATCACTCCCTCTCTCTCATTCTCTCTCCCTCTCCCCATCTCCCCATCTCTCCCATCCTCTTTCTCTATCTCTCGCTGTCTCCCCCATTTTCACTCCCTCTCTTCCTCTCTCTCATTCTCAATTCTCTTCCCTATCTCCTTTCTCTTTCTCTCTCCTTTGTCTTCCTCCCTCCTTTCACTTCTTCTCTCCTTTCACTTCCTCTCTCATTTCACTTCCTCTTTCCTTTCATTTCCTCTCTCCTTTCACTTCCTCCTCAATTCCTCTCTTCTTTCACTTCCTCTCTCCTTTGTCTTCATCCTTCCTTTCACTTCCTCTCTCCTTTCACTCCCTCTCTTCTTCTCTCTTTCTCCAGTCTCTTCCCTATCTCCTTTCTCTATCCTTCCTCTTCCTCTCTTCTTTCACTTCCTCTCTCATTTCTTTTCCTCCCTCTCTCCTTTCTTCTCCTCCCTCTCTCTCTTCCTCTCCCGCCCCCCTCTCCTCTTTTCTACCTCTTATTTCTCCTCCTCTCGCCTTTGTTATCCCTCTCTCTCTCCCTTGCTCCTCCTATCTCCTTACCTCTAGCTCTCTATTCCTATCTCTTCGTCTTAGCACTCTTTACGTCTCTTCTCTATCTATTATCTATCTCTTTCTCTCTCTATAGCCCCATCTTTTGCTCTTTCACTCTCCCATCTGAACTCCGTCACTCCGTCTCTATTTCTCTATCTCTTTCTCTACAAGTCTCCCTAGGAACTTTCTTCTTTCTTTCCGACAGTGTTTGTGTGTCGTACGATACATTCCGATAGATCGGTTGAGATGAACGCTTCCCTTTACTCCAGTCTCGTAACTCGAGTGGTTAACACGTTCCCCTCTTTGCAGGAGAGTCTATCGAAGAAATTTCACGATTTTCCTTTTCTTCGCTGAAAGGTAAATCGTATTTACTTCTGACTTCATTATGAAGTGAACGGAGTTTGAGGCACATGAATTTGTTTTTTGCGATTGGAATCTTTTGGTTTGATTGTTTATCTGAAACAATTATGCTCTGTAGATAATCACTGAATACGTACATGTTGAATATAAATTATCTTTGTGGTTATGAATTGTTTTTCTTTTTTTATACAAAATGTTGAACTATTATTATCAACTTATGAACATTTTGTGTTGCATATTCCCGAGAGGTATAGTTATTTCGTTGGTGTGGCCAAAATTGTCATTATAAATCAAATGCACTTTCCATATGGAATTTAATTTTAGCCTTCGAGTACATGTAATGTTCTTCAAATGAAGATAATGGTTATATTGATGGATTAAATTTAAAAACTATTTTAGTATACAAACTTTAAGTAAAAAATAGTGAGTAAACCTATGCACAGTCTCGGAAAGAATACTCATTTCTTGAACAAGTGTTTCTAAATATCAATCCTTTGTCCCAGATAGGTAATGCCAAAATCTCTTAAGTACAAATTAACGTGAAAAAACATTTTTAAGTACTAGGCCTTTATAAAATTTTAAACTTTTATTCACGTAGAGAATGCTAGAAATTCATCTGCTGGTTATAGAAACTCTTCGATCTCTGAGACGATCGCAAAGATGCTGACCAGCCTTTCTTAAGCAGAATAGTATATCCTTTCTCCTCCTGACTCGTTTCTTTAGGAATGGAATATACGAATAAAGTACAGCGTGCTTTTTTCCTCAAATACACCCATCCGACCTGCCGCAATAATATTCCCCGAATAATGGACTATCCGAGAAACGGAGCAATTACTCCTCTCAGGGGATCAATATCCTCCAGTATCCCAAATAAAACGTTCTCCTTTCATATATTTTCGCTCATTATCTTAAAAGTTTCGATATCTGTTTATTTTCATCCGACGATGTTCGTCACAAAACATTGCGGAAAAAAGCTATCTCTCTCCTTTTTACAGTTGCGCTTCGAAACTTTATACGACGAAAAAAAACCGCCTTTGTTAACATACATAGAGGGAGGAAGTCGTAACGATTATGTTCGGTTTATTTTCTGCGTTTATGTCCCAAAGCAAGCATTTGGCAGTTAATTACATCTTATAGACATAGTCTCTCGTTTGGTTTTGTTTTGCGTGTGATTGACGTGTTGCAGATACCTAAAATACTGATGTTATGATCTCCGGATACATCCAAGTGCGACTCCGGTGTGACTCGTTATGACGCAGTTCGTTTTTATTTGTTCGCTTTATTTGTTCCATCAATTTCGCTTTATTCAAGTTTAATGCTTTTTTCCCCTCCTCCTAGAGCCTAAAGAGATGTTTCCTGCCACACAGTTTTAAGGGTCTTTTTTTTATTTTGTAACTGCACGCTCGGATTCTTTCCTCATCCTCTCAGATCTCGTCATTTTTTCAAGCATCAGAGTTTTTTATTAATGGGAATAACCTTCCTCGCACTCTTAATCTTCGAGGATGATATTTTCTTATTTATCTGTAAGGTTTTTAACTTTAATTTTTGTATATATGATAGCGGCAAGCAATGCTCAATCAGTTGATTAATCTAATATGTATAAGGATTTTATTTTCAAGATGTTAAATTCTATTTAATATCCTTTAAAATAAATTTTGTACGGCACTTAAGTTGCGTTTACATTCCACTTACACCTAAAAGCGGTTCCTAATGTTTGCGTATTAATAACGATATAAGTTTAAAGTTTCGTATTTTAAAAATATTCACGGGAAACATAAATCCCCACTGTATATACTCTTATTATTTCAAACATTTTTCTGCTATTAATAGTGTCACATAACGTAAATATGCGAAGAAAATTGGCGTCAGTCTGACGTTACACGATGAAAATTTTCGTATTAATAACATGAATAATATATTTAATTTTTTTTCTCGTTTTCAGCGCTCATTTTACTGTTTTTTTTTTTAAATTTAACTTCATAACGTTTTATTTATTTATCAAGAAGAACCAATACCGTCGTTTCACGCAAGAAATACTCTGCATCATCATAAATAATGAGAAAAATCATATATGCCAAAGTGAAAAAGTAAGTCAAATTGTGATATGAAAAGATAAATGATGAGCGAACATCTCATTTTATTTTAGATCCCTGCTTATCTCTAATGCAACAGTCTTCGCTTATTGTTCGCGAAACAACGGAAGTGCTTGTGTGTTTTATTTTTTTAGTCATCCAGTTCCCTTTTAAGAGCTTAATAAACTCCCAACAGAATAAAAGATGAAGGTTTAAGGCGCATGCATCTTTAACAAACAGTCAATTTGTGTCACTGACTTTCATCCGCCTTAATATTTGATGACGCTTATCTTGCCATACCTGCGGGATTCCAAACAACCGGACCTCTCCATTCAATAGTAGTGGACCCCGAAAGTATTGGGTATTAAAACGCGGACCCTATTTTCCAAGGAGAAAACGGTTTCCCGAGGTCAAATCGTAGCAACTCTTCGAATATCCAGTGACGTGCCCGGGATGTTGCGATAACGCAGGCATCACTCTGAAACTACACGGTTTTACGCTTAATTTAAATGGTTATTCGGCACTACGCAATTAGTCTCCTTTTCGTTAAGAATGCCTTCTATATCTTTTATGCGGCGAATAAAAGCCATTCATCTCTTGTAAAATGGAAGCTACGCTAATAGTGCCGTAGTTTGATTAAATGAACTTATATGAAGAATTTCTTGTGTTAATTTATTTATAAAGGAGTTTATAAATTGACTCGCATTGTTACTGACGCAAGTTATAGATAATTAGGTATATTTTTTGTTGTTCGGGCTTTAATGCCAGTTTATTAAAATATAAAACTTATAAAATTATTTAACGTATCCTTTCTATTGTTTCTGCCATGTTAACCATATTAGTATTCTCCGAATAAATGATAATTGTAAAAAAGGTTCTTCACGCATAAGATACGTAATCTTAAATTTAAACAGACTATTCTATGCGAAATTATATCGTGGAAAAGTTACGGTATGGATTTCATAATGTGTTTATATTTACATCTTTGATTCTTTTATGGTCCGAGAATATTATGATGAACATTGTTATGTGACGTTATCGCTTCAATTGGACCATATATTTAATTTACGGGAGCGATTATAGGTGTTTATAACGTAAAAATAAATTATGATAGACTGTGTAATAATTATTGCCGCGTTCTATGAAATTAAATCAGCAGACAAAATAGTTATATGGTCGAAAAAAATTACAATATACGAGTTTGATGTTGACTCGTCGTAAAAATGCAGGTCGATATCAGATACATTGGCGCTGCTCCCGTGCTTTTCCTGCATCCATTCTTCGTGAAATTCCCTTTCATATCGTCCATTCTCACCACATTCCACCTCTCCTCTCCACACTTCCTCATAAAAACAAAACAATCTTCCCCTTTTTTGCTCCCTTTCGACTCCGCGATCTTCAAAATCCCGGTCGTTTATTTTAACGCCGACTCACGTAAATCAGTCTCTCTCTCTTACCTCTCTCTCCTCTTCTCATTTCCTTGCCACCCATTCCATTCATCGCGATGGCCTCCCCTCTCCAACACAACTTCATCTCTCTTTCTCTTTCATTTGCGGTTTCCACGTCCCTGCGAAAAATCCACAGCGTACGTGAGAGAAGTGAGGTAGCAGACGGTCGGCGGGGCGCTCGGAAGGTTTTCGGCTTTTGATCACATCCTCGAATTGAAAGTAATAATGCTTTGCTCTCTAAGGAACCCTATTGTCATGCGCCGCGTGAGGCCGTTCACGGAATTTGCAGAGGTGTTAACGGATGGAATTTTTTCCACAGATGCCGAATGTTTGGACTAAAATGTTAAACGAAGACGGTGACTTCGAGTGTCATTTGTTCTCGGTTTTTGTCGCTGATTAAGTTTCGAAAGAGAATTATGTATCTTATCTCATGTTTAAAATAGAATTTGCAAACTAACTGGGTCCAATTACCTTAAAGAGGTTGGAAGTATTACGTTTATTGATTGCTCGAGGATTTTTTCAAGTCAGTTACTGCGGTTTATCAAAAATAATTTTTCGTTTATAAAACGATTACAGAAAGTTGAGGAGAAAAAGTCCATAAAGAAATAAAATCAAAACAAAACCGTTGGCTACATTAGCGTTCGTGGCTTCTTCGCATTCAATGTGTGTTCGCAAAATTATTGAAATGTTTTCTCAATTGTACATAGCGCATTTAGAATGGAGGATAAATGAAACATTTGTATTTTGTAGATTTTTTAAATTGGAACCGTAAATGTCTTATATAACAAGATTGAAAAGGTCTACTCCATGTCTTCATGTAAAGTAGTTGTAATTATTGTTCGATTTTAACCAAAATTGGAATCGGTCGACCAATTTTAGCAAAGTTCCATAATACCACATTTAATTACATCACGTCAGGCGGTTTCCTAGTTGAAACAAAGGAACATTATAAACTACAGGTAGGTCTTCATGTAAAGTGATCATCATTGTTGTCCGATTTTAACCAAAATTGGAATCGGTAGATCAATTTTAGCAAAACTCCTTAATACCAAATTTCATCAAAATACATCCTGCGGTTCTCGTGTTGAAACAAAGGAACATTGTAAACTACATGTAGGTTTTCATGTAAAGTGGTCGTAATTGTTGTCCAATTTTAACTAAAAATCGAATCGATCAATTAATGTTAACAAAACTCCCCAATACCATATTTCATAAAAAAGTACGTCCAGCGGTTCCCGAGTTGAAACAAAGGAACACTGTAAACTACATGTAGGTCATTTAAAGTGGTCGTAATTGTTGTCCGATTTTTAACCAATATTGAAATTGCTCGACGAATTTTACTAAAACTACCAAATTTCATCAAAATACGTCATGCGGTTCCCGAGTTGAAACTAAGGAGCATTGTAGGCCGTCATATAAAGGAGTCGTAATTTTTATCCGATTTTAACCAGAATTAGAATCAGTCAACCAATTTTAACAAAACTCCTCAATACCAAATTTCATCAAAATACGTCCAGTGGTTCCCTAGTTTTATCATGCGGGCGGACGGAATCGACCTTGCGTTAACTTCGTGCAAAGAACGCATAAAAACGATACGATGCTCTGTATAAAAGCTTCTCGCAGCAATGGACTAAATTTACATCAAGCCTTGGAGAAAACTTGAATCGTGACCTTTTTCATTTGTTGCTTATGTATTTTATCTTTTCGTAACCCACGAATAAAGCATCCAGTTGGGTTGGAAGATTTCTTCTTGACACGTTTCTTTTATCGCTAGCTGAAGCTAGATGAGGGCTGCCAGAGACATTAATTTAAACCTTTAGACATCTTTACAATTTATATTTTGCTTAAATGTTAAAGGTAACCGCCGAGGGGAAAGCCGTTTTACGTTTGTGGTAAAAATAAGGTATGTATTCATTAGAGTGGGCCATTATTAAATAATTTTAAACGATTTAGGGAAAGTGCTTACACGGGAGCTCTATTTTCGAGCTTATTTACTTTTAAGTGTCATATGTCACGCTAAACAGATGGCTCTCAAATCAGCAGCGCGATCACTCACGTCGACACTAATTTTTTACTTCCGAAAGACGAAAATTCGTTTGATTGATGAGGTCGGGAGAGAGTAACGATAGTCTTGAATTCGGTGAGAAATGAAACGAGAGACTTGAATTAAAATATCGAAAGGATGAGGTCAGAGAAAAGATCAAAACGCTGGAGATGATTATCGTAAAAATAAAAAATAAACAAAATGAAGAAAGATGGCTCGCGCCAGGAGGATGCTTAGAGCAACAAAAGAGTGACGGTTTTATTGTGAGATAGGCACGCGTTTTTCTTTTAATTAAAAGGGTAGGAAGGAAAGTAAGTAGCGAGAGAAAGACGACGAGAAGAAAATATAAAGGGAGCTGACGTTGGAAAGAAGAATGGACGAGAGAAAAGGAGGAGAGACAAAGGAAAGAGGGGAAGAGAAGCGAAAGAGCGCGGGGCGAAACAAAAGAGGCAGCAAAAGGGCGGAGAAATCCGTGCATGCAAAATGACGGGCAAAGACTCAGGATCAGCGGATCAGAACAAATGGAGAGGTGATATTAATATCAAAATTTATAATGAGAGTAGGCATATGTATACATACATACACATATATATATATACACACACACATATATATGCATGGTATATATATATATATATATAACGAATTTTACGCTTTAAAAAATCTCATTTTTATAAAAAAATTTTGCCAACAACACAAACAAGATAATATCAGTAGCGTACCGGGCATCCCCGTGTTGTGGGGGGAGGGGGAGGGCATGGTCAAAGAGAGCCCAATATTTTGTGAGGACCTTAAATTTTTTCCGGGTCTTTAAGTTTGTTTTGACGGGGGGCCTACACATTTTCCGGTACGCCACTGAATAATATTCAATTCAATTAAAAAGGTGGGCGCCACCGTTTCCTGTGATGAAAAAGAAGGGCGCAGCTTGTATTGTTTGCGCGCCGCTGATCTAGACGACGAAAGATTTTCACTTAAAAATGCGCGAAATTTTGGTGTTAAAAACTGATTTTTGACCGATTTGATGCATAGTTGAAAACCAACGTCAGGAACATGAAATTTTGTTCTTTCAGGCGTTTGTTTTTTTAAGTGTCAAATTTCTTTGATTAGTCAAAGTAATTTTAATATGAAAATGATTAATGTGCTGCACTCATCCTCGTGTTAATCAAATGGAGAAAATGAACGCTCCTGGAATCGAACCCATGTCTTCATTGTGGGTGGCAAGAAATTTAAAATGTAAAAACTGCAATGCCAAGTAATTTCTGAAAGTTTGATCGAAATAAAATGAACAGTTTTCGAGTTATGAGCGGTTTTCTCGTTACCTCTCATTGAACTCCATACACATGGGACAGACTGACCTTAATCCAATTTTGTATGAAATTGATGGAATACAGCGATCTAAAGATCCTATGCAGACAGACATGTAGTAGTAGTAATGTTGGGAATAATTTTTAAACGAGATAAAACTCTGATATGACCGGGAATCGAACCCGGGTCTTCCACTTGCCGGGCGGATTATCGTAGCAGATAAATTTTCTCGTTTCTTAACGCGGATGTATAATTTTGTATAATAAGATATTATTAAGTAGCTGAAACGCCCGGCTTCGCTCGGGAAAGCTTTTTTAAAAGTAGCAAACGATTTTTATTTTATTTTATCGATATATCACTTTTGATGTCATATTACAATAAAACTTATACAATAAATTCTGAAATTTATTTACTTTCGCTGTTGGGTACCCCAAGTTTTTCAAACGTTTACCAAACATTTACTATTTTATGCATTGTATTATCAAGTTTTACCATTAATATAATTACGCATTAACGTCTTACTTAATATTCACATGGATAGATGCACGGAAGCCTTTAAAGCAGCAATAAATTATGTGGATTTTGTCAATAGTATTATCCAAAATGTAAACAATAAAGAACATCTTGGTTACCGAACAAATGTAAGTAGATGTATCAATTTTTGTTACGAGAAATCTTTCAATGTTAATGGTAAAAGATAACAATGTACTAATATTACTTAAAATCATTTGACTCACTTTAAAAATATTCATGGACTATATTTAGGCATGAATTCTTGGTATTGGGAAATTTTGCTAAAATTGGTAGACCGATTCCAATTCTGGTCAAAATCGGACAACAATTACGACCACTTTACATGACATACAAATAGTTGACAATGTTCCTTTGTTTCAACTCGGGAACCACTTGATGTATTTTGATGAAATGTGGTATTAAGGAATTTTGCTAAAATTGATCTACCGATTCCAATTTTGGTTAAAATCGGACAAAAATGATGCTCACTTTACATGAAGACCTACATGTAGTTTACAACGTACCTAGCTTGCTTCTCGTTAAATTCTCATCTGGGCGAAAGATATTGAGAACATTGTGAAATCTCAAAGAACGCATTTGGAAACTGTGTACTCCAACATGGAGTACACCTTTCCAATCTCCAATCGTAGGAGGAAATTACATTTTCGCTTCGCACAGATTTTACGTAAACGTTGGGATGCGCGGAATGAGCGCGGGTACGCGAGAGTACTATGTAGCCGCAACTTTGCTGGGCTAATTAGTAAGGGCATACGAGAGGTCATAAGTCAAATTGGAACGAGGATTATAGGGATTAGCGTGAGAGCATCTAAGAGCGTTGTTTGTTTAGACTTCGTGGGGTTAAAGTGCCTTCTCCGCAATGCATAGCTTAACTTTTGCGCCAATCCTGGCTATTCAATCTCCGAGGAAAATGAATGCTCCTTTGAAGATTAATCAACATTTTAATTTAAAAATGGGTCATGACTGGTGATTACATACATTTCATGTAGAACAATTTGTTAGCGCATGATGGGCATATAATGAAAAAGGTGGATTGACCGTGGTTTTGATGATAAGTATACTTGACAATGAGAGAGTTATTCTTTTTAAATACCAGTGATGGCTCGAATGAAGCCAAGTGGTCGTACTGGTATACCTCGGTTAACGGAATCTCAGGCAACGAAGCTGCTTTTTAACGAAGTCCATCCTCCCCTATGTTTTATTTTAGCATTTTATAGTTCCTGGAAAATTAGCTTCGCTTCCGTCGCAGAAATTCGAGTGTATTATTTTTGTAACACACTTTAAAAATGCCCGCCACTTGTTGCGCCACTGTTTTTGATAGACCCCATATACGATAGTGTTTGGTATTGCGATGGTAAAATGATTCCCAACCATGCCTACCCGCTATGTTCAAAGGTGTGTAGGATTGTTCCATTCACAGCAGATATTCTCGAGGCTTTTTTCTCATTTTTTGATGTGCTAAAATGCTTTTTTTATTATAACATATATAATTGATACACGTCATGTGCAATATGTATAGCAAGGTACTGGAATTTATTTATAACCACTCTATCTTATATCTACCTCTGGCAACGAAGTGGATTCCAGGAACACATCTATTTCATTATGGGAGGTATACTTGCACTTTGCCATCGAGATTGATTTCGTTGAACATTTATTAAAATCAGATAAAAAATTTCTGGGAATGTTGCCCTTTTATCGTTGGATACTTACGATTACAAAACCTAGAAGTGCGAAGGAAAAGTAAAACCTCGATTTTCTATTTTTGGATTAATCGCGAGACGGAATATCCCGGCGTCCTGAAGTAAGTTTGAATTTGGCCTGATGGCATCTATTTAGAGCTCTTTATTTTACGGACAAATTTTCAAGCCTTTTTTTAAGTTAATTTATTAATCTTCAGCTGATAAACGTCACTTAAACGCAGTGGCGTAGCAGAAAATGTGTAGCCCCCCTTCAAAACAAAAATGAAGTCCCGGAAAAATTGAAGGGCCTCACGAAAAAGGTATAAAGGTATGGGCTCGCTTTGGCCGTAGCCCCCCCCCCCCCCCGCTGTGCGGGGTTGTCCCTTACGACACTGCTTAAACGTCAAATTCAATTTATTTTCTATTAGTAAATGTATTGCATCTGCACGTGAATCTCAATATTTAATGAAGTAATAACGTTTTCTGTACAGACAGCGTCTTTAGTCACACGAATACAATCCGTGACTTGCTTTTTCATTTAAACAATTTTTACAGTATTCTTTAAAGATTTCAGCACTCTGCCTTCAGATTATACGTAATTCACCACAATCCGATCGCTTGTCAAAGTTCCAGTTAACGCGGACAGTCGCGGTTTTACTGTTGTCTGAAAAAAATGGTAAACCAGAATATGAAAACTAAAAGGAACCTCAATACGTTTGTTGAATGATGGATTCCTTTTATTTATCGTAAGTTTGCATAGATTAAAATATTTTTTCCTGACGAATGTCCTTTCGACACATAGCACCGCGCAACGAGCTTCCACAGAAGGTTTATTCTCTCCCCTTCTGACCAGGATCTTTTCCGTATATTAAGAAATGAAGTTCGGAAGAAAGATAAACTCGGCGATAGAAGCAGGGACCGATCCTTCCATCCGCGAGTCCTCTTCGGTGTCTTCATTGCTCCTTCCATAACCTCGAATTAATCTCTCCCCCTCTCTCTATCTCCCTTTAGCTCTTCATGAAAGGATCAATTAGGGCACGCATCGACGGTCTTTCAGTCCGTAGTCCGTCTTCGTGGAGAAGTCGGAGATTTGGTATCTCCGCGTCGGCATGGGGATCGTTTGTCTTAGCGGGTCTTATCTTGTCTTGCGTAAAGCTTATATGCGGAGGCAACGGCGCAGCTGTTGAAGTTGACTAATAATCCATTCAAGGGCGCATAGGCAGTTCCCGCTTTTACGGGGTCTCACGCAACGCTAAAGTTTTGTAATTCCATCAGGAGAGGTCGTTTTAGTAAGTTTTCGCGGATTCCGGCTCTAATTCGATAAGGGGAGCGGTCGATGGTCTCAGTCTGTAGATAAGAGGATGTAATTAATAATTTCTTTGCCGTCAGATGTTTTCAAATGATGTATTCCCTCGCGTTCATGCTTTTAGGTTATAAATTTGTTTTGTTGATTGTAGGATACAGGTGTAAGTGATTTAACATACGTAAGATTTATGTACCAAGAGAGACTTACTTGAAAAAAGATTTCTCATTATCGCCTCTGGGTTAAGGTAAGTAGTTCATATGACGGTTGCATTGTATCAGAAATGAACATCGTGTTACCCAACCTTTTTATAGCTACAAAAAATACCAAATTTATTAATTTAATTAATTAATATTAATTTTTTTGTGAACTTTATTGGCAATCGAAATGCGATAGTTTCTTCCTTTTCATTGGTGCTACCTCCTCCATGTTGATTGGTTTTTTAAATGTCTCAATCAATATGGACATTTGGGTCTTTATAAAGTGAACGAAAGCATGGTATTAATATTTTTAGCTCGTTTTCGAAAATGTTAACAAAGAGACTTGTTATCGTTTTGTCGTCCGTCCGTCGGAAGACATCTCTTTTGTTTTGCGAGATAGATGAAAAATTCTTTTTTGGTTCGGTAGGTACTAATAAAATAATACGATTCGCATTTTACGAATCCTCTTTTAGTTTGAAATTTCACCACTAGTGGACGTTAAATTTAGAAAATGGGTATAATTTAAACTAATATTGTAAGCATTCTATTTATGTTATCAATGCGATATTAAGGGGATAGGGTGGTGGTGGTTTAATAAATGATGCGTTAAAATCTTCCGAATTAGGTATATTCCAGCAAAATTTTATAGAAATTCTTGGCCAATTTGAGATTTGAGACAAAGCATGACAAACAAAGATGTCTTTTATTCTGTGGTGTTGTGTTATGCTGCCATAAATAGACGTGATTTGTTCTTAACTAATGTAAATTTGAATAAAACATTTATTTTCTTCGAAAACGAGCATTCCATATTCGCCATGGCCGATTGGAAATTCTTATTTATTTTAATTTCGACTCCATCAACAATGTTATTTTTTAATTACTAAACATTAAATATACTGAGAACTTGTTCCGCATCAGAATATCTCATTATATTAAAAATGGAAAGGAAAATGAAAAATGACCTTCCACCATAAAATTGTTCGATATATTTTCGAGGTTGATGCATCTCCCAGTTACAAAGTATAATGACCAAACACCGGAATTATTCAACATGGAATTATAGAGTTCGCTTTATGGGTGAAAATTTTCAGGAACAAGGTCTTAAAAATACTTGTCTCAGGTATCTCCAGTAGCCACAACAAGGTTATAAAAGCCAGATGCGCATTTCGGCCACAAATCTTCAGTGATAAGTAACCGAAAAGAGATTCTAAAAGTAGAAGAAAGAAGTTCTTTTGGAGTGTATTTTCGGTAAATTTCACCGAAGTCCGCTGCTTTGTAGCCCAAGCTTGCATCTGTTTTTTGTGAACTTATTGGCGATACCTGGGAGAAGAATTTTTTAAGTGCTTGTTCTTGAACCTGAATAAAATTATGTTAGCATGTTTCTCCTATTTCACCGTCTTCAATTTTTATATGCTTGTTTTTGAATACTTAGCCTACATGCTATATGCAATTTAGCATTCCGATCGAGATTCGTAAGACTGTGTTGCGACACGACTTTACGATACCCTTTTGGTATCATTGCCAACCATTTAGGTTGTTGTATTTCACGCTTTTGGTCGACGCAAACAGAACGAGGCGGAAGTTACTAAAATTTACCCAAAATTCCTTATATGGAAAAGATCAGCATCGAACTTACACATTTCGTACACTCTGCATCGATTGAAAGGTATATGAACTCGGCACGTCATTTTGGACTTAAGTTCATGTACGAATGAACCTCATTTCATTATGCTCCGTGTTTGTCTTTCAGCGGTTAATTTAAACAAGAGTGGATCTGTAGAAATCTGTTTCCTTCTAGAATTAACATGTTTGCCGCAAAAAAATCAATTTCAAAGAATTAATTCAGTGATTTTACTTAATTTGAAGTTTGGTGCATGCAAAACAGTCGCATAAAACATTTTTTCATTATCAATACTACTAGAACATTCTTGAGTTTTAAAAAAAGAGGTGGTACACTGTATTTGTAAGATGGAATGACTACATTAAAATATATGTTATAGCTCCTTATGTTGATTATAAAATATTAATGTATTGCGAACGGTTATTAATAAATTATCTCTTGGAAACCAACTGTGCTAAATTTCCTTGGATCATTAGTGAATACTTTGCAAGTTCTACATACAATTTAGAAAAAAATCAGGTTTAAAGTTAAGAGTATCCCATCTGCCACCCTTCCTATTTGAGGCAACCACGTACTCACACGACGAGCGCAACCTTTCCACATGCCGCTTCATACTCGGAAAGGACGGAGATTGGTGGTTGCCGGGCAATTATCTCCCTGGAGAGAGTTTGCTAGATCAGGTGTGAAATAGCTTCCTGAATTATCCGTTGCACCACGCCTCTCTTCGTTCAGCTTCAGGACAAAACAAACCGGGCGACGTGGCGAGTTTGCCTATCTAATATCCACTTAAATTTGTGCAGCGGAGAGGAAAAACGTGTAGTGTAGCCATATGGCCAGGCTTAGAAGGGCTGCAGATGACAAGATGCTGAAAGGTTAGCCGATATGTGGCATTGAGTGAATCGTTCGAGACTTGGATTCAAATGAGATTCAGCCGACGATCTGCGAATTTACCCTACGGATAGCTAGTATAATTTTCAGCCGTATCGCGCTTCTAGTTTGCTCAAACGTTTCATGGGGTGAGGAATTTCTGATTTCACATTATAAACTCCGTAAATACTGATTTAACTTGAGCGTGCCGAAATAATTTCCCAATTTATGCTTCTTTTTTTGCCAAATTCTTATATTGAATTTTCTTTTAATGACGGATGAGTGGATGTATGACGCATAATGCCCGAAATTTGCCCAAAGTCGACGCTAGCCAGGTGAAACCTGGGCAATGTGGACATCGGCTTCATGGACTGGCTAATAATATCTGCATGCGATATAAATGAGATTCTTATTGCGCAGTCACGCCTAAACGTGTACTTGGAGACCTGGATTCGTTAGTGATAGCAAGTTTCCGTATTGGTTTACCAACCTTTCTTTGTAAACTTCTTTGGACGTTTCAATAAAAGAAAAAAATATTAGCCGGTTCCTCAGTTTAACCGTAGCATTTACACAAAAATCCTATTTAGATCTCTTCGTTGTTAATTCGTGTATTTAAAATACATCTAAAACTATTTAATTTTTGCCTTAAAAAATTAATCCGTGTCTCTAAAAATAGGTACAGAGCTGTAGAGTTGTTCACGGTCAAATAGTTTAAGGTGAACCGTTGTTTTGTTTACCAACTCTAAGTAAAATCCTCTTTTATTCAATATGGAATTGGCCGAGTCAGCCGATTTATTCCAGCACTTTAAAGGACTCGCAACCCTCGCAGATTTCTTGGGTAAAAAGGGAGGTATTGTTTTCCAGGCCAATTCTATGACCCTAAAGGTGGAAATAAGATAAATTTGCAGTATATTCTGTATGCCTCTAGAAACATTGGGTTCCTATAGTGATTTTGAGGAGAGGATGGTGCTTCGTCGAAAACGGCGCGAAAATACTTTTCTCCCGCGAGTTTATCTTAGGGGTACATTCAGCGACTTGAACGGCCTCTCGCAAATCAACCACGAGGGGTACCGCTGTCTCTATTCCTCCCTTCACCGCTCCCCGTTCGTCTCGTCGAGAGGGTTGTAAACCCTCTGAAACCTGCTCGCACCAGAATACGACCGAGTTTATGGGTTCACTCGCCAGCGTCTCCCCCACTTCCGACATAGACTCTGGTATTGTCTGTCATTTGAATGCTTGGTTGAAGAGAAAGCAAGCGACGGATATGTACAGCTAAGCCGGCGTTCTGTGTGGTTTTTCGTGTTTTACAGGCGCTGCAACTTTAGGAATCTATAGTGAGTAAAAAATGGGCGTTGTTGGAGAGAAAGGGAGATTTTTTTACTTTAAAAGTTGTTTAAAATGGTTGTTAGAAAACATTAAAGATAGAAAGTAACCGTGGTATGTTTCAAGATTTCGATGTAAATTTTTTTTGTTGCAAAAAACGCCGGTTATTTTGCTTTAAATATCACAAATTAACAACTGAAGAATCATGTTTGTCTGACGAAACGATTGATTGAAATTATTCATGTAAATTCAGTTAATATCCTTGATCCATAAGAACAATTTCTTTCTTTCTTTAAAAATACACGCGTGCGTGCAAGAGGTTCCTTGGAAAGAAGTGCAGGAGACGTTGTTAGCCTACTTTATAGAGTTTAAACGGGCTTATAGTTTCGTCGTCGTGTCTGTCTGTCGTTCTCCCCCCCTATTAACTTCTGAAACAATAAACCGATTTTAATGAGACTTGGTGGAAATCTCTAGCTACCTGGCCTGAACTTCCGAGAGTAGATTTTTGCAAAGACTAAAAGTCCCGGGATCGATTCCAGGAAATATACTTTTCATTTTATTTACATGGCAAATCTGAAATCTATCGCAGGATAATTTTCTATTGCACATTAAATATCTTAGAAATATAATACCGGAGCGGGATTTGTACTTTTTTCTGAAGATAGGAATGGAGGTTCTAATTTTTATCGTAGAATTGTGCTTATCGATTGTATTTCGTAAATACTGGGGTTTTTGCAGTTTTTATCACACATTACGAGTGTTGCCATAGCAACAGCTATTGTTGGACTCGGATTCGGTATAGCCTAGTTGCCTAGAACATAAACGCGTTATTTTTGCCACGCAAATACGCGTGATTAATTAGTTTTTCGTTTGAATGTATTTGTAATATTTTATTACGCTAAATTATTAAAATTGGAGAACATAAAGAGCAACATATCCGCGGTGATTTTAAAGACAGTATTAAAGCTAATAGTATAAGTACAATAAATGATTAAATGGAATGTAGGCCTCTTAAGTTCCGTTTGGTTCATCTTGTTGAAGCTAGAATGAGATGAAAGAAATCAAAGTATTTTCTGGCGCAAGCGAATTTATTATAAATTTTGCGAGTAAGTTGTTTTCCAGTTAGCGTAACCGCTAAGAAATCTGTAAATTCGTGTGGGATGCGTTACGAAAAATGTATTTACCCGCATTTAGGAATGAGCTCCGCGAACCTCTTCCATTTTACTTAGGATGTCAATCATAAGAATAGAACAAAGTTAACCTCTGTGGAGGACTTTTACCGAACTACAAGCTAGGCTATATGAAAGCGAAATGAGATGTTTATTTTTTGGTTGGGCTTAGTTGGTAACGTCATTTGAGTGGTTCGATCACAGAAAATAACTTTATGACAACAGTAGATATGGAGAAGATATCAAGGAAGCATTTTTTCATCCTTTGGCTTGATTGAAAATATAAGACGTTTTCGTGGTAGAAACAAGCTCTGTCTATTATAAATAGCTGCTTCTTACATATATAGGAGGGTATAAATGTTTAGGTACATCTAGAAAGACTACAGACCTGAAATTTGGCAGGATGATAGGTAATTGGGTACATCCAATGAGAAAAATCGAAATTTTAAATATGTATATTAATTTTTAGGAGGTTCTCTTTGACCCCATTGTTCCATTTCAATATCCCTTAAGAAAAGCATGGAAATCTGTGCTGGGCTTTATAAAACTGCACTTTAAAATTAGTTAAAATTAAGATACAGACTCAGGACGAAATCACTTTTAAAGTTGAAGGAATGAGGTTTATTATTTTTGATGACAAAATTGAAATCGGTGCCGAATTGGCGTAGGAATTTGTTTCTAATCGGAAAGGGTGATTTTCAACAATGAAAGTTTCCACCTACCTTGGCAAATAGTACAATGGCCATCTGTATTGTAATATCATCGCTTTAATGATTTTTAATAGCAAATTGATTTCAACCAAAGAATGATAAAATCCACATAACTTCTTTTAATTATGGGGAAAGATAATCTATATATTATAATAGAAATTATTTGGTGCTTTTGATTAGAATTATAGAACTATATTATAGTGCCATTGATTCCAAATTGTGGCGTATACATATGATGACGTCATTATACTAAAAAACGGATTTTAGCAAAACGTGAATAGTATTTTAATGTTGTGTTTCGTAGATTTCGAGAAATGTTTTACTCATTTCAGTTATTAAATATAATGACATCACGTCTATTTCGCGATTTTTTACCCAAATAGCAGCTAATCCTAACACGAATTATCCTTATTTTTCCATAAAATTTAGTGTAACATATAGGGTGTTGTCTTAATGATGATTATTCTTATTGATCATACAGGGCGATCCGAGTCACGAAACTAGAAATACGAAAACTTGGACGCGAGCCGATTGCCATAAAGTTTAACAATTACGGATAGGTGCCTTAATTTCGCGAGAACTCATGAAATTTATTATCTAATTATCTAATACATCCACGTGGCTGAAGTGCTGTTGCCCTGGAGATCGCGTTGGTTTATTTACGAGTTTATATCTTGGTTTATGGTGATTTTTTAATGCTCTTGCAGTATACAAACACCGACAACTCGTAATAAATGTTGAGATATACAGGTATAAGCAAACAAATGTTGGTTCAGTTCCCCATTCCAACAGAAATACCACCCGTCAAACTCAGATTTTTTAATATTACTAATTCCGAGTGTCTTCGTTTCGAATCCGCTTAAATCTTTTCTGGCTATATTATTAGTTTGCGTTGATTTCATTTAAAGAATGCCATTTGATTATTGAAATTTATCGACTATGAAAATCTTCATGGATTTTATTATATGTGCATTGCACATGCGGCGCTGCAATATTATTTTCAACAACAATACCAGTTGCAGTTTGCCACTGTAACTGATCTCAACTCTCAACCCTATGCTTTTCCGCGCTGCGGATCCTCTATTGATTGGATATAAATTATCAATTTATGGATGCTTTTTCCCAGATTTTGGCTTCAGTTAGGATAATGATCGGTGTGAATGGAAATTTCGCAATTTATGCAAAGACCGGCGAGTTTCCGAGAAGTATTTTAGTTTTTATTCTCGCGATATAAAAATTGTTCATTACCATAATGAGGGACGGGGCATAAAAAATTAACGAAGGCACCGAAAACTTGTTGGAGAATTAATCAGCAGGGGGAAAAGGCCCCTCTGCGAAACGAAAAATAAATGAAAAGTAATATATTCTAAAAGGTCGAGATCGAGGATGTTTTAATCAATTAATTTTTCTCCCGTAGCTGCGCGCTTTGCGGGATTTTATTTATTATTTTGTGGTTAATACATGTAGTATATGAATTTCCTCGTCACACTTCAAGTGAGAAAATTTAATTCAATATAATTTTTTTTCCTCAAATAAATGTGGTTAGAAATTCAGTGTCCGAACATAAAAATTCGTTGAATGAGTGTAAAATTGTACCTGGCATTTTTAATTGTTTATTCAATTGCCATATTGAACCAAACACAATTTTAACATTGAGAAATTGGATTTAATTTGACACAAAGCTGAATAATCGGATTATTCTAGTAACCATTAAAATCGAGACGAATAAATGGATTCGAATATATTTGCATGTTCATAAATTAACCAAAGAATAAACGCATCAACAGCCTTTAAAAGGGAAACATTTTTAGAAAGCCTGCGTATCACTGCGTAGATGAAACAAATGAAAAGCGAGAATAATCAACCGCCAATATTTAATAAGTTCATATTCGTCGTACGCATTATTTTTTTTTCATTACGTAAATGCCTCACGTGTGCTAACTAAAGAGTTTATTATTTTTATCACTTATCAAGCAAAAAATTTCAAAATTGAGGAAAGCCGGTGATTAAGAAATATGAAAATTCTCTGTAGTAATTCATTGCAGGATTCCTGCGAGTAGTAAGAGCACCCTTCGTGTTTTTGCACAATAAGCTAAACCAAGCAAATAATTAATGTTTTATATTTCTGCATTCGAAAGATATATCTCACGTCAAATGAAAGCTGGAGTCATCGTAATTTTTGATAAGCATAAGTGAATCACTAAGCGCAGAAATACATCATTGGCGAACAACCGGAGCTACATTATTCGAATTAAAAGAGCCTCTTTTAGCTCACTCACTCACTCCATATTTCATGTGGAGATGATGCGAGTTTTTTTTCCGCGTCATTAGATTCCTGAACTACCTCAACTACGCAACGGGAGCCGGAGACCTCGGATGCATAGGTCTGGCAATAGCCCTCGCTTTGCTCATCCGCCTTTCGCTTCAACTCCCGCCTTTACCAGCTATCTATGCGAGGGAAATCGCTTTCCATCTCTTATCCCTAAAAACCTCCTCCGCTTTCTTCCGACGCGTACGAGACCAATGGTCCGTCTGCGTTCTATTCTTTTCGGACTCGCCCGCGAGAATGCGCCGCACGGATATCAGCGTCGTGTCGCATAAAGGTCACCGCTCCCGTCAGAGTCCACCATTATCTTCCCTTTCAGCCTGTCCTCCCTCAGAGAATCACTTAACACCGCTTATTGCATTCTTCCATCGTTTCCATTGTTAAGGGCCTTCGATCGATATTTCAACATCGGTTTCGCTTCCTTCATTTCTATGTAAAAGGTCGTTCTGTCGATTATAGAAAATGCGACATTTTAAAAGTTTAACAGTACAAAAGCGATAATATGGTATCGATGCGAGGTTAAAGTGAAAAGAAATTATAAGAAAAATTTTAATCTTAAAATGATGGAAATATTAAAAACATTCAGTTCGTAAAATAGTAACAAATGGGAATAAAAACAAGGAAGGAAAGAGCTAGTAAGGGCGGTTTAAGAAATATGAAAACTAGAACTCTTAGGCTGCTCCTGGAGTCTCCAAATGGCGGGAAGAACCTACAGCCATGAACAATAATCCCTCAGAAACTTGTACGGTGTAGAAGTAGTTCACCGGACACGGATGTGTGACGGAGGAACGGATAAAACGTTACGCTAGAGCAGGGGTGGGCAAACTGTGGCCCGCGATGCCATTATGAAAGCGAACCGTAATATAAAATAGAGATAATTTCATATTTGTAGCTTAAAATTTATGCCGGAAAACCTTTTCCAGTGATGTTATGGGGATAACATATTATTTATTATTGATTTTCACTAACAGGATCCCTCGCATTACCTCATATTACTTACGATGTGAACCCTAACGTGGCCAGTCGAAGCATTTTCATCTGTTTATGCGGCCCGACTAAGAAGCTGCAACTGTTACCGCGGCCCGCCACGTAAAAAGTTTGCCACCCCTGCGTTAGAGGATCTTTAAAAAACCCTCTAATTAGCAAGTTTATTTACAAATTTTTAGTTGGGCGATTTAATTTTCTGCCGACAATATCTCATCAAGTTAAAGATATCAATTAACATCCATTGTTTTGGTTCGTTATGCTTAATTTAATTGAATCCAGTTTTTTTCCGAATGGAATCGAAACATTCGATATTGCCGCAAATAATTTTTAAAAATTTTATTTTTGCGTATCGACGCTGCTGGCATAAAATTTTCAGTTTATAATAAAATGCTTTATATCTGTTATCTTAATATATGATATGCGATTAAAAACCTGATTCCATTGGGACCAATCCTCGCTATATTTGACATAAAGTTGATTTTTCTATTGAAATAGATCATCGGGAATCATTTAATTCTTTAACTCGTTATTAGTTTCAAACTACTCTTGGATTTTTATGGTAATTTTAGCCTAATAAAGGAGGCATTGTATTTAAGCAGAGTGGTATAATTATTATTCGCGCGCATTTTGCATCCTTGAATTGCTAATTATATTATTTTTATTTTCCAAATTAATAATTCGAATTCCAAACATAAGCGTTAATTTATATGATATTAAAATATGCATCAACTTAATTATCGCTACCAGTTCACCTAAAATTGTTTTCGATCCTTCAAACCTCAAAACATCAGTGTTTTTACAAAAAATTCTCGTCATAAATGGAAAACAGTCGCTCGTTTTTTCAGTACTCTTGACCAGTAGCGTACCGAAAAATGTGTAGAACCCCCGCCAAAACAAAATTGAAATCTCGGAATAAAATTTAAGGGAAACAAATATGGACCCACTTTGGCCATGGGCCCTCCCGCCGCGCGGGGTTTGCGGAGGTGTTCGGTACGCCACTGCTCTTGACGTTTCTCGAAACTGCTCTAATTACGATCTCAACTGTCCCTCGTTCCTCCATCGTAATTCCTTCTTATTGGACCGAGAAAAGTTGCGGAGGATGCATGTGAAAGGTAAACATTTACCCGAATAATTGGTGGTTTGTTTCGAGGCTAGCAGATAAAGATAGAATGCCCATTTTCTGAGAATTTCCTCTCTCTCTGTACCTATATCTTTCTCCCTCCCTTTCGGTTCTCGGAAAGTTCTATTTTTTAATTCCCTTGTTTAGAATGCTCATTTTTTGTATAATTATTCTTTGACGTGGTTTCTTTGCCGTCGCCATGACGCCAATGGTAATGACGTAAAAGATGCCGAGTACATCTCTCCAGTTCCTACGTGATAGGGCAACACAGCAATAATTTCCTTCGCGCAAACTAGCCAGGATTACATGCTTGTAACTAGACGTGTGTGCATTCCGTAGTTTTATTAAAAAAGTAATAGGAGAGCTCAGCTGATGAAACAAACCATTATACGCATTACCTCTATAATCATAAAATAGTTTATTAGATTTTCTCTTGCTCACAAACAGGCAACATTTCCTACGATCTCCTTCGATCTGGGTGAAAAAATATTTTTGTGCTCCTCAAGGGAGGATTTTCAGGGCCTTCTGTAACTAAATGAAGTTAGGTAATCGTTTCTTTTTGATCCATCCGTGGTTCGATCTAACCGTTTCATCGTATTATTTTCTCATCTCTTGATTCAGGGCGAGACTTCAAAATATCTCGCTGAAACATCGTCAGAAATTCACCACGCCGCTGGATTTAAAAAATATTTTATTCCGATACGTGACATCTACTTACTTTAAAACAAGAGAAGAAAGATGCACCCATCATGCGTGCATACATGCAAGGCGGAGGCGTTCTTTACAATTTATGGAATTACGTCAAAAAGATAATTGTTATTGGCTTAGTATAATGTCTAAGGACTGAAGTGCCGGTAGTGATGCCAAGGAAATATCGAGTTTTTGATTCGCCGATTTATTTCCGAATAAGACAATCGAAAATTATTTAAATTCGAATGGTAGTAAAATAATCTTTATATTTACGTTCATTGCTTCGTCGTAAATTACCAATTTCTTTTCGCTTACAAACGCTGCGTGTACGCAAATAAAATAGACGTATTAACGTTCATTTCTTCGTCGTAGATAATCCATTTCCCTTCATTTACCAAATGTTGCGTGCGCACGAAAGAAAATTAAACGTGATTTGTTATTTACATAAGATATTGTTTACTTCAGTTGCCACGAAAATTGTTTTCGTTCACGGGAAAAATTTTCTAAGTTGAATGTGAATTATGACATTCTCGTTTGATTATCGTGAAATCGGTTACTCCTTCGATAAGAATTTGCTGAACAAAACATATGCTATTTGACTAGTTCTACAATTTTTGGTAGAAAACATTTTTGTTATAAGAAATATTTTACGAGATATAAAGGAAAGTTCGTTTTTTGTCTCCATTAAAATGGCACTTCTGATTAGGCTACGAGAACCATCTATATATCATTTTATTATTTTCCTTGTCCTTATGCCCTAATATCAGATTTCATTAACATCCGCCGAATAGTTTAGCAGAAGAAACATGCGGACGGACGGACCCGACCAGACCATCAGGCGTTCTTTTTAGGCACGTTTCACTTCCGCATGTTCGTTCTCGGCTTCTAGAAAACGGATTTCATGAAATTAGATATTAAAGACTTACAGTAAAAGACAATAAATCACATAAATGAATCGCGTCAACCAATCAGAGGTACCACTTTACCGGTGACAAAAAATGAACTTTCCGTCATATCTCGTCTAGTATTGATCATATCAAAATAGTATTTAAATAAACCTGTAGAAATAGTAACGTAAAGTATTTCTTTTCTTATACATTTTTATTGTAGGAGTAGCCGTTATCAAGAAATTCAAATAAGAAAGTCGTAATTCGCTTTGAAATTATTGTTAGAAAAATTCATGCATATAATTGTTGTCAAGGTAAACAATCTTATTGGTTACTGAAGTAAATAAAATCTGATGTAATTACACAAATACATTTATTTCCTTACGCATGCATGACAGATTTTGTAAGTGGAAGTACGACGAATAAAATAACGTAAACGTAAATATAACAACTACTGAACTCAAGTGAGGTGTTTTAAATAATTATCGATTGTTTGGTTGATTAAAACTGATTATAAAATAAATCGGCAAATAAAAATTGAATATCTCACTGGAATCATTTCTGATACATTGTTTTGCAGTATTTATTCATTAAAATTACATAATATATTACGTAATATGTTTATTAAGTATTACTGAGTCGTCGATTTTAGCTACGATAAAATCTGAATCGAAAACCAAGCGTTTGACAAGGAAAGTGCTTTTCGCACAAACTCATAAAATATACGCACCCTCAGAATGGATTACGATCCTAGCACGTGGATGTCCCAGTTCACAGCCGAGATTAATTTTTACTCTTTGCGAGCTTAAGACACCGCCTTGCGAATTTTAATCCTATTAATCCCCGAAATACCGCCGCGCTACGATCCTTTTAAAGAAATTTTAGTGGTTTTAAAGGACGCGCTATCGCTCGCATATAACAAATACGAATCGATTCTCAAAATCTTTCTACCTTAGAGTACGTTCTTCTCGGAGTCGAATTTGACGACGTTTCTATTTTGATGGTTATATAATCGTGCAGATAATCTCTTTCAGCTGGTTATAATGGAAAACAAATTTCAAATAAACGATACTAACAAATTTTGTGTTTGAAATAAATGTTTGTGGAGGTGTTTTAATTTCAATCAAGGTAGTTCCTATACCAATATCGCTATAAATTTTAATCCTCTCATTCAAACTTTCAACACTTAAT
The DNA here is from genome assembly GCA_028673005.1 of Tanypteryx hageni. NCBI lineage: Eukaryota > Metazoa > Arthropoda > Insecta > Odonata > Petaluridae > Tanypteryx > Tanypteryx hageni. The sequence continues at coordinate 41,829,276 of CM054115.1, forward strand.
TTGTAAATTCATTATGCACTAATTAAGCTACATATTTTGCGTTTGTGGGTGATTTCGTTATCCTCTAGCCGCTAGTCTGGCGTGATATGGCAGGGCAATACACAAAAATATATCGATTTTCTTTAATGAATTAATTCAAAATATTCTAAAAAATGAAAGAACATATTAGCCTGTATAAGAATATTTTGGAAAATTTTACTTTAAATGTTGATATTTTGTCATTTTCTAAGGGAAAGCAAGACAGCAATATATTCCGTTGTTATAATTTTCAAGGATTTCGTTAAATTCAAAATTGAAGATATAGTTTATGAAAGTAAAAAATTTTAGATTTAATAATTATTTTTGGCGTTCTTATTTTCAACTCAAATCATAATTAGTTATTAATTCAATAAAATCGCCTAACGTTTAAATGCGCTTCGATTCATTAAAGATGTTACTTCGAACATTAAATTCAACTAACGAGTTTAACGGCACTGTTTAACTTTACTGTATTACCAAACGTTTGGTTATAAAATGGATATAACTTAGTTTTATGATACGTTTTTTTTCTAAGATTAAAATTTATAGTTTTGAAAATATACCTAAATTTGAGTTCATAATTAGTCATTTTACACAAACCTTTGCAAACTCATTGATTGGATGAATTTATTTTGATTTATAATGATTTATTAGAGCACTTTTGTGATATAATATATTTTTAATTATTTTATATATATATTCTACGATGATGTAACCTGTATTTAATGAGATAAAAAATATTAATCTTTGTACCAAACATGTCCGCAAAATCTTAATTTTTTATCAATCATTGTGTAATTACAAACGAAGAGTTCCAGATGTTGACTGAAGTTTTTGACTTGCAAGCATTCCGTTGTTTATTCCTGCTATCCGCTTCGTCATTTGACAATTTTTTAATTTCGCCATTAGGGTTGTCATTTCGTTCCGCGATGGATGGAATAGATCCCCTAAGAATGCCTTTGGATTCTACTTTGGACATTTTTATCACGTTACCGGAGGACATATTGAAAAAGTTCTTCCATTACGGTTATTGAATCCGTCATTGTTCCGCAGCAGAGGATGGATTTTCAATACCTGACATCGAAAAACTTACAAGTACGGGACACCGCTTTGTTAATGATAAAGGATGAAAAGTTAACTGAAATAGTAAGAGATATTTTTCTATCACTATCGAAGGATTTCCGTCTAAGGGAGGACTTGTTTTCCTTCGCCTGATTAAAAGAGAAATGTTTTGTTTTGCCGTGTGTAATGATGAGGATATTAAATGTTTACCAATTTTATAGATATCTATAAAATAATACGCTTACATTACTTCAAAACAAACCGAACAAATTTCGGAATCTATAGCCTCTGACTTACCCTCCCAAAGATTCGATGTTTCCAAGATAATTCTATATATCCATGCGCAATAAGCCTTGTGTAAAATATATACTCGTTATAACAATAAAAAATCTAATGTGGCAATCACATGACTTTCTCCATACCTGTATTATTTCTAAAAATTCCAAATAGGTTACATGATAATAAATATTGAAGGAACTTAGAGAAAATTTTTAAGACTTCAAAAATAACATAAATAAACTCAAACCATAGCCTTCTGATATTGGATATAGTCACGATGCTCCAACAATTAAGAAAATATAAAGGAGCGTTACTAAGACGTAACTAATCGTCAATTGTTAACAATAGTCGTCGGTAGGTGGCGTGGTGGTGGGAGCTATAACATTTAGTTGTTAAGATATCTCTTAAACAATGCATTATGTGAGAAAATATTTCAAACAAAGGTTGTAGACACTTAAATTTCCTACAACTTCTATTCTGGTATGTTTTTACATTTATCAAATATTACAGCAAATATTTCAAAAATCTGATGTGGCTACCACATGACTTTCTCCATATCTGTAATATTTGTAAAAATTCCAAATAGGTTACATAATAATAGATATTTTAAGAAACCGTGAAAATTTAGGCTTTACAAAGAACAGAAATAAACTCAAACCATAGCCTTCTGATATGGTATATAGCCACAAAGCTCCAACAATTAAGAAAACATAAAGGAGCGTTACTAAGACGTAACTAAGCGTCAATTGTTAACAATAGTCGTCGGTAGGTGGTGTGGTGGTGGCAGCTAAAAGTGTAAGATATCTCTTAAACAATGTATTATATGGAAAAATGTTTCAAAGAAAATTGTAGAAAATTAAATTTCCAACAACTTTTATTCCAATACATTTTTACATTTATCAAATATTTAAAATAACGGATAAGTGACAAGAGTAAACACCCACTTCTAGTTTACCGATTTTTACCAAAAACTAATCAGTTCTTGTGACTTTCATAGAAATGTTAAATATAAAATTTCGCGTTGACCTGATTAATAGGTTTTGAGTTAGAGCACCCACAAAAAGCTATCACATAGACATCGAGAAAACACACACGCACGCACACACCCACCCACACACACCCCCACATACACAAAACACACACACACGCGCGCACACGCACGCACACGCACGCACGCACACACACACACACACACACACAGAGACATCATCGAGAAAATGGTGAAAACATGTTCAGAGGACCTCAAAACGTGTATTTCTGTTGAAATCTCGAAGTCGATTTTTTTCATGAATACAATACTTTCCCCTATACTACGTATATGGAGAAAGTAAAAACGGATAAGCGACAAGATTAAAGACTCACCAAAAACTAATTAGTTCTTGTGACTGTCATAAAAATGTTAAATATAAAATGTAACATTGATCTGATTAATAATTTTTGAGTTAGAGCACCCACAAAATACGGCCACATACTCACACACACATACATACACAGCCATCATCGAGATAATGGTCAAAACGTGTTAAGGGGACCTCAAAACGTATTTCCGTTGTAATCTCTAAATCGATTTTTTGATGAAATCAATACTTTCACTATACTATGTATGGAGGCCAAATGAAGTGTGAGAGCGGTTTAAGTCTAATCCGTATTTTACAAGCAATTTTTCGGTGTAAGTTTTTGTGAGAGTAATTATGAATAAGGAGATAAATTGAAGCTTAAACGATAACTTTAGTAACTGCGTAGCATCTGTGAACTCATGAAAAATACCAGAAAACATTGTAGTTAAAAAACCACATTTTCTGTAATTGAGTAATGAAATTTAAAAAAATGTCTTAATTACCTTGTGATTCAATATTTTAGCACTCATTTTATTGTGCGTGATAACCGAGGAAATTATTATTCTGATTTTTTAAGACTCGGAAAGTTGTTTTTTTCTTCAAAATTTCACTTCGACGTTATGCAGCCGTATCATATTTCCTTAACAGGGAAAAAATATGCTGAAATATTTCATACCTGAAAGCTGCTATGTATAGTATTAGCTTGCCCGATTAGGAAAAACAATTTTATATTCTACTTTTTATTACATTGTCTTTAAAAATAAACCAATAAATTTTTAACTATTCAAACACTATGCAACACTATTTTAAAAATAGTGTGTTTAAAAGAATAAATTCAAATCGCTATTCGTTACATAATGCAAAAGGTTAAACGCGAGAAATCGTGCGCGTGCTCGGCTTTCTGTCTCTCCGAAATTAAATCGCAACGAAAATACATCCACATTTAATATTACACCGATAAGGCTGCGCAATTGGCCGATTTTTTTACATCAAAGGAAGTATGAATTCAGTTTATTGGCTATTAAACAAAAAGGCATTTCAATTCAATATACTGGGTGATTACAAATGATCTTCCGGATTAAAATAATATTATTAAAAAGCCAAAGAAGATACAGTAAAATGCACTCTATACATGCAAAGATAATCTTAAGAAGTTTTGTTTGAGCTATTGATAGTTTTTACTTTCTTTTCAATGAGGTTACAACATTCCTGAACGAGAAATTACCCCATCGTTGGATCGGGCAAGGAGTACCCATTCCTTGGCCTGCTCGTTCGCCCGATCTACCCCTCTCGGATTTTTCCCCTGGGGCTCTGTCAAAAATGAAGTTTATGTTCCACCAATGGCAACGACTTTGAATGATTTGAAGGAAAGGATAGGTAAGACCGTTGGAAATTTATGGCGGAAAACAGAATACCGTTCTGATGTCTGCAGAGCCACAAACAGTACACTTTGAGCTTTGATATCCTGCAAAAAACTTTTTAAATTTTCTACATTAGTTTAGCTTGATTTTATTTTACCTTTCTTTTGTTAGTTTTTTAATAATAAATTTTTTAAATCGAGAATATCATTTGTAATCACCCTGTATCTGTATGTGATCGAAATACGGGAAAATAATTTCATATCACGCTACAGAAGCACGCGTGTATCCATCCCACGATCGACGGAAGCGCGTGCATAAACCATCGCGGCAACACAGTCGATTGTTATTTACGACGGGCTTTGCGATCCGCGTTAGACGCCTAGCGCAAAATCACGATCATAACTCATTGCCGAAAACGGGATAAAAACATCGATAAAAAACCTATGACTTCCCGCCGCTATCTGATGCTAGCTTCGCGCAAAGGCTCAATAACTATCGCCCATAAATATTCTCCTATATCTGCGGTGTTCCATCACCACCCTCAGAGAACCCACGACGCGACGAACTCCCACTCTTCCCGCGATTCCCAGGATTCCGTAAAATAAAATGGGAGGGTTACGCTCTTTTTTTTCTGTCGTTCGGAACGAGGGAAAGGACGGCACCTCGACCGGAGAATCGCGTTATCAATCCGGGCCAAAAGTTCATTAGACGGGTGGTGGCCACACACGTAATGAGAAAATAAAAAAAACGCTCGCTCTTTTTGACGAGACCGTAATATACATTTCCGGTACGGTCGTAAACAGGTATCGGGCGAGAAGTGGGAGGGCTGACGTCGTTCACAAATTCATCATGGCCTGCTTAAGGGGTTTGGTTACCGACTCGCCGAGATCGTAGAAGCCGGTACGGTAGTTATGGGGCAAACGGATTGCGCGAACTCATTCACATTCGATTTTCGCTCGGAAACCTATAAATTCTTTGAGTGGAAAGCACGAATTACTTCAACATCTTCTATGCCAGAGGTCGGCAACCTTTTCAGCATGGCGGGCCACATTCGTAGTTGTGAATGCTTCGGGGAACCGCATTGAAAGTCACGAGAGCTTCGGCGGGCCGGATGAATGTTTAAATCAGAAGTTACTTAGAGATCCTCTGGTCTCATATTAGTGAAAATTGAGTCTAAATAATTTAATACCGTTAAAACTTCACGAGAAAACGGTTCGAGTCCATTATTTTACTGAAAAATATGACATTGTCTCAGGGCCGGTTCAAAGGGTTGTGGCGCCCCGAGTCAACTACAGTGGCGCCCCCATCTCATTCATATAAACTGAAATAGATTTTTTAGTTCAAAAATAAAATATAAATTTAAAAAATATAATTTTACTGTTTATTTCATTCAGTTCATTTTATTTAAATCTTAAAATAAACAATATAAGTTATTAATTTAATTTAATTAACAAGTAGCGTTAAATATTACATACACATTAAAATTTCGGCTTCATAGATTAACTTTTCGGGCATTAACAGCTGTAAATCTTTGGATAATTTCATCCAGGTCTAAATCCTTGGCGATGGCATGTTCAATTGATAAGGTTGCCAGCCCATCCGACCGATCTTAATGTCATCGTGGAACGGAGATAAGTTTTGATTAACATCATCTTTGAAAAGCTCCGTCCTGCGCTGGTCACTGATACTGGCAACGTTAGACGAATTCTCAGTGTCACGAAAAGATTTGCCAATGATGGCATAAAATTGTTTGAGCACATGAATTGCAAGATTTTCTTTGGAGAATAGCTGCCTTCGAGATGGTTTCGCAAATATTTTCATTCATCGTGTACATCGATGCCGGAGATGTCTTTCTGATCACCATCTGTAAGCAGAATTTCCAAATCCACACGATTATTACGCAGCTCGTCGTCACTCAGTTCTGTGGCATAATTCACATTGTATAGAAATTGGAACTGATCGTTATGCTCTACGATCAACTTAAACCTGTCTTTCGATGACTGAATTGCGTTGTCTGAAATGTTTTTGAAAAAGTGGATCCTAAAATTTTCTTTATCGTTTCATCTTCCTGTTCATAATCAAACATTCTTTTTCGGCGGCGATTTCTTGTTTGCTCAAATTCTGGTCTAATTTCCAATTCGAATGCCAACTTTTTTCCATCGTCTAGCAATCATTTAAATTTATCCTCTTTTCTGTAATTTTTAAGGTATTCGATTGATTTTGAAAGCAGGGTCACAGCTTGTGACATATTCAAATTGACGTCTTGGAGAGCTTTGCTTGTGATGTTTATTTGGCTCAAAATGCCATACCAAACAATCAGGCAGCAAATAAACTTGAAACCTTCGTTTTTTTCTAATAGAGAACTTGCCTCCTTTCTTGCAGCTGTTATTGTCGTTACTTCGTTTATTTATCCCAAAAATTTTAATGCCTTTATAAATTCCTTAAGTTGATGTCTGATTGGTTTCAACGCACTATGCGACTGGCCCATCTGGTTACGCCAAGTCCCTTTATTGTCAAACCTTTTACATTTTGTCTAAGTAGGTCCCATCGGTCTGTATACGGCGAAAAATAAACGTAAAGGTGTTGTACAACACAGAAAAAAGTGACTGCCTCTATGAAACATCTAGCTGCATCGTTGACCACCAAATTTAATGAATGTGAGGCAAAAGGAACGAAAAACGCTAGTGGATTTAATGTAATTATTCGGCTTTGCACTCCACTATGTTTGTCTCGCATGTTGGATTCGTTGTCACATCCCTGTCCTCATAAATCAGACAATGATAGTCCATATTATTGTAAAATTTCAAGATTTTTCTCTGTCATTCCAGCTCCAGTACTATTTTCGATATCGATGAATCCCAAAAAATTCTCAGATTTTTGCATAATTTCAATCTTTATCCGGAGTAGGCAAAATAGACAAAACGTACAATCAATGTCATCTGTTCAGTGTGTGAAAGGTCTGGAGTGCAATCGAGAATTAGAGAATAATATTTGCCAACCTTCAATTGTTTTATATATTTTTTTAACGGCTTTACTTAATACATATTTGAATAATTTCATTTGTATATTTTCCAAATAGTGCTGGTAAATTTCTTCATTTTTAACTCTTCTCACGTGTGCTTTCATTATTGGATCAAACTTTGCAAATAGCTCCACGATTTAAAAAACATTCCTTTGTCGTCCTTGTATAATTGACCTGAATTTCCTCGTAAGGCAATATTTTAGAACCGTGTAATTTTATTATGGAAAAAATACGTTCTAGAACGCTTCTTCAATACTTGGTATTTTCATCAATTTGCTTTTGCTGAATTGAATCTATTGTCGAACCGCAACTCAATCGTTTGATGAAATCATTCCATGTTCAAGTATTCGGCACTGGTTTCATGTACATATAACCTATTATTTGCGTTTTTCCAATTGTTAAAAACCTCATGATTCAGTGTGATTAATTTTTTAGAAAATAATTTACAACAGAAACAAAACACGACGTCTTTAGAATTTGAATACATAGGTCAATCGCACTTGTACTTTTCCCTGTTTGAAAGCATTCGATTATAGTTTGCTGCATTAAATTTCCTATTTTTACTTAGCGTTTTATGTAAAGAAAAAATAAAAAATTTAATAGTTGTACGGAGTACCGGGGCCGCGCAGCTACACCCTTCGCCCCTACCTCAAGCTGGCCCTGATATATGTTGACTACATTTACGATTTTTCCATGCATTTTTATATATATACATATACATGCAACGTACTTTGATATTTTTTTTCAACGATCAAAAAATTTCGCACCCTAATTTTTTATATAGAATTCCTTTTGTAAACTGTTCATTTGTTTCTTGTTGATTGATAGTTGGTTTTTTCTGTGGCTCTTCCGATTTTTGGCGCCATGCACGTACCCAGAAATTTACTTCGGAGGGAGGGGAGGAGTCTGAGGTCGGAAACCAATTTCCAGCAATTGATTAAATAAAAGTCCTATTTAAATAATATAAACTTTTATAACGTTTTTAGTTCTCATAACTCAACGCAGGAAGTGTCAGCGTAGCAAGTTTGTAGCGTGGTTATCGCAGATTCCACAAATGTCTGTACACCGGAGAGGTGTTTACGTCCTTGTATGGCGCCCCCCTAAACTTTGACGCCCCGAGCCAATATCACATTGGCTCACCCCTTAAGCCGGCCCTACATTGTCTATATTAATTTTATCTATCACTTTTTAAGCATAGCTTCGCGGGCCGCATGAAGCGCTCTCGCGGGCCGTATGTAGCCCACGGGCTGCAGCTTTCCGACCCCTGTGGCAAGCTCTTGTTATACCTCGGGTACCGTTTCATTCCATAACTCGACGGGATCAAGTAATTTTTGAGAAAATTTCTCAGGCGTGGGATATACAAGTTTCTCACAGGCTTACAGGATTTTTTTGGATGTGTTATAGGCAGGAGAAAATTAGTTGAACTTGGAGGAAAACTAATAAAGAGGTTTTAAGTACAATAGAGGAAGAAAGGAGCTTAATTTGATTGATGAGTAAAAGACAAAAGAAACGAGTGGGTCAAATTTTAGGAGACAGCATTCTAATGTAATGGATGCTGGGAAATTGGAAGAGGTAAAAAGAGAAATAAATGATTGATTAAAAGGATGGATATGGTAATATGGTAATAGCGTAATTGTCCATCAAATATGACTGGTATGCGTGAATTAAGTATTAAGTTAAAATTTTAATAAAAAATTACTGAAACCAACTTTTATATGCACTAAAAAGTAATCAATAAATATAGAATTCACATAATTGAGTGTTCCAGAGAGTAAAAATAATTTTGGGCGAATAGAAATTGAATGACAAAGAAATACATTACGCTATACAATTCTTATATGTCCAAAATGTTTGTAATTTATGTAACATTTAATTTTGTCTCTCCTATATTTCTTACTCTCTCTCCTATATTTCTTTCTCTCTCTCCAATTAAACCATTAAAAGCACGCATTCCTTACGCATATAGTATTAGGATTAAGGCGACAATACAATCTCGAGATTCAACTCTGTAACGGTCGGCAAGGTAACATATCGTTAAAAAGCTTAAATGTTTTCAATAAATATGATTTAAACGTATAACTTGAGGGATTTTGTAGCGTAGGCAAAATGTGACGATAAGAATAAGAAACAGTTATTTTTCTTTAAAATGGTCCATGGTCGAAGATTGTAGGTAAATTATTTCTAATTTTAATTTGCAAATGAGTAAAAGTCTGTAAGTCTAAAAATCTTTTTTTACGTGTTATCTTATGGGAAATAGCCATTATCTACTGGAATCGAACCTGGGTCTTTTTTGAGGAGTTCTTCCTAAATGGCTTTTGCTATAACAGTCAAGCATTCCTACCGTATTTTAATTTTATACCTACTCGCAAAGTTTGTTAAAATAGCATTGCAGTCAGTCGCTCTTTTATAATGACATCATAACTTACGTCATCGCCGTTATACACACAGATACAGAAGCACAGAAAGAATACTTGGACTTTTATATTAGTAAATGAAGAAATAGGATTTGAATGGGAAAGATTGGGTTTGGATGAACCTAAAACCAGATGAGTGCGAAAAATCATGTATAACGCTAGTTTCTTATAAAATCTTATGCATCCGGGTGTTAAAATCTTATTTATGGCACGTTTTCTTTAAAGCAAAAACGTACTAATGTGATCACTCTGTCAGTGGAAAATAAAAAAAAAGATATTTAAAAATTTATTTTTGGATTACATGGCTTTTATCAACATATGAATTTTCCACTGATTGGATTTTCCTGGTAGTTCATAGATTTTCAGCTAAGTGGCTTCAAACTCAGAAAATTCAAAACTTTGAAATGGTATTGTAGCTCAACTCCAAAGCTATAGGAGTGAACTATTCACGAATGGGAAGTTCTAAGAGGGAGGCAAACAAGAATCCCGAAAAGTCTTAGGAAAACGTTCTTCCACCTCCTGCTTTAGTAAGTGTATCTTACTTGTTGCTTTTCATAAATGTTTTGCCGTCTGTCAAATCAACGAGTCAGTTGAATCTAACAACGTAGACTACTTTTTACCTGTATTTGTTTTTCCGCGTTTATCCGTCATCAATAAACTGAATTTACTCATAAATTTGTTTTATATGATCATTGTGGCATTGAAGATAAACAAAGCTGCAGTCAGGAGCTTTTAGCGCATTTTAAATACGCCACTTAAGTAGTAAAATTTTGATTGCTAAAGGAATTGGCGGGAGAATCTTTTTGGTTAATCACTTTTTTATGTTCCAGGTAACACGAATGTTTGCTTTGCTCTCGCATATCTCTGCCGCAGTGAGAGTTTTTGCGGAAATCTCTTGTACACGTCCATTCTCGTGTACCTATAAGCTTTAGGGTGGTCTTCTGTTGTATTCGTAGTTGCTGATCATATTATCTCCTTGCTTGCATGATTGTATTAATACAAGCGTATTGGTTAGGACGCTGTCTGCTATTCGCCTGCTGCTCGAAAGGGCAGCGGGTACGAATCCTTCGAAAGTAGGATTTTTTCTAAGGTCGCTCGGCCCCCTGTTTGTGTGGTTTGAGGAGACCGCGCAAAGTCAGCGTTCCGTCCTTCGGAAGGGACGTTAAGCCATTCGCCCCCTTCGTGCTCTTCGTTAAGAGTAGACTAATGCCGGCACCGGGTTTCCCTCCTTCCTTGTGAGTGTGTTCGGTGTGGAAGGAGCTATGGCTATAATAATCCAAGTGGTTGATTAGCAAAAAATTCACGCACACACGCGCGCACACACGCACGCACGCACAGACACACAGACATACACACACACATCATCGTTTGATGATATTTGACAGCCTTCGTTCTGTCGGAATCGCCAATGAACCGAATTTTTGCGTGTCAGTCAGCTTCAATGCTCCAAGGATTCTATGCGAATATCAGTTTTTTCAAGTTTTGATGACTTTCATTCGGCGGTGGAGTCATAAAAAAGTTAATCTTTAAAACCATTCTACCGCCATTCGTGATTAATATTTTTAAATATTTCATCTAGTCGATATTGTTTGTCTTGGCAAATCGATTGATTAATTTCGCTGAATGTTGTTGTGCATAGACGAGTTGGGTAAACGTGCTTCGTGATAATTAGAGATGAAAGGATACTCCAATGTTATTTCAATCCGAACTCCGACAGAAAGTCATTAAGCGATAGTATAACCAAATAAGAATGTAATTATTCTGGCGGTCTAAACGTGAAAAATAATCTTAAGTATGACTTCAATTAGGTATTGAATTTAAGAATACAGTAAACCCTACGCGGATTTTATTATGCACGATGAAATGAATGTGTCACTCATTTATCCAACATATATACAATTTCATTATACGCGGTTCTGTGTTGGAAGCGCACCGCATTTTACGTATGTGTGCGACGTGAGAATGCCCGCAGCCTATATGAACACGTGATATTTTTCATTAAGTGTCAAATTCGCGCGACGCGGTTTCTCCCAACGCGGCCTTTTTTGAGAAGCAAACCCTCTCTGCGTAAGGTACTATTGTGTTGCATGCCAGTGAGAGCCGTTATAGAAACCTTGAAAGCACATTATGTCATTTAGTTAAATATTGAATACAGACAAGGAAATAAGAAAACTTAATTATTCATGGCCTTATCCGCAAATTTTTTAAATTTAACCAAGAGGCTTACTGCTCTATATAAACCAGCTTTGTTTGTTTTATCTTGAAAACCATTCTTTTATCGGTGCTATTCCTCAAGGCCTTAGCGAAATTTGCGTCTTTTTAAGCAATGAAAACGCATGGCTTGACGAAGTAAGTCAGCGTCTAGTCTCACAATTGCCTTGCCTTTCTAGCTTGTTTTTCTCGGTATCAAGAGTATTTTTCTCGTGTTTTGTCTCAATAAGTAAGGGAAAAGTCCTGCCACAGAGTCTTAAAAAAGTTATTCTCGAGCAAGAAATCCAGCTTTTGCTTCTCCGCTATTGTCCTTCTCTCTCTTTTACTCCCACTCGAGAGTTCGGACTTGCAAACTTTTTTAACGACATAACTTTGTTGTCCTGACGAGAAAGAATGACACAACCGTGAAGGTGTAATTTGGCCATTTTTTCATTATCTAGGAGGGACATTCTTAAACAACATCATTCGCAAAGAACAAGTTATGATATAGTTTGATGCGAACGTAGTTTAGGAAAGAATATAATGAACATATCCTCCATTGCAGTGAGACTTTCACTATTACACATTTTCTGTTATGATTGCAGTGACATAGACGAAGGCTCCATGAAGGAATCGTCTTAACAGTTTTAATGTTGTATAGAGTGCACCATTAGGTGGAACTATGCCTAAACCTCGTGGAATTTAAGAGATGTGTCATCATTAGTAAAAACCGTGCTCGTTGTGTAATGTACGCTATCTTTCATCCTGGATAGTAAAATATCGAAAGGGAGTGCATATATTCAAGTAATTTTTGATTGCCGGGAACGTGGGTGTTATCACGAGGGACGGCCTATATTTGTGGTGAAACTACTTACCAAGCCAACGAAGATATATATATATATATATATATATATATATATATATATATATATATATATACTTTCATCGCCGAGGAGGATCTCAGCTGACGTTCCACAAGGCTCCGTTCTCGGTCCTCTCCTATTTAGTATATTCACCGCCGACCTGCCCACCAACCATCACTGGAATGTTAAGATAGCCCTATTCGCAGATGATGCCGCGGTCTTGGCGAGATCGAAACAGCCTCGCCTTGCTGCATCCTACCTGCAGCGGTCCACCGACAGTCTCACCCAGTGGTATTTACGCTGGCGGATAGCGATCAATCCTTCGAAGACTCAGGCAGTGTTCTTCCACCATAACCGGAATCTGGATCCGCCAGAGCCGATCTCTATCCTCGGCCGAGCGGTTCCATGGGACGAGTCGGCGCTCTACCTGGGTGTCACCCTGGATGAGGGACTGACTTTCAAGGCCTATGTGCAAAGGATCATCACGCGGGCCAATTACACGAGGGCTACGCTGCTCCCCATCTTGAGGAATGCCCACGTTAGCAAGGAGCTAAAGCTGCGCCTCTACAAGAGCGTGCTCCTGCCAGCCGTACTCTACGGAGCGCCTGCGTGGTCGGCCAGACTTAATGGCGGCTGCAGGGACAGATTAGAAACATGGCAAAACACCAACCTGCCTCCTATCGGCATTAATACAACTACCCTCCTTGCTGCAGCAGAAGCCTCCCCGATTTCGGGGCGGCTGCGAGACACGGTGAGGAGGCTCTATGATTGCCTTCTGCTGAAAGGTGCCGACGAGCTTCGGGCGATCGGTGAGGTACAGGTCAGCTCCTGGGAGTGGACGAAGAGGCCCAGAGCAGCTACTGAAAACCTGCAAGACCAGCCTCCGACGAAAAGGAGGAGATGATTGGGAATAGGCATCCCAAAATGACGAAGAGGCACAACTGTAGACCCACCGCGGAACTTCCCCTGTGAGAAAAACCGCGGCAGAACCCGCTGCCGAAGAGGCTACGGGTGGGTTTACAGAGTACATCAGCACACACACGCACACGCACACGCGCACGCGCACGCACACGCACACACACACACACACACACACACACACACACACACACACACACACACACATATATATATATATATAGAGAGAGAGAGAGAGAAAGAGGGGAGGAAGAGAGAAAGAAAGACATAAATTCTGAATATTAAATGTCACATAATTATTACTTGCCTAATTGCCCGTCAAATATGACGGGTATGTGCAGATTATGTATTAAAATTTAGGTACTTCACATTCTTCATCCCTTTCTCTCTGTCTCCCTCCCATTTTCTTCCCTATTCTCTCTCTCTCTCTCGTATTTTTCCTCTTTCTTCTTCTCATTCTCCATTCCTCTCTCCCTCTTATTATTCACCCTCCTCTTTTCTTACCATCCTCCATCTTCCTCCCACCCATTCTCCTCTCTTTCTTCTAAAATTTAATTAGTTTTATTCGTAGGAAGTGCAATATATCTCCCCTCAAAATTACGCCACAAACGGACAGTAATTTCTTTAATTGCCATGTTAAACTTAAATAAAAAATTCTGATTAGCTCATTATATAAATTTCTGCAAAATTTCTACTTTCTATCTACATTACTGATTGAGTTATTCGCGTTTTAATAGCTTGTCACTCAGATCAACGAACTGAAAACTTAGCCTTTTATTATTATTTTTGAGATTCTTTGATTTTTTTAAACCTCTCTCTTCCTATTTCCAAAACCGTCCTTAAGTACTCCATTCTTCTAACTAACTCCCGTAACCTATCGCACAATCCCTCACGCTATAAATATTTTACATGCTCGGTTTGTTTATTAAAACGTCCACCAAATACCGATTTTTATACCATTTCAATTTCAATAATATTGAATTTAGCTCATCATGACGATTTCAATCTTTTAAAATTGTATTTCAGGTTTTTAGGTATACCTTCTCGTAAATAACGCAACGAATGTTATTTACATTGATTGCTATGAAACCTATAAGGAAATAACAATAGGATTTCGAGGTTTAACAATGTAATTTGTAGGCAAGGCAACATCCCGTTAAAATGGCTAGATTTCCCCAAAATATGCGAATTAAACGTTTAACATGAAGAATTTCGAACTGTAGACGAAAAACACTGAACAGAATAAGAAACCTTGTAATCTTTTCGTTAAAATGGCTTAGATCTAAAGCTCGTGTTTTCTAATTTTAATGTCAAAAAGAAGATAAGCCTGCACGTCAAAAATTCGATTTTTACCTGTTATCTTACGGAGAATGCAAATCATCCCCTGGAGTCGAACCCTGGAAGTTTTTCGTGAAATTTTCTTCTTCGCAGTATTTTCATATCCAAGTAGATTATTTCTTCGAAATTGCGAGGTTATATCTACATATTTAATCGAGTTATTCGCGTTTTAAGAGCGTGACACGAAGACATCCCCGGAGATCACGATGCATCCTCGTCGCGCAGACAAAGATATCAAGCGTTTTATATTAGTTGATATTTCATTTTGATCGTGTGATCATCAAAATCATCCTCGAATCTTTGGTCATTTTTCAGTCCATGTTAACTTTTGGCAGGAGAATAATTTTAGCTGAAGAATTTCATATATTTTGCACGTTTAATTAAGCAGTTGACAGCGAAGATTATTTTTATCCATACAGGCTATTCAGTTTGAACTCTTATGTGAAATGAATCATATACCATATAACCATTGGAGAGCAGTTTCGTAGCTTAATCTCAGCTCTAAGGAGAGCTCGATATTTAATGGAATCCTAATATCAAAGCGCAGATAAATCTACCCTGTGATTGTCTATGAAAGTTCTCCATTTCGTCTTGTTACATCACTCTAGAATATCGGATGAAATAGAAGGGTATCTTTTGATGTTTTGATGTGGCAGGGACTCCTCGAAAGAATTCAATTTACTCCCCATCCCCCCCCCCCCACCCACACCAAACTTCTTCGATCTTTTTTCGAATCTCATATGCATGGGTTGGGTCGAGGAGTCGTTTTCGTCGTTCGAGCGCAAAAATGGAGTCCCCAGAAGTCTTCCGAGCGAAGTTAATCTCTGGGTTTCTTCGCAGCGGCAGCGATATTTTTGTTTCCCCTCTTTTCTCTTGAGCGCGAATGAAATTGAAGTGAAGTTTTTCCCATTTCGTAAGAGGGCGGTAAAAAAAATGTAACCTGCGAAATGAAATTTCGGATTTGATAAGGTTTTTATAAAAGGAGCTTTGACAATCCTATTGCGGTTAATCAAAAACAGACAAAGATTAAACCCTTTTCATGTGCTTTTTTTCTCTCTGATTTGTGCTACAATGAATACCTTTAGGTATTTCTTCAATTTTTGAGTCTCATTTTGAAGAAAAAATATTCCCGCTTTTTCTGTTTTTTTTTGCCTGCCCTTCCTTGCAGAAATTTACCTAATTAAACTTTATCGTCCCGGGTGCAACGTAAAAGGAGCGTTATTAAAGTGCCTGTAATAATTCAGTAAATGTAAGGACGTTATTATGTTACAACGGTAGATTGTGAAATGCGCTCTTTAACCTTTAAAAATAATAATAGGGCTACTCAATCATTCACACTGGTTTAGGGGGATTGTGGATCTCCGCATGCAGCCGTTCAGTTCCAAAAAACGTCAGATAAATACGGGATTACTTACTGATCGCATTGCGCCTTTTCACTTTCTCTATCTTCGGCACCTGTTGTACTCGCACTGACAATCACAAAAAAATAAAAGGTTCCGTGATCCTTCGGCTCGATTAGGCGATCTTATGATCCTGAATAAGTATTGTAGTATCAAATACGCCATTCCTAGTAGGCAGAGCCGGGACAAGGGCTAGGCGAGCTAGTCACCCGTCTAGGGCGCAGCACGCTTAAGGGCGCTATAGATGATCATTTGAAATTTTAAGTGTAACGTTTTATATTATAAAATATATTTTCTTTTACCTCTACATTGTAAATAAAGTAGTTATGTGAGATGAAATTGTGTACTATATACGTTAATAAAGAGGGTGGGGGCGTAATTTTCAAACCTTGCCTAGGGCGCAAAAATGTCCTCTCCCGGCTCTGCATAGACATATCGCTTCACTAAAACTGCAGTTTTACTTCGCGGTATTCGTAATATTAACAAATTAAATAGTAATAGTTAAGAGATTCGCTTGTTTTATTACGGGTAGTGTTGAAAATCTGTAGGATTTAAAAACTGTATCAATGTGATTTTGGTATTGTATCGGTTCCTGGCCAGAAATTGCTTTCCCTGAAGTATTTTGAATGATTAAGTTATCTTATTATAGTTATTTTGTAAGGAGTGATTTTCATAACATGTTGCCTCTGGTAAGTCGAAATGAAATTGAGGCTTGAATTATTATTTCCTATGGAAAACTGCGACATAATTGACGATGGTGATTAATATCAATATAAAAATAGAGTTGAATCGATAAAACTTTCAAATCGGATTGTAGATAAGTACCCAATGTTTTAGCACTAATAATTTTTTTCAGTTTTAACGCTTGTAAAATATTTCCAAATATGGACAGCTGACCTCATTCGGTTAATAATTCAGCCTTTCTTATCTTTATTTATTACAGTTTATTTGTTTTGCTGCTGAATCTTTTGTTCTAGACGACTATGATCCGATTGTCGTGCAAAGATCTTAATTCAGTAGCGTTTAAAAACTGCGGAAAAATTAACCCGCTCAACTATCTTGCTATAGCAGGGTGTATCCAACAAGTAGCTAAAAAAACTCCATCACAATTTATAATACCATTATAGAGCGGAACGATTCAAACGGACATTTTGGTTAATGCGAAGTCATACGCATTAATTTAACTCTTTGGAATAGGAGGATTAATATTAAGGGTTTCAGAGAACTAAAAGGCAATACGCCCATCGAATTTATAACCCCTTTCATTTATGCCCGTTAAAGGTTGGACGAACTGGAAAATGGCGAAATAACTTATGTTACCCCCGCTTTAATATCGCATTTTTCAGTTTTATATCTTATATTTCCGCCTTCGGAGCGCCGGAATTCATTTTTTTTCAACCCCGGCTCCGTCACTCCCATTTATTCTTTTCAGCCATCTTTTCCTCCATCTCCCTTTCACTTTCACTCACACATAAACTCTTTTTCTCCCCCTCTTTCTCCAACGTTCTATTTCTCCCTCTCACCCTGTCACACCGACACTGGCGCCATTTAACCCTCCCCCCTCCATTATCCTCGCTTTATCCCCTTCTTCTCCCTCCCAACGCACCTCTCATCTCCCTCTCTCTCTCTCTTACTTCTTTCTTCCCTCCTTCTCAACCTCTCACACTCCACCACTCTCCTTAATGCCATTGCACCACTCTTGCATTATCTTTCGGTCTTCTACTCAGCCATGCGCCTCTCCCTCCTCTTTCTTTCTACCTTCCTCCTCCTCGCATTCATATTTCTTCCTCTTCTTCTCTTTCCCCCTCTCTCTTCCATTTTATACCCCCCCTCTTCCCGCAATCTATATCCTTCCTCGTTTTCTCTCTCTCTCAATGTTACTCTTTCCCACTCTTCCCCTCTCTCCCTCTTCCCGCAATCTCCTTCCGCCTTCCTCTCCCCAATTACTCTCACTTCCTTCCCCTTTCCATATCAAATTCCTCCCTTTACATAACAATTCCTCCTCTCTCTCCTTCCCTCCTTTCCTCTCTCACTCTCCTCTCTCTTCATCTCTTCTCTCTCCTTCTCCTCTCACTCCCTCTCCCCCCTCGCTCTCTTCTTTCCATCTCCCTTCTCTCTCCCTCTTTTCTCTCTCCCTCTCTTCTCTTTCCCCCTTCTCTCTCCCTCTCTTCTTTCTCCCTCTCTTCTCTTTCTCTCTCTTCTCTTTCCCTCTTCTCTCTACCTCTCTTCTTTCTCCCTCTCTTCTCTCACCCTCTCTTCTCTCTCCCTCTTCTCTCTCTCTTCTCTCTCCCTCTCTTCTCTTTCCCTCTCTCTCCCTCCCTCCCTCTCCTCTCCCTCTTCTCCCTCCCTCTTCTCTCTCCCTCTCCCCCTTCCTTAATCTCTCTCACTCTTTTTCTCTCTCCATTCCTCCCCATCTCTTTTCATATTACGCTCTTCTCTCTCCCTCTTCTTCTTAATGGCTCCCACCCTTTTCCCCTCTTTTCTTTCTCCTCTTTATTTCTCCCACCTTTAAATATTACTCTCTCCTCTCTCACTCCTATCTCCCCTCTTCCTCCTTTCCCTCTCTCCCTTCCCGTCCCTCTTCCTTTTTTCACCTCGAGACAGCTCACCCATTTTTCCCTGACTCAGGGTTTATGCGGCGGAGTCGGGAGGCTGCCGCGCAGACATCCCCATTCCGATAAAAAACATTTTCTTTCGCCCTTCTTCACTCTCTCTCATCCCTCCCTCAATCTCTTTTCTTCCTGCCCACTTCACTTTTAGCTCATCCACTCCCTTCATCTCTTATCTCTTTTCATCCTTCTTCATCTATTATTTTTCTTCCCCTTCATATCCGTAGTAATCTCTTATTTCTTTCATCCCACTTCGTCCCAATCTCCCGCAGCGGTTTTTCATTTATATTTAATGCGACCAAAACCTTGAGCGTTTCAAATGTATAAATACCAAATATGCCCCTTGCGTGTACTTATGGGGCGTGGTAACTTCGGTGGGAAAGTGAAAGCGCACGGATGAAAAGTTTTGTATGTAAAACATTCATAAATGATGGGAACATTCTTTTGGAAACACAGGAAAATAAAGTGCATACATTATGCATACGCACGTAAACAACGACAAATCGACATATACGAGTCCAGAGGTTTTTATGGGAAAAAAAGCTTAGTATAAAAATAACTTTAGTGTCTTGGGCTATTTTTGCGCCCAGTTTTTATCCTGATTACTGTAATGTGCCGTAGATGATTCGAAAACTTTTGTGACTTATATGAATAATAAATATAATATGCTACCAACTATTGTTATTCGTTGCAAATAAGTATAGCGCTGAGATTTAATTTTTTAATATTATCGCGTCACAAGTAAAGTGATCATCAGTACAGATTCATCCATTACTGTAATGTTTTTAACGAGTTTTTATTCATTCATTTTCCTATGCTGATGTATTATAACTAATAGAATAGAACCTCGGTTTTGTATCCCCCTCCGTATCTCCGTATTTTATATGGGAGTTACGTTTACGAGAAGAAGTGCAACATAATTTTCATTTGCATTTTAAAATTACTTAGAATCGTCGTACAATTAAGGTGCTTGAACCAAACAACGCCTTAAAGATTGGAAATTCATTTTCCTTCCTTCCAATTTTATATACGAGTCAAATCGGACAATGTATTCCTTTTGATCACGAAACTTTCGCGTTTTTTGGGTTAAAAATCTTCCGTCGTCAAGGACAGTCGCATTGTTGCTCCTTGAACAAATTTAGGACATCGCTTAGAGGTTCACCACCTCTTTACTCTCTGGCGCTGTCAGTCTTCCTACCGTATAATTTTTGAACTACAAGCATGCAAAGACGAGTGTTATTACTTCATAATAAATGTTGTAATTATTTTAATATACAGTTTGTCTTTAACTACTTAAACGTGAAATTTATTTAAAAACAATTTAAATTCTTTGTGAAAATATAATTATCCTTTATAATATTGTTTTTATATTGTGTACATAACAACGAATAAGTTATTGACATATTGACATTATATTGATTATTCTAATTTGCCTTTCACTGGTTAGAAGAAAAACACTCGGTTGTAATTTGGTTTTAATTTGTTTGCATATCAAAACAGTTGTAAAAGTATCATTATTTTTATTATTACAAATATAAATTTCTTCAAATATCAATACACTAGCTGAAAGTACCCGGCATTGTTCGGATTTTTAAGCCAAGAAAAAAAATATTGAGGAAGATTTGAGAATAAAACCAAGTAATGAAACAAAGTTAATTTTTAGTGTAATGCTTGATGGTATGCAATGTTTCTTGTCTTCCCATCTTTTGCGCAAATAAATAAATTTTTTCCCGCATCCTTTATCGACTAATTTAGCGATTTTTTTAATCAAATAATTATAATAAATAATCGAACTAATCACTTTTAAATTATAGTTATTTCATTCGACTTGATTTTTAGGGGAGGAAACTGCAACATATTATGTCTCAAAAACATTAAAACCTTTGTCAGGAATTGCAAGCACTAGGGATGCAACCGGTGGAAACACGTTTGAAGATATAGTCAAATTTAGCTTAACAATACGTTAACCGATGCATAGGCTGATTTTGTGTGTCTAATTTGTCACATGAATATTTCAAGTCAAATCAACGAAACAAAATGAGTTCCCGGGATTTGAAATCAATTTTGGCGATAACAGTGGGTTAGTATGACATAGAATGTGTTGTTATAAACTAATACGTATAACTGGATTAATTGATCCATAAAATTGTTCAGCTGAGAAAAAAGCAAAATGTACGTAAATATATAGGCATTTAAGTGAGGAAGAAGTAAACGATTATATTTTAAATTGTATCGAGTTTTTCTTATTGTACCTTCTGTGATAACTTTCACTTTATTAATTTCCTATCAAATAAAAATATTGCAGGCTATGGAAATCGCAGATTTCGTGTGAATCCGTCGGATATTAGCCGAGACCGTATTTAATTGATAAGGTGAGATTTTTCCAATTTTAATTTCCAAAAGCTGAAAATCCTGCACGAAAAAAGTCGATTTTTGAGTGTTATCTAATGAACAATGAAAATATTACCCTGGAGTCGAACTCGGGAATTTATTCGTAAATTTTCATTCGGTAAAGCATTTTTATATTTGAATAGATTATTTATGCCAATTTTCAATTTTCTATCTGCATCCTTGATTGAGTTATTCGCGTATTAATACCTTGACATTTAGACCAACCGAAAGACAACATAGCCTTTTGTTGTTATTTTTGTGTTTCTTTTAAACCTCTCTTTCTCTCCCTATTTTCAAAACCGTACTCAAGTTCTCCATTCTTCTACCTAACTCTCGTAACCTATAGCACAATCCTTCACCCCATAAAATTTTTACATGCTCGGTTTGTTTATTAAAACGTCAAGCACGTTCCTCAGAATTTCATAATGTTTCAATTTCAATAATATTGAATTTAGCTCATTATTGCTATTTTTAATCTCTTTGAATAGTATTTTAGATTTTTAGGTATTCCTTCTCGTAAATAATGCAACGAAGGTGCTTACATTGATTACTTTGAAAATCATTTCCTCCTCCTATCTTTTTCTCCTTCTCTTAATAAAAGCCTTCAAATCACGCTTTCGAGGTTTAACGATGTAATGGGTTGGCAAGGCAACATTCCGGTAAACGGCAAGATTTCCCAAAAATATGTGAATTAAACGTTTAACATGAGAAATTTCTAACTGTAGATGAAAAGCATAAAAAACTTTATAATTTTTTCTTTAAAATGGTTTAGATCTGAAGATCGTAGGTTAATTATTTCTAATTTAGATCACGAAAAGAATAAATGCCTGCTCGTCGAAAAGTCGATTTTTACGTGTTATTTTATAGGAAAAGGAAATTTCTTCCTTGGAGTCGAACCCAGGACATTTTTCGAGATTTATTTTCTTCCTCACCTTGAAATATACGAATTTAGTATTCCTGCCAAATTTCAAAAATATATATCTATCCTTTGTCGAGTTTATCGCATTTTTATAGCGTGACAGAGGGAGCCAAAAAGGACAGAAGTAGCCTTTTATAGATTTTAGATCAGTTCCCATTTAAAAGCATGAGGTCGTCGCTATGGTAATTAGCATTTTATATTGTTGAATACCGGAAAAATTGCTTTTTTTGCGATTAAAAACAGATTAATAAACGAATTCGGCATGAGTTTGAATTATGTCTTCAAAAATTAATAACTTCATTCTTTTAATCATAGAACTGTTTTCATCCCGAGTTCGTATCTTTATTATAAGTAATTTAAAATGGCATTATTCGACTGCCCTGCACTGAATTCCGTGCTATTCTTATGTGGCATTGAAATCTAAAATGGGGTCAAAAATAACCCGTGAAAAACATGAGGATGACCAAACCTTGATCATTCACTAAGTTAGAATTTAAGGATGAATCTTACTAAATTTCGTTGTTTTAGCTTGTATCGTTTAGGAGGAGTTCTATGAAAAAACAAATGCATGAACATCCAAACATACAAACTCTTCTAAATATAGATATAGATTAAAATTAATTTTGTCACTTTAGTAAGATCGATTGTTTTCCGTGTCTATTGGGAATGTGAATTATCATTGAGATGTTTTATAAGTACTTTGGCACCTAGATCATTATCCTTACTTTATATTTATTAAATATGAAAGCTCTTCAAAATGTTCATTGATTGAATGAACATGAATTGTTAAATGTCCATCAAAGCTAATGCAAGCTATTTATTAACCATTAAAACTATTGTGTTGATTTTTTCCCGTTTTTCGAGTAACATTTTGCAAATTTGTTGCATTTTTACTTATTTAGATTCGAATAAAATTGTTCGCTTATAAGCACCAGTAATTAGGTAATTTTATCTTGTATTTCTTCACGGTTTGCACGAGGTGTCAATGTTATATGCAGCCCTCCTTTCAGCAACAACTGGTATGATTTAAGGAGTTAATCGCCAGCGTCAATCGCGCCCAGAGCTTATGGGTTTTCTGGTTTTAATAATATCCGTTCTTCTTCTACCTTACAAATTCTGTCTTTTTTAGCACTGTGTCTCGAAAACGAAAACGGACTTTTGTTATAAGATTCTCTCTGTCTGTCTCTCTGTCTACCCGTGTTCATTCGACTGATTTTGTTTTTTTTATCTCTCCCGAAATTACTTCTTGTGACGGATAAGTCTTGGAATATTGCTCGCCCTTAAAATGCAAGGATTTTGTGAGAGATTGGCATTTTTTTCTAGACGACTGTTGAAGCATTCAAAAATTTCAAATAATATTTTGATGAAAGATCTTACTGCTGCATTACCTATTATAGTTTTCAAGGAATAGTCAAATTGAAGAGGAATGTGAATATAATTTCTTAAGAGTTATATTGCATCTTGTTTGTGTTATATCTTCGCAGTCCATCTGTTTCGACTTGCCTGTTGTTGTTCATTTACTGTGTCATTCGTCTGGTTATAATATGTGTGATTTTTACAGTCTTTTTTTAATCGTTCCACTTATTATAACAAATTTAGTTGGATTTGGCAATATCCTTTTTTCTTACACCACACATTTAAGCATATTTTAGGGCAGGGAACAGAAAGGAAGAGTACAGTCGAATTCACTGCCACTTTCTGAGAATATGCTTCAACTATTAGCCTCCATGACACCTTTCTGTTCACGTTGTTCTAATGTTCCCTTTTTCACAGCACCTGAAACGAGTGAATAGTTTGTCAACAAATATGCGCTCTTTTCGGTAGGCTGTGATGACTGTTTTTGGCAAATATAACCTTCGAATTTATTTATCATGCCCAATCTATAAAAATCTTTTAAAACTCACTCTACTGCTCTTTTATTTCCTTAAAGGGACGGAATTATTTCTTTTTATGTTATTTCTGCTTCCATATCCGGATAGTTTTCTTCTTCCATCTGGGACTGACGTAAGAGAAAGCGAACGGACAGTCTCTAACACGTCCAAAGAAATTATTTTTTATCTCTTTCTTTCTTTTCCTGACTCATGTCCTCACATTTTTCCCTTTTACTTCAAGTCCTATTTTTGTTTTTTTCCCATTTTCCAATCTTTTTTAGGCATATTCTTGGAGGATTTGGACTTTGGTCTTCTTTGTTTTACCAAGATTAACCAAGGCTATTCTTGAGCTTCGTCTTCTATGTTTCATTTCCCCTTTCTTGGTTGGTGCATTTCCCGTTGCCATCATAGGAAAACATTTATATTAATTTAAAGCACGTTTTAAAAATTTTGCTTTTTATATATGTTCAACTCCGAATAAAGTCAGAAAAAATTGTAGCGTTAACTTTATAACGGGAATACCATTGATCCTACACTCATTAAACGGATGTCCATTTCGGCTACAGGACAGCCGTTATAATTTTCAATTTGCCGATAGTTGAACCTGTCCTTTCAGAATGAAAAATCGGTGAATTGTCACTCGTCATGTTCACCTGTATCCATAACGCACGTTTGTTTTACTCAGCTGCTTTATGGAGTTATTTAATTATCAACACAATGGAGTTGAGTGATTTTATTCCATGTGTCGTTGCTATTTGATAGAATTAAAGCGGTCTCTTCTAAGTAAGAAAGTCACGAAGAGTTGCTGATGTGAGCTGTAAACGACGGTTTTTTCAAAAACATTTTTAGAGAGCCGGACGAACAGAAAAAACTTGCCCTACGAGAAAGAATACTGAATGAATTGATTGGCAAAAAAGCACTTTCTATCTGCTTTTGTTTAGGAGTTAGCTCATCAAACAGACGAACCTCCACATGAAAAAATGCCCAACGAGACAATACTAAATCGATTGGCGAAAAAAGAAGTCACTGATCTCATTTAGGAGGGGTTGCCGCCTCATACAGTCGGACAAAACTACCGCATAAACGGATTTTTCTAAATCGCTAAAAATAATGAAGTAGTTTTTAGGTTACTTAGTGAATTCACTCAGTTGTAGAATTACGCACACGTTTTTGTTCTCCTCAGGCAATGATTACTTTGCAGTTCATGTGTGCCCGACTTTCACAAACTTTGGGCTTTACGTGTCTGACTTATCATTATAGAGGAAAGGAGGAGCAACCACGGCGATGTTATAAGCTGGAAAATCCGTTCCAGGGACTGGCAACTTTCGTATGGCGCTCCTAGAGATATGGGTGCCTGCCACCGCTACGGGGACATAATAATCGCGCATAAGTTAACAATCACGGACTCAAAAATAGAAAATGTAAACAAATAGTATGAAAAATATACACGAGCATATGAAATAAAAATCTGATGTGGCCACCGCATGACTTTCTCCATACCTGTAATATTTCTAAAAATTCCGAATAGGTCACATGATAATAAATATTTTAAGGAACTGCGAGAAAAATTTCAAGACTTCACAAAGAACAGAAATAGACTCAAACCATAGCATTCTGATATTGGATATAGCTACGAAGCTCCAACAATTAACAAAATAAAAAGGAGTGTTACTAAGACGTAACTTAGCGTAAAGTGTTTACAATAGTCGCCGGTAGGTGGTATGGTTGTGGCAGATAAAAAATATAGTTTTTAAGATATCTCTTAAATAATGCATTATATGGGAAATGTTTTCGAGCAAATGTTGTAGAAAATTACATTTTCTACAACTTTTATTTCAATACGATTTTACATATATCAAATATTAAAATTGAAAATGGAATTTGGAGAATACGGTGTATAGAATTGAACTGAATATTCCTGAACCGTAAAATAATCCAGATGAAGACTCACACGTCAATAAGAGAAAATAGAAATAAATTAAAATTATAGAAGTTTGCTGGACGGTCGCCTACAGGGACCTGTTGTCGAAAACCAGCCTAAAGGAAAAAAAGGCACACACACACACGATCAAACACTCGGAAAACCTCGGGAAAAACTCACTAGATACATATTTCAAAAGCTAAGCTCTCATCTTCAGCAGCTGAAGTCCTATTGACGTGTGAGTGCTCATCTGCATTATTTTACGCTTCAGGAGTTTTTATTTTATTAAAATAGTGAGGAAAATATTTCAAAATAACGGATATAACAAGAGTAAATACCCACTTTCGGTTGACCGATTTTAACCAAAAACTAATCAACTCTTGTGACTTTCACAAAAATGTTAAATATAAAATTTTGTGTTAACTTTATTAATTGTTTTTGAGTTAGAGCACACACAAAAATCTGTCACATACACACACACATATCATCGAGAAAACAGTCAAAACGTGTATTTCCGTTGAAATCTCGAAATCGATTTTTTCATGGAAACAATACTTTCTCCTATACTACGTTTGGAGAAAGTAATAAAAATTTAAAATCTGATTTGGCTACCACATGACTTTCTTCATACCTGTCATATTTCTAAAAATTCCAAATAGGTTAAATGATAATAAATATTTTAAGGAACTGGTAGAAAAATTTAAAGACTTTACAAAGAACAGAAATAAACGAAAACCATAGCCTTCTTATATTGGATATAACCCCGAAGCTCCGACAATTAAGAAAATAAAAAGGAGCGTAAAGTGTTCACAATAGTCGCCGGTAGGTGGTGTGATTGTGGCAGCTAAAAAATTTTGTTTTTAAAATAAAATTCATCAAAAATTAAAGCAGGTATTCAATAAATGGATTATCTCCTTTACAATCCCTTCCACAAAAAAATCTTTCAAACATTAGTTATATAGAATATTATTACCTATGAAGTTTATAATAAACAACATTTACATTTATGAAGTTTTAAAAGTTATTTGACAAATACCAAAACATGACTAGAGTAAACATCCACTTCCAATTGAGCGATTGTTGAGAAATCCTAACGAGCTCTTTATTATATAGTATTCTTTCTAAATATAAAATTTGGCTATGATACCTCTCTAAGTTTTTTAGTTAGAGCGCCTGGAAAATCCTATCACATACAGACAGACACAGAGACATAATCGAGAAAAAAGTGAAAACGTGTTCAGGAAACCTTAAAACATGTATATCCGTTGTAATCTCGAATTCAATTTTTTCATGAAAACAATACTTTCTCTATACTTCGTATATGGAGAGGTAAAAACACGCGGCCCCCACACACGAACGGTAACCGGCTAGTTCGTCGTAAACAAGTTCTTCGAATACCAGTTTTTGAAAGCCAATTATTCGAAAACCTATTCATTGAAAACGGATTTTTTGAATGTTGAATAATTCATCAATTATAATTGATGAATTATTCATCGAAAGACAAAAGTTTTCTAATCGTGAAAACGAGTTTTTTGAACTAATTCTTCGAAAACCAATTCGTAGAAAACGAATTTTTTCGAACAATTTTTGAGGAGAATTATAAATATTCCTCATATTAAAATTTAAAAAGCAACATGTAGAATCATAGCAAAATGCGATTGAAATTAAACATTGATTTAAACACGAAATCAAGTAATTATTTTTAGCTATAGACATTCGTATTGTCGCGGTTTGAAATTTTTTAAAACCTTCAATTTTGCTTATGGTAAGACATTTCTATTTCTTTCTGGTTACGTATAGAAATAATAAAATGAATTTTGTAGGCGTTTTTAAAGATAATTACTCAGTTATCTCAAGAGTACACGAATGTAATGATTATTTTAAAATGTATTAAAACATCGAAAAATTAATTTTGTTTAAACTGCCATCAATAGATTGATAGTGACCTTATGTTTTCTCGAGCGTAAATTTTAAATATTCTCAAAATTAGTATTAAGCAGTGTTAAGAATACATTTCAAGCTATTTCTTAAAACTGCTAGGAATGAATAATAAATAAAATCAACATGAAGTAACTGAAAAATAATTCAATATTTATTAATAATTTAAATATGTATAATTTTCCTTAAAATTCCTAATATATTTCAAGCATTGTGTTTCTCTTAAAACTCTTATGGATGAGTTAGTTCAAGTATCTATCGTTTTCATTCAATTTCTCAGACGAAACATTGATTAATTGATTTTCGATGAACTCGCCATTTTCGAAAAATTTCTTCTTCTGATGATAATTGTTTTAAAAATTTGTTTTCGACGAATTGGTTTTCAAAGAATTTGTTTTCGAAGAACTCGTTTACGTAGAATTTATCTAGAGCCCACACGAACAAACTTGGCCTCTAAAAATGGACTTTCTCCTTATCAAACAAATTTACATAAATTTCAATGTCTAAGATATTATTCATCTATTACCGTTAACTGTGAGTGATATCCCAATGAAAATGGCTGAGAGTTTCAAACAAGAACTCATAGTTAAAATTTCTCCCAGGCAAAGTTGCGCTAACTAATAGGCGATCTTATTTATCCGCACATATCTTCATCTACTCGTCCGCGTTACCTTCTGAGTTTATCGCCGTCCTCCGTCGCTTCCCTTCTCTCTCTCTCTCTCTCTCTCCTTTCATAGATTCTCATTGGATTACTCCCGGATACGGAGAACACCGTTTTACTCTTCCCTCTTTCCCATCATCCCCCACTCCTCTTATGACCCTTCCCCGTCATTCGGTGGCCGCTCTCATACTTTCTTCTTCTCGTCCCCATCCTCCCTCTTTTTTCCTTCCTCTTAACGTTTTCTATCCCTTTCCTCTCGTCTCTCCTCTTCCTACGTTTTCTGACTCTCTTGTCGGTTGCCTGCTTGCTGTTTTCCAGCAGGACTAGTCCCTATAGAAAATTCTGTCCCTTTTACGATTCCGTATGATCTTGTAAACTCGGACATTTCGTCATTCATTTTAATTCGTTCCCGCTGCCGTTTCTCTCTCCGCTCCGTTTGTGAAAGATGTCGGCCTTCAAAAGAGAGCGTATGTATTCTCGAGCCATGGATGTGTGTACCTGCGTTGGCAAATGGAAATTAGTGTGTTTGACGCGTATATTTTGCATATAAATCCGGCGAATTTTTCACTTGAGTTGTGTCCGAATTTCTAAAATCCTTCCACCCGCCGCGTGTTGAGATACGGGGCAAAATGTACGCGTGCGCATTTTTTTTATCTGGCGCATTCGTGTAAACCGTAATATTTTTGGTGAGTTTGATACAGTAAACCTTTGCACAACGCAGGGTTCCCTGACGCGTATTATATTATACGCGGTGAAATAAATGTGACACTTATTTATCGCACACGTGAAAAAGTTAATTAGAAGCGGTCCTGAATTCGGCTCGCGCCGCATTTTACGTGCTTACGCAACGCGAGAAGGCTCGTAGGCTACGCGATCACGCGATGAATTAGCTTTTAATTTTCACAGCGCTGTTCTTCCAACGTGGAAATAAAATCCTCGCGTTGCGCAAGGTATACCGTTATAAATATATCCCAACGGCCTATACTTCGGTAATAATCCGATATAATTCTTAATCCCTTATTATCTTCTCTATACTCCCGATTAGTTATGTGGCGTAAACAAGAATAACCGCCTAAATAAAGAATATTATTGCATTCACAAAGGCCTGTATCGATTTATTTGACCTCCATTTTCTTGTCAAAAACTCGTCCCACTTTCTTATTCTTTTGGTTTGCAAACTTAAATAGGTTTATTTATCGTACAAGTTTAGAGGTTTAACCCAAAACACTAACATAAGTCATTTAAAGGGGGAAGCAGCAGGCCATTAAATTTACTCGTACTCCGTTTCCTGCATGAATAATTTTCATTCCTATTCGAGTCACAGTCACTTCCCACGGTGATATTCCTCTCCTCTAATTCCATCTTATCTCACTTCACTTTAATTTCATTTATCCTCTCTTTCCTCCCAAAAATGTTCTTTCCTCTTTCATTTCGCATCAAATCCACCTTTGAATCCCATTCTTTTCCTTATCCTACCTGATAGGATCCCGGTTCCTACTTTTTTTTGGGACATTCGCAGTTTCCTCTCTCTCTCTCTTCCTTTCGCCGTGTTCCGAGCTGAATTTTCACACCGCAAACCTTCCCTCTTCCTCATATTTTTTGTAAGGCGCTCCTTTTATTTTTTAGCTGGAGACGTGCTCTCTCCCGTTGCCCTTTATAGAGCTCTTTCTTCTCATTTGGCCTCTCCACCTGCCTTCCGTTTCCTTCTCTTTCTCTCTCTCTCTCCTATATCCGTCCTCTGGCCAGCTTTCTACGTATCGCTCACTTTCCACTTTACTTACATTTCCTCCATCTCTCTCTCTCTTTTGCTGCACACTGTCTTCGTCCATATTTTTCTTCCCATCCCTCGAATTCTATTTCCGTCTCACCTCCGGCCTCTCTCTCTCCTCCCTTTCTCTCTTCTTACCTCTCTTCACCTCCATTATTTTTTCTATCTTCGTATCACTCGCACCATCATCTCTCTCATTTATTCCTCTCTCCCGGCCACATCCTCTCTTTCTCTTCAACTTTCCCTGCTCTGCCTACTTTTTCCGTCTCCCTTCCTCTTTCTCTCTCTCTTTCTTATAAATCTCTCTTTCTTTCTCTCACTCCCTCTCTCCCGGCCTCCCTCTCTTTCCCTTCTCTCTCTGCTCACTTTTCCGTCTCCCTCCCTCTCTTTCCCATCAACCTCTCTTTCTCTCTCATTTCCCCCTCTCTTCTTGCCTTCCCCTACACATTCTCTCTCCCAACCCTCCTCGCTCTCCCTCCCTCCCACGCTCAATCTCCTAGCACCCTCTTTCTCCCCCCTTCTGTCACTCTTATCACTACCTTCTCTCGTTACCTCCCTCACTGTCTCCCCTCTCTCCCTCTTTATTCTTCTTTCTGTCTCCTCTTTCTCGCTCTCTTTCTCTTTCTTCCAATCTCTCTATACTTCTCTTAACCCCAACCTCCAGATTTGTCTCATCTTCACTACCTTTCTCTATTTCTTCCCCTCTCTCTCCCACCCACTTGTTCTCCGCTCTCACCGCCCATATCCTTTCTCCTCTCTCTAATCCCTGTATTTTCATTATTTTTCAAAAGCAATGTTCCCCAACCTTTCAGAGTAAGTGGTCCACATTGAATATTCAAATGTGCGGCCCTCGAGGAGAATAATAAGGTGAAACACATTAACTATAACTTTTCCTTCATTGTATTGTCATGGAGCAGGAAAATTGTGTTTCAATATAGAAAAATGAAATATTAATCAAGTTTAAAATATCAAACTAATGAAAACCATTAAAGGTAATCAACACAAAATTGAATTTTGGCAATAAATTTCATGAATCTTAATCTACGATTTCTTTAGAGAGTATATTAGGTGAAGAGTGAATCAAACTACTACAGGATCGTTCTAAAGAGCCATTGCCGAATGGTTTGGCCTTTCTTGGTGTAAAGGTTGGGAATAAAAGTTAAAAATTGTGAGAGTTGTGACACTAGTTAATGTGAGTCGCGTACGCGAAGGTAGTATGTTGCCAGTCCGCTGTTAATAAATGGAATTTATACAAAAGAACTGACAAAGCAAAATTCCTTGTTCTAAACAAAGATATGATTAATTTTTAAATCAATTTTTGCAGATATAAAATGCCACATTTTTCACCCTAGTTAAAAGTACTCATTTAAGTAATAACAAGAGAGGAAAGATGCACGCATCATTCGTGCATACATGCGAGGCACAAGCGTTCTTTACGATTTATGCAAGTGGTGTCAAGGAAATATCGAGTTTTTGATTCGTCTATTTATTTCCTAATCGGTTGTAATTAATAAAACAATCGACAATTAATTAAAACATACCTCACTTGATTAGTAGTAATACTATAATTTTAATGTACTTTCATTTTTTCGTCGCAAATTTCCTACTCTTTTACTTAAAAACGGTGTTATACGTAAAGAAAATAGACGTATTTACGTCGTAGATAATCCATTTCCCTTTATTAACCAAATGTTGCATGCACACAAAATAATGTTAAGTTAATTAGTTATTTACAGCAGATATTTTTCCTTATGTTGCCACGAAGATTGTTTTTGATGACCAATTAAAAACGAGAAAATATATGCCCTAAGTGAATTACAACTTTCTCGTTTGATTTTCTTGAAATCGGCTACTTCTTCGATAAAATATACCGAACAAAACATATGCTATTTCACTAGTTCTACAATTTTGTT
The DNA here is from genome assembly GCA_028673005.1 of Tanypteryx hageni. Taxonomy (NCBI): domain Eukaryota; kingdom Metazoa; phylum Arthropoda; class Insecta; order Odonata; family Petaluridae; genus Tanypteryx; species Tanypteryx hageni. Next base: position 41,861,469 of record CM054115.1, read on the forward strand.
TGAATACTTTTTTGTAATAAGTGATACTTACGAGGCATAAAGAAAAGTTAATTTTTTGTCACCAGTAAAGTTGCACTCCAGATTAAGCTACGTGAACCATATAGTATATGATTTTCTTATTTTATTTCCCCTTACGTCGTAAATACCAAATTTCATGAACATCCACCCAGTAGTTCCGCAGAACATGATTGGTGAAAAAAAGGCGTCTTATATAATTTGTTCTGCATTTCTTCCCAAACTTGTGAACTCTATCCCTATAATTTGCGTATTCCCTGAGCTTCTCTCCCTCTCTCATTTCCTCTCCCTACTTCATCTCTGCATTGTTCACTTCACTCTCGCTCTCTCTCTCAAAGGTTAAATGTAAGATAAGATATAGTCTTAATTTCGACCTTAATAAAGTCTCATGTCTCATTTGAGGTGTATTGCATTACTTTGGATGATATCGACGATCCGCAATTTTGCATCGTTTTGCCGATGTCGCCAAGGATTCTACGGTGCTAATAATACAGAAGGAGAAAGCTCAGATAGGAAAATGATGAGGAGTGGTTCAGAATAGCACCGGATTGCTTGCCGTCACTTGCGGGGTTATAATGGGAGAAAGGAGATGTAGGTAAAGTGGAGCAGATAGGAAATGAATTGACACTTAAGTTCCTCTCCCTCATTCGCTCTCCTTTGTGTTCCATGCTGCGAAATATGCAAATTGCAGGCGGATCGCTCCAAGTGCGACAATATTGACTGTTTTAAGTGACTGCTACTTTCCTCGTGCATATGGCGAATGGGAGGAAACGGGTTTAAAAGAGGAGGAACGAGACGAAAGCGAAGGGTGGACCTGAGATCAAATTGGAATTTTAAGGTTAAATGGGACGCAATTTAAAATGGATATGCTTAATTGCGTTCAGGTATGATAAAATTGTTTACTGTTGACATATGAAAATTATAGATCCTAAAACAGCCAATTTTATCTATTTGTTCAGCAAAATTACATAGAGGGAAAAATCCGAGAATCAGTAAGAAGTTTCTTATTTACACCAGAGAATACGCACGGACGCACACACACGCACGCACGCACCCACGCACACATATACACCGTATTTACTTGAATCCTAAACGAGGTTTCTTTTCCAAATTTCAGCTTGCGAAAATTGATGGTCGTCTTAAATTCGAATACTAAGTAGGGTTGCGCGTTTAATCGACGCTTTTACAACGAATGAGATATAAGATAAAATACTTTTATCTACCTACTGAACCTTTCCATTGTAAACTTACGATCCTGATTTCAATGATTACATTATCAATTTTTAAAAATACGTATAAAATAGTTTGTTAAAAAATCTATTTTTTTCAAAAAACAGATTTTCAGTTTTCTTTGACATGCCATATTATTACACTGTCAATGAAAAATGTGCAAAGTCTGTGATAATAAGAACGACAGGTAACAAAAAATCCTAGGTATAGTAATGTTTGCTATCTTAGCAGATGGAACAAAATAACTACCTAAAACGAAAAGCAATGCCTAAGGAACAAATGCCTACTGGAATAATGTCAGGAATATGAATGGATATCAAAGAACTTATGAGAGAATAGGGTACGTACATATTATCTCCAGGATCCTTTCGCAGAGGACCTATTATAGTCGTATAGAAATACGAATTTAAAGCAAAAACTCTTTAATTATATTCAATTCAGCAATGAAGAAAATTATGTTTATTTATTATACAATACAACAATGTAATTTCAAATGTTTTAGATTCATTTTAAAGCACATTTGTAGAGTTCGTACTAAAAAAAGATGATTTTGGATTTGCCAAGAAGCGAGAAACTATGCATGCAACATGACAGTAAAAAAAAATAAAATGTCAATAAAAAAATAAAACGTTCCTTTGAGGAGGAACGAACAACACTTCAATCAACTCACCCAACGAGGACGAGAAAAATGTTCCTCCATGCAATAATTTCCCAAAACAAAATATTCCTTTGAGGGGGAACGAAAAACACTTCAACCAACTTACTCAACCCGGTGAGGACGAGCAAAATTGAAGCCTAAAATTAACGCTTAATACATTAATTCCTTATATTAATTGTTAACAAAGTATGTCATCTTTAATAAAATTCTTTAAAACTGATCTTAACATAATTTCTTTATTCCAACAATGCCCTTTTTTAATGAAAGGTCCTGGAGATGATACGAAAGTAAAGGTTTTGGAGATAATACGTAAGTACCGAGAATGGTTACACGTCGTCTCGAATAGAAGACCAGGAGCACTATTATGGAAAAGAGGGATTATTACTCTAAATATATCCTATATCCTGAAGATAAAGATTCAGTTTATGCAATGAATACTGACCTTGTAATAATACCTGGAGGAATGACATAACAACTTCAAGTTCTCGATATTGCTGTCAACAAGCCTTATAAAGATAATTTAAAGGGTTTACATCCTGAGTGGTTACTGAGTGAAGACCATCAAAAGGAAACATAAAACACCTACTGTTGCAATGCTCTGCCAATGGATCAAGGCATCATGGCAAGGGATAAATCCAGCAGTAATAGTGAATATATATAAGATCCAATGGCATGGATGGAGTTGAAGATGCGGGAATCTATGGACAAAATTTGAAGTGATGATGTTAGTGAGAATGAGGATAATGGTGAAGAGAGCATACAGTGTGATGATGACATATATTATACAATGACATATGATATTCAAGAAAATTATGGGACCCAGTAAAATTTCTGCTTGTTTTGTAGATTTTTGGATTTTTGTAGGAAACAAGTAATTTGGTCATAAAATCTTTCTCCTGTTTTGACAGTCTACTAAAATGGGAATATATACGGTAATTTATGAAATGCCATTGGAAATAAAAGTCACTGAAGTACTTTTTGGAATTTCATTTCTATAAACTAATGATAAAAATGATGCAGAAGTCCGCTTATAAATCTGGAAACGCTACTTCAAAGCGTCGTCACCAGTAGTTATGGTCAATAAACAGGAGGATATAGACGGTTTAGGTATTTTAAATCATAGGAAAAAACCGATGAGGATTATTAGCTGGAATCGGCAAAATGATAAGGTTAAATAGAATTCAAAATAGCTTTCATAAATGATATATTTATTATTGAAAAAAATAGTTTGATGATTAATTTGTCTTTTAAGGAAAAAATGGTTTTAAACTTTATTTCGTGAACAATTAGTTTAAGTTTGCTTCGCATTTTATGCGCTATTAAGGTTGAGGTCTTTCACTTCGACGATTATTTTCCGTAATACTTTTCTTAACTTTAATTTATTTACTGTTAATCTATCTTTGTCAGTAAAATACGTTTATAAATAATAAATCCGCTCCCTTCAAATCTATTTCTGGTTAAATGAAACTTCATGTTACAAACTTATCCAAGGAAATTGAATTTAACTGGTATGTGAAAGTGAATTGTCGGCGTATTCCTAAAGGGTTTGACGTAGTGACCTGAGGGCTTTGTAGACTTCAATCGCATTCGGTCGAATTTTTCAAAAGTTATTCTCCGTCCTTTTTAACGAGGTCCGATACTAAAAAAAGAAAAATATCAATTCAATTATTTGGATTAATGTTAGATATTTTGAATGCATAAATTGCATTAACAAACGAGTGTGACGTACTTTTCATTTGAAATTTTAAAATTTTTGGATTCTACAGTCAAATTCAAAACGTACACGTCAATCTAGAAAAAGGGCAAATTTTAACTTTAGCGTTAACAGGTGTTGAATTCCAATTAACCTAAAACTATAGTAGTACCGCGTAGATAACGACCTTCTTGGCGACCAGTGGGTGGAGCTAAGGCTTCTTACCCCTCCTCCACACCTTCCCCTTCCCGTTTCACGTTGTCCGTGTTCCCTATGCTGCTAATTATCGGTGTTGCCAATTCGTGCAAAATCCAGATTTTTGTCGTTTTTGGCATAATTTCTCACTTAAACACTTAACGAAAGATGGAAAATTAATTAAATAATCCTTTGGGAAAGTAATGACAGAATCGTTTCCTTTTATATCGGTCTTATGTGCAGAGCATATTAACGTAATATTTTATAACTAACCACTTTACTCAGAATTATCAGAAATACAAAGTATTAAACTCTATAGAGTAGCTTTGGAAATAGAAGTTGGACATGAAATAAATGAAACCAGTTCAATAGAGATTGATCACAACATTTAATAATAAACGGAACAGTATTTAAAAAGGATCTTTTAATCAGTCTCGTCCGATGACGTCAACATGTCCATGTCACTCTCGCTTCCAGAATCTCCCTCACTTCCACTGAGTTCAATAATTACTTTGTCTATTTCCTCATCCATTATGGCATCCCGTCTCCAGTACTCTTCTTCTGTCTTCTTAACGTGCTCACACACTTTAATCCACTTCTCTGTGGTGAATTCTTCACAACATTTTAGAAAGATTTCTTTCTTCTTCTCCAGCGTGCAAGCCCCCAAGTCGTGAGATACCTAAATAAACAGCCCACAAAGTTACACAAATTGGCAACATTTTACAATAAAGTAGCAGTCTATATAATTTTATTACCTGTCTTTTAAGGTCACCCCACGCCATCTCAATCGGATTAATATCGGGATGGTAAGGAGGCAAACGAATTACTTCGTGTCCAGCCTCCCGCAAAATTTTGTCCACGACATAATTTATTTCCACATTGGAAGATTTAACCAGCAGCAACAGTTCCGCCTTGCTCATGCCGGGAGAAAAACTAATCCCATTAGTTTCCAGCCATTTCTGCACTACAGCCTTTAATGAAGCTGAATTCGGGCGCTTGTTCTCTTGCACACAATGGTATGCAGCATTATCCATGACCACAACACTCTGTGGCGGAAGGTTTGGAATTATTTTCTCCTCCAACCACTTCAAAAAATTCTTTGAGTTCATATCATCGTGGTAATCTCCGGTCTTTTGCTGAGACTTGAAGATAAGCAGACCGTTAGGAACAAATCCCGCCTCACCTCCTGCATGTGCAATGATCAGCCGTCGTCCCTTCCCGAGGGGTCCAAGGACACCTATTTCTGAGTACGACTGCCAACACTTAGCACTCACATGGCTCTCGTGCAAGTAAGTCTCGTCCAAATAAACGATATTTTTTTTATTTCCTCTGCATCTCCTTATTTGTCTTAGGTACCTTTCTCTCCATGCCACGATTTCTGGACGTTCAATCAAAACCTTTCGTTTTGATTGACAGGTTTTCCAGTTGAAACCCAGTTGATGAATTACCTTTAGTAAATATGTTCGCTTGCAACTAAGTATACCATCTTCTTCCAGCGATGCGAGTAAATTTTTCACCGTCGGTAGCATTTTACGCACCGCATAGAATTCGTGGATTATTCTTCGCACGCAACATTTTCCAAAATCATCAAGATCGATTCTCTTCTTGCGTTCAGATTTTTTGCCCTTAGGGGTGGCGAAAGATAACTCCCCTTTTTCTGCCGACATTTTCCCCTCTCTTACAATTTTCTTCACAGTAGTCACACCAACTCCTGTAGCCTCGGCTGTCGATAACGCCACATTCATATCCAAATTGTTCTCTATTTTCAAATCTTTTAAATAACAGTTTACTTTATAAACCATTTCACGAGCTTGGCTCCTGAGAGGCCTGCCTCGGACTGATGACGATTTTGATGTACTGGCCATTCCACGCAAGCAATCCCACCAAAGCAAAAATCAAAATCGAAGTCCAAAAAGAATGTCCAAGAGATAAGCAAAAGTCAAACACGTAAAAAAAAAACGAGAGAGCACAGGAAAATATAACAAGTAGCAAGAGCTGGCAACCGCGAGGAAGTGAAGCGTTCACGAGGGAGAGAGTAAGCGGGAGTGGGGGGTGCGCGGAAATTTCCGCGCAGGTCGTTATCTACGCGGTACTACTATAGTTTTCAACCCGAGAAAATTTCTAATTTTCAAAACGTTCAACCAATGATAACTCGATTACTATGAGCGCATCCCGACTTGTCACAGCACGAGGTAGATTTAATAGTGTTGTATTTATATATCCAATAGGCTAGTGATTCTCAAGCTGTGGAACGCCAAGATCACCTAGGTAGGATGCGAAATTTCGAAAATAATTATTATAAAAATTTTCTCGACAAAATATTGCAATATTTAAGGTCCTTAAATATTTTCATTTATTATTATTATATCAATATGAATTTGTCATAAATATCCATTTCTCGGAAAATATGAGTCTTTTTTAATCATGGTGGGAGCAGTTTTTTCAACAAAATGTTTGTGGGATTCAAGATGTTAATGATTAAAAACCGCTAGTGTATTTTCCGGTTACGTCTACTACAGACAACGTCAGGAAAGCGAAGAGCATCGGCAAAAACAGTGGACAAGCGAAATTAGCCTGAGGGTCAGCAAGGTACCAAGGGTCAGAATCTTTAGTTATTAACAATGTTCAATCATATATGTAACAAAAATTTAATAAAAACCACCCTAGCGATCCAAAAAGTTGTCGATGGCCTGCATAAAAAATTGTACTACTAACACTAATCACACTTAACCTAACCGGTGAATTTCAGAGTAAAATGTAATTGCAGTACAGTAAAATGAAAAATTTCGCAAATTAACATGACAAGCGACAATATAAAAAGAAATTTTTATGAATTAGTTTTTAATAAATTATACCTATAACGAGTTGTTTATTTTGCGTTATTGCTTATAGTAACGGGTACTTACTTCCATTGAATTTCGAGAAAATGATCAACTCCCTGACGAGGCGTTTCTGTATATGCGCATTTCGAAATTTGAATCATAAATCTGAGAAGAATACAAGACGCCGGGGAGTTTAGTAATAAAGTTATAATAAAAGAATCCACGACCTTTACATTACTGAAAATGGTCCGATCACTTACTCGCATAGTTATTACAAAATTTTTTATTTTGATTAAGCGGCATTTTTATGTTTGTTTTAGGCCAACTTATAAATAAAAGGATTTACTTGGTTTCGAAAATACTTTATTTTAATAATGTGATATATGTACACAATGTACACCAGTCAGCCAGACACGGATGACAGATGAAAATCAGACTGTTAATCACCTCCCAGTATGACCATTGTGTAGTCTAAATGAGTATAGAGTTTAGAAGTTGCATATCACTAATTCCAAAATGAGGCACTCCGTTTCTCATTAAATGAGAAACTTTTCAGGTGCCTCGGTTATGTTGCAGTTTGCTTGCGGGAAACTTAGTTTTCATAGCGCGCAATTTCCAACGTCCTATGTAGGCGGTACTCAAATTTACTCGACAAATCCATGCCCTGAATTCGCCAAATCCGCCCGCGTTCGACTTCCGAACTCGCTCAGCACCACTGGAAGCGAAATGCTTTTGATGAACACGTCCGATGCGGGCCGTTGTGTATCGGGCCTATTTGGTAACAAAGCGAGAGACACGAGGTCATCTCGGTTGAATGGGTGAAACGAAACTTTTTTTCTTTTGCAACTTTGAGGCGCATGGCTCTGGAAAATAGGGGATCGAAAAAAATAGAAGAGGGCCGAAAATATAAGAGGGAGATGAAACGCGTGAGGGTCTGTCGAGTTCCATTCGTGATGAGAGTGCAGTGAAGTCTTCATCGGTTCGATGCGGTGCACGCGACCAATATAACGGGGTGTTTATCCTGCTATGCACCTCTTTTCAATCATATTTGTGTTTGTCTCTTTTTTCCACTCGTTGCTACCTACCAGGTGAAGCGATTTCAGAATTCGCAAGTTGTAAAACAGAACGAAATTGCTTAAGCTAACAGAATTTCTGCCTTGATAAACAGGTCAGGTGTTGTTTCTCCAATATAGATGAGTGGTTTATCAGCCAGGATTCCGCAAATGTTTGTTGAAAATTTAGATATTTGTGTGATTTTTGTAAATATTCTTTTTAAATTACTAGTAACAATAAATTATAAATAAAAATAAATAAATTATAGTATACAAAAGTCGACTAACAGCAACGTGAATTTAATTATAATTAAATTACTAGTAACAATAAAAATAAATTAATTATAGTATACAAAAGTCGACTAACAGCAACGTGAATTTAATTATAATTAAATTACTAGTATCAATAAATTATAAATAAAAATAAATTAATTATAGTATACAAAAGTCGACTAACAGCAACGTGAATTTAATTTGTACACGTGTGTGTAGACATATTACTATTTTGAAAGATATTAGGGCTCCGCGAAAAATTTGGATTTCAAAAGCCTTCCGCGGCCGAAAAAAGGTTGAAAAGAACTTGCCTAGATATAGAAATTAACCCTGAAATTTCAGCTAATCTACAAAGTTCAGAGAAAATCTTCCACGATGCGGAGGAGAGCAGGCGTATGGAAACATCAGTTTACATTTGAGTCGTCTAGTTTCAAAACCAGACAAGTCCAAAAATTTGGAAATGATTTGCGTTTTCTCCAAGTTCAAAGTCCCTTCTTTCTACCCGCAAAGTTTTACGAATCAAAACCAACTAAATCCTACTTAAATTAAATGTCGAAAATCTCCCGTCAGTTTCAAAACCAGCCAAGTCCATTAGTTCCTGAAAAGTCCACCAGTCACGCTGTATAAATACAATCTTTCTATTGTTGTAGGAGACTCAAAAAACAGCTTATTAAAGATAATGCGTTCAATTATGAATGGGATGAAACTAAACATGGAAAGGGGTCCAATGCAGTAGTCTCAACTGTCCATGATTGTCTGTGCAACTATGTTTTATTTCCTGAAACTACTAAGACTCTCCGGGTCATCTGTGATGGTTGCGGAGGGCAGGACAAAAAAACAACAATGATAAGGATGCTGTCTTGCTGGCTTTTATATAATGCTCCATCACACGTCAAAGAAGTCGAAATTATATTTTCGGTAGTAGGACACCCTTTTCTTCCCTCAGACAGGGGTTTTACACAAATTGAAAAATGAACCATGAAAAAAATACGATCATAGATCCATCCGAATATGCTACGATTTTTCCTGATTTTGGTACAACGGTCCCTTTAGAAGGCACAGTATTTAACTGGAAAAGTATATTGGCAGATGTTTTGAAATTATCAGGTCTGTGGCACTTCAAATTTAAGGCAGAAAAAAAGATTTTATTTGAAAAAATAAAATTACAATAATATTTTAGTGAAAGATGATATGAGTTACCGAATTGATAGCAGGGGTTACAAATGCATTAACAATAAACATAAACTGACTCCACCACAGCCTGTGCCAGTAGGGATCCCAATGGCTTCCTTGATGCTAAGGGATGTCAAAAATTTACTTGTAGAATACTATAGAGAAGACTGGGCCACTTTAAACTTACTGGCTTTCCATTGCAAAATAATTAATGGAAACGAAAGCATGGTTTATAACAATAATAATGATCAATTTGAGGAATAGTGTAATGAAAATCACACGATTTGTGAAAATGAATCAAATTTTATTTAGCCAATATTATTTCACAGACAATAGTCCCTCCCCTAAAGTTAAAAAGATTATAATCGCATTTCATATAGGAGTGTCCAATACTCATAGATTAAATAAACAACTAATTTTTGAATCGGTCGTTGATTGTGTGCGGAGCATATCATTGTCTTTAAGCCAATACCACAAAAACCAGATTCATTCGGATGATTTTGATAAATTCCAGCTTTAATGCATTCGACGCATTTTTAGGCTAGTTTCCAACGGAAATGGTCCTGTCTGTGTGTCTCCTACCTACAACTTTTGCACCAATGGATCGATTTTTATGAAACTTGGTATGAGGCTCTTGCTGACAGGGCCCACCTCCGGGCTATATTTTATTTGATGAAGAGTAAAGGCATGGGTTCAATTCCAGAAACATTTTTCCTATTTGTTTTACATAGGAAATCTCAAATCCATCGTGCAGAGAACTTTTTCTTAATAAATTAAAATATCTTAATATTGTGATATCGGAAAGAGGCTTGTACTGTTCCAAGGGGCAAAGAATATAGATTCTAATTCTTATCATAGAATTTTGATAATTGATCGTATTTTCTTGAATTTATACTAAAACATAGCGTTTTTGCCTTTTAAATCGCATTTTATCGGATTGTTGCCAAGAAGACGATTATTACCGAACAAGGCTCGAGCATAGACGAGTGAACAAATGGGATATTTTCTTTTCCGCTCGACTACTCTTCAGAAATGGAGTTGATTTATACATATTAGCATATAAACAGTAACATTTATTAAATACATTTATTTAAAAAATACATGCAAAATCTAATGTGAGAAAGATATTTTGACATTGTTTTTAGTATTTTAAACCTGATAAAAGTCTATTAATTTGTTTTCCAATTTTTCTCTATCATTGATAATCTATGAACTACAAGTGGTATTTATGGTGTGATAATTCCTTGGAATGACTAACACATACAAAAACATTTCCTTTCAGTATAAGTAATGAATTCGGGACGTCAACTTTGGGAAACCAACCTGCATTAGTCCTGGTTTGGACTTCTTGTTTATTTTTCAATAGAAAGCTTTCACGATATAAACTCCTCTTGTCTAGCTAATGCTAATGCGATCAGTTAACGCTTCATTATTTCAACTTAACAAAAATTATGATCGAAGAGAAAATTATTAGTAAATTTACAAATACAAAAACACGCAGCTCAGATGAAAATGTTGTTAATGCGTGAATCCGTATAGATATTTTATTTATTAATTAATTTGTAGTATTTAATATTCGGTCGCTCGTACATAAATCTTATAACTTTCAGGGTCACTGCTGCATTATAACTAAGCTTGGTAGTTCTCGATGTTTATATATCTTAAAAATCGACGACTAATATCGACGTTTATTTAAATACATTTTACTAGGCTTGGTAGTTCTCGATGTTAATATCTCTTAAAAAGCGACCAAAAATATCGTTTATTTTTTTAACATCGAATACATTGAATACATTTCATAAATGTATATCTAGAAAAGTTTTATAAATGGAATTTCTTAATATTAAATTTATCGTAAAATTATTAATTATTAAATTATCATGAAAATAAGACTTTACGTTAATGTCATTTTCTCATTGCATTTGCCAAACAATCTTAAAAATATTTCATGAAAATCCGTTCCGTAGAAGCGGAGAACGAGCAAGCGTACGGACAGAATGAAACTAATAGGCGCTCGCGGTGGAAACGAAACGCTCCTAAAAATGATCATTTAATATCGACTTCAAGAACAAGCAATTAAATTGGAGGACGGATTATATACATTTTATGACAAGGTGCTTCTGGAAGTGGCATAAGGACATCTGACGATCGGTACTCATTTTTCAGTTCGAAAATACCTTTCTTTTTTCCTCTTGGAGGAGGTCGGCAGATCTTGTCGCACAGAATACACAATAGATGTCCCACGACTTTTCGATAAATGGAGTCCAGAGTGCGTAGGTATTATTGGATCTGGTCGAGGGTAAAGACAAAGAGCAATAAATCGATCATATTCTTTTGTCCCTTAACCTTGCTTTTGAACCACTTAGTCGTTCATGTGACTGTAACGTAAGCGTCATTAGAAATCAAAATGTAGTGAGTTCCGAATGTTGTGTAGCTGTCCGGTATGACAGTTTTGGTTGCTTGGTAGTAATATATGCTAAGTTTGGATGTGGTGAACCAAATTTAAAAATCATGACTTATAACTTCGTAAAAATTGCAGCTGTGAAAATTCGTCGCTTATCGACGACAATTCATTTTTGTCGAATATAAAAGTTTTTAAAATTCGATGTTTATCGACTTTTATCGATTCAAATCGAATTCAGGAAGCCTAATTATAACTTTGTATCAATGATGAGTTTTATAATCATAAAAGAAACGAGGATTCAGATAGTCCGTATTCTTTCAGGTGAATAAATACATTTATACATGCCAAATATCTTTATAAATGCAAAAATAAAAAAAATTTCGCCTTAACGAAAAATTGCCGCGCATTATTTAATTTACCCTACGGCCAAGTCACTCGAATTAACTTAGCGCCTGGTAGATAAAGCTTATAAAAACGAAGAGGATTAAGCCATCAGAAAGAGAGAAATATGGGAAACGGCAAACGAATCGGAAATAGAGGCGAATTCATTTCGCCCGAATGCATTGCTTCGTCCTCTGTCTCACCCCACCATCGTCGTCGTCATCACCGTAACTACATTTCGATGTTCATTTGTCTCTCGGCGTTGTTTAAAGCCTCGCATCAAGCGGGCCCATCATCTCTCTCTCTCAATCGACCCAGTGACCCGAGATATACATTCTCCTTTGTCATCCAAGGCCACCCCCCAGCACCCCCAAAACCCCAGAACATCTCCCAACACTTTCAACACCCCCAAAAACCTCCAACACCCCCAACAACATCCAACACCCCCAACAACATCCAACACCCCCAACAACATCCAACACCCCCAACAACATCCAACACCCCCAATACCCCTCAACAACCTCCGACATCTCCCCCAACAACCCCCAACACCTCTCAACAACCCCCCAACACCCCCCAACAACTCCAACACCTCCAATACCCTCCAACAACCCCCAACAACCTCCAACACCCCTCAACATCCTCCAACACTCCCCAACAGCCTCCAGCAGCCCCCAACACCCTCCAAACTCCCCCCTTATGCAGTATCACCTTCTACCTTCATCCTCTCTCTCCCCTCGTTACCGTGGCGCGCAGTTCGACGTTCTCAACTTGCTTTGCCATCTCTCCCTACCGCCCTCAGCCCTTTTTCTCCCCGCACTCTCCGAACTCCCCCTTCCTCTACACCAACACCCCCGCCTTAAACTCTTCCAATCCCTTTCTACATCAACACCCACTCTCTCACAGGGTTCTCTTCGCTTACCTCCCTCCCCCTTCGTTCCCTTTTCACCCTCCAGTCGCACGCCCGCCATCGCGACGCTACTCCCCGGCGTTGCCACATACTCCCCCTTAAACAATCAACGTCGCGTGACATGCGGCGTTGATTGAAAACCTCTTTTGACGCAGGCGAAGACATACGCGAGATAAAGGATAGTGAGGGGGAAAAATAACAGGTTGACCTCGCGGGCGCGCGAATTGCGCCTAGAAGACGAGGATATCCCTGTTGCTGAAACGGTGTTTGTACGCGCGTAGGTAGAAAATAGGCGAAGCGATGTAGACACGTCGATGATTCTCGAAGCAGATCTGCGCGGTACGGTGCTCCCCTTCTGTCTATAAAAAGTTGCTTAAAATATCCCGCTGGTTGGAGCGTGGGTGAAATGTATTCTTTTGACCATATGGCGTCATTACTGGCGAAAAAAATTGAAACGGGCGCACTAGGTATTTTTTGCATGATTTCTTTTTGTCATTGGAATACTATTGGAGTTGATTAAATCGTTTATATCAGTGGCGAGCAAGTTACTGCCCGCGGGCTGCATGCGACCCAAGAGAACGTTTTATGCAGCACGCAAAACTATGAGTAAAAAGAGATCGTAAAGTTTAACATACATATATTATGTATATTCAAATTTCGACAAGAAATCATTTTATATTGGAATGTTCATTAAAAAGCCTAATTTTGACTTGATTTTCACTGATATGATACCTTTAACCTCTAGTTAACGTTCGATTTTAAAGTCTTGTCTTGCCCGCCGAAGCATTGACAACTTGCAATGCGGCCCGCCGAGGAATTCGCAACCATCAATGCGGCCCGTCGCGCAGATAAGTTTTCCTACCCCTAGTATCGTGCACGTATATCGTTTTACAAACTATTTCTCTCCAAAAGCCTTAAATAGCTTGGAAAACCAGATAAGATTGAGTCACCTATACACGAACTTCTGGAATCTACTTTCGAGCACCACTGCTTACGGATACTTTGTAACCGAAAAGCGCATCTGCTTCTCCCAATAAGCTTTGTGGCTATTGGAGAGATATACAGGCTTTCCCTTTTAAATGGAACCATAGGGAGTAACAAGGAATCTAAACATTATTATAAACTTTATAATTCATAGTAATTGATCTATGCGTTGGACAATAATAAGCTTGCATTCTTGTAATCTTTCAATCCAATCACGGTAGAATTATAACAAAATTGTAAATGATAAATTATTATTTATGGTTCCATCTAAGTGGGACGCCCTGTAATAATTCCCCAATTTGATTTTAATGACATTTCTCTTCAGAATACATATCGTTTATTGGGTAAATATGCATTATAACGCCGAACATCCTACTAATTTCTCAAAAATCGGATATTTGCTATCAAATATTTGATCCAGGAATAGGTGAGTTTTTTCTGGCGTATTTTTTTTATGTAACCGCATTTGCGAACTCTAGTTTCGTGGCAGCGCCACGTTCGACGTTTCACCGTAGAAAGGGGAGAGACCAAGTTTTATCGGCCTGAGTCGTGGGGCGGGAGAAGTTAGGTGGCGGGGGTTGGGAAAAGGCCCTTCAGAGGATGAATCGGGCGAACAGCTGCGGCAAACTGGCGCCGTGCCAATATGTCAAACATTCATCTGTTGATATTCAGCGGAATAGTAAATCATATAAAGGGTCAACGCTCTTATACTTTCAGTGGCTATTCTTTAAAATGCAAAAATCTACCGGTGTATGTTTGTTCGGCTTAAGTAATCGGAGGAAGATAACCTTTAGCGCCCATTTAAAGTTTTATGATCACATTAACGCGTAGAGCGGCGCAGATTAGCTACTGATAATTTTAGAAGACGTTATTCTTAATATATCTTGGTTTAATTTACAGCAAGAGTGGTTTCAGATGATTTCTGCGCGGTGATAAAACAATGACGTTAAAAGTAAGGTGTTTTTTCCTGGCGTCTTTAAAATTAACATGCTGATGACAGTTATTATCAGTGAATTGAGAATTGATTGAATTACGGATGTTTTCGTAGTATATTTAAATGCGGAAGTCATTAATACTCATGACCTCTGCTTGAGATTTTATTTTGATGCTTATCTCGCTTGACTACATCTTGAAAAGCTTTCACTGAAAGTGCAATAAAACTTAACGTGCACATTATTAAATGTGCCAAAGATAGTATATTACAAAAAGATATTCTCTCATGCACTGAGTAGTGAAAAATACGATGAGAATAAAAGTAGAAATAAAAATAATAAAATTAACATTTTTATTAACGCACTATAAAGGAAATAATAAAAAAATCGAGTGCTAGATAGTTCGATTTTGTGGTCCTACAAGTTTTATAAAAGTAGGGGCTTTAATTTTTGGGGTTCACTAAAAAACAAAATAAATATAAAAGCTTTATTGGGCATTCGAAACAAATCATGGAAATGAAGCGAATAGCAGGATAACTGTGGTTGTACATACTTTCGTAATCCCGGCATAGTTAAACATGAAATGATGTCGAATTTTAAGCTTTAAAATTTAAACCACAAAATAATGCGACTTCTTGAGATTTTTTGAAAAAAAAAGCTTGATATCCAGTCGGAATACGAAGAATCTCCGTCAAATAAGCGATAGTTGATGAAAAAACCAACATTTTTGTAAATATTTAATCCCTCGAGACGGTTTTTATAAATCGGCGGTGGTTCAATAAATAAATTAAAGTCGTTAAATCTATTACGCTTTCGAAGACAAAACACCAAGATTCGAAAATGATGTGATACATTTGACCATTTTGGTCGGCTTCATTTCATAGATTCTCGCCAAACTTTTTATATGGGCTATTGTAGATAACTTACTTGTTTATGTTACCCTTTTTCAGTATAATCACCTTTAAAGAGTTGGCCTTTCACCCAATAATTATTTCTCAAAACTTTGATGCGTGAAAAATTCCGCAATTTTCGTAGAATTATTGCGAATTCGTTTTTATCAAAACATCTTCAATTAAATCATGATATGGGGAAGAAATTAAACAATCAAATCATAACCACGTTCAGTAGTCGTAGAAATCGATTGCTGTATCCTAGAAAAAACCACCATGCAGTAATAGTAGCAAAATTGAAGATTGTTGGGAGGTTGTGATACATCACGAAGGGGAGAGTTCATACGAATTATGAAGAAATTGCGCCGCTATTTCACAGCGACAAAAAAGAGCTCTTTACTGAAATAGTATGAGGCCGCGACGCGACAGTAGAACCTGATTTCCGAAAAAATCTCCCGCATTCGTGTTACCTTTACCCTTTCCTCCTTCTCCCTCATTCTTTATCTCTCTTTATCTCTCATTCCCCTGCGAAATTCAGCTCGGAGGAAGAAACTGGCGGCGTAGCATCGACCACGCAACCTAGTGGCAAACGTTTGTATTTGCGGCGATTTCGAGGACGCTTGCGGAAGTCGTTAATGCCGCGGCGGGACTGTCCGTGCCGGAGACAACGTGGGACGCGTGGAATCGTATTTTTGGGCCAATAAATCTGCAAAAAAACGTAAAAATCTTTTTAAAATGGTTGCAGCTAGTTAATTGATTTATTTCAGCTTGATAAGTATTGTAGAAGTGCTGAAGATGAGGGGTGGAGAGGAAGCAGGATGGTACGTTTGGTTGGGTGTGGAGTTGGTAAGGGAAATTTGATATAGGGTTGGTATAGAGGTTATAGGGGAATGGGTTGAAAAAGTTTGGGGGACATAGCCATGGAAAATAGGTGGCAGTGTAGTATTGGTTTGGAATGGAAGTTGTTAGCTTTGGTATGAATGATGAGGCGTATGTGGCTGGGGGCGACATTTTCTGCGCCCCCAGCGTTAGGCTCAGCAAATGAAAACACTTGGCGCACTAGTAGAAGGGAGTAAGTCTGATGAAATAACTCAGAATTGTTTTAGTTTGTGCGTCGCCACAAAGCAATGGGTGACGGAAAGAGGGACTTCCGTTCCGTCGTGGAATGCAAAGCTATTTCACGACGAATGTGAAGTCATTAACCAAGTTTTGTTTATGAGACACGACTCTTTACGGTACCCCGTAAAACCGACAGTATTATTACATTGAAACCCTTGACCATAATAAATTTTGTTTGCTTAAAAATGAACAAAGTTGTTTTAACTGCCTATGATGCAACAATAATTCCTAATGAAACCACCAAAAATCTTAAGAGTTTATAGTATTCGTTAATAATTAAAGGTTAAAAATTATCTTATACCTTTCAGATGATTAAATACGAGTTTCAAATTTATCCCAAGTTTTTTATTTTAGCCTCAGAATCTCTTCGTATCCCTGATTTTTTTTACATTTAATTAGTGTGGAAGTCAATTTTGGAATAGCATATTTCGGTCACGGGGGGCAATTATACGAAAATATTGAGGGTATGAGGTGATTTTCAGGTCTTATTTCTACTCTCCAGCGGTATTCACGGTATATTAGTTTTAAAATTAATTTCAGGGCCATGGCTTTGAAATCTACAGCCTGAGACGAAGAGAAAAACATGGCGAGCCAGATGGCTACACAAACGTACATATCGGCGGCAATGGTGATGTAACGCCGCCCTTACCTAATAAAGGATACCCAGGTCCTCCCCTAGTGATGTCCCTGCCCTATATGTCATAACGTCTCATATCCTTCGATTCATTTCGTCGTAACCAGTGCATATTCCTAAACTCACACTTTCTGGCAAAGAATAGTCGGAGGTATTAGAAGAATAAAATTATCCTCTCATATGGGTTCAGTGGAAAACTTGGGATCTCTACGTTATCGGCTACGCTCCGGAGGTGAAGTCAGGCGGAAATTCCAGCTAACGCATTTGCTCTTGGGTTCTGGCAGCGTTGCCTTCCTCTTCGGCCGGCCGACGAACATTGTCGCCGCTTGGCACTTCCGACATCTGCCTTCGCTCTCTCTCTCGTGCGCATCCAACGGCACTCGTTGCACAACGCACCGCTGCCATTATCCGTGCACGCATCCCTTCCTTTTCATGCTTGTTGCGCGCGTATATTCTTAAAAATATCTCTCGAGGACCCGTGATTCAATGCGCGGTCGGACCGCGGAAGTAGGGCACGGAGAAAATGGGCGATGCATCCGAGTTCTTACGAGACAGGCGACCTTCCACTTGACCACAAGTTCGTGGGTTTACAAATCACTCCGCAATAATAGACAACTGCGTATTCATTTGTGTTAGAAGGCAGTAGCTTTCGCCAGACATTCCGGAACTGATCTTTTCGTGTGCAAAAAGACTGAAAACTCGACGAAAATGCTTTCGAATGAGTTTTAGATTCTAAACAATATTTATTCTAAACACATGTGGTTTTTTTAACAAAACCTATGATAATATTTTTATTCAAATACGATTTTGTTGATAAGTTCTTGTTTTTAAATGCGATATTTTAGGTACCAGATTTTATTCGATTAACAGTTATCGCGCTAATTTTAAAATAATCGTTTTAGATAATAAATAATCAATGTGGAAATAATATTTGACAGCGGCGAAGTTTCTTTTAAATGTTAAGATTATCAGTGGATAGGATTTTATTTGCTTATCTGCTCAAATTCAATAATTCGGATAACACGCTTAATATTTCTGTACAAATGAATCTGTGATTAATTTGGTCAATTTTCTATCTATGGGTTAAATTAACTTAATATAATAAAGTTTGTAATAACATTAAGTTGTAATTCTTTAGTGCTTGTCCATTGAAATTCATGTTATTTAAGAAACAGAATCGTTATAGTACTACAGAAGAATATGTTGGCCGTTAAATTTACTGCTTCGTTATAAATCACAACCATTCGTTAATTAATGCATCTAATGGAGACTCGGACACATCATCACTAAAAACTTTCACCGAAATAAATGGTCGCTGCTTAAAATCCCGTAAAAATAATTCCACCTCGTGTCACTTTATCGTGAAAATTCACCACCCCTTCGTAATTTAAGTATTGCATTACCGAGGGTTCCAGGAGACCTTTCATGTCCTTTCATCATATATTTGCCTCACTCACAATGTTAATTTCATCGTCCCGACATAGGGAAGCACGGCCGTGTCAAAATATTTTCGTTTCTCATCCTTCCGCGGTGGCATCTCAGGCGTGCTCCACCCGCTGCCAACAATAAAAAAAATAATTTTCCGGGACATACCTTTGAAATTCCGCCACTCTGGTGATATTTTTTTCTCGTGAAACGAATTCCCGCAAAAACTCGAATTTTCGGGATTTTGTCGCCGCCACGACTTAAAAATAGAACGACGAAAAATACATCGGGTTGTCACTACCGAATCACGCGTCGAAACGGCCTTTGTCGTGAAAGGAGCGAGTCACCCTGAACATTTAGCCATGTTGTGATTATTGGGAAACCCATCCTGGCAATTATAATCTTTGGCAAGCCTCGTGGGCTGCGTGGGATTTGGCAAGTTGCTAATATGAAGCCCGTCATTAAGTTTCCTCTCATTTTTTTCTGCGTTGGTCAGGATTCCTGCGGCGCATAATGAGTACCTCCCCATATTCCTCCTTATTCCGTCTGACCCTCTTGAAACATTCGCTTTATTGGGTTTGAAACGCTTTCAATAGAGTAAACATACTTTGCGTCGGCGTTTTATTAGGATATCGTATAATTATTTATGCTTCATTAGTTTGGTTCTTCTTCATCGGGAATGTGTTTTAAGGGGATAGAAGATTCGATATAAGGATGTCAATGGAAACACGAAGAGGAGACGTATTTTTAGGATAAAATAATGGGTTTTGGCAATTTAAGATGGTGCTTTTGATAAGAGTTAATTGTTAGCATTCGTCTCGGCCAATAGGGTGGATTTAATTGGCAATTAGGTTGCCAAAAGGAATTGGCTGAGAATGTCGAATGCTTCGAGAGTCAACTTAGCAAGGGTTTAGAGCCACTTCCTGCCAAATGGTTGATTAATCTATCCACACAAAAGGAATTTCCATCGCCAAACCAATCCAAATGCCTGAGAAAATTTTGAAATTATTTTTTATCAAATGAAGTGACTTTTGTAGGAATTGGTATACGGCGGTGTTCGAACCCTTGCTTGAAAAGAAATGTTTAATTTTTAAAAACTCTGAGTATTTTTAAGCTATCAAAACTGCCTTTTCCATTTTTTTGGGTGTGATTAGTGATCGCCATTTGTACCACGGATTTCTGGGAATGTTCTACGAACAGCTACCTTCCCGCGATATAATCCAAGAAATTATACCCCTGATCCAACACAGCTTGGTCAACAGAGAACTATCGAGTTCGTAGTGTGGCTGAAAACAAATCCGAGAATAAGCACTTGAGTATCAAAAATAATAATGAAAACATCTTGATTTCATTATACATAGTATGTTGTACAAACAGAAATTTAGTCGAAATCCGTTCAGCCAATTCTTTTCAAATCCATAACTACTGAAAGGGTTTAATTTGTAATTGTGGCACCCTTATTTGGCTGGATCCATTTAAATATGGTAATATGGTTTTGTATATATTATGTGTATATTATAAGTATGAAATTCGGTTAAATTGATGCGGACAGTTCAACAGAAATAAGTGTAAAAATACATTTTTATTCCTTGTATTGTGGTAGCCCTGCTTTCTATATCTATAAAAAATGTTTATTTTGTTATTTTATGTTTCACGCCTCCTTCATACAAAATTTCGTTGAAATCGGTTTAGCCTTCCAAATTCATAATTACCAAAAAGCTTAACTTTGCTATTGTAGCACCTCTGCAGAATCGATCCAAATATGTCATTTTGGTCATTAATTTATGTGAATATTCTATGCACCAAATTTGGTTGAAATTGGTTCAGCCAATTCTTCCCTGATATATCCGTACGGACGGACGGACATCACGAAGATAATAATGCTTTTCGCTCGTACTTCGGAACGACCATATGCGTATATATTCTGGAGATTTAGTCTCTTTGGCTGTTATCGAAACTTAGTTTTCTTTGCGCCATTTTCTTAGGATTTCAACCCAGTTTATTTCTACTATATCCTGTGGCGCTGCCGTTTTTGTTGACAACTATTATTACGGAAGTTAACTAGGCAGTCGAAATATCTTAAATTTTATAATTTTGTTTTGTGATAAATTTTCAAATCCCTGAGCCATGGTTACTTTACATAATCCCTGCGCATTTGTGCGTATACTAGTAGATGAGCTTAACTGAAATTATTCTGAGGGTGAAGGTCAGAATTTAAATGAGGTCACGACTTACAAAATCCAATTTCCTGATTGAAACGACCCGACCGCGTCGAGGGTTTTGCGGATGCAATTAAATATTTTACATAGCATAAAATTGTTATGTTTGCCTTAAGTTCATACGGTGGTTCAGCGGAAAGCATGAATTTGATGCCTCCAAAGTTATTTAAAGACCCACCTCTCTTACGCTTATTTAATGACCAGCCGCATCATTAACGGAAATTCTTAACATTCATTACGCATATACGGATATTTTATATTTCTTTTATTAGTCGAAGCTAATTTTAAAGTAAACTTTTTGCAGTCAAGCATGAGAACTATTAAAATCTGAATTATGATTTCATGAATTAAAATAACGCGCATAAACGCGAATCTATGTCATTTTAAAATAGTTTACAACTAAAATATCTTTAAATTTTGGCTAAAGATTTTTATACAATGCAAGTTATGGGTTAATTTTTGAGTACCAAAGTGAAGATTAAATTCGATCTAAAATAACTTACGTTGAACTAAAGAACCATTTTCATTCAAATAGAAATCTTCAAGCATACATATTTTATCAAATAATTCCTTCAAATTCATGTATATAAAGATTTTTAGATTACTCGAAATTAGCTCGCATATTAAATGTTTTACATATACGAACCTGAATTAGCAGTCATATATATATTTTACAAATCCTTGCATAATTATTAATATGCAGATAAGATCATGAGCATTTCACTCCTAAAATGGATAACGACCAATTTGTCATTTATTTTAATTGAATTTTTTGTCCTTTGGGTGTATATCTTTCAATGGTTATAATTCTAAGACAGTTTATGAGGTTTTTAAGTGAACTACATAAAATTAACTTCAGAAATTTGCAAGCGGCGACCGATAAAATCTTTGGTTACTTGAAAGTTCTGGACGTCTGATAATAATTTTGCTTCTTACTGTATCTAACACTTGCACAGAAAATTTCATTAAGTAAATCGATATCAAAAATAGGAATCACATGAAGTCGATGGAATTAGAACTATTTGGGAAAACAAGTGCATCAAAAACAAAAAAATGAAAAACAAAATGCATTGTGACCATTTCAAGTATTTGAGAAAGAAATCGTATTGCTTTTTCATTGTTTTGAGCCTTCAAACTCAGTAAAAAACTGTAGAAAGTTTCCAGCCGTACATCAAAATATAAGTGCGCTCTACTCATAATCTCTGCGCTTCAAGGGAATAAAAGAACTTTTCTTTAATTCAAACCCACTTCAAGTAATGGATATCAAAAATCCATTTCTCCTGACGAAGTTTCATATCTATTTTTTCATTCTGGCCCTAAAAGTGGATGATATTTTTTTAACAATCGCGAGACCTAAAGAATCAATAACTTAACCGAATGCGATGTGGATTCGCTTAGCTAAAAGCTGGACCGTTGAGAAACTTCAGTTTCTGTGCGGAGGGGTACTTTTTTTTTACTGAAAAATAAATAATTTTATCGGAAAATATCGAGCAATTTCTTCGAATTACGCTTTCATAGGGTGAAGATTGATTTATGTTTGCGTAGTGTAAAAGCGAATAATGGTGTTTAAATGAAACGGATGCATCAACTGATGATTGTTTAACAAGCATTTAAAAAGGCCAAACCCATTCAGAGACAATAGTTTTTAATTAACGCCAGAATTATAAATTTTCAACTTATTCATATAAAATGTTATTCTTAATACAATATAATGAAGGCAGAGGTGTTGGTGAGCTTTAATGCGTCATCTTTGCGAGACACCTGCTAAATTTAACATTGTTTAAAATGAGAAAATACATATATTCTCGAGTTATACGCGAATTATGGGTTTATTCGAAACTCTTTTAGATGATCTTAAAAAAATAAAAGAAATGTTTCCATCGGAGCTTCTACGTCCAATTTCCACTCTCACTTACATCTATATATAAATGCAAATTATATAAATGAATTTAGGAAAGAGAATAACTTGATTCATTTAGCTCTACCTATTTTCAAGCCGTGCTTCAATCCTTATCTGTTTAAATTCAATGTAGGTCGTAATTGTTGCTCGATTTTAACCAAAATTGGAATCGGTCTACCAATGTTAGCAAAACTCCCCAATATCATATCTCATAAAAATATGTCCAGTGGTTCCCGAGTTTTAAGGACGGACGGACGTACGGACGGGCAGACGGACGGAAACGACTTCTATCACACAATGAATAATAACAATAGTTTGTTTAATCTCGTTGCTATGATGGCAACTTTGGTGAGAGAATTTTGTTTTTGGTTTTTGATGGCCTTGAAATTTTATATATTAATATCGTATTGAAAGGGAAGTAGGCGGATTAGTTCTTTCCAGAACTAATTGTTGTCTTGGTATTTGCTAATGCTAGTATGTAAGCTCATTCTGTAATTTAGAGCGGAAATTTATTTTAAGAACGACATCCTTTCGTGTTAATCCTTAAAAAAATGGAAGATTTTTTACAGATCGATTTCTCCGTCAGTGGACACATTTCTTTTATTACTAATCGTAGCTGATTGATTCCTGTTATTGCACGCAAGGATGCCACCCTATTGGTTTTCACGTTGATACGGAGAATAAAAAAAACACTACATGCTCCCGTCTGCCACGTCAATCTTCCTCCTCATTTTTCCATTCCACCCACCCTCCTATTAATTACACCTGTCTCCATTCAGGACCACGCGCCATTTAATCATCTTTGAAAGGTTGCCACTTTTAGCCATCTTTCCCGGCATTCCCGTGTTTATATCCAGGAATCTGCGGTTCCAAATAAATCTGCGATACGTTGTCGAGGAGGAAATTAAGCTGATGAGATTTTCATCAAAATATAGCCTCCAATTTCGAAAGAGAGAGATGCTCGCTTTATCTCATCAAACTCATTGTTTTCATTGTTTTTTTTTTAATTTGAAAAAAGCTCTCCAAAAAGAGATGACCCGTCGAATTCGTCGGAATATCTCCGTATTATGAATGTGACCTCTGACCTTAATTTTTCGAAGAGTATTAATGCATAGTTTTTCTCGAGTGTCGTTAGTTAAAGATACAGTTTTCGTTAGATCTAGACGTTTTCAGGATGGATTTATTATTTTTATGTTTTATTATTACATAATAATTTCAAATAAGGGTTTGAAATTGGAGAAATTCATGCATGGATACGTAATTGTTGCCAACGAAAAACTGAAGTAAGTACGATCTGCTGTAATTGCGAACATACATACATTTAATTAACTTATGTGTGAATGCAGCATTTTGTGAGCGGATGGAAATGGATTATCCACAAGATAGAAAAGGACGTAAGCGTAAATATTACAGCTACTTATCTCCAGTGAGTTGGGTTAGAAATAATTTTCGATTGTTTGACTGATTGCAATTGATTAGAAAATAAATCGGTGAATAAAAATTTAATATTTTCCTGGCATCATTTCTGATAATATCGTTTGGCAGTATTAAGTCAGTATACTAAAATTACCTAAATACGTTTGTTAATGTACCAACTTAAAGGGGGGGGAGACATTTTTAGTAGACGGAGATATTGTCGGGTCGTAGTGTTTTGCTGTTTTGTTGATTACGTTTGTTCAAATTATATCGTTTAGTTTCAAATACTCTATCGGGCGAAAGGGGCCTGTATAGATACTCTGCATACTTTCCTAACTTGTTTTAATACTGCAACATATTAATTGTAGATTTAATTTTCAACCGTACTGTGTTGTGGTTAACTGCCCAAAGAAATCGCCCAGGAAACTTATGTAAGCAACTGTAATCAACGTTTGATATTGTCAAAGTATAATTATAATATAACATTTATTTTATAAGGTTTATTAAGGGTTGAAAACGAGTCATGGATTAAGTTAAGTTGTTATTTTGGGTTAACGCTTGGTTAGGTCTACATCTTGAACCTTTTAAATATATAAATATCTATATACATTCATGCCAACCCCTCATATTTGACGAGCACTTACGTTAGTACGGTTGACACCTAATGAAAAAAGCTTTTTTAAAGCTTCCTCTTAAAATATAATTTATTGCTATTGGCTTCGCTAAAATTTTAGCATAATCAAGTGTATGTTTTAGCGAACCCGATAGTGATAAGTATATTTAGTCTGAACGCTTTCTGAAGTAATTTTATTATGTGACTTTGAATGTTCAGGTTCACGAAGTTGAGCCTAGGATTATTTATTTTAATCGCATCGTAGTGCATTAAGATGCGTTCCTTTTCATGAGAGGCTTCATGATCCTTTTCTAACTGGTTTTGTTACGTATATTCTTGAATGCTGTTTCAACGAGGTTAATACATTACTATTTTTAAAATAAATGTCGTTGATTGAGAGCTGAAAATTGACGCTTAATTCAAATTATGCCACAGAAAAGCGTACTTTTAATATTTTCCGAATACCGATTTTAATTCTATTTTTCATCCAACTGCTTACATCAAATAAATAAGCATCTATGACTAACTAACCAACTAAAAATTATCCGGCGGTTCTAACAAGCTGGTCGTTAAAATTCACATCATATGGTTCACTCAACCGTTTTATGACCATAGGAGTTGGCCTACGTCATTGACTTTTCCCCAATATTGATTGAGCCTCGTGCTATCTCCCCCCCCAAAGGTGTTCCGATGAGATTCTCTTTGATCGATCAACCGCTTGTAAACAAGGATAAGGCACAATCTGTGGTGTCATTAATTATTTTGAACCTTTATGCGGCCTTAGGCGTTCGTATTAAGACTATAGCTCTCTAGCGGGTGCGTTTTACCCAATCGATCAAAAATTTCCGCTTTCCACCGAATTACTTTTCTTTCGTTCATTTTCTTTGCTCAAAGCAACTTTTGAAGCAGATTTCGCCATCCATTTTAATATATGATAACAAATTCGTAGGAGATCCTATTTATCTCACCCTATTCAGAATCCTTTCCCTTCATTCGGCCTTTGGAAAGTTTATTTTTCCATTTAAGAGATTCCATCTCGTTCCGCGGAGTTTATTATAAATTTGCTTTGGTAATGGCGTAAAAGATAATTTTAACGGTATTGATGCTCGGTTATTTATCAGTTTAAGTGTCGACTTGCTCTTAAGCAAGAGAGGAAAGGTGCATGCATCATGCGTGCATATATGCGAGGCACAGGCGTTCATTACGATTTATGTTATCATGTCAAAAAAGATAAATATTAACGGCTTAGTATAACGTCTAAGAACTGAAAAATGGTATGCCGGTAGTGATGCCAAGAAAATATCGAATTTTTTATTCACTGATTTATTTCCTAATCGGTTGTAATTAATAAAACAATCGTCAATTATTTAAAATATACCTCACTCGAATGGTAGTAATATAATCTTTATGTTCATGTTTAATCCTTCGTCGTAAATTGTCCATTTCTTTTCACTTACACTCGCTGTGTACGCGTAAAGAAAATAAACCTATTTACGTTCATTTTTTCGTCGTAAATAATCCGTTTCCCTTCATTAACCACATGTTGCATGCGTACGAAAGAAAATTAAATTGATTAGTTATTATGCGTTCTTTCTACGAAGTGAACGCATATAGTGGAGGTCGGTTCCGTCCGTCCGTCCGTTCGTATCTTAAAACTCAGAAGCCGCTGGACGCATTATGATGAAATTTGATATTGGGGAGTTTTGCAAAAATTGGTCGACCGATTTCAATTTTGGTTAAAATCGGACGACAATTACGACCACTTTACATGAAGACCTGCAATGGTCCATTGTTTCAACTCGGGAACCGCTAGACGTATTTTTGATGAAATTTGGTATTGGGGAGATTTGCTAAACTTGGTCGACCGATTCCAATTTTGGTCAAATCGGACGACAATTACGACTACTTTACCTGATGACCTACATGTAGT
Source organism: Tanypteryx hageni (assembly GCA_028673005.1). Classification (NCBI taxonomy): domain Eukaryota; kingdom Metazoa; phylum Arthropoda; class Insecta; order Odonata; family Petaluridae; genus Tanypteryx; species Tanypteryx hageni. The sequence goes on from CM054115.1 coordinate 41,888,337, forward strand.
TTACAATGTTCCTTTGTTTCAACTCGGGAACCGCAGGACGTATTTTGATGAAATTTGGTACTGGGGAGTTTTGCTAAATTTGGTCGACCGAATCTAATTTTGGTAAAAATTGGACATCAATTACGGCAAATTTACATGAAGACCTACATTTAGTTTACAATGATCCTTTGTTTCAACTCGGGAAGCGCTGGACGTATTTTTGATGAAATTTGGTAAAGAGGAGTTTTGCCAAAATCTGTCCACCGATTCCCATTTTGGTTAAAATCGGACAATAATAACGACAACTTTACAAAAGGACTTACATGTATTTCACAACGTGCCTCGCTAGCTTCTCGTTAAATACTCTTCTGAGCGAAGCATATTGAAACGTGAAATCGCAAAGAACGCATTTGGAAACTCTGTGTACTCCGACATGGAGTACACCTTTCCAATCTTGTTTACACCAGATATTGTTTACTTAGGTTACCACGAAGTATGTTTTCGTTGACAATAATTAAAAAACGAGAAAATTTTTCTAATTTGAAAGTGAATTACGACTTTCTCTTTGGATTTTATTGAAATCAGCTACTCCTTCAATTAAAATGTACCGAACAAAACGTATGCGATTTCAATAGTTCTACAGTTTTTTGTGAAAATTTTTTTGTTATAAGTGCTATTGTACAAGATAGGCATAAAGAAATTTTCATTTTTTGTCACCAGTCAAGTTGCACTCCAGATTAACCTACGTGAACCATTTATATTTTATATCATTTTCCTATTTTATTTGCCCTTACGTCCTAAATACCAAATTTCATGAACATCCGTCCAGTAGTTTTGCAGATTAAAAATGCGAACGGACGGACGGACACGACCTGACCATAAGTCGTTGTTTATCTAGTGCTCCTCGTCATTGCTGCAAAACACTATTATCTTTGTGATGTTAGTCCGTTCGTACGCATATAGCAAGGTAGAATTGGCTAAACCGATTCCAACCAAATTTCGTATACAGAATCTTCACACAAATGAATCAACAAAATTACATATTTGGACAGGATTGACTTGGCAGGGTTGCCACAGTTGCAAAATAAACCTTTTCGGTAATTATGAATTTGAAAGGAATTGGCCAAATCGATTTCAACGAAATTTTGTATGAAGGAAATGTGAAACAAAAAAAAGAATATGTTTAGTATAGATATACTACTGCCACAGTACAAGGAAAAATAATTTTATACGTATTTGTGTTGAACTATATTCTCAAATTTTAACCAAATTTAATGTTTATAATGTACACATATAAAAAAAACCATAATTGCATATTTGGACCGGATCAGCCAAACGGGGTACCACAATTACAAATTAAACTTTTTCAGTAGTTATGGGTTTGAAAGAAATTAGCTGATAGGATTTTGACTAAATTTCTGTTAAATAGAATTAACTCCTTGACCGTAAAATTCAAAATTAGAGACACACAAAGATGTAAGGGGGAGGGGGAGGCAGGAAAAGGCAAAAGACAATAAAAATTATAAACTTACATGTTAAGGGATTGTTACTCCACGCCAGGGACCTGATGTCACTCACAAATTCACTCACTCAATTGCACAAGCACTAATCCTAAGGTGGAAAGGAAACGGGGCCGGGTTTGCGAGGAATTACTCTGTGCCAGGGACCCAAAATCTCACACCGTTTCTAGAAGGTTTGTGAGTCAGTATGACCGTGACAGGGACCTACTAAACAACCACAAACACGCACACTTACACGCCAAGAGGTAAAGGGAAAAAAAGGGGAAATAATACTAGGTTTACGGGAGATTAAACCACGCCAGGGACCCAGTATCGCACACAGTGGCCTGTAGGTTTATGTGCCTTCCGGCAACGACAAGGACCTAACAGACGAAACAATCACACACGCAAGCACTCGAATACACGCACAAAAGATCTCTAAAAATGAGTTAACGTACTAAATACGTATTTCGTGAGCAATGCTCTCATCATCAGTAGCTGATGTGTTTACACATCTCCCCCCACCCCTTTTTTCATTGTCTCTCTCTAATTTTGAATTTTACGTTCAAGGAGTTAATTCTATTTAACATCAATTTCGCCGTAGTCTCCACCTTTACTTATTTACTAAATTTATATTTGTACAACACGCCATAGTAAAATCAAGATGTTTAAAGCGGAGCTAAAGAACAGGGCCACCATAATAAAAGGTAAAATAATATTTCTTTTACACGTATTTTTAGAAAACTGACCGCATGGACTTTAACCAAATATGGTGTATATAATCTTCTTACATATGAATAATAGCATATTTCAACCGGGTCGACTAAACAGGGCTACCACATTATCAAGGTTAGAAATTTTCTCTATGAATTTTGAAGGAATTGGTTGAACCGATTTCAAAGGAATTTCGTGTTTAGGGCGAGTATACAATGGCAACACGAACTGAACATGTTTAGAATGGATATAAAAAGCAGGGCTACCATAATACAAGGAAAAAGAATTTTTCTTTATAAGTGTATTTGTTTTAGTAAATAATTTAATAAACTGCTGATGCTATTTTCTGATTTTAAAGCAATTGCATTATTATACGATTATACTATGGCGAAGTTGATGAAAAGCACTTCTGTACCACGAGAAACCCGTGCGCATCCCTACTTGTTACGTTTTGTAAAGGACGCCAAAAAATTAACACGCAACAATTGATCTTGTAAAAAGTAATTTATGTTTATTTACGTAAGATGTGAAGTAGTTCGTATGTAGTTTTATGCTTGAAATATCCCTTATTTTTTCAGCTGTAACTGTATATTATAAGAAAATTGATACTCAAGATTTATTCTTGCGAAATACTTTTTCTCAAATCATTTAATGGAGATAAATTCTGACTTTCATTTTGATTACTTTGTTAATGCACTTTCTCCTTCGTTTTACGTACTTTGTTCCTTCTTGAAACATTTTGCTTGATTTACCTTAACAAGGTTTTAAATATACGCATGTTTCCTTGTTGTTAAAGAATATTCTAAAGAAATTGACTCGCCTACCGTCTTGTAATCTACAAATTTAATTTTTTGTCTCTTCCTTTCCTTGCGGGAACATACAAGCTCCAATTAGACAAATTGGCGGAGATATGATTTCATTGACTTAAAATAGCTCTAAAGATTCCCATATGGAATAAATTTATTTGGGCAAAAATGTAAGAAAATTCTCCATTTTTTTCTCTCTTTTCTCTCATTTTTACTAATATTTTCCTCTTTTCTCCCTCTTTCTATTTTCCTCGCTTCTCTGCCTCTATCCTGTCGTTTGCCCTTTGTTTCTCGTCCCACATGAGGACCCATTACGGAAATCACGGTCCATTGATTGCTTACCCTAGGTTTCATCTCTTCTCCGAAAATTCGCTTCGGCTTCCTTCTCAAACTCGATTACGCTGTATCGGGAGTTTCTTTATTTACAACGCATAACCGGAGTGGGGAATTTTAATGAGTTTGGTGAACCGGCTAATGAGCGGAATCAAATATCACTTTATCCCTTTGTGGATTTCCCGAGAGTAACTGACAATTTTGGAGTAAACTTTAGTCTGAGGAAAATAGCCAAACAAACGAGGCTCGGCTTAACGAGATTTTTTCCCAAGGAGAAAATCTTTAAGATTCTGGAAAATTGGAAGCTAATAGGCAGAATAGTATTTTTGAAAATTATTGCTTTTAAGCGCTTAAGACTCTAGAAATAGGATTTTAATATGTAATTTGTAACAGAATTTACTGTCGTCTGCCGTATTATTTTATTAAAAATCTATCTAATCGTTGATAGCTAAGTGTTTTTCCTTTAGAATTTTAAAAAATCTCCTCTTATGAAATTAACTAAGTTGAAGTAAAACATTTCATCGTTATTCATGTTTATGATACAGAGAGAAAATAAAAATTCATATGGTACTGTTGTAAAGACGCATGTTTAAATCCAGCAGTTATGTTCTGTTTTTCACTTAATATAAAAAACGGGAAAATCACAAATCAGCTCATGGTTTTCAGAGAATTAGTGAATACTAGTGGTACTCGCAAAGAACTTTGCGAAGTCAGTCATAAATCTACATATTTAAAAGTAGTAATAGCCAATTTCTCCTTCTAAAATTAGACAGCATACCTTGAATGTCGTTTGTTTGTATAATTTATATGTGCAATTTTAATCTCTCCCATACGAAAAAGGTAACATTCCAGTATTGAAATAAAGAAAGAAGATTTTTTTCTTTGGTCAATCGTTAAAAATGCCCACAGCCCACAAGCAGTTTACTGAATAATAAAAATCTTTAATTATTAACGCTGCAGTCTATTAAGTTTGACATTACTACAACTATAATTTCGATGCTTCATAAACAGCGCGAAGTGGATAACGCAATTCTTTTGTCTATTTGAAGGTTTAATAGACGCTAATTCAATCGGAGGCAACAATGTGGGTCGCTTTGGCAACACCCGGGAAGAGTACGAAAAAGCCATAACATTTCGAAAAGAAATGCGTGTTTCTGAGAAATTATTCCCTGCAACATCAAAACATTGCAGAAAGAGATATTTCATAGTCTTAGCGGTCGAATAAGGCAAAAACGGAGAAAATGGGTTTATATTTACGTTTTTAATGAATGAAAGAAATAAACCTTGCACCTTGAAAAATCAAAACTCCTGTGTAAACGTATGGAAAAATATAATCGTCTCGCGGAGGCGAATCCAGGACACCTCCGTAAACAAAAATAGTTTTCCGGAGTGTCCTAATTGGAATAAAGAAAATGGCGTTTACAGAATTTCTTTAGGACAAACTGTTCAAGAGATAAAAAGGGGGACGGACGGACAGGCATTGAGTAATTATATATAAAATATGTTATATAAAAATAGGCATAAACTTGGACCTCCTATAACACGTTCACGAAAAATTAAACTGACAGGTACTAATGATGACTCTAAATTTAGGTAGGTTTTTATTTTTCGCAGTGGAGTTTGTACGGAGTCTTTCAATAAATTTGATTTTATAACTATTAAAAATTTTTATTATGAAGTTCCACAAAGTGACGGCTGAAACAGTTGAATATAAAAATATTATATAAGTAATTTGTTAAGATAGAAAAGAATAATTTGACTTACTGAAGATAATTAATATAATTGTATGCGTGGGCTATCGTAAACAATGTCGAACGTTGTCTTCGTTAGAATATATTTTACAAGGTTGCCAATCCGGTAAAATAGGCATCGAAATATTTTTGACATGATATCGAAACAGTCTACTTAAATGACAGCTTAATGAGGGCTCTATTAAATCCGGTAATATAAATTGAATATGTTGCGTTAATATTAAAAATTACACAATAAACCCTTATTGCAGCGGTCGTATTAATATCCTTACTACTTCGCTTCACTTCGAGGATATCATAATTTTTAAGCATTTTATTATTTTCATGGATGCATACCAGCTGTCACTGAAATTTATACAAAATCTCACATTTACGGCAAGCGTCCGATTGCACTAACATCCTATAATTTTGGAAAGAATGCCAAGTCGTAATAATCAACGAGCGGAAGAATTGGAAAAAATCCAAATGCAGGAATTTATGAATAAAAAAATAACCGTCCGGCAATGTTATCGTTCTGATTCAACGGAAGAACAAAAAAATGGGCGCTTAATCCAATCTCTGTTCCAAAAAATTCAAATTTTTGCGTCTGCTCCGCTTCCTTCTCCCAGAAAATGTATTTTGAATACTTGATGAAGCTTCTCGTACCTGTTTGTTACTCTCCGACGCGCCGCTGTTTTCACGCCGCCTATTTTCCATTAATTCGTAATCAGAGACGAGATTCTTCTCCAGTCAGACGGCTCTGAGGCTATGCAGCGTTAATTAACACTAATCATTTGACTTGCGATTTCCGTACCAAAACAATCCCAATTTTTTAATCTTTATAGATACCAAAATAAATTTATTTGTGCCACCAGAGTAATTTTATCTAGTATCTTTGCGTTATGACTTTAAGCTAAAAAAGCAGCAATTTTGTAATTAGATATCAGGCTCAATTTTTTTCTGCAAGCAGATGCCAGTATATTCCAAAGTAATATCAAAAGTAAGGTGGACGCTGGTATTAATCTGCATTTTCTATAAGTTATAGGGTACACATTTCGGGTCCGAAGTCACGTATCCGGAGTGTAAGTCGATAGTTCATTAATATACTTGAAGTTTCTGACTTTTAAACGCGTTAAAAATGTATAAAAATCTCTCGGTATCAACTACGTCGCCAATGATTTACCCAAAGCCTTTGGTCCTTCAAACTTAAATCAGGTCATAGTCGAGTCGTGCCCATGTATACATATGAATCCAAGAAGTTAGTGGATTTCTTCACCGTAATATCTTTTATTAAAATTTGCTTAAAAAAGCACGCTTTGGTAAATCTTGAACGCATAGCATGCATTCCGTCGGCTAGTGTTGTGTCTATTAGGGAAAATGAGGAAAGAGAAAAAATTCCCCCATCTCCTCATACTGTCGCGATGCCTGGAACTTGGGCCGTTTATCCGAAAATTGAAAAGGCGCGACTGCCTCATCTGAATTCCATTATATTGCCATATTAGCGAAGGGAAAAAATGCGCGCAACTCTCTCTCCGGTTACCTACTTAGCGAGACGAGATCCTCGGAATCATTTTAATTTTTTCTTCACCCTGCGATTTTTCTACACCGGGTTCTGGCGCTATCGAAGAATACACCTCATTATCGAAGCCCCAGAGGGGCAGGAGAAAGGGCGAGATTACACTCGAGAGATATCTTTCAGAGCGCTCGGTGCAGGGAGAAACATGAGAGTCGCTCTTATTAAAACGCCCTTCGATCATTTGGTTCGCCTGGGCGTCCAAACTCCGCGAGATTCTGTGGATGGCGGGTTAATTGACGCTCGGTGTTGGATGAGAGTCGAATAACTTACTTAAATTGCATTTCGTCTTCACGTTTCTTTTTCTCAAAAAATTACATTTCTTTAAATTTAATTCGTGGTAATTTATAGTTGTTTTCTGAGAAATTATGTGTTGAGCGGCGGTTTTCAATATTTTTATAATATATTATACTAGAAATGCTATAAGGGTAGTTAGAATCATATCAGAAGGGGCAATAGAGTACAGTAAAGATATCTACGTATGTTTCGTAGGCTGGCAGAAAGCCTTGGATAGAGTAAATTGGGCAATGTTGATGAAGATATTAAAGGATATAGGTGTAGACTGGAAAGACAGGAGAATGATCAGGAATGTATACGTGAATAGGGTTCTAAAGGTCAGGTTGGAGAATGCGGACACCTGCGGAGTAAATATCAGTAGAGGAGTAAGACAGGGCTGCTGCCTATCGCCGACCCTATTCAATATATATGGAGAAAGTCTAATGCAAGAAGCGTTAGAAGGCACAGGAGATTTAAAAATGGAGGAAGGATTATAAGAACAGTAAAATACGCGGATGATCAAGTACTTGTAGCATAAAGGAAGAGGATCCCCAGAAAATGATAAATAGACTAGTAATAATAGTTAGAAAATACGGCATGGAAATAAACACAGAAAAATCCAAGGTCATTCGAATATCGGGCAAAGAAGAGAATCTGAACATAAGTATTGGAGGAAAGACTTTAGAACAAGTTTCAGACTATAAATACCTTAGAAGCATCATAACAAGATAAGCAAAATGTACGGATAAGATCAGGACCAGAATAGCAAAAGCAAAAGCGGCTTTCAGAAGAAAGAAATACCTACTTACGGGGAATATGAGGGAAGATATCAGCAAGAAGTTCATAAAATGCTATGTATGGAGTATAGCTTTGTACGGAGCAGAAACATGGAAGAAAAGGAAAAATGACATCAAATACTTGGAAAGCTTTGAAATGTGGACTTGGAGGAGAATGCTGAAGATAAAATGGACAGAGAGGATGAAAAACGATGTGGTGCTACGAAGAGTAGGAGAGGAGCGAATGATTACACAGACTATTAGTAAGAGGAAGGCAAACAGGGTTTGATATTATCTGAGGAGAGGGAGTATGATTAAAGATGTGTTAGAAGGAAAACTGGACGGAAAAAGGGAAAGACGTAGGAAAAGGTTTCAGCTGATAGACGATTTGAAAGGGAAAGAGAGTTATCAAGATATGAAGAGGACAGTAGAAAATAGGAGTATATGGAGAATCAGGTTTAACCATGAATAATCACTGACCTATCTACGGAGAGACTACCTAACATGGTGATGATTATACATCATTACCTTAACCGTAAGTTTGATCTTTGGTTGCATCCAAATTTTAAATCTGTCAAACAAAGTTAAATTTCTGGATATAACTTAGTATGCTATGGAATTTTATTGAGTTACGACAAAAACATTAAATGTATAATTAAAAACATTGACATGAGCAAACCAGTTTTTATGTATTCTAAAAATAATAATTCGGCTATGGCTGGAATATAAAAAGATTGGAAATATGTACTCCATGTGGGAGTACACAGAGTTTCCAGATGCGTTCTTTGAGATTTCACAATGTTCTCAATATTTTTCGCTTATATGAGAATTTAGAGAGAAGCAAGTGAGGTACGTTGTAAAATACATGTAAAGTAGTGGTAATGATTGACCTAATTTAACCAAAATTGTAATCTGTCAATTAAGTTTAACAAAGCCCCCATTACGAAATTTCATCACAATATGTCAAGCTGATCCTGAGTTGAAAGAAAGGAAAATTGTAAACTACATGTAGGTCTTCACGTAAAGTGGTCGTAATTGTTATCCGATTTTAACCAAAATTTGAATCGGTCGACCGATTTTAGTAAAATTCCCCATTACTAAATTCCATCAAAATACATCAAGCGGTTCCCGAGCTGAAACAAAGGAAAAATGTCAATTACTTGTAGGTCTTCATCTAAAGTGGTCGTAATTGTGGCTTGATTTTAACCAGCATTGGAATCTTTCGACCAATTTTAGTAAAACTTTCCAATACGAAGTTTTATTAAAATACGTCAAGCGGTTCCCGAGTTAGAACAGAAAAACTTAGTAAACTACATGTAAATCTTCATGTAAAGTGGTCGTAATTGTTGTTCGTTTTTAACCAAAATTGGAATCGATAAATTAATTTTTGCAAAACTCGCCAATACAAAATTTCATCATAATGTGTCCAGTGGTTTCCGAATTTTAACATGCGGACGGACGGAAACGACCTCCCCTATGTGCGTTCACTTCGTGCAAAGAAAGCTTAATTAATAATGTTGATAGTTTCTCCAGCACAAGCTTTCCAAAATTAATATGGCTAATTGATACTATTTAAAAATACATTAGCTTTTCGTGGAGTCTACATAAGTAACTTACAATACCATAAGCGTGGCAGGTTTCAAACGTGCGGCCATTAATTTTGAGCGGATAATCTCCCTACCCTGTAACCAAATAGTGGGTTTTTTTAGTCCTTCAGTTTAATTATTATGCAACTTTATATATATATAATGCTTTAATCGATTCAATATCCTTTTAAATACCAACATCTTTATCCACCTGAAAAATTCAATGCTTTGGTAAACTTGTAAAATAGAATTTCTTCTTTCTTGCAGATCATGCGCAAATTATAATTTTTCTATCTGTTAATAATTGATTTTGATTTATATATCGAAGGATGAGGTTTCCATTTTTGCATCCCAGAAAATTCGTCGTTTTTCACAGTTATTCACGGATGCCGTAAAAATTCACATGAATTTTCATTTTTTATGCCGCTACTCTCACATAATAGGGTTTTGTAAAAAAGTTTACCGAAACAAAGCAACAGGCAATTTCCTTTATGAGTAATGCCCACTCGGAATTCCTTCTCCATTAATTCCGTGAGAGGCGCTGCTTCGGGTATCCAGAAAAAACCACTTACGCCCGGAGTAGGTAAAGGAAGAATAATTTTCTATGCAGTTATGTGTGTTGTTTTCTACAATAACCGGTCATTAGCGTAAACCCGCGGAATGTATTCGTAGTAGGGTCCTTGGGCGAAAAGGTTTGTAGAAGACATCTCTGGACATCTGTCCTACATAGCGTTTTTCAAAATTCACTCAAATTTTTTGCGTTGCAATTTATGGTTAGTTTTAAAAAATGCATTTTTTCCGAAGCCTTCGCATAAATTTGGGAAAATTGATTTTGTAAAGCACGAGAGATCTGTCCGAGACAAGGTTTTCATCATTTATATCCCATTAGGTTTCCTTTAAAACTTTTGAAGTTTTTTATGGTTTAAATTTTTTTACCATTGTGAAAGCGTCCTAAAATTAAAACTGCCGTATAGAGAAATTGTTTTTTTTTAGGATCGTAAAATTCATTATGTTGTTCCGATCCATAATAACTGGGAACGCATTTTAAATTGGCGTTGAACTTCTGTTCAAAAATTAATCCTCGATATCTTCTTTATGTTTGTAGAAAGTTCATTTCTTTATTCATATTTGTGTCCAAAGTTACCCTCGGCTATTACTCAATCATAAAAAAGAAGTATTTTTGAGTTTAGTTTAATAAAAAAGCGGCATTATGATCTTCAATTCGTATTTTCTTTAATCTGCGTCAAGTAAAACTAAAAGTGTTACCTATTTGAAAATTTAGATTTTGATGATTATTTTTTAATGAGAAAAATGAATATTTTGACGTCGGTCGATTTTTTAGACCAGCGCTTTTCAACCAATTATAATCTGTGGATTATGGTACTCGGCATAATTTATTTTTTAATTTTCAAAAGAAACTGTCGGTGGCCAGAACTAAACACCATACAGTCTGCTAAAAATATTTATTTCACAATAAAATCTCATATATTATATGAAAACTAGGTAGGAATTTAAAAATTATTTCTGATTAACGAATTTCACCTTTGATAAAAATGTTTGCTATTTTTCCTCGCAAAAATCCTCATTGGATATTACTTGTACAGTTTATTATTGTGATATTCAAATGACAGAAAAATCATTATTTACATTTTGATAATTTTGATATGCACTGGTGGTGTAGTGGTTAGCGTGTCGGCTTTCTATTGCAAAGTTCGGGGGTTCAAACCCCTCGAATGGAGGTTTTATTTATAAAAAAAAAACTATCATCAGTGCCTGGCAGTAGGCAGCAGTACTGTCAGTATGGTATAGAGCCGAAAACAAATGATGTTGGTTGGGTCTATATCCAATACAGCTGTAGGCGTGATCAGGACGATTTGAACGGCTACAGTACTGCGATGTGGAAAGCAAGAGGGAAACTACCACATTACAATCCCTAGTAAAGATTATATGGTTGGACAATATGAGTTCTCTCGAGGTAAAACAATCCGGAGGTAAAATAGTCCCCCAATCGGATCTCCGGGCGGGGACTGCCTTGAGGAAAACATTTGTCGAAAGTAAATTACGAATAGGGACTTGGAACGTAAGAACTATGAGAAAGGCAGGAAAGCTAGAGAACTTGAAAGAAGAAATGAGAAGAAATAGAGTTGACATTATAGGGCTAAGCGAAACTAGATGGGAGGGAGAAGGACAGTTCGACTCGGAAGAATTCACGGTAGTTTATTCTGGAGGAAATAGTGGGGAAAGGGGAGTAGCTCTGGTACTTAGGAAAGATATTATGAAAAGCGTGACCAAGATAATAGCAACGAACGATAGACTGATGGCAATAAAGCTAGAAGCAGTCCCAGTGGACATGCTGATAATCCAGGTATATATGCCAACGTCAGCTCATGACGATGAAGAAATAGATGAGATCTATGAGCAAATTAATGAAATTTACGAAGAAGACGGAAGAGGAAAGGTAAACTGCATAATAATGGGAGATTGGAACAGCATAGTCGGAGAAGGACAGGAAGAAAATGTTGTCGGGCAATACGGACTTGGGAAGAGAAATCGAGGAGGGGAGAAACTCGTAGAATTCTGCATCAATAATGACCTTGTAGTGACTAATACATGGTTCAAAAACCATAAACGAAGGTTATACACATGGAAAAGCCCAGGAGATAGAATGAGATGCCAATTAGATTACATCCTTGTAAAACAAAGATTCAGGAACAGCATAAAGAACGCCAAGACATTGCAAGGAGCAGACATTGATTCAGATCACAGCCTTCTAATACTTGACGTGAATACGAAGCTCAAACAAATAAGAAAAAAGAGAAGAGAAAGACAGACCTGGGACCTAGAAAAACTGAAAGAAAGGCAGGATGTAGTCAGCATGAAGTTGGAAGATAACCTAAGAAAGTTGGAAAACAAACCGAAGACCGTTGATATAGAATGGGATGAAATTAAAACCAGTATCAAGGATATCTTGGATAAAGAGATTGGAAAACAAGAGAAGAAAATCAGAAAACCATGGATCACGAAGGAAATGCTGGAGAAAATGGATGAGAGACGAAAATGGAAAAACGTTAACAGTGAAGAAGGTAGAGCCAACTATAGGCGTATAAACAATGAGTTGAGAAGGGTAACAGATAAAGCTAGAGAAAATTGGATAAAAGGAAAATGCGATGAAATAGAACAGATGGAGAAGTTAGGACGGTACGATATGATGTACGCTAGGGCACTGGAATTAGAAGATAAGAAGTCTAATGGAATTCGTGGTAAAGGAATTATGAATACGGATGGGAAGATAGTCTCAGAAACAAAGGATGTAGCACAGGTATGGGAAGAATACATTAAGGAATTATACAGCAAACAAGCAGGAGCGGCAAAAATAGAACTGGAAAATGAGGAAAACATTGAAGAAGACAACTTGGGACCAAGTATTATGGAGAGCGAAGTAGAAAAGGCGATAGTGGAACTAAAGAAGGGGAAAGCCACTGGCAGCGATGGAATACCGGCTGAGATACTTAAAGTCATAGGATCAGAAGGACTAAAAGCGATCACGAAATTAATTAATAAGATTTACGACACGGGAGAGTGGCCTCAGGATTTCCTAGAAGTAACAATGATCCCTCTAAAGAAGAAGCCAAAAGCAATGCAGTGTAAAGATTACAGAACTATAAGCCTTCTGTCACACACATCGAAGATCATCACGAGGATTCTTAATAAAAGGCTGGAGAAAAAGGCAGAAGAAATAATAGGGGAAGATCAATTCGGTTTCAGAAAAGGACGAGGAACTAGAGATGCTATAGGAGTAGTTAGAATCATATCAGAAAGGGCAATAGAATACAGTCAAGATATCTGCGCATGTTTCGTAGACTGGCAGAAGGCCTTCGATAGAGTAAATTGGGTCAAGTTGATGAAGATATTAAAGGATATAGGTGTAGACTGGAAAGACAGGAGACTGATTAGGAATCTATATGAGAATCAAGTTGTAAAGGTCAGGTTTGAGAATGTGGACACCTGCGGAATAAATATCGGTAGAGGAGTAAGACAAGGCTGCTGCCTATCGCCAACCCTATTCAATATATATGGAGAAAGTCTAATGCAAGAAGCTTTAGAAGGCACAGGGGATTTCAAAATTGGAGGAAGGATTTTAAGAACAGTAAAATACGCAGATGATCAAGTACTTCTAGCAAGAAAGGAAGAGGAGCTACAAAAAATGATAAATAGACTAGTGATAACAGGTAGAAAATACGGTATGGAAATAAATACAGAAAAATCCAAGGTCATTCGAATATCGGGTAAAAAAGAGAATCTGAACATAACTATTGGGGGAAAGCCATTAGAACAAGTTTCAGAATATAAATACCTTGGAAGTATCATAACACGAGAGGCAAAATGTACGGATGAGATCAAAACTAGAATAGGAAAAGCAAAAGCGGCTTTCAGGAGAAAGAAACAACTACTTACAGGGAATATAAGGGAAGATATCCGCAAGAAGTTGATAAAATGCTACGTATGGAGTATAGCATTGTATGGGGCAGAAACATGGACGCTAAGGAAAAATGACATAAAATACTTGGAAAGCTTTGAAATGTGGACTTGGAGGAGAATGCTGAAGATAAAATGGACAGATAGGATGAAAAACGATGAAGTGCTACGAAGAATAGGAGAGAAGCGAATGATTATACAGACTATCAGAAAGAGGAAGGCTAACTGGGTTGGACATTACCTGAGGAGAGAGAGTATGATTAAAGACGTGTTAGAAGGAAAACTAGATGGGAAAAGGGAAAGAGGCAGGAAAAGGTTTCAGCTGATAGACGATTTGAAAGGGAAAGAGAGTTATCAAGATATGAAGAGGACAGCGGAAAATAGGAGTATATGGAGAACCAGGTTTAACCATGAATAATCACGGACCTGTCTACGGACAGACTACCTATGATGATGATGATGATGAATGAACTCTTTTTATGGCCAGGTGTAGTTAAACGCTCTATATATCTTGAAGGAACTTTTTAACACGTAACCTAAGGAGATAGTACACAAGGAAAGGAGATTTTAAAAGCGTCACTTTTTCTGATCAGCTGAAGCATCTACATATATTAACTTTCTAGAAAAGGTTCAAAGACAACCATGTTCGATACTGTTTGGAACAAAAACTTCTCTTTGCTTAAACTAACGGCATCATGCGGTTATTATGGTAACTCGATAAATAATTTTATATAATATAATAATAATACATATATAATGAAAACTGTAAATGTATGATTACAGATTCAATATCAAAGTCAGCTACAAAAATAGAGCACCTTTGTATTGAGAAGATACCCTCCCAAGTTTTATCCAAAGATTAAGTTGTAATTTTACCAATATATTTCTGCATTGCTTCCATCTTGAGAGGAAAATTTTTGTAAATTTAATTCATTTTATGCGCTTCTACATGTTGTGAAGCTATTTCTATTCATACCACAAATATTTTACCTCAAAATGATAAAAAAAAACAAAATAGTTGAACCGCTATCGGGAGGGATGTTGGCTAAATCATCGTATTTTGTTGTTTCCAAATCGAGAAAGCTTTGCATGAATCGCAAATTAATCTGCATAATCGAATTGCCATAGCAAAAATGTGAGAAATAGAATTCACGAAAACCGTCCGCATGAATACCGCTTCATCACCGCTCTCTTCAAATATTTGGGTTCGTTCGGGTATTTTCGATCCATTGACGATAAGGACATGCCGGTTCGTTAAAACTTTGCAGTGTTTATTGCGCGTCTATTTTGTTTTTTTCTTCTTGGAATAATCATCCTTTTGAATAAACTACCTTAATAAAATACATACGGATCCTTTCAAACTTCGTGGGATTATAGCACGTTTTTTGTCCCCCCCCCCCCGCTTCTTGAATCAATTCTCATAGTAAAATAATTATTTCGTTAAAAAAAATTGATCACTAAAACGTTAATGCAATGGTTCTTATCCTGCGGGGCTCGTCCCCTCAGAGGGCCGTATGAGGATTGCAGGAGGGACGCGAAGAATTTTGGACCAAAATCAGTTTTTCCCCGAAGTTCCATCTCTCATATGTTTCTAATTCTGTCCAATTTACCTCCTTTAATATTTTTTCGTTTTTTTATAACTATTTAGGTTATATAAGCCTTGTACTGTTGTATTCAAATGCTCTTCCAACTAATCACCTCCATGGAAGATGTAGTGCAGACGAGTGGATTCATTATAAATATATAATATATGAAAAACTACACGGATATTTGTAGGCAATGCCAACTTATTGTCGACTGCTCAAACAATGACGCTAGCTTGTTCTCTGTGAATTGTGTCGAAACCAAAATGAAACATTTGAATTCACTAAATAAACTCAAATAGTCGAACTCAGCTAATATGTTTAGGTAGGCAGACATTTGGAATCTTATTTCATAAAAATTGGCTACTATTATTAATAATATTTTGTTAAAAACCCTTAAAAACATTTTTAAAAATTCTGAGGGAAAGAGGGGATCGTTGAGATTTTAGATTATCAGAAGGGGGCGCGATACGAAAAAGGTTAAGATTTATAGGATGTACATAAAAGCAAAATTAATTTAAAGAAATTTTGAGTGTAGAGCTAGAACAGCATCGGCCACACTTTCCAATACAGTTTCTTGTTTACTTTACTTTTATTTGATTGGAAAGTCAAAAATTGTTAAATAAAAAATTTTGCACGAACACACTTAAAATAAAATGATTGAAATAGATTGCGTCCCAGTAATTGATTTAGTTCTGGTTTGAAAAATATACCCACTCTATTGTGGTATTGTTTGTCAATGTACATACGCCCAGCTTCTGCGCTAATCTTAAAAGTGTTTTAAAGTTATCGGAATATATTCTAAAAGTGCAGACTTTTAAAACGAGTTGGCGCTATTTCCATTAACTAAATTGTTAAGGCATTCGATCCAATACGATGTTATCTTCTTCTCTGTTACTTTTTTGCATTACCAGAAACTAAGGTAAAGGAACGAAATCTCTCATCTAAGAAAAGGGGCGAGATAAAAGAGCTTTCAGTGCAATTATCATTGCGCTTCCTAATTACCCTACAAATGAAAAAGTACTTAGAATATCCCTCATCTACATCTGTTTTTTTACTACCGATCCTTTTCTTCCGCAAAGAAAAAAGAATCCGATCCCGTTTATTAGTAAGATTCCCACAGTACTCGCCATTTCCGAACAAAACCGTTTCCATCTCATCCCAACTTCCTCCCAACTACTCTTTCCCTTTCTGTTCGTGACACACGGAATAAAACTCCCTCTTCCCGGAAACAGGACAAGAAAGCTACCGAAAAGAGGCCGGAGAGCGAAAGAGATAATTGGGGGATTTCGGGCTTTTGAAATGGTAGAGAAAAGAGGCAATAGAAAACTACGCTCCTTGCAGTGATAAAAAATGACGGTCTTTTTTTTACCCACCGAGACTCAAAATATGCAAGATAACCTTCATTTTATATTCCAGGAGTCTATCGCGTTTATTTTTAACACGTTTTCTTATAAAAGTAAATAAGTGCTAACGCGATCACTATCTATCTATACATGGACAATCAACTTTTTTGTTTTAAGAGATATTTGAAAAATTCTTTTGGAATTAGATAGATCTTATAAATGTATGAATTTTTCAGCGATTGGACTTTGCACGTAGTTCATAGATTTTCCGTTAGGTGGCTTCAAATTCGGAGAATTAAAAACTTTGAAATGTTGTTGTAGCCGAACTAATGAAGCTATAGGAGTGAAGTTTTCACAGATGGAAAGTTTTAGTAAGGTTTCTCCCTCACTAAAAATTAAAGGGAGGGAGGAAAAAGCTTAAGAAAACGTGCTTCCAAATCTTGCTTTAGCAATGGTATCTTACTTGTTTTTACCCACCAGCACTCGAAATACGCAAGATAGTTTTCATTTCATACTCATAGTGTGTTTCGTTTCTATTTATTTTGTGCAAGTTGGCAACCGAACCCACTTCCGCAGATTCGAGCGGAGTTGTGGAAAGAGGAAGAAGAGAGAGAGAAAAATAAATAGCGAGAGAGACCAGTCTGTATCTCTCTCTCTTAGGCGAATATGTATTCGTTGGTTCTCGCTCTTCCCATCTATTCCATTACCGCGATTGGGTCGGATGTTGAGTGCCGAGGGGTATCCAATCTCAGTTTTACAATGCGGAACCGTAAATTTTTAGCATCCCTGGGAATCGAAAGTTCGTGTATTTCCGAATTTATTTATTTTTTTTCGGAAGCCCCTCTTCGAGGTGCGGGAAATCGCGCAAATTGTTCGATTTTTTTCTCTCGAATCAGGAATTCGGACGAGTCAAACATCCGATTTCTTTTCGGAGTCCCCCTTTTTAAAAAAATTCTTGCGATTAAAAAAATAAATTGCAATTTAAAAGTTTTTTTATAAGGGTTCAGGGTAGATGAAATCCCTCCGAGTACTTGCGTTACTGGGTTATAAATTTTTTTAGAGCGAGCTTCGGACGATTTGATCTCTCGAACGTGGCAAAATAACAAGTTTGATTTCGCAAACCCATAAAGAAGATATTTAATATTCGGAACTTCGAACTTTCTCTTTCTTCACGCAAAAGTTGCGAACGTTGAACTTCCCTCTAAAAAAACTCAGTTATTTCATTAGCTCGGATCGCATAGTTCCGAGCCATCTCTGGCCCACGGATTCGATACGTTGCTCCCGATTGCCCTTCTCACTCTCTCTCTCTCCCCTCCCACTCCTCAGAAAGAACGGGAAATCAGAGGAAGAGTTAGGCAGGGAGTGAAGGGAGGCGAGGTGGTAGGTTCGGGCAGGCCTGGACCACCAGCATCCGCGTGTTTCTGGGTCTTGCCCCGGAGACGTATCCCTAGAGTCGCGTTGCTGCTGCCTGAATCGATCTGGTAGGTCGGACGGTTTAAAAAAAAAGGGACGAAGGGGAGAGGCAGGCGCTCGGAGAGAGGGGGCGGGAGGTAGAGTGAGAGGCCTGCAAAAAGAGAGAGAGAGAAAATGGAAGTATTTTGGAGAGTGGAAAGGTTGGAGGAGGAGGTGAGGTTAGTCTGGTCCAAACTGCATGCACCCTTTCACGGGGTTACTCCTCCCTCTCCAAACCCTCCCCTCCACCCCTCAGCTCGTCTCCCCCACCCCAAAAACCCAACAGGTGAAAAGGTGGGTGAGAGGTATGTGGCGTAGTAAAAAGGCCATCTCCGAGGTCTCTCTTTCTCTCTCTCTTGCAAAACTCCGGGAGTTAATCCACGGGTCATTAGATCACCCAGGAGCCAATGGAAGATTTTTGGCTCCTGTGAGGGTTAAAGGGGCGGCGTGATTTTAGGGGGGATGGGATGGGCAAGAGTGGAAAATTTTGAATGCCGCCGATAATAGGCGATCGGGATTTCGGTGGTCTAGTCCGTGGTATACTGTTTGGCCTCTCAGTTGGAAAGGTCGCTTAAGGTGTTTTTTTATAAATGCCTTCACATTAACTGGGCTCGGAAATATACAAAAAAATTCTGTATGCATAATTTTTACTCTTAGGTGTTTCATTAGATAGGATGTGGAACATTTGCAGTTACGTTAGTATGAGGATGTGATATCTTCCTTCGGATAAGCCATAAATTGCGTAGTTGCATAGTGGATTTTATAGCAATAAGTAACATGTAGTTGAGACATTCTATTTTGATTGTATTAGTTATTTAACAGGGGTTTATGCTTATTATTTTTTGTATCAATTTAAGTGTTCTACTTCTCGGCAGGCTTCGTTAGCTCTAATCAGGTTGCTTCATCTGAAGCACACCTCATCATTTACTTGTATCATCTCATTTTATACTATCCGAAATCTGTTTCCTTTTCCAGCCTCTTTGCCTCAAATCTATAGCCTCCCCCCCATAGCTTCCTGTAACAGCCCTTTCACTTATTAAAAATATTGACCTAACCGTTTCCTCTGCCTCTTCTTAATTAATCTAATTAAGCTCCTTTCTTTTATTATGTTGTATGCCTCCTCATTCTTTTTCTTCTCAGTCTAACTAAATTTCTCTACTTTAAGCTAAAACCATATTTCAAAAGTTTTCAATCTATTCACATACTACTGCATTGTACATGTATCACACCTATGTGATGATAAACTCCGTTACAAAGTTTTTACTAAGATTTTTGTCTTTTTTCAAACTCAATAAAAATCTCGTCTTCTTAGATTCCTCTCGCTTTTATTTTATAATATGTACATTTTAAACATATTATTCCTAAGTATATAGCCTATTGCTATTGTTTAGATTTCCTACCGTATTATTCCACGCTTTTATGCAGTTATAGTTGTATCCCCCTCCCTCTCTCTCTCTATAGATAATTGAAGTGTTACGAACAAAAATGTTGCTTTTATGCTCTCGTTCTAACATCCATTTTGATACACCAAATTTTTGGATTAGTGTTGTTGTCGGTTAAAAGTATGACTGTCATCGAATATGGGCGTTATTTTGAAATATAATTGACGCATGAATATTTTACAGTAAATGCTTACGTAAAAGGCATTTTTTATTACTCCGAGAGACAACGAAACTATTTTTTGCGAAGCTAGAGCTTTTTCGTCGCTTGCTAATAACTGTTGTGGACAGTTAATTCCTACTATTTATTTAACAATTTTTGACGAATGGTGTCGTGAACTTTATATTACATCGCTTCCAAACATTTGTACAATATAATTGAACAGTGCGATGCCACGAAATAATTTTTTAAACAAAATGAAAATGATAAAAGGTACGTATGCATCAGAATTCAAAATTGAACCTAATTCATCCGTTTTCAATGTATTTCGTCGCATGATGATTGAAATTTTTGTAATTTATCCTTCAAAAGCCTTCATCTCGATCGAGTAGCAATTTTTTTTAGTGGAGGGGAGTTAAAATCCGACTAATAAAAATAAGAAGATTAAACGGAATAGTTAATTTTGCATCTAATCCTCCTCAACGGCGAGGATGGCATTAAGAGCATTAAAATTATCATCGACGATGAGATATTCGAAGATTTTGAAAGGAAATTTAGGGGGAAAAACATAATGGCTGGTTTAAACGGCGGGGGAACCAGGTGCCGGGATGTTTTTTTTTATGTTTCCATGAATCTGAATGAAAATGACGGGAAATGAAAAAACGCGGTATAAAACCCCATCTTGGGTTTCTGGAGTGGCGGGGAGATGCGAGGGCGGAAATTTTGGCACGCATGAATCATCTAGAATATTTGAACGAATGGAACTTTTGGTTTAGCTCAAAATGTGATCTCTCTGAGACTTTTGTAGAGGCGAAAGAGAAGGAGAGAGAGATATATAGGCGGAGAGAATAATATTCACACGAAAATCCTCCCCTGTAATAAAAATTCTGTTGTTTTTGTAATCGAGGGAAATCGGCGTAAGCTTTTCTTGGAGTGAGATGTTTTGGATCTTGTTTTCAGGTGAAAAAATTTTACTTTTTTTTCGGCGCCTAAGGGAAGGTTATCTCGAGAAAAATTTTTAAAATTACGGGAGTGTTTTAAGGATTAGGAAGAGCGATTTCTACGCGGCGAAAGGGATTAATGTTGAAAGAAACGAAAGATTGTCTGATACCAAAGTTTTGTAGAATCTGTTATTAAAAAGTTTTTTAATTTAATTTTAATTGCTTGACACTAGGAAGTTGGCAAAAACAATTCGTATACTCGTATTTAAACAGAGGCATCTCATCGGCAAACTGTCAAACTCGATCCCCGTTCACGCATTTAACATATTCAACAATAATTCAATAACAAATGAATTGAGAAGACAGAAAGACGACTTTTATGCGCATTTTCTGAGTATGAACTTGCCTATTATATTAGTGCGTTCCCTCTATCACTCATATTTGAGTATGTATGAAATAATATTTATGTTGTTACTAGCTGAAAGTACTCGGCGTTCATCGGGAATTCTAAAAAAGAGACAGAGACATAAAAATTTCCAAAATATATATTAGAACCTCAACAATCCTGTCGAATTTGGTTAAAATCAGTGCCATTTTGGAAGGTTCAATCCGCCACCTTAACTCCAAATGGCGTTCAATTGCGTCCAAACATAGACACACACCTGCTCCTTTATCTCAGGAACCATCATGCGAAATTTGATCAAGATGCCTAAATGCATAGCAAACAGTCAACTTTCCAAAATATAAAGTAGATAACAATTTATATCACCTACTACATAACTGGCGGTACCTGAAAATTTTAAATGGAAAATATTTTCTCACAGTAATATCTGAGTAAATTCTGGCAACGAAAAATTCTTTGATCAAAATAAACGAACAATTTTAAATATTAAAATATCTATCGGGATGAAAAAGTAGTTGGGAAACAAACTAGGTCGAATGATGTCCTGTGATGCGCAGTGCGTTCCATAATAGATCTCTAGCCATAGGGAGGCACTTGAATATGTAGCAAAAACGCACTTTGCCTTATAAAGCGCTTTTATATGGGAAACATAAGCTATTTTGATTAAAATTACTGCTAGTTCAGTTAATTGCGTAAAGGTTAGAATACTGACCTACTCGTTTTTAGCATCTCTTTCAATCCTATTATTTAGTGTCTTTCAGTCGTAATCTAAAGCCAAACTTGCAAACACGAGCATTATTTTGCTCCTCATCCTTTAAGGTTGGCGTTCGTAAGATGGTGCTCGCGGGCACCACCGTGCACTTCTACGATGCCTAAAATCGCCTTTTCTATCGTTAGCAATTCGTATCGCTTTCTTACTTATAGTATATTCCTGAGTGATTTAAACATCAAAATTTTAAATGGCGTTACCCTCTTTCAGACAATTCGTATACACGTCGACCATAGATACAATTTCTATTTTCCAATAGCTATGATTCGAAATTTGCTACAGTTGTTTCACTTCTTTGATTCGAGTTATCAATTTTCGGATTTTTTGTGGCCGCATTCGAGCTTCCTTGCGTATATTTCTTCCTTCTGCAGCTCACATTTCTCCTCGACTTTTTTATTGACATTTTTCATCAAATTAACCGTTTTATAAGCCCATGCTAATTAATTCGCCTACACCAAAAGGTCCGTGTGCATTAAATTAAGGTACAATATTTAATAAAATATTTTCTTTCGTATCTCGCTCCCCATACGTTTCAGAATTTTTATTCTCGCGAAAATGCTAAATTTTGTTTCAGTTCTCCTTCTTATTTGCAGCAAAATGGATCTTTACTAAATAAAGCTTATAAAATACCCCATTTTCTCCCTGGAACCTGCGAAACTCCCTATAACGTTTTACGTTAGTCTCGTGAATCTTGTTCATATTTAAAGGAAGAACGGAAAAGCAAAATATTTGATATTTTATGGGTTAGGAATGCACGAAAGATCGTGTGATCGTAGGATCTTTCCGCTAGGGCTATAAACATATCTTAAATTTTGACACTTTAGAAGGAGAAAAATTCCGTACTTGACCGGGGAGACAGAAATTTTCTCCTTCTAAAACGTCAAAATTTAGTTTCAGCTTTATGCGAACATGCATAATATGTAATTTCAAAACCTTTGTAACTTGAAAAATATCTTGGATACGAACAGATCTAAGCTTTATCCTATGGAATACTGTTGTGCCCAATCAAATATTCACAAGGCGTTTCGAAGGAGTTATCTGCTGAGATGACCCTGATAGGAATATCGTTTTTCAATACCGGCACGCATTGCATTCAATCCATATATTTATATTTTTTCGCCCTCTGCACTTCTTCCCATCATTCATATCGATCTCTATCGAACCTTCGTGAATTATTTCAATCTTATATGCTCATAACTCTCTCATATCCTATTTTTTATTCCCATTTCCGTGTCACTCTTTATGATATATTTCATCTGGAGCTACATTTTCCCCCGAAAGCATGAACCATTTTTTATAAAACGCGATCTATAAAAAAACGGCAAATTGATTTAAGAGGTATGCGGAAAGATGAATGAAAATAATGTTTGGCGATACGAATCTTTTTTTTGCATTATCGGGAGATTTGACGTTCTGAGGGCGGCGGAAGACTTCACGGTATTGGAAAATTTTCCATCTCTCTTATTTTCCAAGCTTGTTTTCCTACTTTCTTCCATTCGTTAAATGTTCTCTTTTGAATAATTATTCCACCAGACTGCTCTTTTTCCCCTTTTACTATTCCATTTTCTCCAATCTCTTCTCTCCTTTCAGATTCTAACGTACCGGTGATTATTAAATCACAGGTCGATGAATTTGAACGAAGTTTGCGAAACGATAAATAGGGTATCAGAAACGTTTTAGTTATACCAATACATTAAAGATCGTCGTGCCCAAATTTCAGTTATGTGAATTTTAGGATATAGCGCAAAGCCAACCAGCGAAGATCCCTTCAGTTGGTCACGCCATGATTTTCATGTTTGTGTTTGTAAGGGCGGCTTTTTGATCGGTTGTTTTTGCTTAAAGGTTGACTAAATTTAAAGAATGATGACAGCTCCACTGTTCCTATTATCTCCCAAGTAATAATTGAGTCATTCCAACTTCTGATGTCGACGACTGGTACGAATTTAGAACTCTTTTATTTTATGCAACTGCTGAATTGTTTTAATAATGAACATTTATGTTTTTGTAAAAATATTTCGTGGGATTCTTCTATTCGCCTATCATCCTCCATTTTATTTCTTCATATTTACCGGTGTAATCCGTGAACTTTTTTCATCTTACTTTAGCCACAAAAAATCATGGTACGAGGATAATGCCAGGACCGACCAGGCGCGGAAATTTCTCTTCGCTATCACTATACTCTTTGGCAGGAGTTGCGGTTTTTATCAGAAACACTATATGAAATAGGAATAGTTGGTATCCGTGACACGAAATCTACTTTTTAAACGTTTTCTTGACCTACAATATTGTAATTTTTTGCTGCCTCCAATGCATTACACAAATTCAATAAAAAAGTCAAGACGAACAAAAGTAGAAAACATTGTTTCATCGTCATGATAAGTGGCACCATGTAACAAGCATCTATTACGTTGCTGGAAAGTGCTGCCAATCTTTCATAATCACCAAATAAAAAAAGAGAGAGAGAGATATTTTTAGCGCATTTTATGTCACAAACGCGCTTATGTTTTTCCTGTCTTTCCGTCTGTCCAATCAATTGTATAGCGAATTTATTTTTTTGTCATACAATTTCTATTCACCTAAAACTATTTTAACTCTCTGAAACGTTCAATTATGTAAATTTTATATTTATTGTTTAATTTTTAGTGCATATAAAAGTTGGTTTAATTAATTATATATTTCATTTTAAATTAATGCTTTATTCACGCATACCCGTCATATTTGACGGGCAAATACGCAAGTATAAAATAAACAAAGTGTTCTGAAATGCTTGCTTTACTGGTATAAGTATAAAGAGGATAGCTGATTTTATAACGAAATCATTTTAAAAGACGCTAATAATAATAATTATGAAAGGTTTACGTATTTCGTGGCATAACGAGAATGTTAATTTTTAAATAGAGAGGAATCTTAATTAAATAGGCTCCGCCGGAAGGAATATTCGATAGTTCTTAAATGTTATAACAAGATTTCTCCGTAACAGCATTCAATGGCGTTTAACGTTCAAACGCCAAATAAAAAGCATATTATTGTAAAAATAATGAATAATCGCATACTTCTGTTATGTAGAGGAAAGAAACATTTAGAAAAATAATATAAAAATACACGTCCGTGAGCTACTGCATTTTGTGTGCCCATATGGGTACATTCGGCGTTTAAAGGTTAAATGCGAACTTTTTTCAAAATAATATCTTCTGCTCTTATTTTGTTGAATAAAAAGAATGAATATTTGTATAAATAGCGTTTTTAAAGATAGATATTGCTCTTGTATGGAGAAAAAATGATGTACTTGCTGAATAATTATCTTCATGTGCGTTTTTAAAACGGAGGGCTAAAGTAGAATTTTTCTTTTGAAGATTGTGCACAAGTAGGTTGCGAGTCACGTTGTTAATTTTTTAAACATCTAAATCAGTTAAAATGCTGAAAACCCTATATCCGCATCTAAAAACAAAAAAAAATAGGATTCATTAAAAACTAAAACACATTACAAGACTCCTTTATTCCTAATGAGATCTTCAAAAGCCCTCGTCAAACAATTTAAAATTTACGAAAATCACACGAAATCCGCAAAAAATTCTCCCTGATATAGCAAACAATATTATTTTTAAGAGCTATAACGTTTTTGCTCCATAAAACTCGTATAACTCAACAGCGCTTAAAATGTACAAATATTCAAGATTATTTAAAGCCATTAAATGTAAAAAAATGACAAAGAAATCTCTTAGTGTGCGATAAAATGAGTTTTAACCGTGTAAATTGTTTTGAAATTATGTGCATGAAAATTTTAAAACTCTAAATCAGTAAATGATATTTTAAAGACGTTAGAAAAAATTTGAGAGCTTTGAAAATCCTCGAAGAAAATAAATTTAAAAACTTATAATGTATAAGGCATATAAAATTTGTAATTGGTACACTTCTGGGAAATTTTTCAATGTTGATCTTATATAAAACGTTGAATAGCAGTTTTATAACATTTTGAGGTATGCTTCCAAACCTTATCGGTACCTTCTATTAAAAAACCTTAATTCCCTAAATTTTGATAAATCGCACAAAATATTAATTATTATAACTATCTTTACAACTCCAAATTAAACCATTTAAAAGGGATTGATTATTTCAAATGTGCTTAAAAATCCTCAAGTTATTAATTTTTCCTTAATTGCTGGGAAAAATTTCCTCAACAGAGCGATAATTTTTTAACACGTGGTGCACATCAGTTTCCAAGCATTACAAAGGTGCGCACCCTTCTGTACCATATTCAATCACAGTTCATAAACAATACTTACTATACGTACAATTTACATTAATATAACCATCTTAACAACAAACATAGACACAAATGATACGTCCTAGCCACTTGAGGGATAGACTTTGACGGATTTATATATTTCAGGTCTCTAAACAGGCATTAAATATATGCCAAATGTTTTGCGACCCCCCCTCCCCCCTGAGGGGAGCGCCCCACATTTTGAAAACCACTGCCGTAATGTTTATCTGGAAAACTATCAACTCTTTTAAAATTTCGGGCATTTCTTAAAAATCCATATAAGGGATACCAAACAAACCTGTTAAAACAATAAAATTCTCTACTGACCCCGACTTTCCATTTGAAACAGAAAAAAATCAATATTTCGTATAAATATCTTACTAAGCTGTGTCAATAGAAACGCTTATAAGCTATAAAATTAAAAAAATTATAATTATGGGTATATTGCTGTAAATTAAATTTTAAGAGTCAATATCTGACGAAAATTTCATTAAAATAAAAATTATTATAAGCTGATAAAGGATTCTTGGAGTGAGCTTAAGCCATAAAATCGTAAATCTTGCCAGTTTAATGGCTTTAAAGAATAATAACGTTAAATAAATAGGACCTTAATAAAATTCGTAAGATTGTTATATGAGCTTGGGAACTCAAAAAATGCTTATTAATCACTAAGTAATATTATATGTAAAATAATTTTGTGAAAGAGGTCCTATTTTTTAAATTTGATTATCTCTTAAAAACTGGGGAGTGTTTTTAAATTATTGAATTATGAAAATATTGTTGCGAGAAATGTTTTATGAAGCAACCTAAGAGAGTTAAAAGAAAGAAATTTTTTATTACGTCCACGGATGCTTAAAATATTTTACGAGCTTAACTTTTATGGTCATCGTCAGTTGCGTCATATTTATGGATCAAAATTGCGATGAAGGGATAGTACCTTCACGTGTGAGGTAATAAAGGAGCAAACTTTTACGCTGCATAAATATTTGTCATTGACCAATGCATTAATTGATTTTTATGAGAATCATAATATAAATGTTGTTTAAATTGGACGTAATTTTTAACGCATTCCTTTCATACTTTTACACTAGCGAAATTGCCTGTCAAAAATGACTGTATGGACGAATTAAATATTAAATTAAAATAGAATAGAAAAAAATAATGAAATAAACTTTTATATGCACTATAACCTAAACAATATATATAAAATTTACGTAACTGAGTGTTTTAGGAAGTTTGGGAATACAAAAGTTGTGATAAAAAATACTGAAGCGTTATTTGTTAATCATGACGCTAGATAACTTCTATGTGAATTCAAAAAACAATTTTCATTGTATATTCGACTGATTTAGCCGTCACTTTGTGGAATTCCATAATGAAAATTTAAAAATTTAAATCAATGAAAGAAAATTTGTAAAAACAACATTCAGTACCTGATGATTGCTCTTTGAGTCGAGACCTAAGTAGTCATTTTTTCTTTCATATTGGAATTTGTGCGAAGTCTCAACAAATTAGTTTTTCAAAATTTTTCTTACAATTTTTACTTTCTGATACATTCAACCATGTGAATTTTAGAGTTATTTTTTACTTTTTAGTGCATATAAAGCGTAATTTCTTTAAAATAAATGTATACAAAAATTATTTGTCTGTTTTAGTCAAAGATTAAAAAGGTAATCTGCTTTCGCAGAAAACTTCCTCATTGACTAAAAAATACAGCAATTTTAATGTCTATATCTGACTTCATTAACACAACATCAACAAAAAACTGAATATTTGTTTATTTTCGCTACCGTCGTATTATATATCGCAACCAAGGTATTGTTTAAACTTCAGAGCAGCGTTTAAATTTCGTGAATATGTTGATAGATGCGTCGCGAAGTTATTATTCAAGTCAATTGTACGCAGTTACACAAAACCGGCAATAATGCAAATCACCTTGACGATGAAAGATTTTCACGGAAGAATTCATCATATTTTCCCGTTAAAAAGTAATTTGTTGATCGATAGGACGTGTATTCAAATATTGATGGCAGAAAAACAAAATTTAATTCTTAAGGTGTTGATTATTTCAAGTCTCAAATGCGAGTGGTTAATGGGCTTCAATCGTCCCCGTGTTAAGCAATGGAGAAAATAAACATTTCTGGAATCATACCCATGGACACAATGTTGACGGAAAAGTAGCTTCAAATATAAAAGTAGCGCTGCTAAGTAAATACTGAAAGTTTTATCGTGAAAGAATGGAAAGTTTTGAGTTAAAGGTGGTTTTATCACACTCCTAACTCCATACACATGGAGCAGTAACAGAAATTCAGAAATGAGATTATATTCTGTTGATATAGATGAACAAATAACTATAATAATTACATGGCAAACTGTATGCTGTTGGTAGTGATTGCCATCCCATCCTCCGACGAGAAGATAGCATTCAGTTATGCGATGACAGGATTTGTTGATTGTTTATTCAAGCATGTGCTTGTATCCACTATTACATCAACAAATCTGCAGCTGTTTAACTAATCCCTTCGAATTACAACATCGTTTGTTGGTGAGAACTGGTGCGCTGTTCGATTATTGCCCTAATTGTAGGATAAATTAATCAATCCCAGACAGTTGTGATTTTGCACGCAGACACGTGCAGAAGTCTCATTTTAAAACGAAGTAACGTTGTTTTTGGAGCGTTTAATGCCCCTTTCTTTATAAAAATCCTGCCGGTGAAAGGCTCGTCTCTTCCGGGATTCTTTTCTCTTCCACAGATATCATAAAAACATTGAGAGAAACCTTACAAAAAGGAGTCATATCATCTCGTTATGACAGATCTTTCTAGGGTATTACGCGACGCGAAAAACAAAAAAATACTGCATTTCGAATTTTTAGATGGAGGACCCGTTTTTATTGAAATGGCAGGCAATGCTTTTATTTTTTAAATTTATTTTTGAGAGAAAGATAGAGAGGGGAGGGGAAGGTGATGAGCGAGAGTGAGTGAAATAGAATTAGGAGAAGAGATAGAGGGAGAGAGATGGAGACAAGAGTGGGAGAGAGATAGGGGCAGACGAGATAGGGAGGGAAATTGATGGGAAATGAGAGACTGCGGGGGAAAGAAAGAAAAGAAAGAAAAATGTCTTCATTGGCAAGGTTGAGGCTAAGTAGCCCCTCTCTTCGACCTAATCATTACGATTTCTTAATATCAGGATTACTGATTACAAGATTTGATTTACACAGCATAAATTAATACAGAGTAAATAATCAAGGGTGGATATATTTGAGATTTACATATTTAAGAAGGATTTGTTTAAAATCTACAATATTAAGAGAGAGAGAGAGATAGAGAGAGAGAGAGAGAGAAATATTGTAAGAAGGAGAGGGAAATAGCGTGGGAAATAGAGTTGGAAGGGGAGAAAATGGAACTAAATAATATGAGGGAAAGAGGGGAAGTGAGATTGAGAGTAGGTAGGGAGGGAGAAATGTGGAACTGTAGTTGGTATCCGGGCTACTCTCTCGCGGACAATGGAACCCATGAATCAAATTTTTTCCTTTTCATCTTTTTCTCACCGCCTCTATCTTTCTCGCCGTCTCTCTCTTTCTCTCCGAGAGATTAAGAATGTCGTCTGAGAGAAAAGATCCGTTCACGGTGAGGAAATTGCCAAGATATCCAAGAAAAGAGAAAGAAAATTTTCAAAAAAAATCTTCGAAAACTCGGAGAAAAAAGGTAACGCCAAGGTAGTGGCAGAACAAAAGATAAAAATCTTAAATATTTCGGCTATTGTTTTGTAAAGTGCTGGAAAACCGCAGAACTGATGTTTAGAGCTCGCGATTAAAAGGCCTGTGGGAATGAGAGGGTGAAAATGAATAGTTATTCCCACGGAGATAATCACGCACCTCTTTAAATGAGGCGAAGTAAAGGACCTTAGGGGAAGAATTTCCTTTGTTTATTTGTATTCAAACGCCGAGGTTGGGTTTTGGGGCGAGAGAGACGGTGATCCAGAAAATTAAATAAACTTCATTTGTCGACGCACCTTCAAAAAGCGCATTTTATTTATTTATCGAAATTTATTTAGAATTGTAAACTTAAAATTCGTTATGTGTCTTCATGTAATTCATTCAATAATTAATTTAAAAATGTTAGCTTTATATGTCTATAACCATTTGCACCCCCTGCCACCCACCGATAAAAAAAATTATTTGGCCGAGTATCGGCATCAAATATCACATATGCCCATCAAATTTCAGTCCTATATATCTCACAGTAATACTTGGTATTTTAATATATTGCACAGAAGGACAGACAGCGGAAACATAAGCGCGTTTATGAAATTAAACGAGCTAAAAGGCGGAGGGGAAGGAGGATATTGATAAGATAGTTGGAGAGGGAACGATTAGGAGCATAGGCGAAAGCGAAAGTAAAAGAATATTCGTGCACCACATTATCAATATCATGGCGACAGATTTTTAGCTCTGTCTTTCCATCTGTGCAATCAATTAAATTAAAATATCAAGTAAACGGTAAGAGATAGAAGATATTTGCAGGGTGTATGCAATTTATTAGGCTTCCAAAGATTTTTTTTCATTTTATTACTACTAGGCACTCTGCTTTTACGCGCCTTGCATTTATTCTCGCTAAGCTGAAAATAATTTTTCGAAACTGCTCTTATCAAGGCATTTTTTGTTCAAAACGTTTCTTTCCGACGCAGTGTTTATGAAATATAAAATTTCAAATATATTAAACGGCCGTCATTTTGTTTCAAGATGGCGGATGAAAATGAAAATAATTTCCGAGATCTCCTAGCTTAGGGTTACCATATTTTCAATCTTACTTCCCGGACAACAGCACACAAAAATCCGGACAAAACCCGGACTTTTAAAATTGAACTTTTTAAGCACAAAAGATTGTATTGTGGTGTTATATAAATAAAGGAAATATAATTGAGCAATATTAAAGTAAACTGTCGAATATAAATATTTTTATTACTTAAACATTTACGCATAAAAATATCATAAAACGCTATATATAATACTTAAAATGTGTTATTATGACTCGTTTTCCGAAACAATTCTGACGATGCAGACTAAATAACATAAGAAGTATACAATTTTTATGCATATCTTGAATAATATAGGTATACAAAAATATTCTCTTTAAACCAAAATTCACTAATTAACTTGGAAATAAAAGTAAAACTGAATATTAAAAAAAGAATATGACAAATTATATTATTACCGCGGTTGGCGGGACGAGATAATTACAAATTAAAAGCAAAATGATAGAATAAAGCGTCAAAAACCTATTTAATATCTTAAGATATTAGGGATAAAACTTTAAAATCAGTAATTGTAACACTGACCCAAATAGTGTAGACGAAGTATTGAATGTCATTAATAATTAAAAAATATTTCCCAAAAATTAACTTAAACAATATAAAAATGTATGTACAATAGAAGGAAATAAAATACGGGCAGGTGTTAAAATCTCGCCCGGACGTCTCCGGACACCCTAAAAAGAGGACATGTCCTGAAAAAACCGGACGTATGGTAACCCTATCCTAGCTGGTAGAAACAAAATATCGTTTACTGCATTTCTAAAAGACAAACAGATCTTGAAATACAGAGGGAGGCAGACGTACAGACACTCGGGAAAATGTTGACGGATATTTATTGCTAGATCTTTCTGCCTATATCGTAGATATTCAAATTGACCAATTTTTTCCGCTATAAATTTTAAAAGCCTTTTATCGAAAATTAGATATACAATTATGTCTATACACAGTATTTCTAGATTTATAGTAGGATTCCTTTCTATGGTTATTTACAATCATTGTTTAAATTCAGTCTTTTTATTAAGTAAACTAATCGGAGAAAACGAAAATCACCGTTATCACAAATGAATTTCATTTCGCTTAAGTAAAATATCTGTGTGCACACATTCTAGACTCGTTGTTTGTAAGACGTAATGAGTTCTGCCTAAGCATCTATTCACGAGTTTCAAGACCTACTAAAAAAGAAAAAGAAAATAACTTTTATGAGAGACGATATATTCACGCAATCGCCGCGAAGACTGTGACAATGAAAGAAAACTCAAAAAAAATGACTGAGGGGTAAAATTTTATTTTAAAGAAACTGTCGAGATGAAACAAAAATGGGCAGTCTGAAAAAGCATTGGGCTTTCACCTGGAAGCATGAGAGACTGCCTTTTGTCATTAAACACTGTTATAATAATAAAACAAAAGGCCTTTTAAAATATGATAACTCGAAGGTAAGGGAAACATAAAACCCGAGGAGGTTATCGTGAAAACGGATTAGTTTCGCGTGGAGCGTGTCTCAGAGAAGCGGGGAGATATGGAGGCAAAAGATCCGGGAGAGAAAGGGAACAAATATTTGAGCGGGTTTAGCGAGGAAGATGATGTGAAATGATGGAAAGGTTTCGAGTTCCTTCACTTAAAACGCTTAAATAATTAAAAGGAAAGAGAAACGTGAGGAAGAGTGACCGAGTGGTTTGAAGAAGGAAAGAAGCATGTTTCAGAGAGTTCTTTTGAAAGAGAGAGAATAGGGGAGTTGGTGGAAGGGTAGAAGATGCCTATGCTTCTATAAAAACGCAAATCCTAAGGAATACTCATTAATGCAGAGCTGAAATTTATGATGATAGTGGATCGAGCAACCGTTTTATTGGTCACTGGTTTTAAGTCAAGATAAAGTAAGGTGACCAGATGTGCTCATTTGGGAATAAAAATCCTTCTTTTTCACACATCGTACTCCTTAAATCTTTTCCTCTCCCATTTCCTCCTTTTTGAATTGTTTCCGGTATTTTAGCCTTACTTTTACCAATGAAAATAAATATAATGTAATTTTAGGAGTTTGGCTGTCTCTAATGTCGGTGGTAAAAGTATGTAGACCAGAGTTTGAGTCTAAATATCTCAAAAACTGCTCCATAGATTTTGGTAATTTTTTCAGCGTGTAGCCTATTTAATTCCCCGTAGAATGAGGATCATTTTGAATTTTTTTAATTTTTTAAAGGTGTCGTTTTCGGGGCGAGAATGAAAAAAGATACCCTTTTTAGAGCTCTGAGACAGATGGTGTCACTTTGCTGATTCATAATTACAATTGCAGTTAAATTTTAATAAAATGCGAGCCATTGTCTTATTATTACGTATGCAAAATGTCAAATCTCTAGGTTAATTTGTGTACAACATTTTATTCAATTTATGAAACCGTGTTATCTCCGCAACACTGTTGGCTTCGTCTTGGGCTCTGCATTACGAATCAATAAATTTCATAAGCCTGAAATGAGCGTAATATTTTATAGTGATTTTTATATTTGTTGAAAGCGAGCGAGAGAGAGATATGCGTGTTTGGCGGGAGCTTCTCGGCGGTTCCGGACAATTAAATATGCTACACGCTGATATGCCTCCTACCAAAATCCATGGAGCCGTTTTTGAGATATTTAGCCTCGAACTCGGGTCTACATACTTTTGGCATCGACATTAGGCGCACTAGCTACATCGTTTTATCTGCTCATGCGTAGGGTGTCGATCCACACTTGTGAATGGGCAGCTATTTGTACTCCTGACCTTCACTTTGTTGGATAGTGGGAGTGGAAAGCCTTGCAAAATTCTGTGATGGACCGTCAGTCGGATATATGATATTACTAGGTTTTTCAAATAGCACTTGGCGTTAACGCCTTTTATTATATTATTAGAGTTATATAAAATCATATTTTTTGAGTCTATATAAGTGTACAATAGTACTACAAGGTTTTTTATCTTTAGCTGGAATTACTCTTATTTTGAATTGTATACATAGGCAGTTATGCAATAGTCAATAATTCAACAAATAGAATAAAATGAAATATGTTCATCTGAAATAGCATATATTCCTTAAAGTTTTAAAGATCAGTTGGCATCCAAATCCAATCATTGCTATTAGTGTGTTATTATTTGTTATGGATAAGAATATCACGTGGTCTTATGAAAAAAAATTTTTAAAATTAAGTAAAGGCATACATTTTTTCTTGTGAACATGCAATATTTAAAAAATGAACAATGTCGAATGCCTGTTGTAACGCATGGACTCATTTACAATCGTCATTTTATTAAAATAGATAAGAAATAAGCCATATATTCGTAGATTTTTTATCATTAAATTTCACCTTCTTTTGTCCTGTTTTATTTAAAAAGTGCATTTGTCCTCCCATTTGGTTAGAAATATCTAGTTACCTTAGATAAAGGGCGCAGATTTTGTTTCGTGCGAATGAATAAATTAAAACTGATTCAGCGACGGATTTTAACAAATTATGCCAAATCAAATTGAATCAATGTAACGTGCGCCACTCGAGTTATACCGTGCCGCACTATACCCGTGTCGCTTTAGAAGTTAATCGGTATCATGTGTTTTAATGAATTAGAATAATTTTAAAAAATTCCTAGCATCCTTCGAATTTATTTGCGTGATTACAAACAGGGACGATGGTACCGAAATATGTAAGCGAGAATAAATGTAATAGAGAGAGAAATAGTGATAATATCTCTGCAGAAATCAAGCAAGTATAAGATATAAAAATACGCATAATTGTAATTATTATTCATTATAATTCATTATAGTTGGATCGAAAGCAAAAGCTTTTGTTGGAAAATAACGTACAAAATCATGCTTTTGAATATCCGTTGAATAAAACTAAACATCATTATCCATAAAACAGATATTACATTATATTTTCTATTGGGACAAATTTCCTCGGAGTATGGAATGACGGGTAACGCAAAATGTACTATAAAGAATATTAACTCAAGCCATAATGATGCGAATGCATTCTTTCCTAATAGAGGCGACACGGCGAAGATAGATTAGCGAAATTTCGGCGAGCTGTTTGAGGAGAAAGCGGTGAATTGTTATGCGAACGTTCAGAAAGGTTAATTGCGCGCGTACCCCGAATTTCTGAATCTATGGAGAGAAAGGGAGAGGAATGTGAGAGAAGGAAAAGAGAGAAATGGAGAGAGAGAAACAAAATGCAGGACGGAGTGGAAGCTTAGCGGGGAATTAGGAGAACACAAGGGGTGGGCATAAAGGGTCTGAGTTGCTTCCTTCCTACCCATGGTTTTGCGGTCTTCCCTTTTAAACCCTAACCTCAAAAAAGGTAGCGGAGTAATGCCAATTAGGAATTTCTTTTCCGAGCAAGTGTAGCAAAAAATGGATGGGGAAGGAATTTCTGGAGTCCTCATCTCATTCTCAGTCTCTCTCTCTCTCGCTATCCATCTCTCTTTGCATCCTCGTGTCTGTTTCATTAGGTGCGCAAGTTACCTCAATTTCCTGTGGAAGAGGATGAAAAAAATCGGGAGTATTTTTTGCTCGTTTTCGAACGGAATTTCCTCGCCCCATTGCGTTTTCGTTTAGAATACACTCGCTAAGGTTTTTGTTTTTTTTCTTAATTTCATCGACGGGACCCGACTGTTAATTTGCGGAAGCCTTTAAATTTTCCGAAGTCGCCTCCTGCTTACGCCGGGACTGTTTGCTAGTCGTCTCCTCCACGTTATCGAACAATAAACGAGCACGGTGCGTTCGTTCGTGGGCATTCGTTAACCGTTTGGAATTTGAGTAGCGACGCTTAGTACTATATGTTTCTTCCCTGATTTTTGGGGCTGAATCGTCCCATAAACCCAACGATGACCGACACAGTAAACTCGATCATGTATCACATGGAGGAACAGTTCTGATTCTGAGACGTTTTCGACAATATAAAATTATTTAAAACTTACCTCACTGT
The DNA here is from genome assembly GCA_028673005.1 of Tanypteryx hageni. Lineage (NCBI taxonomy): Eukaryota > Metazoa > Arthropoda > Insecta > Odonata > Petaluridae > Tanypteryx > Tanypteryx hageni. Next base: position 41,924,190 of record CM054115.1, read on the forward strand.
AGTAATTGTAACGTAATATTTACCTTCAAGTTCATTCCTTTGCTGTAAATATCCATTATTTTTCACTTATAAAGCGCTTTGTGCGCACAAAAGGAAAATACCGTATTTACGTTCATTACTTCGTCGTTGAACTTTCATTTGCTGTTCTCTGTGTACACGAAAGAAAAACAAACGTATTTGTCTTTATAATAGATCTTGTTTATTTCAGTGTCTACGAATATTGTTTTCGTTGACTATAATAAAATCCCAAGTCTGTCAATAAGTCTGTCAGTAACGCCCTATGGGGTTAAATGGAAGAATGAGAAAACAGCTTATTACCCGAAAACTATCAATTCTTTTACAACAAAACTTGCAGAAGTTACTTGGCAACGCCACTTTTAAATTTTAGGCTGTCTGCCGTCTGCATTAATGCCATGGGTTTGATTCTAAGAGCGTTTATTTTCTCCATTTTATTAATATGGAGATGGGTGTAGCACAGTAATCATTTGCATATTAATATTACTTAGAATCATTGTAGAGATTCGAGACTTGAAACTAAGCACGCTTAAAAAAATTATATTTGTTCTTGCCTTTGATTTTCGGATATGCATCGAATTGGTGCACAAATTTGTTTTTAAAGCGAAAATTGTATTTTTACAAGAAAATCTTTCGTCGTCCAAGTCATTTGCATTGTTTGGTGTAATTGCGTATGATTAACTGGGATTATAATTACGCGTTGCATCTGTCCACATATTTACAACATTTCGAAGCAATTTTTAAGTTTAAACAATACATAAATAACGATAAACAATGCGGCTGTAGCGAACATAAATTAATATTCCATTATTCAGTGATATTATGTATTAAGGGTTCTTAGGTCAGATATTAAATTGATAAATAAATAAAAAGGTTTTGAATAAATTTTAGGTGAAAGCTGAATGATTTTTTAATCTTTGACTAAAAACAGAAAAATAAAACAAATTTATTTTGGAGAAAGCCAGGGAGATAAAAGGAGGAGAATGGGAAGGAGAAAGGGAGGAGAATGAAAGGAGAATGGGAGGAAAAATGGGAGGAGAATGGGAGGAGGATGGGAGGAAAGGGCGGAAGAATGGGAGAAAGGAGAATGGGCGAGAGGAAGAGAGAAAAGGAGGAAGAATGGGAAGTGCCTTAGATTAATCCAAGCATACGTCATATCTGATGGAAAATTGCGCTAGTCTTACATATAGTTTTCCAGTTCTGTGTATGATGATATTGTTTAATAGCTTCTGTAAAGAGGGAGGGATCGTCTTATATTAGGGTAAATATGGTTCATACATACACCCACATGTATACATGTACACGAGTTGGTGTGTGCACGTATGCATATAATATTCTAGTCGCTTTATTAGTTATTTACAAATTTTCCAACCTATCAGGGAGAACTTTATCTGTCACAAAATTCTTTGAATAAAAGTACGCTCTTATTTAGACGATAGCTCTTTAAATATTCAACCTCCTACAAAAAAGTTATTTAATTTAATTGTAAATAAAATGTAGGTAATTCGCCGTGGTGCCCTTAATTTTCAGCGGTTGAAGTTAATGAATACTTCCGTCGCTATGGTTAATACCACAACGTGCGGCATCGAAATAGATATTTTCTAACCCCCTTTCAAAGCCCAAAGCTGGTTGTCCGTTAACTAATTGCCACACCTCGTACGCCGTACGTGCAATTCGGAATCCCGTAGCAAACGCGTAATCTCCACGCATTTCATCGTGCTTTATCGATTTGCATTCGCTATGGTGTATTTCGAGGCGATGCGTCGGTATGGAAACGATAAAGCTTCGGACCTAATATTTCACGTTGCGGCAACGCACCGGACGTGGTGGAACACACAAAAGGGACGGGGCGAATCGGGAGGCAATCGGAAATTCCTTGATTCGAACTGCTGGCCATGTAACGCATTCCGTCGGCGTATGTTCTGTGGGATGGAAGTACGCCTGTCTCTATCGTATTGCCATTGTCTTGAAATGGGGTATTTGTAGTTTCTTCGAGGAGGATTTTCATGTTTCGCGTATGTAATTTTTATGGAATACGAACCAAAAACTACGGCCTCGCCATATTGCCATCGATCAAGAAAACAACGGATAAATGGTGCTTAATTTGTAGAAATTTACCTTTCCTGGATATTTCGCGGGCGTGAGTTTTTAGGAGTTATTTACCAGCGAAGTGGTAGTGGCGAAACGCCTTATGGGCACGTATCGTCCGTCCGTCTGTAGTGACTCTCATCTCCTAAACCGCTGAACGGATTTTATTTAAATTAAGTATTAGTGATCCTTATTATAGTTTATCGCCGAATTATTATTTTGGACTGCTTCTGTCAATTAGAACTTCCACTTTATATAAGCATTTAAATAGGCTTACACGTAATATCTCAATAAATGGCATCCGTCAAGCAACTATAAAATACCATATTTTCTCTCTCTAGCTCTTATATGATCTGTAAGTCATCGATTAAAAATGTATTCGGATAGAAGACACCTTTAACCACAAAAAAGTTGGCAAGACCAAATAATTATGACTTGTAGTTTAGGAGAGAAAAATTTAAGAGCCGACTCATGTTTCGATATCGTTTTATACGCATTTACCATAAAGAATGTCTTTAAAATCTGAGTATTTCATTTATGGAGTCTACTTTTACTTCTTGTTTTAATTAGACTTACCTCTGAAGAGGTTTATGAGCACTAAATAAGATACACGTATTAATTTGGCTTTCAGTGTAAGCGGATTCTGGTGGACCATTTTTAGGAAAGTAAGTAAAATGTCGATACTCTATCTGCTTTGAAGGTAGACGAGAAAGTTTGCACTACAAAAGAACGCCGTGTTTCGTTTTTTCCTTGGAAATAATAGGATCACAATAAGCGGATTTTGATTTATTTTTTTGCAAATTTTACACTCCGCCTTGTAAATAGCTTAACAGGAAAGAAGCACACTTCATGCGTGCATGCATGCAAGGCAGAGGCGTTCTTCACGAATTAGGTAATCATGTTAAAGAACTAATTCTACGTCTTTTCTTAGAAGCCATTTTTTTATGTCTAATATTTTTTTTACGAGATCTTACGAAAAGTTAATTTTTTATTCATAGGAAGATGGTACCACGGTGTATGTGTATTTCGGTTGTGAACAATTTATATCATTTTTAGGCTGGTTTCCAAAGGAAACATTGCCTTATGAAATGGTCCTGTGTGTGTGAATGTGTCCCTTACTAACAACTTTTGCACCAATGGACCGATTTTCATGAAACTTGGTATGAGGCTCATCCTGCCAGGGTCCACCTCCTGGGTATATTTTATTTTGCGAAGACTCAAATCCCTGGTTGGATTCCAGGAACTTATTTTCCTGTTTGTTTTACATAGGAAATCTCAAATCCATTGTGCAGAGATGTTTTCTTTAATACATTAAAATATCTTAAAATTGTGATATAGGAACGAGGTTTTTACTTTTCTAAGGGGAAAAGAATGTAAATTGTAATTCATATCACAGAATTTTGATAATTGATTGTATTTTCTTGAATTTGTACTAAAACATAACGTATTTGCGTTTTAAATTGCATTTTATCGGATTGTTGACAAGGAAACGATTATTACCGAACTAGGTTTGAGCATAGACGAGTGGACAAATGAGATATTTTCTTTTTCAATCGACTACTCTTCAGAAATGGACGGGTGATTCATACACATTAGCGCATAAACAGTAATATTTATTAAATTTGTTTATTTAAAAAAAATACCTGCAAAGTCTAATGTCAGAAAGAGATTTTGACATTGTTTTTAGTATTTTAAACCTGATAATGCTCTATTAATTTGTTTTTCGAATTTTTCTCTATCATTGATCAACTATGAACTACAAATGGTATTTATGGCATGAGAATTTCTTGTAATGATTAACACATACTGAAACATTTACTGTCAATATAAGTAATCAATTCGGGATGCAAACTTTAAGAAACCAGCATGCATTAGTCCTGGTTTGGACTTCTCGTCTTATTACCCTTTGACCCAAAAGTCCGTAGTATCAAACTCGATGAAAATCCACTGAATAGTTTCGGAGATGAGATATGCCTGGAAGTTCATTTTTAGCTTCCTTTCCAAAAAATGGAAAATCGTCTTATGAGATCGCCTCGGTGTCCGTGTCTATGTATGTGTGTGTTTGTAATTGTGTTTGTATATTTGTGTGTGTATGTTTGTGTATGCGTGTGTGTATGTGTATGTGGTGTGTATGTGTGTGTATATGTATTTGTATGTGTATGTGTATATGTGTGTGTTCTCCCTAACATCTTCATGAATGGACCAATTTCCATGAAACTTGGTGTAAGGCTAGTGCTCTCAGGGACCACCTTTGAGGCATAATTTATGCTCCGAATTTACAAGCAGGGCCGGCCCGAGCTAAGGGCGAGCCGGGCGGCTGCCCGCGGCGCCAAAGTTTTGGGGTCGCTATCCCGGTCATTTATCTATGCAAGTGAATAAATGTTGGATAGAAATTTATATCAAAGAACAGGCTAGAATATTGATGGCACTACTTTTAACTTTTTATTATCAATAGTTTTACAGAGCGTTAAAAAATTAACATGTACTTTGTAAATATTCTCAACAAAAATTAACGGAGTGCTATCTCGGCCGGGGCGCCAAAATTCATCGGGCCGCCCCTGGTTACAGGTCCCGAGTTCGATTCCAGATGAGTTTTTTCCCCATTTGATTTACATGGTTAATCTAAAAATCCGTCTTGCAGTGTTTTTTTTTTAATTTAAAATTATTTTAGAATGATGATATCGGAGTGGGATTTGTACTGTTATAATGGGAAAGAAGTGAAGATTCTTATTCTTATCGCACAATTTTGACTCTCGATCGTATTTGTTTGAATTTCTCTCAAAAACTTTCGTTTCGGCGTTTTGAAAGCAATGTTTTCGAATTGTTGCTATGGTGATGATTATTGCCGAACTCGGCCGAGCACACATTCCAGCCATGTTTCTATTCATAGCTATCGCGGTAACAATCAATCCTTAGGTCGGAATTACAGCGAAAAATATGAATACTGTACCGACTCTGTAGACAAAACTGCGGTTCTTCTTGTGTTATTCTTACGCCATCTTTGGTGAGAGAATTTTGTTTTTGGTTTTTGTTGATCTTGAATACTTATTGCTTTTCGTCTTTGCTGATAAGCACTATTATCTTCGTGGTGTCCATCCGTCCGTACGCATATCTCAGGAAAGACTTGGCTTCAGCGATTTCAACTAAATTTGGCACATAAAATATGCACATATATTAACCCCTCAACCCCGGAGGAGATTTATTAAATCCCACCCGTACGGCCGGATGAGGTTTTTAAATTTTCACGATTTCGTTGCAAAAACGTTCGAGAAAATTTAAAAAATCATAACTTTTTAAGTTTTCTCTCGATTTTTGTGATTTTTTGTGGATTACGAAAAACATGAAATTTGTAAATATCCATTTTTCGTATCATATTTTACAAACAAATATTGTTGCAGTAGAAGAGAATCGCTAATTATCCGGCGCGCGTTCGCGCTTTATATATAACATTCAGCACCGGGAAATCTATGAAAGATATTGATGTACAATCTTAATAAAAGAATAAATTAAATTAGTAACTATTTTATTCTACGAATCTACCCATATAAATCAATTAGGTGAATAGTTTATAGTATCTCAACTTTTTCATGTCTTGACTGGAAAGTTTTAAGTAAATGTAGTATTACTGATTTATTAGAAGACGATTTATTTATAATATAAACGTTTTAGTTATATAGACATTATTCTTGGTCATTACAAAAGTCACATAGAATAAATGATTATATTTCGTTCATTGGAAAGGGAGATATGACGATGCATACATCAGAAATGAATTTAGATGCAAAACACGGAAAACTTTCAAAAGTTAAACTAGCTTATGAGTTCTTTCCAAAGATTTTTAGAAGATTTACACATGCGTAATTGGATTCAGGAAGAAATGCCTTATAGTTTAGTAAACACCTCTAGTAAAATAATGTGTGAATATATGGAAGAGCTTCGCTGTTTGTGATTTTTGATGACGTGTCCTCTTCTTGCTCACTCGCTTCATTGCTGCTTTGGTTCCACTAGGTAGCACAAAAGAGAAAGCCCTTATCTGAAGAGGAAAACAAACCCTACATCTTCTTTCAGATGACAAAGAAAAGGAACCCAATTTTGTGGGTTTCCTTTCCTCAGGTATTTATGTGTCTACTTTAGAAACTGAAAGTCCGTAGGTCAGTGGTAAAAACTAAAATTCTATCACAAAACTAAATGTATATTATATGTAAACAAATAAATAAAAATAGATATGCACAATTCCTCTTCGAAAATAACAAAGGCTCCTTCTCAACTAACTTGCTTTGGGGATGCAAAAAACCTTAGTAATCCGAACCACCTCGAAGAGGACGAAATAACAGAATTGGTTGGCGTTGACGCTCTCCTATGCAATTAGGAACGAAAGATCGCGCGGTCATGAAAGCGAGTGTTTACCGAAATGATTTTACTCAACCCAGTTCCATTCTTCATGAATTGCATCGTAAACATTTCTAATAAGACGTTTTCCTTTCTTTTTTCATGCCGACGAAGACCTTTGTTGCATGACATAAGCCAAATGGCTCCACCAGGAAAAAAGAGGAGAAAAATCGTGTTCTCCTTTGAAAATATACGCAATTGCTACATTGCATTTCAAACACCAAGGAAAGGATCCTTGCCGCATTAAAAAGCAATTTTTATACGTAAAAACACCGTCATATCGTAGCAAAATTGAAAATTCCATCCCAAAATTCAACGTAGATTATATATTTTTTAAAACAGGAAAAAAATACAGGACAAGCATAGATAGGAAGTACAAAGCTTCCTCTTTCAAAATATATAAAGGTTATTTAGATTTAAAGATCTCTAGTGTCAAAAGATAAAAGAAAATACGGCTGACGCAGGACGTAATAGTACGTCTGACGGCCGATTGTACAGTTTTGGCAGAACGTAATAGTACGTCTGACGGCGTTTACGGGTTAATGACCAAAATGACATATTTGGACCGAATAGACTTAGCAGGGTTGCCACAATTGCAACATTATACATTTCGGTAATTATGAATTTGGAAGGAATTGGCACAACCGATTTAAACGAAATTTTGTATGCAACATAATATAACAAAATCAATATGTTTAGTATAAATATAGAGAGCAGGACTGCCACAACACCAGGAAGATTAAAATTTCTTTTTACACGTATTTGTGTTGAACTGTCCTCATCAATTTTAACCAACTTTAATAATTATAATGTACACATACATACAAAACCATATTAGCATATTTGAATCTAATAAGTCTAACAGGGGTGCCACAATTACAAATTAAACTCTTTCAGTAACTAAGCATTTGGAAGGAATTTGCTGAACGAATTTCAATTAAATTTTGTATATAAGATTTGTACATACAACATACCGTAATGAAATCAAGATGTTTATAGCGGAGCTACCACAGTAAAAAGTTAGGTAATATTTCTTTTACACATATTTCTAGAGAACTGACCAAATGGATTTTAACCAAATATAATATATATTATAAAGATTATATGGTTGGACAATATGAGTTCTCTCGAGGTAAAACAATCCGGAGGTAAAATAGTCCCCCAATCGGATCTCCGGGCGGGGACTGCCTTGAGGAAAACATTTGTCGAAAGTAAATTACGAATAGGGACTTGGAACGTAAGAACTATGAGAAAGGCAGGAAAGCTAGAGAACTTGAAAGAAGAAATGAGAAGAAATAGAGTTGACATTATAGGGCTAAGCGAAACTAGATGGGAGGGAGAAGGACAGTTCGACTCGGAAGAATTCACGGTAGTTTATTCTGGAGGAAATAGTGGGGAAAGGGGAGTAGCTCTGGTACTTAGGAATGATATGATGAAAAGCGTGACAAAGATAATAGCAACGAACGATAGACTGATGGCAATAAAGCTAAAAGCAGTCCCAGTGGACATGCTGATAATCCAGGTATATATGCCAACGTCAGCTCATGACGATGAAGAAATAGATGAGATCTATGAGCAAATTAATGAAATTTACGAAGAAGATGGAAGAGGAAAGGTAAACTGCATAATAATGGGAGATTGGAACAGCATAGTCGGAGAAGGACAGGAAGAAAATGTTGTCGGGCAATACGGACTTGGGAAGAGAAATCGAGGAGGGGAGAAACTCGTAGAATTCTGCATCAATAATGACCTTGTAGTGACTAATACATGGTTCAAAAACCATAAACGAAGGTTATACACATGGAAAAGCCCAGGAGATAGAATGAGATGCCAAATAGATTACATCCTTGTAAAACAAAGATTCAGGAACAGCATAAAGAACGCCAAGGCATTGCAAGGAGCGGACATTGATTCAGATCACAGCCTTCTAATAGTTGACGTGAGTACAAAGCTCAAACAAATAAGAAAAACGAGAAGAGAAAGACAGACCTGGGACCTAGAAAAACTGAAAGAAAGGCAGGAGGTAGTCAGCATGAAGTTGGAAGATAACCTAAGAAAGTTGGAAAACAAACCGAAGACCGTTGATATAGAATGGGATGAAATTAAAACCAGTATCAAGGATACCTTGGATAAAGAGATTGGAAAACAAGAGAAGAAAATCAGAAAACCATGGATCACGAAGGAAATGCTGGAGAAAATGGATGAGAGACGAAAATGGAAAAACGTTAACAGTGAAGAAGGTAGAGCCAACTATAGGCGTATAAACAATGAGTTGAGAAGGGTAACAGATAAATCTAGAGAAAATTGGATAAAAGGGAAATGTGATGAAATAGAACAAATGGAGAAGTTAGGACGGTACGATATGATGTACGCTAGGGCACTGGAATTAGAAGATAAGAAGTCTAATGGAATTTGTGGTAAAGGAATTATGAATACGGATGGGAAGATAGTCTCAGAAACAAAGGATGTAGCACAGGTATGGGAAGAATACATTAAGAAATTATACGGCAAACAGGCAGGAGAGGGGAAAATAGAACTGGAAAATGAGAAAAACATTGAAGAAGACAACTTAGGACCAAGTATTATGGAGAGCGAAGTAGAAAAGGCGATAGTGGAACTAAAGAAGGGGAAAGCCACGGGCAGCGATGGAATACCGGCTGAGATACTTAAAATCATAGGATCAGAAGGACTAAAAGCGATCACGAAATTAATTAATAAGATTTACGACACGGGAGAGTGGCCTCAGGATTTCCTAGAAGTAACAATGATCCCTCTAAAGAAGAAGCCAAAGGCAATGCAATGTAAAGATTACAGAACTATAAGCCTTCTGTCACACACATCGAAGATCATCACGAGGATTCTTAATAAAAGGCTGGAGAAAAAGGCAGAAGAAATAATAGGGGAAGATCAATTCGGTTTCAGAAAAGGACGAGGAACTAGAGATGCTATAGGAGTAGTTAGAATCATATCAGAAAGGGCAATAGAATACAGTCAAGATATCTGCGCATGTTTCGTAGACTGGCAGAAGGCCTTTGATAGAGTAAATTGGGTAAAGTTGATGAAGATATTAAAGGATATAGGTGTAGACTGGAAAGACAGGAGACTGATTAGGAATCTATATGAGAATCAAGTTGTAAAGGTTAGGTTTGAGAATGTGGACACCTGCGGAATAAATATCGGTAGAGGAGTAAGACAAGGCTGCTGCCTATCGCCAACCCTATTCAATATATATGGAGAAAGTCTAATGCAAGAAGCTTTAGAAGGTACAGGGGATTTCAAAATTGGAGGAAGGATTATAAGAACAGTAAAATACGCAGATGATCAAGTACTTCTAGCAAGAAAGGAAGAGGAGCTACAAAAAATGATAAATAGACTAGTGATAACAGGTAGAAAATACGGTATGGAAATAAATACAGAAAAATCCAAGGTCATTCGAATATCGGGTAAAGAAGAGAATCTGAACATAACTATTGGGGGAAAGCCATTAGAACAAGTTTCAGAATATAAATACCTTGGAAGTATCATAACACGAGAGGCAAAATGTACGGATGAGATCAAAACTAGAATAGGAAAAGCAAAAGCGGCTTTCAGGAGAAAGAAACAACTACTTACAGGGAATATAAGGGAAGATACCCGCAAGAAGTTGATAAAATGCTACGTATGGAGTATAGCATTGTATGGGGCAGAAACATGGACGCTAAGAAAAAATGACATCAAATACTTGGAAAGCTTTGAAATGTGGACTTGGAGGAGAATGCTGAAGATAAAATGGACAGATAGGATGAAAAACGATGAAGTGCTACGAAGAATAGGAGAGAAGCGAATGATTATGCAGACTATCAGAAAGAGGAAGGCTAACTGGGTTGGACATTACATGAGGAGAGAGAGTATGATTAAAGATGTGTTAGAAGGAAAACTAGATGGGAAAAGGGAAAGAGGTAGGAAAAGGTATCAGCTGATAGACGATTTGAAAGGGAAAGAGAGTTATCAAGATATGAAGAGGACAGCGGAAAATAGGAGTACATGGAGAACCAGGTTTAACCATGAATAATCACGGACCTGTCTACGGACAGACTACCTATGATGATGAATATATATTGAATCTTTATATAAATAAATAACCTAAATATCAAATTTCAACCCGATCGTTTAAACTGTGCTACCACAATATCCAGGTTAGAATTTTTGTAACCATGAATGTCGAAGGTATTGACTGGACGGAATTTTAAAGAAATTTAGTTTGTCCCTTCTCAAATGTCAAAATTTAATTTCAGATCTATGCGAACATGTATAACATGTCATTTCAACACCTTTGTTTCTTGTTAGAATGGAAAAACGAGATATGTTTAGAATGGATCAAAAAGACAGGGCTACCACAATATAGGAAAAAATAATTTTCTGGCTTCTAAGCAAATACATTAGTATACGATTATACTATGGCAAATTTGACGAAAAGCACTTTTGCACTACACCCATACTTCTTATATATTAAAATTGTATTGAAAGGAAAGTAGGCTGATTAGTTCTTTTCAGAACTACTTGCTTAGGGTATATGCATCATTCATATAATTTTCTTACTGCTCTTTGACTTAAAAGACCTTAGTACAATATTTCTTGAAAATCCTCTCAAAAGTTTCGGAGGTGGAAGATTAAGACAGACAGACTGACATAGTGTCACCATAAGGCGTAGTGGAGTGGTTCGAATGCTGACTTTCCACGTAGCGGGCCCGCGTTCAAATTGCGATTGTGGTTGTTTGTAAAAAACTTACTTTACCTTCGCTTTGCATCTTCTTATCTGATTGTTTCCAACACATAAACCGTTATATCTTAAGTTCTTTGGCAGATATGATTTTCAAATTTGGTATTTGGTATGATCTCTCTTGAATACATATAAACGTATAATGTAACGCCCCGAGTTCGGTTCCAGGACCGTTTTGTTCCTGAATTTGAATAACGGCGTAGTTTGTATTCTCATTTAAAATTACTTAAAATAATCGTACAAATTTTGGATTTAAAGCAAAGTATGCATAAAAGATTGAAAACTCATTTTCTTAGAGTCGCTTTTCAAATACGCGTTTAATCGTGCCACAAATTTGTTTTAAACGCGGAAAATAAACGTTTTTAAAGTGAAAATCTTTCGTCGTCATTGTGAATCGCATTGTTGCCGATTTCGCGAAATTGCGTACTTACATAGACTGTCTGGGATTAAAAATTCCACAGTTTCGCGTAAAATTTACGCTATTTTTAGTTGATACCATGTTTTTCCTCCTTTCTCCTTGTCGTCCACGTCTCAGCGCCATAAAGAGCTATATAGCATTTTGCTAATTTATTCCTTGATTTTTTCAGTATACCCGTTTATATTCATATCTTTTACACTTCAAATGATGACGAACTAAGCCTTCCAAAATATTTGATACCACTATGATTAGTAACAAGATTTACTTATTTTCGGTATGTCTCCCAGAACCTTTGTTTCCAACGACACCCTGCCTATGATTTCTTCACTTCGTAAACAATTGACTCTCCTTGCCTCCAATTTCGCCCGTTCTGAACTCCTCCCATTGCTTCGAGGAAATCGAGGAAATGCTTTTTCCCCGAATGAAAATGTCCTCGGGAATTAAAAAAACAGAAACAAATTCCGCGTTCTCAATTAACGGAACCCTCGGTGAAACAACAAAGAGGATGCCAAAGGGCTATTACACCACTTTCTCCCTCCCCCTTCTTCTCTCCCTCCCTTCCCCCTCCCTTCCCCCTCCCTTTCCCCTCCCTTCACACGCTTCCATCTCCTTCACCACCTGAAGCTTTCAGCAAAATCTGAAGAAATTTTCGAGCGGTGCGTATCTCCTCGGGGCGGGTTTTTTTGGAACCCCTCCCCTACACCACGGGCAATAAAGACGCAGGGAAGTTCTCGGAAAAAGATGTTATTTGAGATAGCTTTCATTTGATATAAGGGAGAAAGAGGGAATGAGCCTTTAGTGACGATGTGAAAGTAAATTTCAAAGTGTCTGCTGCTGACAGGTTGATGATTTTTATTTCGCCGGACTTCACATGTGTATTGTTTCCGCGCGTAATCTTTGCATAGGTGATACAAAGAGGGGGAGAGGGAGGGAAAGGGAGGAAGATAGGAGGGCGAGAGATAGAGAGGAAGGAAGGAAGAGAGACACGAAATAAAAGGTGAGATATGTCGAAAGAGGGGCAGACAGACGAACTACTGTATTCGGTCGAAATTGAGACTATTTGATTCCTTCTTACCTTGAACCCTTCGTCATATGGTATAGTTTACATTATAAAGTTGGGATATATTACATCAGTTGTGAGAGGCAATGCAACATGGAGTTATGACAGATTAATGTATACAGTAAAGTAAGCTAGTGAATATTTTTGGAGGGATGAGTAAGAAGAGTATGAAGGATGAACAGTGCGATGGCATATAAGAGAGAGGGTGTTAGAAAAGTGAGAGGAAGGGAGAGAGGGTGGAAGGGAGAGTGGAGGAGAGAGGGAGGGAGGAGAGAGAATAGAAAAGAGAGAGGAGTAGAAAGAGGAAGAAAATGAACAGTGCGATGGCATACAATAGAGAGTCTATGAGAAAGTGAGAGGAGAGCGAGAGAGAGAGAGAAATATAGGCAATGATAAAGATAGTGGCTGAGCAAACCTCATTAATATCCATTTCTGGTTTAATTTGGGAAGTTTTCACTTTTCGTGCTCTATCTTCCGTATGATAAAGTGGCCGTATCCTTGGCTAATTTGTTTGCGCGTGTGCGTAAGAGACATTCGGCGTTAAATTTTCTACGCAAAGAGACGGGTTGCGTGTAAAATGAGGTAGCGAAACTATTTTTTTAGGAGTGGCCGAGTGAATCTTAATAAAGACGGATGATTCTCAATTTAATTATTTTAAAGCTTATTACCACGGGTGGCAACTAATTTTGTTGCATATATTGCATGATATCCATCTGAAACAATTCACAAACGACGGTACTCCTTTAAACGCTATATGCAATTCCGTCTAGTGATATCGTTATGGATAATTAAAAATTTATTATGAATACGTATATATGAAGAATTCATAAATTATTTGTTGCTGCACATTAGTTTTAAGGAATTTATTCGCTAAAATTGTCATATTTGAATAAGAGGTTTATTTTATATTTTTCTCCGTTGTTTATATGGTAGTTTAAACGTTTTTCAAATTAATCTTTAATAAAGTTAGCCAAAATGTCGGTGCAATTCACTAATACGCACTTTTTACCCATGATTTTTTATAAGAATAATGAAAGAATTCGGTTGAAGTTGTAAAGATTTTATGAAATTATTGACCAATCCATTTCAAACAGTTGATATATTGCCAATTAAAATACCTATAAAGCATTATCTTATCAACGATGAAGATGAAAGAATACATCCTCACAATTCAAATCATAGCCATTATTAAGGGTATGTATTTATATCCAAAGGTAAAAAATTTGAGCAATCAAATCGATGTTTGGGCTATCCTATATGTAAACATTGTTTGGAAAGAATTCCTCGAGATCCTTCCTCAAAATTATTCTTGGGGTCGCGCCATATTCTCAGATATTTTCCATGCTTTCAGGGAAGGAAGAGGGAATGCAAACATCGACTCACGTGTCATCTCGATGGATACAGGAGTCTCGGCGAGTTTGTTCTGTAGTTGAATGAAAGTGAATACGTTCGTTATGTAACTTAGACATAATCGAGGTTCGTTCGTAATAGTTTCACTAATTTTAAAACTTACTTTCGTCGCACGAACAAGATTATCAGCAACTTCAGCTACCATTTTATCGTATGTGCCTCTCCAACAAAGGCAATTTACGAGGTAAAATCGAACCCGAGACTCTAGCATTTACGGAAATGCTACATATCTAGTTGCAAATTTTGGAATTAATTGAATTGGCACCAAATGCGCTCTTAAATGAAGGAATTGTTTTAGTGTAATTCTACGCTTGCAAATTAACCCTATAAGCCAAGAAAATTTTGGTAAATACAGATGCGCATTTAAACCGCAAAGCACCCGCCGTCAGTGGTACTTAACCGATAGCAGCGCGTGGAATTTAAGAATATACTATTGGTTAATCACCTCTGATGGCGGCTTATTTATAGACGAAATGCGCATCTGCTTTTCCCAACCTTTTTATGGCTATTAGAGCAATCATATATATGACCTTGGTTCGGGCATTATGACGAGATCATCAATTCCTTTTTTATTTAATACCGCACGTTTCCAATCACAGCGGAATGTAAATATAAAAAAATATCCAAGCGGTAGACACCTGTTCTAGAAAATGACTACAGCAAAAACGAAATTCCCGACGTGTTACTTTCGCTGAAATGAAGAACGACGGGTAAAAAAAATACGATCAAGTCGAAGAAAATCGGAAAGTTACGGGAAACGATTGGAAAGGAGAAAGGTTAGTTAGTTCGGCAACTGAAGGAGGAGAGTGGGGTTGGGTTGGGTTGGGTTGGGTTGGGTTGGAACTGAGAGAGGAGACTGGGAAAATAGAATAAAAGGCTCAAATGGAGACAGAAAAACATCTGAAGGAATCAAAGTAGAGAATAAAGGAGATAGGAGGAAAAAAATTAAAGATATTGGAAAGGTCAATAGAGCCGCCGTTAACGGACAACTGCAAATAATTGAACCGCTTCCCGTTATGATTCGAACTTTTTACGAATGCCGTATTAACGATTAGTTTTAATCGGGTTCTTTAAGGACATTCGTGTGGAAAGACTACGCAGGCTTCGCAGAATATTTTTATGACTATTATTTTTAGAACAAAGGCTTTGTCAGATTTTATAAACAAATATGCACTTCAACTGTTTTACTAACTGATCTAAAACGAACATATATAAGGTACCATTCATATTTTTGATTCGTTTGACAAAAATCTTGAATTTATTTTTAAGTTATCTACATTTTCATAAACGTTCGCGTGTATAGTATTATTTCATTTCTTAGTTTATTTTTAAACACGGAATTGGTTTTTTAAAACGATGTAGTCCAGGTCATTATGTAATTCATCCAGAATTGAAATTTCTTATTATGTACTTATTTTAAATACGTATGGATATTCCATGCGATAGTCTTCCATAGACGTTGAATATCACAGGGGACCCTTTAAACGTTTTTGTTGACGTGCCCCATCAAGGATCTTTTTAATGGTCGAATACCTTCTCGTATATTTTAATGTGATAATGAAATGAATAACACTTGTGTGAAAATAGGTAACTCATATTTGTAACACTATGATTTACAATTTGGAGTAATTTCTGTTTTTAGCGTTGTTCTTCACCGTAGCACCACAACTTATGATTCTTACGCCATGTATGTAAGTAGAGAAATATTGGTATTTAATGCTTTTGTGTAACCATTTAAAACACTGACAGTACCCCCAGGGGTACGCCTATCCCCTGTCAGCTGATTGCATTCTGACTAATTTGAGCATTTTGTTATTAATTTAGGGATTATTTAGTTGTATTTCCTACGATTGTCACAAAACGCCGTACATTGTTCTATTTCCACCATATTTCAAAGACTAGCAGATCGGAGGTAGAAATATTGAATCCTGGACTCTCGATGTCGTCATCAAAACGCAAAAAAATTATCCGCTTGTTCGTTTCTACCAGGGTACTTATCGAAAGGACTCGATTAAAACGGACTCAGAACGCTAAAATAGCACGAATTCGTCGCCGCGGATCTTGAATCTGGTTGCAAGCACAGCAGGTGCTCATTTCGATTTAAGAGTCCTGCGTGGGATGAAACTTTAATGGGTTTCTCTTTCCGATTTTACGCCGCGAGCGCACATGGGTTGTTTCATGGGCCCTTAAAAAAAATCACTGCGAATATAAATGGAAAGGACAGTGTTCCGACTCTGTTTGTGACTTTGCGCCCTGTAAAGCTTTTCGAGCTATATACCCGGTTTCTAGGATGGAAAAACGTGTTTATTTCTTCAAAAACTATATCCGAAATTTCGACAAAAAAGGAAAAAATCTCTATTTGCATCTGCATTATTTGTAAATGGAAATACTAAGAGCTTTAAATTTTGTAAATGTTGATGTTACTGTTTTCATTTTCTAAGCGGTTTCACCAACTAAACAGAAATAACTTAATTGATAATCTACATAATACATATGGTTAAAAAACTATGAGAAAGAGCAAATTTGTTAAAATTTATTAATGACACTCGTGTTTTTTTTAGAAAAATATCCCTGAAACAATATATGTATACATTATATATTATATATATATAATTTTATATATAACTATTATATATTATTTATTATATAATATTAATATATATCTGTCATCATGGCGATGAAAGATAAAAACAGAAATTATTTGAAAATATCTATCGTTTTATTCTTTTTTGCGTCAGGATGACTTCTCATAAAAATCGTAAACTTATACATTTTCTAAGTTCGGTACAGGCAGACCTTTCTAATCCATTAAATATCCATAGCGATTCAATTTAAAATTAGAGAATTTTATATTAGAATGAAATAAAGGTGTTCAAATTTCAGTCAGGAAAATAATTGTAAGAAAAGCCTAGAATTCTCAGGATTACCCGAGAGATCGGGAAATGTGAAAAGATGCGAAAAAATAAATCGGTAATGGACAGTGAAAGGAGAAACTATTAGCTCTCGACGTCCGATTCAATTGGATAGATCCCATGAGACATCGACAGGCATAAGAGGAAGCCCAGGAGATATTGGAAGAGGGTATTAGGAAATTCATAGAATTGCGTGTTTTGAGAATAATCGGAGTGACATGGGAATGACCTTCTAGCGTTGGGTCGAGAAAGGTTAGCTCTTGCCATTCTTTTACGGCTCTTTAGGATTTTTATCCAATCAATTTATTATTATCCTCACAACGTGTAATCAAAATAGCATGCATTTTTCCCGATTTTTCGACTCACAAAAAATTTAAAAATAAAATAATGTATTATTGTTAATCAAATAAGAGAGGGTTGATGTGTACTTAACGCCCGTTGGGTAATGCTTTCATAAATATGGATATAAAAAGGCGGCATGGAAAACGCAAAAAAACGTCAATTCGATTTACTCAAATTTACAATAAAATCAACGTTAGCATTAAACACATTTGACAGTTTTGATTTCGCAATTCTAAAGTCACGATTTTCAGTTACATTTTGAGTAAATTTCAAACATCAATATGCGAAATCGATTTCCTTATTTTAAAACGAATCGAGCATTTTGATTTTGTGTTTGTATAAAATACTGGTTTAAATTTGATTTAAAGAAATTTGAAGAGTTTATAAACAAAATGATAAGATATAAGCAGTTAAATGCTAGACCGTTGATAAGATTACAGAGATAGGAATTTGAATTTGAATCAGAATGGTATTTTGGTCGCAATGGCAACGTCACCATTGGAAATAGATGTAAGAGGTCTTCATAGATAGGTGTTTTATAGCTCGTTTCTCGCGTGTGCGTCGTCATGGCTACAACTCGTGCATTTGGCTCCCATCTATTTCTAGTACTATTGATGGTCGCAGCATAGCCCGTTTAATTACGCACTTGCACAGTTTGGAACTTCACCCGTACACAGAGCTTCTTAATATTGATTCCAGTCTAAGGAAATTCTATTTATAACTTGCATGTTGCTGAGATAGAATGCTGCACGGAAAACTCGATGTTGTTTTGTCAACTTCAAACCTGAATTATAATTTAAAATGTATACTAATTGCGTTATAAAATCTTCCTATGCTGCAATTCACATCCATGCAAGTTAAACCGGGCGAACGTACGTACATGGAAATTTGCATTCGTCAAATAAACAAAGCGCTAAATTGAAAACTTTATTTATATAACACAGAACAAATTTAAGTGTAAAAGTTTTCATCATGTTTGATAAAAGATAAAATGAATTTTCGCGAATTTTTATCCAAATGGAAATGTCGCAAGAAACAGAGATTAGATAATCGGCCGCTTCTTTGATAGCTCCATCACGCGTTCGAAAATTGCGGTCGATATCCTTTCGAGAGCCCTTAAGAATAAAACAGGTCCGCGCAAAAAAAATGACCGGCATTTTCCTCTTTTTTTAGAACGTCCCGGACGTGATTTTTGCACCAGAGGAGCCGTGCCTAATGCGAAAACCCATCCGACCCAATCTGAAAAAACGTAATAAAAAAGCGATTCGAACCCGGACCGTGAGGCGAAGGTAACCAATTTTCCATCGCGACCCCTTTAACGAATCCTGTCCGCGAGAGCGATTAATTGGCACCGGACAAACTCCTTCCCCTTCTCGTCGCGTAGTGATTGCGACACGCCAACGACGGACGATTCTTTCCCTCGCTTCGATTCCTATTTCGGTGCGAAATTCAATTTTTTTCACGATCCACGTAATTCCGGATCCCTTGGCCCGGAAAAGCAACAGCCCTTTTCTCCCACCCGACCCCTAACCCTAGTCTTCCGAACCTTCCTCTAAACTCGAAGCCTCTTTTTTCCTACCCTCGGCCTTCGTCCCATCTTAGCCACGGTGTCTTATTTCCGATACGTGAGGATCCCGGGATGTCGTATAGTTGCGAAGCGTCCCGCGATCGATACTCTAAAGTGCCACGACGGATCTTATCGCCGGGGACCTGTTATTGCCAGTGGAGAAAAGCTTCCTGGACGGGAAAGGCGCCCAGTGAGCGAATTTGGTTTTCAGAAGGACGTGCGACGCGGCGAGAAAGAACGGCGGTGGAGTTTGTTTTTCCGACGGTGGACGTTAAAACGTACTCTCGAGTGGAAAATGGATGTTTTGTTGCGGTCTATCTCGCTGACCACTCCGCTTCGAAAAACAAAATTGCGCGCGTATTTTAGTTCCATTTTTGGGCTTTCTTTACCGGCAAACGATAGTGGCGGAACGCCTTACGGGCACGTCTCCTCAGTTCGTCCGACCATTCGCGTCTTTCATCTCGGAAACTACTGCGGCTGTTCGTGAAATTTGATGCTCACGACTTTAGGGCAAAGAAAATGAGAAAATTATGCAAATTTCAAACTGGAGAACTTTTCTGTTCCTTGCTGCGGCTCGAATGCGAATTTTTGTCTCAACTATGTCGATTGAGATTTTGTGTGAATACTTTGTTTTTGTGAAAAGAGCCAAGATTTTTTGTTCATTGAGGTATTATAGAACGCCGTTTCTAAATTTTTGTTTTTTTTTACAAAAAAATAGGTCCAAACTTCTGGGAAAAATTAGTTTTTTCCCAATTCTGACCTTAATAATAATAACCTTCTATAACATCCATTTCATTAATATGTCCCTTATGTCTCCTCGAGTTTGGCATGCCTGCATTATTCTTGCGTGATCTATGACGACAGTATTTCAACCGGAGACAATATATAAATAATTTATGGTTGAACGTTGACTTTTAGTTTTCGACTTAAGACGTTTTTCTGTTGAATGGTCTTTATCAGCGAGAGGACTTGTTTAAATTAAATGCTTTGGAGGAAGATAATTAAAACACATTTATAATATGCTAAAATCCTACGTTAATATTACAACGAAAAGAAAAAATCTGCAATGGGAATGCAGATTTTCGCATCACAGTCGGTATAACTGAACGATAAAACATCACCTGAGGACATTTGGGAGAGAAATTAAGCATGCCTGCTCAGCCTCGCTCACTTCCATTCGAACACAACTGAATATTTATGCGGAAGCGATTATGTAACAATCGCGAAAAATATGGGCGCCGGATGAAAAGTGGGAGTTAATTTGATGAGTACAGTCCGTTTGGTGAACGATGAAACGTGATTCGGCGAAAGATTGGATGGAGACAGTGATCTCATCAAGCGCGCGAGAGGAAGAATTGGGTAATTTAAAAAATAGCAAAAATTAAGAGATCTTTAAAGTTCATGAACGCAGTCGGAGGTAGATGAAGAAAGGTTTAGAGCAGTTCGACAGCTTTAGGATGCGTTCTGAGGAGAGGAGAACTTAAGAGAGTTCGGACCTATAGTAAAATAAAAGCCGAGAGAAGACTAGATGAAAAGACAGTCTTTAACCGAGGGTCAGAAAAAAGTGACTGGCAAAAACATTCGTACCCACCGTTTTATTGTCTGGGTCTTAGAATAGAACTCGAAGAGGACTGGTATTCTCTTGTTATAGGAAACTTTGCGGACGTAAGGGGAGAGAGGAAAAGGTTTGGAGAGTAAGAAAACAAACAGGAAGAAGACAAGAACGTAGTTTGAGGAAAGAAAGGTTTAATCAATGTGATTAAAAGGAAGACAGAAGCAAAGGCTAGGAAAGGTTTCGGAAGTTAAGTAAGTTAAAATGCTAGGAAAAGAGGCGCAGATTTAAGAAAAGGGCTAATTTGAAGGAAGAAAGCATTTAAGAGAAGATGTGTCGTGGTTGGACATATAATTAGACATGTTTAACAATCGACTCACGGACACTAATTTGATGACGAACACTTAATATGCGTAACAATACGGATATTTATTAACGTAATAGCTAACTACTGAAGTCTTCCCTACGTTACGTTATCCGCGTAAACTTCGAAAGGAAATTAATTGAACGGATCCCATTTAATTTTAGTGAAGGATTTTAATGGTCACTTTATTTAATTGGCATATAGAAACTTTTAAAGCCGGCTAAAATAAAATGCCTGCATATTTCGCGAAAACCTGCATTAAAAGTTCCAGCAGTATTAAAAGAATGTCTCCATTCAAAGTAATAGGAGTAGCTAAGACTAATTTTTAAAGGGTACCTTTAATGTTAGTAAGAAAAAAAATTGAAAGTTTTGTCGTATATTATACACGAACAAATTTTGAAAACTTCATGCCTTAAAATAAAATTTAGTTAAGAGCAAATAAACGTCACATAGGCATTTTTATCTTCTTTATACGTTAAAAAAATGTTCTTCAAATGTTGTTCCATTCAATTTTAATGGGAGGATAGAATATACTTAACTGTGTACGTACTCATTTCTACCCTTTTTTAAAAATATTTCTCTCACATACTAGCTCTCTCTCTCTCTCATATCCTACTCATTAACCTAGAGCAGGCATGTCATACTGGTGGCCCGCGGGCCACATGCGGCCCTTGTTGTACCTTGCTGCGGCTTGAATGCTAATTTTTATTTTCTATAAATACTTAATATTTGAGAAAAGTAAACATGATTTTTCCATATTTATTGATTTACAAGAAGCGCGTTTGTAAATAATTTTTTTAATTGCAAAACAGGCGCCCAATTTTCTAGTTATAGTCCAATTTTACAAATATGACCCTCATTAAACAACTGTAATCCTAATTCGGCCTTTTTATAGCATCCATCGCTTTAATACGGCCCTGATGCCTCTTTGAGTTTGACATGCCTGACCTAGAGTACTCGTATTGTAAGCCTATACGGCTAACGACGCCAATATTCGCACTTGAGGTCTTCACAGTTCATAGTATCAGCGAAAAACATGAAAATTTTCCATAAATTACCTAAATCCCTATGTTAACTGGGTGAGAAATTGGAAGAGGTTTATTAAGAATTTAAATTCGGTACTTGCTGTATTTTTAATTTTAAAAGAAATTTTTTTCCCGAATTACTATTATTATTTCTTTCGGCTCATGATAAAAATGGAATATTTTTGAATTAATGAATATTAATTTTATTAGATTTAGTAAACCGTAGGTAAATATAAACATCATTGTTTAAATTCTCAAGTGTTATTAAAGTTACGCCTACCCAGTACATATTACCAAATCTGTTCTCAGAGAGCTGTTTTCTAAATTCACTTTAATACTTTAATACTCAAAAATCATTAACAAATTTACCGACAAAATAACTAACAGATCTACCAACTTTGGTTAGCTTTTTTGGATCATCTTTAAACCTTTCTTCATCGATGTTCATGCAGTTGTTTGTAAAGGATGAGTGTCCATAAGGGCCTTTTCTGGCCCCAGAATTGGTGGAAAAATAAAATATAATTTTTCCTGATTTAATCATTCCACACGATAGTTTAATATTGTATCTGTTATGATATGGAAGAATTTAAACTAATTTAGATTGTTTTGAAATGGTTTCATAGCTTCAAACTCGACTCTGATAGCACGTTTTACGAAATAATAGACAAATTTTGCAATTTTCCGAGTAATTACATATCGACCGCATTGAGGCACTATTTTCTCCGTTGGATATGTTGTGTAAATAGACAACATAAACATAATGTCAAATGAAGAAAGTGGTGCTTCAATGCGCTCATAGTTAAAAGTGAATTTTTCGCTCTTACGCGAGTGTTAAACGTAGTTCGGACTGACTAGTTTATGGGGTGTAGTTTAAAAATAAACAAACCAAAAAGTACACGAAAATGTGAAATAAGAATAGTGTCATTCATAACAACATAAATACTGCAAATAATTACAGAAAATACAATGACAATATGATATAACAATGCTGAAGATATAATTAGCAATAGCAGGTGAAGTGAATTAGTTACATTGTTGTAAATATAACTTAATTTTATAAATAGTTGGGTTTCTACCGTCATAGTACAATAAAAGTAGAACCAAGGTCACAAAGAGGTTATGAAGATTACGCCTTTGACGCTGCTGAGACATGGCCAGATGCTGAGGAAGATTCAGATTAACCATTACTATGACAGTTATTCACTGGTCATTTATTCGTATTTTGTTTTGTATCACATATTCCTATCGTAATAAACAATATATTATGAATTTCCAACATTACAAGCGTAACTGTTATTCATTTTTCATTCAAAGCGCCAATAAATTGTATTCATTTTATTCCTGCACAGAAGAGTTCTCAGATCTATAGTTTCCTTATATACACGGATTTCGGAAAAAAATTGTGATTACTACTTCTGATAGTACCAATCTGTTTATTCTCATGGAAAACCTAATAATCTAGGTTGGGCCGGAAAAGGCCCTTATGGAAACCCATCCTTTACTTAAAAATTACCATCCGAAATTATGCAAGGTTTCCCATTGATGCAACCGTCAACCACTGTTAAATTATCCGAAATATAGTTCTCGCCTTTCTCGTCACGTCTCTTACATCATGGGCTCCTCTTACGGGGATACACCGTGTCTATAGTTTCTGAAGACCCTAAATTAAGAGACCGCCTACTATGGCATGCGTGCCAAAAGGTAGCGTATTTCAGAGAAGAGTAACAAATTCTGGTATATCAGTGAGTAGTTACAAAAAATACGCATTTAAAAATAATTTTATTTTTATTCCAATTGTTTCGTGATGATGTCACGTTATGTTCAGGTTGTCTTATAATATAACTATCACTTTTCCTAAGCATTATATGCGAAACGAATTTAACGGTGACGGGAGCGAAGTGTCACAGATTGTAGATATCTAAATTGAGGTATACTTGGGCATCCGTGCATCGGTTTTACAAAATACCATATAAAGAGTATTATGTCAAAAGGACTTTTGATACATGAGTATAAATTGTTATGTGCGGTTTTTAAATGCTAGAAAATAACCGAGAACGATAAATTTGAAGCGTATCCCTCGTTTTGAAAGTTCTCTTCCATCTTACAGACAGCAACTTCGTGCTGGGAAACGCACAAGTGGCTTCGTCGAACTCTGGGAAGTCCGGCCCGGGAGGCGGAGGCACGGGGCAGCGCTGGCCCATCGTCTATTGCAGCGACGGATTCTGCGAGCTGACGGGATGGGCCCGGGCACAGATAATGCAGCGCGGAGTGGCGTGCAGGTTCCTCCACGGACCGGATACGTCGGAGGACGGACGCCGGCAGATCGACGCCGCCCTCGCCTCAAAGGCCGAGCTCAAACTGGAGATCATATTCTACAAGAAAAATAGTGAGTTCGGAGAACCTTTTTTTTTATCCTCCTTGCACCGACGGAATGATTGGCAGTGGGCGGTAGAAGCCATGCTCTCGAGAATTTCCTTTTGCTGATTGGGAAATGTAATATGTTTTAACACACGGTTTTGTCCGTTAACGGTAGATACGGTTTATCTTAGACACAAAACTTAAACAAAATTCGTTGATTTTAGTTAGGGATAACATACTAAGCTTTCCTGATTTTGATGCAGGGTGCGTTGCTGCGGTTATATTCTTTAAAAGACTGTAAATAAAATGAATCATTTGTGTACTAGAATGTTATAGTATGTCCCGGCATGAAAGCTTGGAATTGCTTGTTTTCAGATAAGATAAGGAATCAACGTGTTAAAATGATTTTACATCTGTGATCTCGCCTGCACTTAAGAGTTTCTCATCTATTCATCGTAAAGAGGGAATTTCTGTGCTCTTGTAGAAAATTACTCAGGTTTAACGGAACTATGGTGTAAGATACGCTATAGAAACGAGTGCCCTGATCTATAAATGAAGTCCATGTCGCAATCGTTTCCACTGCGCATTTCTAACGAACATCACGTCGCTAAGCTGATGCGTTTTCATGTTAAATATTTTTAGATATATGCTTTCAAAACGTTCACGTTACGAATGATATAGTTAACTCTTATGTCCATTGAACGATTTAATAAATCAGCTCCCAAATTCAGCATCAAATATACCACATCGTCCGTGTTTACCTACTCAATAGATGGTGAGAGCATTCCTGTTTCGGAATCCGTGAAATACCTCGGGGTAACCTTGAATCGTGACCTGTCTTGGGACACCCACATAAGACGAGTGATAGGTGCGGCAAATAAGAAGTTGGCTTTTGTGCGTAGGATAGTCAGGAAAAGCACGGAAAAGGTTAGAGAATCCTGTTATTTATCGTTGGTTAGACCTCAAATGGAATACGCAGCAGCAGTTTGGGATCCATATCAGAGGGGACTCATAAAGGATTTAGAAAAAATACAGCGGCGAGCAGCTAGATTCGTGAAAAAGAATTAAGATAAAAAACAGAGCGTTACGTTACTCATTGAAGAGTTGAGTTGGCCATCGTTGAAAGATCGTAGATTACAGGCGAGACTTAAACTTCTAGATAAATATAGGTCGGAGATATTCGTAAATGAAATGAAGGATATTATTCGACAACCAACATGTATCGGACGGAGGGATAATGAGGACAAGATTCGCGAAATAGATAGTAGGACGGAGAGGTATAAGGAGTCATTTTTCCCTAGGACAATACGTGACCACAATAGATAAGTGAATAATAATTAGTAAGGAACTTGGTGCGCGGCACCCCCTGCCATCCACCGTCAAGGTGACTTGCAGGGTAATATGTAGATGTAGATGTAGAAATCATTCTGTCCCAAGTCGTAATTCACTGATCCTTTATTCTGAATAAAAAGACTTCGAAGTATAAATGTTTACCATACGCGGACGCGTACCGGAAAATGTGTAGGGCCCCCCGCCTAAACGAAATTGAAGTCTAGGAAAAAATTTAAGGGTCTCACGAAAATAATTCGGGCCCGCTTTGGCCATGAAGACTCCCGCCGCGCGGGGGTTGCGGAGGTGTCCGGTATACCACTGACCATACGCAACCGTTTTATAGCTGCAGGCAGTGCCGTAACTAGGGTATGGCGAAGGTGGCATTTACCATAGGCGCTGTCCTCAAAAGACGCAAAACTTTACCGCAAAACATGCCAAAAATTAATTTTACCATAAATAAGTATTAATATAATACTTAAATGTTTAATTCACTCTTAACTAGATGCTACTATTCTCTATTAAAATGCAGGAAAAATAATATACCACATAACGAAGGTATTTTCTACAATTTTGCCATAGGCGCCAAATCATTCAGTTACGTCTCTGGCTGCAGGTGTCATTTTAATAATCAATTGAATGCCTGCAATAGCTATTGTACCTTAACAATCTTATTGGAACAATGTTTCTCCAATAGCCATAGAAAGTTTGGTATTGGAGAAACATATTTTGTCAATTTTATTTCATCCATGCAATGAGGTTGATGGTTCTTTCTTGAAGATTCTCATTCCATTATTACTTTTTCGCGTTACTATTTCGCTTGTTTTTATGAGCTCTTTGTTTTAAACGTTGTTTGTTGCAGTAGTGTTTTACGTCCACTAATTCATTAGGCGAAGCGGAATTTCTACGTATTGGTTATTATTTCTTTGCGCACTATATATATATATATTTACTGCAAATGTAATTAATTCACGCAACAACGATCCAATTCCCATGGAAACAGAAGTAGCAGCACCTAAAGAGGCATCTTGGAATCTTGAGGCTGTTTTACTTGCTCGCTTAATTGTGAATTATTCAACAAAAACTCCAACTAATTTACACCGACCGCAAACGGTTATCGAAATTAAATGGTTTAAAGGAGGTAGAAAATCTAATACAGATTAGATATAGAATTTCTAACCTTATAAAGAATAGTTAGAACATTAAAAGAATATACATTTTTATTATTACGAAATTTCTAGGCCAGTTTTTGGCATGTGAAGAATGCTTTATATTTTTAATTTTGTGCTCATCATCAAAATTTACTTTTAAATGATTGTTTCGAGTTTTTTTCGCGAGGATTCTACATTATAATGCATTTCATGAAAAATAATTTTTCTGATTCGACTTTCGAAAAATTCTCCCATTCTCATCCCGAAGGGGATAGATATATAGCCGAGGCTCATTCCAGCTTATCTGCACTCTTTCTTATGAGCTCTTTCGGTTGAGCGGACATGTCTCTTCTTCCCTTCGCCTTTTCTTTAAGAAATTGATGTATTGTCCGAGAAAGATAATCGCAGATTAATTCACTCTTGGAAAATTTGCTGAAATAGACCAGTAAAACTAGATAGAACGAATCTCGGCCGGAAATGGAATTGAAACCGAAAGGAATTTTATCCCGATTGCTTAGCGCAGTGGTGCCCAAACTTTTTTTTACTGGCGGGCCGCATCAGTGGCTGCAAATCCTTTGGCGGGCCGCATTGGCAGTTGCCAATTCTTCGACTGGCCGGATTTGAGATTAAATCGGAGGTTATCTATATGTGCTAAGGAGCCATATACGTGAAAATCAAGTATAAATAATGATTTTATGGTAAAATTTCAATGTTAAAAGTTTTAATATAAAAATTTTCATAAAATGTATGAATTTGTGTGTTAAAATTTTTCGGATAGGCTTTTCATCATACCTTCGCGGGCCACACAAGAACTTTTTGCGGGCCGCATCCCGCCCGCAGGCCGTATTTGGGACTCCGCTGGCTTAGAGGGTAGAGGTATAAGATTTTTCAGTTAATTGATTCTGGTGTTTCTTAGCAACGTAATTTATATTTAATCCATTACTAGCCGGTATTCGTGCGGGCTCCACGTAGCAACGTCATGAATGACAGATTCAGGAGTTTAATATAAAAACGCAACACACCGAATCATTTATAGCACCTCCTCGTATACAAAATTAGAATTGCGTTTACTGTTGGGCGCAATTTTTATTTTTATATTGCCAAATGCCTTGGCACGGGGTAGGACTATGTATTATTGGCCATGCATGAAAACGGTCTCAGGCAAGTAAAGGCCCACCGCCTCTGGCACTTGTCCCTGTAACTTATTAATATCATCACATACGGAAAATTGCCTGCGTTTGACGTTGGAGTTCTTGGTTCGTGTTAAAATGCTGGGGCCACGTTGAAAACTGACCGCTGGTCAAACCTCACGACCGCCATTAACTCGGATTAGACGTTCGAAACTCGAGGATTCGTCCCGAAACCTAGCTCAGGTAACTGTTCCCTCGCAGCAGGGGATATCTAGCCGACCAAATCATTTGCAATAAAATTTTATTTTTTTTATATTGTTAAATTAGTGAGGAAGTAACTCAAGCGTCGCATCCGGGTAAATGCGCTAATTAAGAGCGTCTTTTAAACGGAATTCTACGATTAATAATAAGATATTTACGCTCACATGTAATCTTGACGCCCAGGAATACCAACCTTTTAAGAGTTCCTGGGACGGGATTCTATTGAAAACATGAAAAATATCTGTTATATGGAAGTTGTGCTGGGTCGGTTGGTTGGTTGAGTTAGGTAGGGTTGGTTGGGTTGGGTTGGTTGCAGCACAACCTTGGTGGCAGAATATATTAACAGAATGGGCCAGAATTTTTATTATGACTCGTCTTTAACTGTTTCCAATACAATCCCGCCACAAAAACTCTTAAAAGGTTGGTATTACTGGGCGTTAAGATTACATGTGAGCGTGAATATCTGATTATTTATCATAGAATTACTTTTAAAAGACGCTCTCAATCGGCGCATTTACCCGGATGCGACGCTTGAGTTACTTTCTCACTAATTTAACAACATAAAAAAGTTCAAGTTTTATTGCAAATGATCTGAGCTCGGTTCGGGAAGAATCCTCGAGTTTCGAACGGCTAATTTGAGTTAATGACGGTCGTGAGGTTTTTGCGGCGGTCAGTTTTCAATGTGGTCCCAGCGTTTTAACGTGAGCCGAGTTTTTCGTCAGATGGTGTCAGACCTATGCGTAGTCATAGTACCTTTCTTACAGTAGCTTCCCGGATTTCAAACATTGATTATCCTACACTTTTCACCATTCATGAGACCATAACAAATGTTTAAGTTATCATATCGCCATAATTCCGCCACTTACTTTTAGAGTTAGATTATGTTTAGTTAATGCACTTACACTTAAATTTTCCAGAAATCATGCTGGTAAGCATAAATATTTCTCACCACTTTCGGAAACAACTTGGTCAACACTTTAGTATGTTCGTGGGATTCCTGGAAAGAGGTCGATAATTTTATCGTTGATTTCGTCACAATTGTCGTTTTTGGGAGCTAATATCGCACGATTTGAAAAATCGAGCTATTTGATATTTCAAAACAGTACTGACAAGATCTTCCTGTACAAATAATTATGGGGCAGTTCAAAAACGTCGTCAGTTGTAGGATATTGAACGTTTCCAGTTAAAAGAAGGAAATAGGAAAAATTGCTGCGCGTTTGAATTAAGAACTCTGATATATAAGAACGAAAATGGGTGCAGAGGTGAAAACTTTTGAATTAAAATAATATTTCTAGTAATGATATATCTCTCTGTAAAATTGATATATTTATGAGGGTGAGATGAATTGCATGCGAAATACAAGCACCAACTACATACTTGTATATGATACTAGTTGAAAGTGCTTGCATTCTGCAAGTATTTCATCTTACCTTGAAAAAACATTAATTTTTCAGAGATATTTCATATGGGAAATATTTCTTTAATTCAAAAGATTTCTCCTCTGCACCGATTTTCGTTATTTCCTTATGGAAAATAATAAAGTAAAACAGTCACTACTATTTGCAATTTTAGGCATATTATGCTTTTTCCACATTGGGTTAATAATGCCACACATTTCTGCCAAATTTTAAGTTTTTAGCATATTTAAAAGTGAAATAACATTTATCTAACTGTTTAAATTTAAATAATTTTTAACGGCCGCAATAGCAATTTTATGGATACGTTGAAATTTTTATTCGTTTATATAGACTAAAGTCTAAATAACCTAAAAATGTCAGCTACCTAACTTTAAAATTTTAGCTATCTATCTCGCCGAGTAGTATCTAAACAGTTACCTATTTGTTTAAACTTTAAGAATTTTTAACTACCAAACAAATTAAAATATCAAATTTTGTATTTCGTTTTATACAAATATAAATAAATAATAATAAATATAAAAAATTCAGTTCCGTAGAACATTCGGAAATACATAAAACTTGAAAATATGATTTAACAATTTTGAATTGAATTGAATTCAAAATTGTTAAATCAAATTTATTGTTCCATAAGGAAAAAACGAAAATCGGAGGAGAAATTTTATGAATTAAAGAAATATTTCCATGATGAAATACCTCTCTGAAAAATTAATGTTTTTCAAGGTGAGATGATATGCTTGCAGTATGCAAGCACCTTCTACTAGTGTATATATATATATATATATATATATATATATATATATATATATATATATATATATATATATATATGTGTGTGTGTGTGTGTGTGTGTGTGTGTGTTGTATCCTCCTCCTCTGTAAGGAACATCTATATATAATGATATATATAGGAGGATAATAATGTTTAGGCACTTCCAGATGAGCAGGAGATTCGAAATTTTGTACGTTGGTAGGTTTAAGTGCAAAATCAACTAGAAAAAAGATCTTGAAAACGTTTAACAATGCGGCCGCTAAAAATTTGCAATTGTTTAAACAAATTTTCAAGGTTAGTGTATTTCCGAATGTGCTACGAAGTTTTGTCTTCTTGACTTAACATAGTGAAGACGTATTTGGTTTAAATAAAAAAACATTAATTAATTAAGATTATTTTGGAATTCTCTTGAAATTTTCCCCAAATATTCAGTCGGAACGAAAAGAACCGGTTCGAACCGGTTTAATGTTTCGTGTGAACTGGAACGAAAACCTGAGCGAAAAATATATTTAGGTTCGATGCTCTGGTTAAGATAGCCACTCATTTTATTTGATGTGTGGAAAAAAGACAATAATAATTAATATGATGGAATAGGTAGTTTAACAATTGCGCTAGAACTTACAATTTTCATATTGCATATAAATTATTCAGTAACTTGAATTGTAAATTGAGTTATTCTCATTTCAATCGAGTTGTAATTTAAACTCAGATGAAAGCATTGATGTATACCCGGAAAACTTAATTTAAAATTGATATTAATCCTCGTCAATCCAAATGCCTGAAATGTTTGTTTAATCGATCAAATACATTTTAATTAACCTTCTTGATCGTGTAATTTGTTCGAGAATTTCTCTAAAATTCTCTAGGTAAACAATATTTTTTCTTGGTGCATAAGGTAGAAAAATCTTCAATTGTAGTATTAGAGGTCATGCTTCGAATAATCTTGTAAATTTGAAATTTCTTTTCAATGCTTATTTTTTGCCATGAATTTATTTTTTGTGAGTTAAAATTAAACCTTTTTATATTTTAATAGCTATCTTGCATTTTTTGATAGCTTTTGTCGGTGAATTAAATGTTATGGAATGCGGAAGGAATGAAATTACTGCGTAGTATTTATGTAGTTCATTCATTTTTCAGCAGTTTTTTATCATTGTAGATTTGCGTTGTCAATATGGTTTTTTGAATTCGTGTCTCATTAAGCACGTTTCGATTCCGGCATAAGCGTCTATTAGCTTCGGCCTGTCCGTCCGTAAGTTCGTTCTCGGCTTCTACCAAACCGATTTTTATAAAATTTGATATTTATTACTTACAGCCAACGACAATAAGGAAATCACATAAATGAATCACGTAAGCCAATCAGAGGTACCACTTTACTTGTGACAAAAAATGAACTTTCCGTCATATCTCGTCAAGTATTGTTCATATCAAAATAGTTTTCAAGTAAAAGCTATAGAACTAGTAGAGTGTTTCTTTTTCTATAAAGTTTTATCGTAGGTGTAGCCGTTATCGAGAAAATCAAACAAGAAAGTAGTAATTAACTTTGAACTTAAAAGAATTCATGAATAGCTGCCTAATTGTTGTCAACGTAAACAATATTATTGGTTACTGAAGTAAATAAGATCTGCTATAATAACAAAATAGTACAAGTAGTTCTGGAAAGAACTAATCCGCCTACTTTCCTTTCAATATAATTTTAATATATCACAAGTAGGGATGTACACAGGTTTTCCATGGTACAAAAGTGCTTTTCGTCAAATTCGTCGTAGTATAATCGTATACTAATGTATTTGCTTTGAAATCAGAAAATTATTTTTCCTCATATTCTGGTAGCCCTGCTTTTTTGATCCGTTCTAAACATATTCATCTCATTTTACCATTCTATAACGTCGACTACTTTTTTTCCTTTACATTTTTACTGTAGGAGTAGCCGTTGTGACGCGCGGTAGAAGCGCCCGCCGTTGCTCTTGTGTTTTTTTTTTTGCGACTGATGTCGCTAGTGGCCGGCACCGTATATAAGGCCGTGGCTCTACAGCCGGGGGGAAGTCGGGGAGTCGGAAGTTCATGTATTGGCGGTCAGTCGTGGGTCTTTGGCTACGAATTCCGAGTGCAGGCGGAATTACTCCTTATCCCCTCCATTTCCTTTTTTATCTCTACCTCATTCCTACTTTTCCTTTTACCTGCACTGGTGCCCAGCGGGTCTCCTTCCTACGCCGGCGAATCCCTCCCCGCCGCCCCTGAAGTGCCGGCGAACGTTACATCTGGCGACCAACGTGGGGCCCGATACCGGTAATCTGGAGGAGACCGAGAATTTTGAGTTCCTTCTACTCCGTTCGGAAGGTCTGTTCGTTTCGATAAGTTGCGAGTATTGTTGGTTTGACCTCAATCCCTTGTTTCACCCTCCCATGGTCCACCTTTGATTCCTGTAGTGAATCCCCTGAAGGACCTCGGGGGGAGAAGGATAGAACCCTGGTACTCCTTTCCTTTGGTTTAGTTTGTTTCGGTGAAATCTGACAGAATGGCATCTAAACGGAGTGGAACGTCGTGGGTGAATGAGTTGAGTAAGGCTGAAGCGGAATCTCACTGCCTCAGATTTGGCCTGTGCGCGGAAGGCACGCTAGATCAATTAAGAACGAGACTTCGGGGGTATTGTAAGGAAAGCGATGTTTTGATGCCGACGGAAGAAACCAAATGCGGATCAAGTGTACTAGAGGAGCTTTTGTGTAAACTAGTCGACTCAACCGCCTTGGATGCGGGAAAACGCCGTAATATGTGGGAGTTGGCTAAACACGCGAGTCAGAAAGGGCTTTCTCGGGAGAAGAGAATCAGGGTGTCATTTCCTTAGAGCGATGTGAGGATTTTCAATCATCAAATGCCGTTTCTGACGGGGTCATGTTGCGGTTGTTTCCTGATTTGCTAATAGGAAAAGCTGAGCGATGGTGCATACGACATACGCCCAACTTAAGGAAGCGCTTAGGGGAACTTACCAGCCGTTTAATTACGATATAAGATTAAAAAAAAGATCTGTTCGCGAGAACGCAAGGTATAGGCGAACGAATAAACGATTACATGGTTTGTTTGGCAGCAATGAATAAGCGTCTCCAACGACCATTACAGGAGGACGAATTAACAGAATTAGCATATGCCAACCTACACCCGGATTATGCATCTCATCTTGTGGGAAAACATTTTCATACTTGGGAAGAATTAGTTAAGGCTGAGGAGAACGTCGAGGAAATAGAAGCACGCCGCCTTGTGTATAGACCACCCACACCTGCTTTGGCAACAGTTGACCGTGATTTTGCTTTCGTGGGGGGGAAAGTAGAAAACTCCCTTTTGATAACCACGGACATTAGAAATAACGATCGGGCGAATAAATGTTGGAATTATGGGTCCTTAGAGCATTATTTTCGGCAATGTTCCTCGCCGCGTCGCAAATTTTGTCAACGTTGCGGGAACCCAGGGAAGCTGCCCGATAAGTGCGAGTGCTCGGGAAACGCTCGGGAGGCGCCTGTGAACCGGGCCTAAGGCGTCTCGGAACCGGTTGTAAACCTCAAGACCTGGAAAACAATTGGAAGGAGTGGCTACGGAAAGTTCGGGCTTTTATGACTCAGGAAGTTGACGCGCTACGTGATGTGTCCGAGAGGATGTTCCTAGAGGTAGAAATTTACGGAGAAAAATGGCCCTCCTTATTAGACTCAGGAGCGACGTAGTCGGTGATAAACTCGGTGGTGGAAAAGTGGCTCAGGGATATCGGAACCTCTATACACACGCGCCCGTCTCAGTTGGAAATGGCCGACGGGAGGCGATCACCGGTTTCGGCAAGTGTCACTCTTCCGGTTTGTTTAAATGGCGTCGTCGCGGTGACGCGGTTTGATATCTTGCCCTCCGTGTCTTATTTCATTGTTTTGGGGACAGAATTTTTGAGAGGTCTCGGGGCGAGCCTTAATTTTTCGGATTTTTCGGTTAGAATGGCAGATGACAGCGCCGTTCCATTATGGTGCGACGAGGGCCGCTCGGAAGATTTTTACGGGGGGTTCAAGGAAGTGACCGAGGAGAAAGGCTTATGGGCGCAAGAGGATGCAACTTTAATGCATTTTCTAGATTCGGAGATTAAGCGGTTCGACCAGGTCCCTGGTAGGACAAGTCTGGTGAAACATCGAGTTGTGTTAGAAAATCCTACGCCGATCAAGCAAAGATATTACCCTGTCTCTCCCATTATGTAGGAGGCGATCAACAGACAGGCAGAAGAAATGTTAGCGGACGGAGTAATTGAACCGTCAACTAGTTCCTGGTCGTCTCCGGTGCTCTTGTTTCCCAAGAGCGACGGCTAGAAACGGTTCGTGGTCGACTTCCGAAAGGTTAATAGCGTCAGTAAAAAGGACGCATACCGAACGCCTTATATTGTCGATATTTTAAATAAACTAAGGTCAAGGAAATTTGTCTCGACCCTTGACTTAGAAAAGAGATACTGGCAAGTCGAACTAGAACCGGAAATCAAGGAAATAACTGCTTTTACCGTGCCAGGAAAAGGGCTATTTTACTTTAATGTTATGCCCTTTGGTCTGCACAGTGCCGGAGCCACATTTCAACGTTTAATGGACAAGGTCATAGGGGCTGCGATGGAGCCAAATTGCTTCGCGTACTTGGACGATATCGTGGTCGTAAACAGGACGTTTTCGGAACACTTGTCCCACCTGCAAAAAGTATTTAGACGCTTGCGTGAGGCGGGTTTGAAAATAAACTTGGATAAATGCCGTTTCCCCAAACCTCAGCTAAAGTTTTTGGGGTATATTGTAGGGAATGGGAAATTAGCTATGGATCCCGAAAAGGTATCGGTGGTCGTTAATTACCCTCCCCCTGGGGACATTACCAAACTGCGTAGATTCTTGGGGTTGGTATAGAAGGTTCGTTCCGAACTTTGCCACGCTAGCGGCTCCTCTGACGGAATCTCTCAAAAAGAAAGTCAGAAAGTTTGTTTGGACAAAGGAACACGAGAACGCCTTCGTTAAGCTGAAGGCTTGTCTGGTGTCCGCACCGATTCTTTCGTGTCCTCGTTTCGACCTCATTACTTCGTCTCCATTTTCTGTTCAATGCGATGCGTCCAGCGTCGGCATTGGGGGAGTACTAGCTCAAACAATTGGCGGCGAAGAGCATGTTGTCGCTTACTGCTCCCGTGCTCTCTCTCTTGCGGAAAGAAACTACAGCACAACGGAGCGTGAATGCCTAGCGGTTCTGTTTGCTATCAATAAATTTAAGCCCTATCTCGAGGGGTATCATTTTACCGTGGTCACGGACCATGCCTCTCTTAAGTGGTTGTTCGCATTCAATAATCCGCAGGGTAGGCTAGCGAGATGGGTGTCGCAATTACAGCAATTCGACTGTGAGATAGTCCATCGAAAAGGGGGATGCCATGTCGTGCCAGACGCGCTCTCGAGGATAGGGGCAATAGATGATGTCCACGGATTTGACGCGGCAGCAAATGACGACCCGTGGTATTTTGGCCTGCGCGAGAAGGTAGTGGCAGATCCGGAACAGTATCCGAGAATTCGCGTTGCAGAGGGACGGCTCTATGTGAAAGATGACACTAGAAGAAATGCCGTCAAGTGGAAACTAATGGTTCCTGCGGGCACAAGACCAGGACTATTAGAAGCGAATCATACATGTCCTAGAGGAGGTCACTTAGGTTTTTTTAAAACCCTCAGAAAGGTCCAAAATTTTTATTCCTGGCCAAGCCTGAGAAGATACGTAGCCGACTTTGTCCGGCGTTGCCGTACCTGTCAGAGATATAAAGTAGAACAAGCGAAACCTGCGGGTAAAATGATTCCCCACGAGATCGTGCGCCCGTGGACGATTGTGGCGTCCGACATAATTGGCCCCCTCCCCCGATCCCTCAGAGGTAATCGGTATGTGTTGATGTTTTTAGATGTGGGCACCAGGTGGCCCATTGCCATTCCGCTGCGCTCGGTGAAAGCAACCCATGTCGCTGAGCAATTTCGAACCCAGGTAGTTAACCAGTGGGGTTGCCCGGAAGTGATGCTGACAGACAGCGGACCCCAATATATCAGTCGAGTATTGGGAAGGGTGTGCCGCCTATTCGGTGTGAAACTCTGTCATCCGGCCCCTTCCTTGCCTCAAGCCAACCCATGTGAAAGGACCAATAGAACTCTTAAAACCATGATCTCCATTTATTGCGAAGGTTGTCAGAGAAAATGGGACGAAAATTTGTCTGATCTGATGTTTGCCTTGCGGTCCGCCACTTCGGAGAGTACCGGCTACTCCCCCGCTGCTTTAAATTTGGGAAGAGAGTTGAGAATGCCCGAGGATATATACCGCGAGTCCGACTCGGGGGGTCTAGGGGAACTCGATTCGCGCAGTTAAGCGGTGGAACTCCGCCGTTCACTGAAAGAAATGCTGCAGAGGGCTGAGGAGGCGCAGAGAAAGGCGTCGGACAGACAGGTCCGATATTATAACATCCGGCATCGGGAAGTCAAATTCTCAAAAAATACTCTGGTGTGGCGTAGGACTCACCCGGTATCGGACGCGGCGGAGTTCTCGGCAGCGAAACTCGAACCCAAGTTCGGGGGTCCCTTCGTGGTGGAGGGAGAACTTTCAGATTCCATTTTTCGCTTAAAGACGCTTAGTGGAAAGCTCACGGGTCAGTGCCATGTGCGGGACTTGAAAGCTGTAAGATAGGGTATAGTAGGGTTTCAAGGCGGACGCCGGACTGTGGTCGTAATGACCGTGGTGAATTCTTGAAGGAGGGGAGTGATGTGACGTGCGGTAGAAGCCTCCGCCGTTGCTCTTGTGTTTTTTTTGCGACTGATGTCGCTAGTGGCTGGCACCGTATATAAGGCCGTGGCTCTACAGCCGGGGGGAAGTCGGGGAGTCGGAAGTTCATGTATTGGCGGTCAGTCGTGGGTCTTGGCTACGAATTTCGAGTGCAGGCGGAATTACTCCTTATCCCCTCCCTTTCCTTTTTTATCTCTACCTAATTCCTACTTTTCCTTTTACCTGCACTGGTGCCCAGCGGGTCTCCTTCCTACGCCGGCGAATCCCTCCCCGCCGCCCCTGAAATGCCGGCGAACGTTACACCGTAATCAAGAAAATTGAAGGACAAAACAGATTGTCTCGAGTGGCGTCACCTCCCAATATAAACGCAAATATATCAAGAACGGTTGGCTCGATTTCGACAAATCTTTCGCCTGAATACTCAGCACGAACTCTTGCAGTTTTTAAGCTGGTAGTCGTCTCCCGATAAAACATGGGTACAATATCAGGAAAGTTTTCGTTTTTGCATTTGATTAACACAAATTTGGCTGGAATACGGTGTGTAGACCTTTAGTCTTTAACACTTTAAAATAATTTACGATCATGATTTTTACCCAAGATTTACACTATTTCACGTAGAAAGAAATTGAGATTATTATTGGTATTCTTGTCCTATGTGGTCTACAGCCGAAATCAATATATCGTATGCTGTCTACAGCCGAAATCAAGATGTCGTATACGGTCTACGGGAATTGCCCTTCTCTTAAAGGGAGTTGACTGTATTGTTGCGTTGTTTATATAAACATGAATCTGTATTGTTACTCTTTTTATATTACCCTTTTCTTAAAGGGAATTTACTGTATTGTTGCGCTGTTTATAGAAACATGAATCTGTATTGTTACTCTGTTTATAGAAATAAATAAACTACATAATATCTCTCCATCGGGTTTGGTTGGTTTGGAGGAGATAAAGCGGTGGAGAGCGTTGATACTCATAAATTGAATGAAAGTTATACATATTCAATTATGGAACGAGAATGGAAGATAGAGTGTGAAATATGAACGTGGATGGAAAACCCCCAAAACAACCCAACCCGATGGGCAGTGCAAATGTGACCGCGGAGGAATTGTTTCGCGTCGTTTTTATATGGAGTAAATCACTTATTTGATGCAGTCTCACTACAATTCCCGTAATCAGATTTTGTTGCAGTTCATAAATGGGGCTCCCGCCCCCTTTAACCCCCGCATTGATAGAGATAACATATGTGAAAGCAGTATATGTGACTTAATACTGGTCTCTTAAATGAAATAATCTTTATAACAACTTATTTCCTTTATCTAGTTTTATCATTTTCATTAATAAAGTATATCCTTCACATTGTGATTTTTATTACTTTATCTATTATAGACCGCATACGACATCTTGATTTCGGCTGTAGACCGCATACGACAAAGGATACATTATTATTCTTACTTTCTAATCTGTTGTTTAATTTGTGTGTTCATATTTTCAGTTTATATTTTATTTTTCCGACTTTTCAACATTTAAATTGTTGATCTCGGATTTTTGCATTGTTAGACTCGGACTTTAAAGTGCATTTTCACTAATCTTATAATGAAAGCAATGCATCAAGGAGAGTAACCGATTGACATTTTATGTGAAAAGTTTCGTGTAAATATAGAACAAATGAAACACGTAGCGAAGAAAAGAAACTATTCCAATGCATTGTAATAATGGGCAACTTAAAATTTCAAATAGAAAGATAGTTCAAGCATACATTGAAAATATCGTTTCGTTTGCAAGTTTTATTGTGCAGTTTAAGCAAATTAGAATATTGAGATGTTTGTGATTAATTTCTTTCCATATTGACGCATGGCCGGTGCATTGATTACTAAATATTAAACAAACCACAGAACATACGATATGCTGTACCATCAGAAATTGTGAACAAAAGAAAAAATATTGTGTATTGGTAGTCTAAATCATATAGGTATGTGTTTTTTGTTATGAAAATGATGTGAGCTATATAATTATTTTACGAGGGGCAGTAAAATTGGTTCAAATAATAACACTTGGTAACAGTTTTTGTCATAGAAACTATCGCATTGGGTAACTGCACGCAAGGGTCTCTAGATGTTTGCAGGAAGTACTGCTACGGGCCCCTAGTATTTTTATATTAAGATTAAATATACTATATTTGGTTAAAATCCATTGGGGCAGTTTTCTAGAAATACGTATAAAAATATTACATTACTTTTTATTATGATAGTCTTGCTCTCTAGCTCCGATTTTAACATTTTCATTTCATTGTGTTATGCTGTTCAAATCTTATTTACACAATTTAATTGAAATCCGTTCAGCCAATTCCTTCAAAATCCTTAATTACTGAAAGAGTTTAATTTATAATTGTGGCACCCCTGTTCGGAAGATTCCATTAAAATATGCTAATATGGTTTTGTATATATGCGTACATTATTATTTAATTTGGTTAAAATTGATGTGAACAGTTCAACACATATACGTGTAAAAAGAATTATTTTTCTTCCTTGTACTGCGGTAGCCCTGATTTTTATATCTAGACTAAACATTTGATTTTGTTATTTTATGTTGCTTGCCTACTTCTTACAAAATTTCGTTGTAATCGGTTTGGCCAATTCCTTCCAAATTCATAATGACCGAAAAGTTTAAGTTTGCAATTGTGTCACCCCTGCTAAGTTGATCCGGTCTAAATGTGTCATTTTGGTAATTATTTACGTCAAGATCCTGTACCAACTTTAGTTGAAATAGGTTAATTCATGATAAAGATGTTAGGAGGGGAGACATAACACACGTACCCCAGGGAACGGAGGCGATCTCGTATGACTACTTTCCATTTTTTGGAAAGTAGGCTAAAAATAAATTTAATTCCTTACGCGTGCATGAAAGATTTAATAAGGAAACGAAAGGTATTTTCTACGAGGAAGAAAAGAATGTAAACGTAAAGATTACAGCTACTGTACTCAGGCGAGGTATGTTTTAAATAATTTTCGACTGTTTGGTTGTTTAAAGCTGATTAGAAAATAAATCGGTAAATAAAAATTAAATATTTCCGTGGAATCATTTCTGATGTATTTTTTTTGCATTATTTAGTCACTAAGATTACGCAATAAATGCACCAACTCAGGGGAGGAAGACATTTTTAGTAGACAAAGAGACGTAATCGGGTCGTGATTTTTCGCTGTTTCTTGGTGTGCGTTCGTTCCAATTATATCGTTTAGTTTCAAGTACTCCATCGCACGAAAATTGCCAAATTCGTGATACACTGTGCAATTTCCTAACTTGTTTTTCATTATAAACGACTCTTTACCTCGAGAAATAAATGTTCATCAAAATAATAAATACAGTGCAGTCACGAAGTTTCGAATACGCGAAGATTCGAAATCTCTAAGTTTAGAACTGCCTCATGGAAACGTATTTAATTAAGGTATTTATTTCAATACGAAAGCTTTATCTATCTGATATAACATGGTTCATTGTCAACAGCATTCCATAAGTGCGTCGGTATTGAAACACGCTTTCGGCAGAGTTCGGTACATTGTACAACTTACATTTCCTACAATTTTCGAAGGTTACTTCTGTCAAATGTTGGTTACAGATTCAATAATATATTTTATGTATATTAGTATATTATGCCGCGTTAGTTATTTAGGGGTTATTTTATTCTTTTAATGGTGTTTATGAAGTTGTTTATGGCCGTCCGTAAATATTACGGTGACCGGATGCGAAAGTCACGAGTTTCAAGCGGCCAGACCGCCCTATTAGTTCGATCTCAATACATTCTATGCATCAACATACAATCTGTCTTTCCTTTTCTTTATAGATTCTGAATCGTGAATTAATTAAATGTATTTTTATAACGATTTTTTATAATTATTATAATTTTTCATAATAACTTTTTTATAATTGCTTTTTATAATTAGCAGCATGGCCCTGTAGCCAGTTAAAAAATAAACTCATAACTTTTGTTCGACTCTGTTTTCTTTCCGTGAGAAATCGCACGGGAGCAATAAATTATCTGCCATCTCTGCCGTAACAATTAATTATTGGGAATCAAAAGCACGGCACGATGGCGCCTATCGTAACGACACACAGACCGAAAAAGCGACAGGATCGCCACTAAACAATCTGGAAACAAGCTCATCGTCGAGTAAAAAACCTTCGTTGGGATAACTCGCTTCGCTCTGCAAATTGCTGTAACCCCGTAAAAACATCAGGCGTAGAAGATTTAACCAGAGCTCCGGCCACGACGGGCGCGCCGTGATAAAATAACAAAAAACTATCGAAAATATGTAACGCGGGCGGATCTATCGTGAAGAGCTAGTTATATATGTATAGAGAGAGAGTTATAGACGGAGAGAAAGGGAGAGCTATAGATAGACAAAGCGAGAGGAGATTAGAGCTTGTATCTGAGCGTCAGGATGGTTTCGGAATGAGCTAACGGGTTTTGGTGGAACCAAGAGCGCCTCGTCACTTCCTCTCCTCCTTCCCCGTGACTTGATTTACTGTCTCCCAATTTGTTCTCCGGCCCTCTATTTATAGCCTCCGTGCTGTTATACCGCCGATACGAGTCGTGTGCGTGGGCAGGGCCGAATAAAGATTCGCCAATCCGCCAACGACAAGCCTGTTTATCTCGGCGCCTAACAAAACGTCACGCCCTTTTCCCTTTGTCCTCTTTCCCGCCTCGAATCCTCCCATTCCTCTTTCCGAATATCAATATTACCTTCGCGTCCATATCCCTCGCGTACTGGCGGCTTTTCCGGCAGGAAAAAAAGACAGCGTAACTTTTTTTTAATAATCCATGGTCCAACTGATGAGTCACGATAAGGAACTCCCGGGAGTGTACGTGATCCGTAAAAAATGAATCTCCGTATTTCGGATTTGGGTAATAAGGGAGGAAGTATGAATAATAAAAGGTAGGACAAAAGAGGTACACATTTTTTTGGTAGGGGAGAGGATGAATGATGAATCCCGAAGGAATTTAGATAGATCATCCGGGGGAGAGGAGGACGGTTGGAGGAATGTAGGGTTGGGTTGGGTGATGGAGAGAAAAAGGAAACTCTATTAGACGTATTGCAGGGGTGATTGGTCTTTTATCAGGAGGCGGATGTTTGCGTCGCCCGGATTCTTCGGTTGGTCGATCCCGGAGCTATAGAAAAAATCGCTAATTTTTTTATTCGTTTCATTTCTCTTTTACCGCCGCGATGCTATCGGAAGGAGCGTGAATTTGTATCTCCGGCGCCGGATCTTTTTCTGTGAGCATTTCGCTGCCATGCGTGTGTGCGTGCGTGCTTTAAGGTACGTTCGATCGGAATATTTCGCCACGCGTATCGGCCTTGAAATGATTTTTTGGAGTTCGGATGGAGTTGGTTTATTTTACTCGGGCGATTGTTTTTATTTCGGACCTAAGCTTTCATTAAACTTTCTAGGCCTACATGCATTGCCGTGTTTAATTATGCGACGCATAAATATATTCTGCTTACAACCTTCCCGCCGTAATTGCAACTAGAATTTGTAGTTTAAACAGCTTAATTGTTTTAGACTCGATGCACCTTTTTACCTCCTTTTATCGCATTTTTTCCGCTCACCTTCACCTTTTTAATTTAATGAATTTTTCATCGAGCAGCTGCTGACAAAAAAGAAGCATGCTTCGGTTATCACTTGCAGTGATGTCGTGGTTTTCCTATCTAGCTAATTTTTCCACATTGAATTAATAGAGAAGCGATGTGGCGTGCCTGCCACACTATGTTGAGGTCGTGGGCTCAACTCTCACCGCAAAGAGGTATGCGCATGTGTTAGTTACTGTTTACGAGAAATATGTAAATAAAATCCATCTGGATTGGTTTTTCAGAAAGATAACAAAACATAATAAAGAAAAATTTCGCCTCATGGATACGTACTGAAGTCTAAGTTAAACATAATGCATAAGGGCACATATTTGAAATAAACAGTTACGAGCGTTTCTCACTGGGAGCAAAAAGTGAGGTGGAAATGTTCCATTAACAGCTGCATTAAACAAATTAAAGTGCATTTCGAGCGATGCGCATATGAGACAAAGTCGTTGTTAAAAAGCACTTCTCTAGAGGACATTCGCAACG
The DNA here is from genome assembly GCA_028673005.1 of Tanypteryx hageni. Classification (NCBI taxonomy): domain Eukaryota; kingdom Metazoa; phylum Arthropoda; class Insecta; order Odonata; family Petaluridae; genus Tanypteryx; species Tanypteryx hageni. The sequence continues at coordinate 41,967,408 of CM054115.1, forward strand.
CTCGCAAAATCGTGTTCGGTTGGGATTTCTCATGCACTCTATCCATGTGATGCGGAAATTGCAAACTCGTATTTTATAGACCGTTATTTGTTTCCAATTCTCCATCAACGTTACAGTTAAAATATCACAATCTCTTAGTGTACATTTAAAACGGTATAAAATTACTGTTAACGTATCTTATGAATATTTTCAATGTGCAAACTGTGTGGGCTGCATAACCAGTAACCGGAGGGAAATAATAGTCATCATCATCATGCTGCTGTCCGAAGACAGGTTTTAGCTGAATCGCTTCCTCCATTTCTCTCTCTCCCTAGAAGCCTCTTTTATACCTCTATAAGTATTATATTCCTGCTTTATATTCTCTAATATTCCTATTATTTTTCTCTCTCTTCCTCTTCTTCCGCTAATTTTACCTTCTGATATCGTCCTTTGTAAACACTGTCTTCTCAATATGTGCCCGATCCAATTTTCTTTTCTTTTCCTGATTGTTTTTATTAGCCTCCTTTCTTCTCCCACCAACTTTTTTACACACAAAAAAGCAAACAATAAATATAAAATTTACATAATTGAGTGTTACAGAGAGTAAAAACAGTTTTTTGGCGAATAGAAATTATATGACAAAGAAATACATAACCCTATACAATTCTTATATGCCCAAAACTATTTTTAGCCTAGTCTCCAAAAAGTGGAAAATAGTCTTATGAGATCGCCTTGGTGTTCGTTGTGTATGTGTGTATTTGAGTGTATATTTGTGTGTGAATGAGTATGTGTGTGTCTCCTCCTAACATCTTCTTCATGAATGAACTTATTTAAACTAAGTTTAGTACGTAGAATATACCACATATATTAATGACCACAATTGCAAAGTTAAACTTTTCGGTAATTATGAATTTGGAAGGAATTGACTAAACCGATTCAACGAAATTTTGTAAGGCATGCAACATAAAATAACAAAATGAAGATGTTTAGATTAGATATAAAAAACAGGGCTGTTACTATAAATGGGATAAAAAAATTATTTTTAGACGTATTTGTGTTGAATTGTTCTCATCAATTTTAAACAAATTTAATACTTATAATATACAAAACCATATTACCATATTTTAACCGAATCAGCCGAACGGATGCCACAATGGGGCACTGTAAAATATCGGGAATTGCCGAAAATTTTATGAAGTTGTATTGTATGGCTATTGTTATAGGCAAATATAAAGTTTTTTCGATACATTTTTAACAGATTTACAAAAAAGCAATTTAAAACGGACGAGTTAATGCCAAACCCGATCCCGTGCGATTGGTAGGCGAAGTTTGCCGAGTGTTTAGTGATGACAGTGCATGCTACAAGCATGTTAGCCGATGCTAGAAGCCATTGTGCCGATATAGAAGAAGAACAGAAAGACATAATTCTGTTGTTTTCCTCTATACGCCGTCTTAGAAGAAATATTGGTAGAAGTATTGCACCTTCATGCATTTACTTCGCTTTGTGTTTTGCAAAATGGCATATGAAGGGTTTTGCGCAGCCAGATCTGATAATTTGCCCAACGTTGATTCGTACATGTTTTTGCGGTACATTGGAAGTCGTAGGGAGCAATATTCAGATGTTGAAATGCGTAGAATGAAGGCGGACAGGTTTGTATTACATTTAATTGATAAAACAAGTTCGTTGTAGCGCTTTTATTTTCACTTATTGTAATAGTACTATTATTTCGACTGAAACGCAGAAGATATGTAAAAGATGGATTGACGTCATAAAACAGCTTTCCCATATTAAATGAATAAAACAACTCTAGTTTTCACTAATATTATAGAATATGTATTTATGCATTGTTTCCCATGCTGTCCTAGTATCTAGTAAGTAAAATATAGTTTGATAAGTAAACATAAGGTAATGGACGATACCGAGACTTCGTGGAATTCCACAATAAATTAACATGAACAATGCTAGATAGTATTTTTTATTTATATTAAACTTTTGCTAATTTCCACAAAATATATGAATTAAAACACGACCGGTTTTGGTGAATAATCATCATCGTCTGCCTTTATTGAATCATCAGGTCAAATATACAAAATTTATGTGAATAAACTAAGTTTCCATGTGTCTTGTCTATAGGAAATGTGGTGAAGTTTGTTGTTTTAAGTGTCTATCTGCCGTAGTTATTACCTATACTTGTGAAAAGAAAAACTGTAGATGTGTTTGAAATAACCGCATGTCTCTTTTGTATATGTAGCGAATTTCATCGTTGCTTTTATGGCTTTTTTCTCCTTTTGAGGTCAATGAGGAAAGACTATGTTAGTAATGCTGTTGGATTTGTTAACCTGAAGCAAGAAGGAAAAATTTGTATAGTTAAAGGCAAGTTTTACCCTGAACACAGAATAAGATAAAGAGGTAATGAAGTGAGTGTAGTTGTAGACGAAGAAGAAGATTTAGTCACGTCTGTGGAGTGTCATGACTGCTCTTATTTAGCAAAACATGGTCCTTCAAAATACCATGCTGTCGTGGATATTATGGGAACAAATTGATTAAAATATTTAAATTACAGAACTAACTTAATATGTAACATTTGTAAAAGTATTTTCTTAAAAACTTGGTACTTAGATATATGCATTGCAACAGTAATTATTTGCTTAATAAACCCATAGCCCAACGATTTCCGTAAGTTTGATCTTAAGTATTTAGAATGGGTATATTACATTATGGAGGTTTTGTTAAAATATATATGCTAATCTTTGAAACATAAAAATATAATTTACTCTTTCAACGTTCTCCAGAAATATATGCATCATGTCAATATAATGCCGACATAAGTCATATACTAAAATAAGAAGCAATAAAATTACATACATTCATATAACTAGTACTTAGATTAAAATGATCTTCGCAGACAAATGCAGTTGTACGTTCCGATATATCAGATGCGTATCTCCTCATGGCTTTCAACCACAATATTCTCCTCTTCTTTCTTCCCAAGGAGCTCGGTAGCGTGAAGAACAATTTTCTCGGGGTTTTAATCGTTGTATTTAAGCACTGAGGTACCAGACAATACTTATAACCCTTCTTAAGTTCCATATTCTCCATTTTAGCTACGATATCAGGGAAAGCAACAGGACGAAGTATCAACCGAGTGCTTTCAGTACGGTCGTAAGCGTCGTAAGGCATGCGATGACGTCACATACCCCTTACTACTCTCTCTCCAACCAGGGTGCCGTTTTCGCGGGGTATTTGAAAGTTATTTTAAATATTTTTTTGCATAATGAAGACGATTTAACAAAAAAATATTCACAGCGAGTAATTAAGTCAATTACAAAGAATTAAAAAACAATTAAATATTATGACAGTCCCCCATTGCAAATTAAACTCTTTCTTTAATTAAGGATTTGGAACGAATTAACTGAACAGATTAATAATAATAATGGAATTTATTGACACATTACATTTACACAGCTGCAGTTCAAGTGTGTCAGTAAATTGGTGTCTCGTCAATAACTAACATACATTAACTGTTACACATCACACTTACATTACAATAAAAATATTACATTTAATAATACGTTACAATACAAATGTTTCATTGAATAATACTTAAAATTATACTTAACATTATGTCAATCAATGAGAGCCATAACATTGCCTTCCATATATTCCATTACTGAATAATAGCACTTTTTTAACAAAAACTTTCTTTTTCTCCTGGAAATATTTTACATTATTACGTTTTTCTCTAAATTTTAGGGGCACTTTATTATAAACTTTGATACCAGTATAATATGTACTATTTTCCATAAGTTTTAATTTGCGCTTCGGTAAATTAAAGTTATATTTCAAATAAATTTAGTATATAAGATTTTTAAAACATACCATAATGAAATCAAAGTGTTGAAAGCGGAGCTAAAGAGCAGGACTACCACAGTAAAAAATTAAATAATATATTTTACACGTATTTATAGAGAACTAACCTAATGAATTTTAACCAAATATAGTGTATTTAATCTTAATATCAATAAATAACCAAAATTTTATATTTTAACCTAGTCCACTAAACAATGCTACCATCATATCAAAGTTAGAATTTTTCTGTAACTATGAAATTGGAAGGTATTGGCTGAACGGATTTCAAAGAAATTTTGTTTTTAGTACGAGTATAGAATGGTAAAACGAGATGAATATGTTTAGAACGGATCAAAAAAGCAGAGCTACCACAATATGAGGAAAAATAATTTTCTGAATTCAAAGGAAATTCGTTACTTTGCATACGATTATACTACGGCGAATTTGACGAAAAGCACTTCTGTACCATGGGAAACCTGTGTACATCCCTACTTGTGATATATTAAAATTATATTGAAAGGAAAGTAGGCGGATTAGTTCTTTCCAGAACTACTTGTTAATTTATGGAATAGTTAATTTTATTTCCCACGCCCTCTCTCCCTCATCTGTCTCTCTCCTTATTTCTTTATTCCTCTTTCATTCTCTCTCTTTCTCTCCCTCTTACTCTCTCTCTTACTCTTTGCATCTAATTTTCCTCTCCCTGGGTCTAACATGATCTGTGAGGCAGCAATTTGGTAGAATTTATTCAGATATTAGAATTTGAGAATTTCTCAAGACTGCTTAACAGACAAAGGAAGGAAATGAAAGAAAAACTGCACACAGACTCGAATCCTGATACTTCGGAGAAAAAGTAATGCCTCGTTGCCCTTCAGCTTGAAAGGAATAGAAAAGAGTATCGAATGTTGGCACGTTCGGTGGCCGCCGATAGAGCCAAAGAATATAATGGGAATTAGGGACGTTATACTCGATATAGGACAGTTCGGCGTGACCGATTCGGCGACGGACAATTTGGCGCCGGGACAGTTTGGCGCTAGCAAGTCAAATCCAAGCCGAAACCACACAACCCAACCCGGGAGGAGGGAATAGAACGAATTCAACCCCTAACCTCTTAACCCGAACCGGGGAGAAAATAGAAATAACCCAACCCGGGAGAGGAAATAGAAAGAATCCAACCCACAACCACTCAACCCAACTAGAAGTTGTTGCTTTTTCCTCCAAGCGCCGAATCGTCCTGTCGCCAAATTGTCCCGTCACAGAATCAACCGCGCCGAACTGTCCCATTCCGCGTTAAACTTGTGAGCATACGGAGCATAACCCTCTAGTAAATGAATAGAGACGAAAAATTTAAATAACTTTTTTGTGGGAGACCTAGAGTGGAGTTTGACCCTCCATGTCACTTTTAGGGCTAATGCTAAAGTTTGTTGGAGATTGGTGAAATGGTGTGGGTGGATCCGATTTTGCTTTTATATAGCTAGATGTATAGATGAAGCAGAATGCAATTCGGAAGCTTTCATAAATATTTTCCCTTAGAGAGTGTAATACGTAACATCCGGTGAAGTTACACCAGTTTGTGATATTCTGGAACTTTTTCGGAATTATTGGAATTCTGCGGTAGTTATTATATTATGCTCGCTGTAAGTTATTCGGACGCGTACTTTATCGACAATCAGGCGAAACGAATACTAATTGCGTTTGGTAATGAAGGTTCTTAGCAGGGCCGGCGCTTTGGTTTTCAGCGGCAGCTTGTAATCGGCACCCTCCTCCCTTATTAAGCTGTAGGTCCCCCTTTTCTAAATTTTTCCAATATTGTAATATGAAAATTGCAGTGTAGGGTTGAATGCATATTCGGAATAAAAATGTGTAAGCATTTAATTAACAACAAAACAAACAAAATCAGTCGTTTATGTATTTATTTAATTAAAAAAAGGTTTTAAAAAGGTTACAAGATTACAAAAATTTAACTTTTCGTGCTTTTATGTTTACAAAAATACTAATTAATTCATTGGTATCTAATTGAGCACATACATCGTTCTAAATAGATATTTAAGCTAAGTTTACCAGTCTTTCTTGGGAAATACTTGACCATAAGTAGTGTTTTATTAATTTTAAACGCGAAAACGATCGCTCACCACTTGCCACGCTCACAGGAATTGTCAGTAATATCCTTAGGGCAATGCTCAGATTCGGAAATGAGAGGTTGTTTGGCTGAATGAATTTGAGAGTTTCATAAAGGTTATGGAATTGGCATAAATCAGATTTTAACAGGTCTTTAAAGGCGCTTAGTTCATCATATTGCATTGATGTCCTTATTATCACCGTCCGATAAATGAATTTGTAAATCATTGCAATGGTGTCGGAGCTTTTCGTTGTCTATTTCGGAAAGTTTATTCATGTTGTATAAAATTCTAATTGATTTTTGTATTGTGCTAAAAATTCAAAGCTTTCATTGAGTGAAGTCATTGCAGCATCCAAAATTGTATAGAAGAAATTTACCCGAAATTTATATTCAGGTGATTAAGGCGATTCGTCTTCATGTTCATATTGAAACTGTCTTTTTTCTCCGACGAATTTGAGCAGTGGCTTTGAACTGTGGTTATCCTTCAACCTATTGACAAAGTTTCTGAGCAGTTGTAAGCAAAGACTCGTATCTGGAATCAGTGCGGTAGTTGGAAATAAATGCTTTTAAATTTTCAATGGCTGTCAAAGCGACGGCAACGTCTTCACAGATACTCTGAAGGATCTTACTGACGGGACTAACATGATTCAACAGTTCATCCCACAGGAGAAGAGAGCATAGAAATTGTAAATCCTTCAATTTGGTGCACAACATCTGTGATTGATAACCAGATTCTGTCGTGCTTTTCGTCGCTAAGTATCTCGTACAGAGCTTCATAAATTTCTCCAATTTGGTACCTAAGAGGCTGCAGAGCATCAATACGACTCTCCCTACGAGTTTCTGGCAGAAGTTTCAAAGCCAGTGAGGAAATGTGGTTCTTGAGAACTGCCCATTGCTTTTTTGAAGATGAAAAACTTATATATCTCTTGGACCGTTCCAAAGAAACTTATTGTTCCAAGGGTTCACTTTGGCAGCGTCATTTATCACTAAGTTGAGGCTGTGAGCAGCGTATGGTACGTAAAAGGCGCGAGAGTTCATATTTAAAATCAGCCTCTGCAGTCCATTTTTTTTTGCCTTTCATGTTGGCACGGTTGTCGTAGCTTTGACCCCTTACGTCACTGATATCAAGTTTCCAGGCGTGAAGTTGATTTAGAACGGTGTAGCATAAACCATCTCCTGTTGAGTCGCGCACTTCTACGATTCCTAAGAAATGTTCTTCGACGTCCACAGTACTTTCTTTGCACGAAACGAACGGAATAATAATCGTCATCTGCTCGGTTTTACTGGCGTCCAGAGTGAGTCCAGAATTATGGAATAATACTTCGCTTTTTTATTGAAGACAAGATCTTATCGGTGATGGCCTTGCCCATAATTGCAATAATTTCATTTTGCATATCTTTGCTTAAATAGTTGATTTTGCCTTTGCGTTCCTGTCTCTGTGGGTCTCCATGACAGGAGCAAATTTCCCAAACAATTCAAGCAGTTTTAGAAAGTTGTCATTATTTATATCAAAAAGCTTATCAGATGAGACTCTTAGAGCCTGACATTGGTACCCAAGAAATTTTATTATTTCTATGATCCTGGTCATTACATCTGACCAATGATTTTTTCTAATTTGTGCAGTTCTTGATGTTGTGAGTCAATTGCAGTCTTGTTTTTGAGGTCCTTTCTGAAGTCGATCCACATTTTCGGACTTTTAATAGGGACGAAACTTGTTTCGTGCCTATACAGTGCCTTGGATAAACTTCCCCAATTATTGTAGCCAGTTGACACTAAACTGCTGAACGAAACGCTTGGATCTGCTGATGAAAACAGTTTGTAGCAGAAACAATACCGAGTCTGTGGAAGTTGAGTACACAGACCATGGCCTTGGCAGTAATTCACCGTTTTCCATTTTTCGGTTGTAGTACCTGTCACTGACCTTTGCGTTCACTAGAGTCCCTAGGGTACAAAATACCTTTCTTTTGGACAGGTCCTGATTCTGTAAGAATAATTCTTATTTTGTCGATGAGTTTCGGCCATTTCGAAGGATCTGCTTGCTCAAGTGCCAGTAAGCCTAGGGTTGATGAAGCTGACTGTGACCGTTATTCCTTATCTAAAATATGTGGCGGTTCACTTTACTCTTTCGCTACCATATCCGCACTCATTTCTGTTTTTTTTTGAGAAATTTTTATCGTCATCAGTGAGAGTAAATTAATCGGAAGTCACAAAATGCTGGTCGACTACGGCTATAACCTTATCGGTTAGCTTTGTTTCAGAAGTACTTGTACTAGCTAGGTCTTCTTCCATCTGAGAGTGTTCATATGTCGTTTTAGATTGTTTTATATAATTATAAAGTACCCCAGCTTGCTTCTGAATGGCTTCTTCTTTTGCCGCCTTTCTTTTTCTGTTTTGCCAACCTGAGAGTTTCTTTTTCGATTCCATTGCAAGTAGGCCTCCAGTTACGTATTTTTTAAACACTATAAGTATACTAAATTAACATAAATACATGTATTTGAAAAGGTTTACAGTAAATGTTATAGAACTAATAAATAATTTGTGTACAATGCTTGATTAACAATATAATGAAGTACAAAAATATACTGAATAACTTTTATCTGAGACTTCATGTTTCTTATCTTATATTGGGTGTGGTAAAAGCCAATTTCCAATTTTTATTGTTTATAACATTTAAGAAAATAGAAAGGAAAAATTGGAAAATAAAATAGCATTATATAGTTTATAATTAAATTATATTAGCACCATTTAAAAAAATTACATCTTGTAAATAACCGCTTCTCCTGGGTTCTCAAATTCTTGCTCATTCATAAACAACATTCCCCGGTATTATGGATAAAATGTTGGAAAAAGCAAGAAATAAATTCTTGCGCAGCGGAGGCAGCATTTGCAATATGTAATATTTCAGAATAACGCAAATAAAATATAATTATATTATAAGTAATTTATTAGTGTTAATATTTGTTTTTCTTGCCATTTACTTAAATGTTAAAAACAAAAAATGATTTTTGCACAACTCTTTATTTTTCATATTTCGAGTTACATTTTGCAAAATGTAACGATGATAATAATAAAACAAGAAAGTCAACCAAACTTACCAAAAACTATAACTGGCAATCACTGCACGTTAAACATTACACAAAATTAAAACTTGTAAGTGTGCAAAAAACAAGTTCAAACACACTGTCGTAATAAAGGCTACGATACAAAAGTGTCAGTGCGACGTGCAAACCGTCGATGTAATTGATTTAAGGCGCCAAGAATCTCGTCGGCGTCACCTTCAACCAGTGCTTCTCAATATTGTGCTATTTTTTACCCACAAAGAGTCTTAGATACTCACGAAGAAGTTACAGAAAGAAAATCTGAGGAAAAACTCCTTCCCCCAAATGTTAAATATTAAATCAGGGGCGGGGAGGAAATGAAATGAATACTTTGTCGAGTGTTTAGTGTACCTGATTGAAGTCATCGGTGAGGTTCTTCAATGAAACTAAGGGTTGGAGAGGAAATGAAATGAATACTTTGTCGAGTGTTTTGTATACCATTCAGCTAAGTATTAATATCATTTGCACTCAGCGCAACGTGATGAAATGATACTTCGTACGAAAAGGGAAGGTATCAGTTTACTGATAAGAAAAACCAAGACTATAAAGATTCTTGGCGAATACGATATATTTATGTAATATACATATTAATATACAACTTGTTTCACTGTGCATATTTTTCTTATGGTAATACACTACCAACATCATAGTCGAAACAAAATTTAAGAGAACTTTTATGCTTGGACATGCTGCAGTGAAAATCACAAACTCTACGGAATTTGCGGCGGCACACCAAGGACCTCCTCGCGGCACACCAGTGTGCACATGGGTTGAGAATCTCTGACTTAAACTGACTGCATGAGCAATCGCACCACATTAGCTGTCCATATGAACACCGATACATATTTATTACTGAATGCAGTCGTGTAACACGTAGCCCTAAGGAATTACGTTATCTATAAGTTTTATGAATTTACGTTTTTTATTTAATTGCTTAATTTCCGTATTAATTTTAAAATGATGATTAAATAACATTTTTTTCGTTTCTCGTTTTTTGATTTACTTCATTCTTAATTTCTTTTACATTTCGGCACCCACCAAAGGCCAGCGCCCGCCTGCAATGCAGGCCTCGCTGACCGTGTTGCACCGTTAGTTTATAAAGCCATCTCAGCCGTTGTTCATTGTGTAGAATTTGAACTACATATTGAACTCATTGACTCAAAATACATTCTTTCTGATTATAAAAACAATATTTACGCCAATGAGAAATTTAATTGGTATGAATGCCTCGAAATTTTTGGCGCATTTAGTTCCGCCGAATAGCTGACCACGCCATTACGAATTTTTATTATGAAATAGAATCTAAATTAGTAAATTTTAGTCAACTATACGGTCAAACATTCGACTTATCGTTACGAACACGGCTCTCATATCCATTTATTTTATCAATACGAATAAATCCGTCCTTAGTAGCAGTCAACTCAAGTTCTTACAGAGCCTTATATTTTCTGTGTTAGGACTCTGTAAAAGGATGAATGTATAGCAATGAACATTTAAATACTTTAAAAGTTTATCTTCGGGCTCAAGAAGTGTATGAAATGCAGTTTTTCTTTTGGTCGATTGCCTCGCGCGCGACGGATATTACATTCATAAGACGAAACCTTGAATTGTCCATTGTTTCGATGCAGCGATGACTATGGGTTTACGCCTGGCAACAGTGTTTCTTCCACTCATACCTCTCTCCTCCCCCTTTCCTCTCTTGTTCTTCTCATCCCCTCTCCCTTTTCTCTCTCCCTCTCTCTTCCCCCCCTTCCCATCTCTTCCTCCCTCTCCCTCCCTGTCTCATCCCTCTCCCACTCTCTCTCTTATTTCCTATGTCTCTCACTCTCACTCCCTCTCACTCCCTCTCTCTCTCACTCTCTCACTTCCTCTCTCTCACTCCCTCACTCTCTCTACCTCTCCCTCACTCTCATTCCATCTCTCTCACTCCCTCTCTCTCACCCCCTCTCTCTCACCCCCTCTCTCTCACCCAATCTCCCTCACCCTTTCTTTCTCACTCCCTCTCTCTCACTCTTACAATTAGTCTATATATCTCTCTCTCTTCCTTTCTCCCTTTATTTCTTTGACGCTTCATTTCTCCATCTATTCTTGCTCCCTCCCCCTCTCCTCCATATCTCCCTTTCTATTCTTCTCTCTTTCCCATTCTCTTCCTTATCTTTTCTCTCTCTCTTCCATTCTCAGTATCCTCTCTCTCCGTCCCTTTCCTTCTTCCCTCCCTCTTTTTCTCCACTTCTCTCTATTCCAACCAGCCCCTAACCGAGTGAGCAGAGAATCTCGATTTTTCCCATCCTTGTAGGCATTTTCCTCAACTCGATTCGCGGGCTTGCATTTTAACCGCGACGCTCGAGCTTTTCCAGATATCCCGCTTTTTTCTCATCCCCTTCGCAGACGATGGGAAATTTTCTGACCTACTTTTCGCGCTATACGATAAAGGTGAAGGAATTGCTGATTCCAGGCAAAATCTCGAGGTTGGTATAAAAGAGTTTTTTTGCACTCGTGCCGGAGATGTCGTTGTAGGGCGTCTCTATCTTGCGTGCATGTACAAAAAAAACACAAGCGTAATATCGAAGGGCTTGAGTATGTTGGCGATAGAGGAAGAATACAGAATGCTGTGCATTTTGGACGTGCGAATGGGTAGATTTGAGTACACGGCATCCACGTGGCAAGGATTGCATGGCGGCAAAGTGGGGTTGACAAGAAAGTGTAACCGATTACTAGCGTATAAAAAGTGCAATAGCTAAGGCCAATACTTATCAGTTCTCGTCTCTAGGTTTATTTTCAGCGTTTATGCAATATAAATCACAGTTTATCGTCGATCTTTCCCTTCATTTCCTACCTCTGTTGTATATTAGCTCAATAACTGTTGGCTTAAACAAAGTAAATAAAGTGAAATTCCTATAGAAAAAAAAGGATTAACAAACCCAATGCATTTCACCCACGATGTGGGCATCTTCAGGGGTGACCTGATCTTGACAGTGACAAATTGTAGTTGACAACTTGTCACTGTCAAGATCAGGCCACCCCTGAAGATGCCCACATCGTGGGTGAAATGCATTGGTTTGTTAATCCTTTTTTTGGCTATAGGAGTTTCACTTTATTTACTCCTACCTCTGTGTTATGTAGAGTGCTGGTTCTCTATTTTGTTCCGCCACAATTCACATCAAATGTAGGAGAACATCTCTTCCGGATATGGTTCTCTTTTTAGAGGTAGGCATTTAGCTATCATAGAGCTTTTTAATTCGCTCCAGGGTATGCCCAAAACCTTATCACGGCCATTTCAAGGCCTTAGTCTCCTTCGGTGCATATGCATTCTTGCTCCCCGTATCCTTTTCTGGATATGTTGTATCTTCTTCTACTGCATTGTTTGACGTAATCCGCTGTAACTGTAGTACCGATAAGGGGATCCTTCCATAATAGCCTTCAAAATTGTTGAGATCGATGAAAGATCTCTGACCATGTGGAAGATGCGTGTGGTAAGAGAGGCGAGCATTGTAGGATTGATATGGAAATTTAAGTTATAATTGCTCTTTCTAATACCAATGTTGCATGTCAGCTAATGTATAGATGTCAGTCCAGCGTAATCGCCTAAAGTTTCGCCTTCTATTTAATCTTCTTTTCTATAGGCAAAAGATATTGGAACAGGTCCATATGTTGCATTCTTCGTAAATAGAATTGTTTTCATGTTTTGTTTTTCGGCTTATATTTATAATTCTGAAGATAAAATGGACAGATATGGCGAAAACTGAAGAACTTCTAAGAAAAATAGAAGAAAAACGAATATAGATTAAAATATAGTGGAAGGCGAAGTGGATAGGACATATTACCTGAACAGAGAGAGAGAGCATTTTAAAGACGTGTTATAAAGAAAACTGGAAGGAAAAAGACAAAGAGGAAGGTAAAGGTTTCAGCTGATAGACGATTTCAAACGGAAAGAGAGCTGCTAATAAATTAAAAGGTCGTGGAAAGCAGAAACATGTGGATAATAAGGTATAACCCTAAGTAACCACTGGTTTGTCTAAGGACAGATTGCTTTCGATGACGATGATTTATCCTTTATCGCTGATATCACTCCCACAAATTCTTCAGTCACCCACCGAAGAGAACTGACTGCCACCTTTTCCTTCATTGAGCAAGTAAAGATCGCGGAATTTCCAGAATACGTCGTCATTATTACGTTGCGTCTAAGTTTAGTGAGGATATCCGCCGTATGGATATTGATAAGCATCGGTCATATATCCGCCATATGGTGGACGCCTGTTGTTACCGTTTCTGCTAGATGACGCACTATGTCGCCTAATCTGGTAAATTATTCCCTAGAGGCGAAATCGCATCAATTTCTTCTGCCAATCTGGTAGACGAAAGCGTCAAAATTTCCCATACTCTCAAAGTTCTTCATAACATCGAAATATTTTCTTAGATGTGATATTGTCTATGAAATGAGTCGGTTACGAAGGTCACACCATCTAAATAACCGGTGGGTGATGTCGTTCTTCACCCATTACCTAAATTGCTTCAAGGGAAGAATGTTTTTCTCCGTTGCGTGTCTATGAGGATACCGCAATGCATTTTTTCATATTGTCTTTGATGGGATATTGAGGATAGATAAAGGGCTACGTGTCGACTGACTTCACCAATTCTGTAGGTTAAAATTTTCCTATTTCGTCAATGGAGGAAAATGTCTTTAACACAGTCGATATGTTTGGTATGATCAACGCAGGTTCCCTTGGAAGATTCCAGAATTAGGAATGCGTCACGAGGCTGTTCCCCTCCATACTCGGCAAAACAATAAACTTTCAAATTAATTTAATCAAAAACAAAAGAAATACAGGATATAAATATATGAATGCACAAAACACAAATGAAAGCATTGTTTGATACAAACAGTTTTATTACTAATATTATTTGTATTCCAATTTGTGTGTTAGAGAATGTGATGTTCATGTTGGTTTATTCTTGGACAAATTTTAATATACATTCTACTTTGGGTTGAGTTGAAATAAATCTTGTTAAATCATATATTTTCCCATGTATTTTCTAATCACCACTAGACCTACCATGTTCCTTTCATGTTGGGCGTAAATGGGACGCCAGAACTTCTAAAACACCCGGAATTTGGTGTAACTTAAGTTTAAATATAAACATCAGAGATTGTATGAGGTCTGTGAACAATACTATGGAACGAAGTCATGTACATATTTTGGGACTTGCCTTTCTCGCGCTTAATCATACGTTAGAACTTAACACGAATCGATATTGGCGTAACGCCTTCCTCTCTAATGATACTATCATTGAAACGATGCAATTTCGGATAAAGCTCTAGATGAGGTTTTTGCAGAACAATCCTCGCCTCATTGAAGTTTCATTTCCACTTTCACTTATTCGCCCAAGTACGCATCCGTCGAAACAAATGTCTCTCTATATACATTCTGTTCGGATGAATTGGCGTGGAAAGAGGACTATTATTCACGGAGCAAATATGACTAACATATTCCTCGCGAAAGGAATTTCCGATTGAATTATAGTTAGAGTGTGACACCATAATCTTGCCTGCCGGTTATTGCTCTAGGAAGTTATGATTTTAATTTGCGAATTCTAAAAGGTAGTAACGCGAATTATTTGGTATGAAAGGGAAAGAAGGATATAAGTGATAGACAATGTACAAAGGTGTCAAAATGAGAAATATTTACAAATAAGGATGGGTGCTTTATTTGCTGTTGCAATATGAATAACCACGTTTTATTTAATCAGGTTTATTTAGAATTTTACAATAAAAATTCTTTATAAAATTAGTAATATATTTATATGGCATTGAGCAATTTATTCAATAATTAATTAAAATTCCCGAGAGTAACTACTGGTTCATACATACAAGGTGGCGGTCGTATGACCGATTTATTTAAATATATTATAACTTACGAAACTTCGTTTGTAAGTCGGACGTTTATAATTCGGATGTTAGTAAGTCGGGGACCTCATGTATAGAAATAATATGCCAAATTAATCTAAGCAGAACTAGCATAATATGTAAGCGTACGAGAAATGGAAAAAAACGCGAGTAAGAATGCGATACGATAATGATCGCTAATCGCCTCTAAGGTGGTATAGTCTTTTCACAGTGCGTAAGGGAATGGAGGGATGTGATAAAGGATGAGAGGCGATGGGTTTTAGTGCAATGAGAGGCATATTGGGGCATATAAAATGAAATTAGAATTGAAGAGGACGAAACTTAATGTGACACGAAGGAAGAATGGAGATAAAGAGTTAGCGGAAAGGACAGAAAAAGGGAAATAGAATAAAAATACGAGCAAAAAACACAGGAGAGAAGGGAAAGAAGGGAAGGAGCGAGAGAGTGAAAGAAAAACTGTAAATAATGAAAAAAAAATCGTTGATCAATATTTCAAATTGAATAAAAGTTGGAAAAATATAAAAATAATTACGCAGCAGTTCTCTTCATTTTCAATTTGTATTAAGTAATTTAAAGATAAAACTCGGTCTACCAAATACGAATCAATACAAGGTTAACGTTACCAATCCAACCCAACCAAACCCAACCCATAATCTACCGGAATAGGATAATTCGGCGTAATCGTTTCGGCGCTGGGTCAATTAGGCGACGAGCCAAGTCGGCGCCCCAGGTTGGGATAAGTGGTTGTAGATTTGGTTCGTTCCATTTTTCTCCCCTGTGTGGGGTTATTTGTTTGGGGGACTTGGTTCGTTATATTTTCCTCCTCCGGGTTGGGTGAAGTTGTTGGGGGTTTGGTTTGTTCCATTTTCCTCCTCCGGGTTGGGATAAGTGATTGGGGGAGTAGTGCAGTTATGCTTACTATTTTCTTACATTTTAATTTAAAAGTTTTATTTAAAATATTGCCATTTCATTGATCAAATTAGATAATTCACTTAATAGTTGTAATGTCTTTTTATTATCTCACCATTCCCGTCAATTATTCTGCTAAGGTGCCGAGCGTAATCCTGCTGGCGCCGAACTCTCACGTCGCCAAATTGTCCCGGTGCCGAATCGTCCCAAACAGAAACGGTCGCGCTGAATTGTCCCGTGCCGAAATGGTCGCGCCGAACCGTCCTATACCCAAATCTACTATACACTTTGAGATAACTTAGATCTGCCCAAACACATATGGGCGTTTCGCTATATGCCAGGGCAAACTCCGTAACTAACATCTAGTTCTGGATTTTACCAGTACATTTGGACATATCTAGATCTGCCTAAACACTTGCGGGCGTTCCACGATATGTCCAGGTTTTCGGGTTTTGCCCGTCCCATTTGGGAAAATCTAGATTTGCTCAATTACACACACACACGCACGCACGCACGCACACGCGCGCCCACGCACGTACGCACGCGTGCGCACACACTCACGCACGCACACACACACACACACACACACATATATATATAATGTCAAGACTTCACCAGTGAATTCTAGGGATAATTTCAACATGGATCTGATTCTCAAGGATTACCGAGATATGACCATTTATTGATAATTGTACTAAATACCACACACTACATGATAAGTACACAAAATACCAAACATACACTACACCAGAATATTTTTAAAGTGACCACCTCCTGCTTCAATGTATGCTGTGAGACATCGATCCATCGAATCTTGCCATGGGAAACGTGAAAAATCATTCCTGAAGGCTATGAACGCCTCCTGTATGCGTGCTACCAGCTGCTCCCTAATTTCGGGTTTACCTGACTGATAAACCTTGGTCTTCAGGCAAACTAATCTAATGGGTTTAAGTCAGGGGAACGAGGTGGCCATGCTACAGGCCCTCCTCGTCCAATCCACTTCCCTCTAAACTGTCTATTTAGGAATATAGTGACCACTCTGCCGTAGTGAGACGGTGCTCCATCGTGTTGTATTTACATCCAGACTCTTGGTGCAAGAGGTACATCTTCCAATAAAATTGGAAGGCTCATTTCCAAAAACTGTACTGTCAAACGTCCTCCGATGAGGTATGGGTTAATGAGGTAGTTCCGTAGCACTCCGCACCAAACGTTCACAGTAAATCTGTGCTGAAAGTTACTTTCAACGACATCATGGGGATTCTCGTGAGCCCAAGTATGAGAGTTTCTTATAATGCTAATCCCATCGTGTGTGAGCCAGGCTTCATCCGTGAAAAAGGATGTTATCCAATGATTGCCGATTATTTTGTAACCAGTTACAAAATTGCAAACGCTGTTCAGCATCATTCGGCAAAAGGTGTTGTACTCTTTGGAGATGGTATGGATACAAACCATCATTATGTAGAATCCTCCATACTTGCGTGCATGGAAACCCCAGTTCTCAAGGATATTCTCCGGATACTCGCGGGTGGACTTCGCGCCACTGCATTCAAAATTTCATCTTCTATTTGTAATTGCTGTCGCTTATAAGTTGACTTAGGTAATGAACCTGTCTGTCTTAGCGAACGATACGTATTTTGTATTTTACGGCGATTTGGTAGACGGCGATTTGGATACCGTCGCTGGTATTCTTCAACAGTTACAGAAGCATTGCCATCGCAAAAACCGTATACAAATACCATGTCTGCATATTCTTCATTTGAGAAAACTACCGGGATAGTTTGAAATGTTACGTTAAACAGATACTGTAATACACCTACTTGCTTACACTGTGAATACATAGCAAAGACTTAACGAGTGTGAATGTGACGATCCATACCTCGTCCTTGACGCCCCTGGCCTGTAGTTAGTCACCGCGGGGCGCCGCGCTGTATTTTTCTACGTATTGCTTTCGAGAATAAGCCTTCCAGCCTGGAAGACCAAAGTTCCAATATTATTTCTTTTCGTCAAATATCCCTGCATATGGCAAAAGCCACAATAAGCTAACTGACTGACCCAAACGGTAAAAGCGAATGTGCTTTAAAGACTCGCATATCTCGGTAACCGTTGAGAATTAGACCCATGTTGAAATAGCATTTTTTACTCAGAATTATCCCTAGAGTCCACTGGTGAAGTTTTACATTTCCTCCCGGAACACCCTGTGTGTATATATATATATATATATATATATATACTTGGTAAGTGTCCGCTGGGCTTCCCTCAACACCTTGTTGCCACCCTCATCACTACCTTTTCTTTTCCTTTAGTTAATATATATATATATATATATATATATATATATATATTGCTTCCTTTACACCAATATACCCCACACCGATGGACTTGCTGCTCTTCGAGCCTGCTTTGACAACAGGTCTGGAGAGAAGAAACCTTCTACTGCCTTCCTCACTTCACTGGCTGAAATGGTTCTCACCAAAAACAACTTCGCGTTCGGAGGGCACCATTTCATCCAAATTAAAGGAACCGCAATGGGCACTCGGATGGCTCCCTCCTACGCCAACTGCTTCCTGGGTGAATGGGAATCCCAGCTCCTTGAATCTTCTCCCCAAAAGCCCCTCCTCTGGCTCCGCTTCATCGACGACATATTTTTTCTGTGGACCGATGGGGCGGAATCCCTTTATTCCTTCCTTCAGACAGTTTCCACCCATCCCACCCTCTCTTTCACTCATCACTCTTCTACAACACACTCCACGTTCCTCTACGTTAACCTCCTTCTCCGTAATGGACGCATTGGCACCTCGGTGCACATTAAAGATACCAACCACCTACAATACCTCCACTACACCAGCTGCCACCCACAGCACACAAAGAAATCTCTTCCGTACTCCCTCGCCAGGCGTGGCCTTAGAATCTGCTCGGATAGCACCTCGCTATCCGATTATTGCGCCTTACTCCTTAAGGCTTTCCTCAATCGAGGATACCCTGCCGACTTAGTCCGCAATGAAATATATCGCGCCATCTCCACCCCCTCCAGACACCCACCCTCGAAGACAGAAGTCCCTCTGACTCTCACCACAACCTTTCACCCGGGGCTGCACGAAGCCCTAAATAACATCCTCGCGGCCGCCCATCCAATTCCTCTTAACACACCCACAACTACGCTACTCTTCCCTAAGCCCCCTATGATATCCTTCCGCCGACCTAGGAGTCTTGGCGACCTGCTATGGCGCAAGGAACTCCCCACCGGTCTTCTACCTTCCCCCGCAGGTTCCTCCCCTTGTAAAAGACCACGTTGCCTCACATGCCCCATCTTAGATACTTCTTCCTCATTTACCAGCCCCGTTACCCAAATCTCCTATCCTATCTTATCCCGCAGCACTTGTACCTCCAAAAACGTAATATATCTTCTTACCTGCACACAATGCCCTGCGTTCTATGTAGGCCTCACAACCACACCCCTTAACATCCGCATGAACGGCCCTCGGAATAGCGTCTCTCTTAGGCGCCCCCTTCCGGTGGCCGACCATGCGTTAACCCACTCCCTTCCCTTCAATAGCTGCTTCACAGTAAAAACTATTCGTGCTCTTCCAAGTAGTTTCCCCACGCCACAACTCAGTCAATGGGAACTAGCCCATATTGACATCCTCCGCTCCCTCTCCTTACCAGGTTTACACCTTCGCTAACACTCCCACTCCAATCACCCCTTTTTTCCTTTCCTCTTACCCCTCTTTCCCCTTCCCCTTACCCCTCTTTTCCCGAACCCCTACATCCAGTGTTACGCTTATTTTAGTCTTCGTTTTTCTCTCGCTGAAGAAGGGCGTGTGTTGCCCGAAAGCTCCAAATTACAAGCCTTCCTCTATCGCTGTGGACGTCCACCACCGTATGGTAAGTGTTCACTGGCTCCTTCCTATCCCTCTCAACCTCTCGTTGCATTTATTTTATCATATTATTTCTTTTTCCGTATCGTTATATATATATATATATATATATATATATATATATATATATATAAAAGTATATATTAACTTAAAGAAAGGAAAGGTAATGATGAGGGTGGCAACAAGGTGTTGAAGGAAGCCCAGCGGACACTTACCAATATATACATATACATATATATATATATATATGGAAGGCAACGGGAAACCACCACACCGTGTATGTATATTCCCTAGTCAAAAACCAATTAATTAATTAATTGGTAGGACCTGTCGTAAGACAGAACACGAATGAATGAATGAATATATATATATATATATATATATATATATATATATATATATATATATATATAGAGAGAGAGAGAGAGAGAGAGAGAGAGAGAAAGGAGAGTATGAGAGGGGGTTAGGTGTTAAGGAGATAGGAGAGACTGTGAGAATGAGAAAAATAAAAGCGTGCGAGGAAGGGACCGGACGGTTGAGAAGCGGCTATTCTTGACTCCATGCTCCTCGCACAAACGAATCTTCTCATACTCCTCCGCGAAGCGCCGCTCCCTCACCTCCTTCCACCTTCTCTTTCAACCGTCCCGTCCGTAACTCAACCTCCTATTTCCCTCCCATTTCACGTCCTTGGGCCCTTATCATTACCCCTAAACCCTCCCGCATCCCACCGTGTCATCACTCTTGTTTTTCCTCGGTTAGACTCCGAAACAATCGATTTTTTTCAGTCGATGTATATTAGTCTCCCCCTTGACGTGCTATATTTTCTTCTCTTCCAATTATAGCTTTCTTCAACAAGATCTCTCAAGGATGAGTCGTGGTATTTCCGTTTTTCCTTTGGGAATAACGAACGATTTATTTCCAGTCTATCTTCACCGGTATTCCGTGAACGGTGCGTAAGAAATCGGATTTTAAGGGAAAAATTATTAAAAACTTTCAAAAAGGTTTCGATACATGAGCGACGATTCGGCGATGCATGCATTATGCTAGCTTTATCATATCCTTGGGCTTATATTCCATGCAATAATGCTACTGTAGTTACACTAATACGTATATGCGCGGAAAATATTTTCTCGAAGTCAGTCTCGTAGCAACAATTCTGCTGTTTGAGGAATGAATTGATCTTGGCGGTCATCGGGCGCTAAAACTCGACATTTTTTATACCATTGTACCGTATATTGTTATTTTTTATATAATAAATATTGTTCATAACATCTATCTCTTTAGCTGTACGAACTTAGCCGAAGTTCTTCAAGACATTTTTGAGTAAATAGACATTTTGTGAAGATCGACAATTATTGCTGCGCGATATGGCTCATCTCAACCAGGCTTATATTCCGGGTGTTACATTATACAAAAACGAAATTTTTACATATTATGTCAAATCATTTAGCTCCTAGAGCAGTGGTCTCCAACCCTTTTCTTTTTCCACCGTAAAATGACCACCGATCAAACTTTGCGACCCGTACTTATAATTGAGCGAAGATGCAATAGAGATAGGCCGGAGAGAAACTATAAAGTATACCCCTGCCAGCGGGCACTGCTATTGTATCGCTATCGCACCAAAAATTTGGTCGGTCTCTGTCATGACAGTTTTCGACAAAAGGATAGAATTATGCACATATGAACTTAAAAGCTACGAAAGCCTGAATCTACTGTTAAGCACATTTCCTATCTGATTAAGGTTAGGCAGCTATCCAATATTACCAATGGCGGATACAAAAGTGTTAATTTTCCTCCTTAGGGGAGATGATCAATCTTAATTAGAAAATTATAAATGAAACGTGTTTATGCATCGCAATCTCGAGATCGAATTTTTTTTATCACAATGATTATCTCTATACATTTTGTGCACGAGAAAGCAACAAGGAAAGCATCACAGCTACTGTAAATTGGAAGATAAATTTGTTTCGTGATTGGCGACATGATTAATTTTAATCAAATATAAGCATGTATAAGATGTCCATATGTTCTACAGCCCTCCCTAAGGACTGCATAACCTTACAGAGGTTGGAGGGCTTGTGTACTCTTGTGAACCAAAGAGCTATGCCGGCGGGAGATAATTCTCCTGGTAGGACCATCCAAGCCGGAAAGGTCTGAGGGGAAGAGTCAGACTAAGAAGCAGTCTTGGGGGTTTTACATCCCCCTGTGCAAGGGCAACAGCTTGCACAGTACCTCTGTAGGTGGTGATCATGTGGATCTGAACAGCTACAGATGGGTAATCACTCTTGTGAAACTGCGATGAGGAAAGCAAGGGGAAACTACCTCATTATATTTCCCATGATAGGCTGAAGAGCTGCAAATACCTCTATGGATATCTCTGGGGTAAAATATTCCGGAGGTAAAATAGTCCCCCAATCGGATCTCCGGGTGAGGACTACCCTAGGGGATGCACAGAGGATATGTAACAATAATAAGAAGAAAGCAAGTAGTGAGAAATTAAGAATAGGCTCATAGAATGTTAGGACTATGAATTCAGGGGGTAAACTAGAGAACTTAAAAAGGGAAATGAGAAGGAATAATGTAGGTATAGTAGATCTTAGTGAAGTTCGGTGGGAAGGAGAAGGCGAGAAAAATTCAGACGAATTTCAGATTATTTACTCGGGAGGAGAGAAAAGGTAAGGGGAGGGGGAATTATAATGAGAAAAGAGATAGCTGAAAGAATTAGCAAGGTAGTGACATTTAATGATATGAAATAGCCGTAAAACTTCAGATGGAGCCAGTGGAAATGCTTATAATTCATGTGTATATGCCAACAACTAATGCTGGTGATGACGATGTAGATGAAATGTATGAACAGATTACGGAAATATTGGTGGAGGAGGGAAAAGGAAGGATCACCACCATAGTAATGGGAGACTGGAACAGTGTAGTCGGAGAGGGACAGGAAGATAACATAGTGGGAAAATATGGACTAGGGAAGAGAAATGAAAGAGGGGAGAAACTTGTGGAATTCTGCCATAGAAATAGACTGATTGTAACTAATACATGGTTTAAGCATCACCAGTAGAGACTTTACACATGGAGAAGCCCAAGAGACCAGAGACGATACAAGATAGATTATATTTTAGTCAATGAAAGATTTAGAAATAGCATTAAAAATGTGAAAACACTACCAAAGGCAGATATCGATTCCGACCACAACCTTTTGGTGACAAATACACAATTTAGACTGAAGAGCGTTAAGAGAAACATAAGAAACAAGAAATGGAACTTGGAGGAACTCTTTAAGAACAAGGAGTCTGTCATGACTGAGTTGAAGGAAATGTTGGGAGGTAGAGCTGAAGAAAATAGAAAAAATGTAGATGAGGAGTGGAGATACATCCATAGCAACATTAAAGATGTAATGGAAAAGAAGGTAGGAAAGATAACGAGCGAACGAAACAAAAAACCCTGGGTTACAGCAGCCATGCTGCAAAAAATGGAAGAGGAGAAAGTGGAAGAACATAAACACTGAAGAAGGCCAAAGAAAGTACAGGGAGTTAAATAATCCTTTAAGAAGGGAAACAGATAAAGCCAGAGAACAGTGGATAAATGAGAAATGCGAGAAAATCGTCGAGTGTGAAAGAATTTGTAGAACAGACCTCATGTATAGCAAGAAAAAGGCAAAAAAGATAGAAGGTAAAGGAATCATGCACAAAAGTGGTAAAATAGTCTCGGAGCTAGACAATGTAAAGAATGTCTGGAAAGAATAACATTTAGGTGCTGTATGACAAAGAAGGAAAGCCAAGAAATATTGAATTAGATGAAAAAGAGGATGTGGAAAAAGACCAGCTAGGACCAAGTATTCTCGAGTCTGAAGTTAAAAGAGCAATTGATGACATGAAAAGAAAGAAGGCTGTTGGGAATGATGATATACCAGTGGACGTTCTTAAGGTTTTGGGGTCGAAAGCAGTTAAGCAACTTACAAAATTTTTTAACCAAGTGTATGATACTGGCATATGGCCTGAAGATTTTTTAGATGTTGTTATGGTACCATTGGAGAAAAATAACAATGCAAAATGTTGTAAGGATTACAAAACTATTAGTTTAATTTCTCGTAGAGCTAAAGTTCTAACCAGAATAATAACCAAAAGAATTGAAGGTAAAATAGAAAAGGAACTGCAAGATAATCAGTTTGGTCTCAGAAGAGAGAGAGGGACTGGAGATGCTATAGGATGTATGAGGATGATGATAGAAAGAGCGCTAGAAGTCGATAAAGATGTGTATTTTGGTTTTGTAGATTGGGAGAAAGCTTTTGACCGAGTGAAATGGGATAAAATGTTGGGTATTTTAAATAAAATAGGAATAGATTGGAAAGATAAAAGACTGCTTAAAAACCTTTACTTTGATCAAAAGATTTCAATAGGGAGGGGAGTGAGGCAGGGATGTCCTATTTCACCAGCGATATTTAATATTTATGCAGAAACAATAACAGAAGAAGCGTTGATGGAGGAGAAAGGATTTAAGATAGGAGGTAAAAGTATTACCTCCATTAAATATGCAGATGATCAGGGATTAATAGCAGACGAGAAAGAACTTCAGAGAATGACAGACGGACTAGTGGAGGTCGGCCAACAATATGGAATGAAGATCAATGCCGAAAAAACGAAAGTCATGGTGGTTTCAAAGGGACATAAAGACTTATGGGAAATGGCCAAAAATTGGAACAAGTAAGTAGTTTCAAATATCTTGGCAGTATTTTAGCGCAGGATGGAAGTAATACACAGGACATCAGAAGTAGGTTTGCAATGGCAAAAGCAGCATTTAACGAGAAGAAGGATCTTCTAACAAGCAAGAAAATAAATTTAGAAACAAGGAAGAAATTAGCAAAATGCTACATATGGAGCATAGCTCTTTATGACGCAGAGACGTGGACGGTAAGGAGAAAGGAGGAAAAATATTTAGAAAATTTTGAGATGTGGATATGGAGGAGGATGATGAAAGTGAATTGGACAGAGAGTAAGAGAAACGAATAAGTATTATAAATGACCGGAGAAGAAAGGATGCTAATAAAAACAATCAGGAAAAGAAAAGCAAATTGCATAGGGCACATATTGAGAAGACAGTGTTTACAAAGGACGATCTTAGAAGGCAAAATTTGCGGAAGAAGAAGGAGAAAAAGAATAATTAGAGAATATAAAGCAGGAATATATCACTTATAAATGTATAAAAGAGACTTCTAGGGAGAGAGAGAGAGAGATGGAGGCAGCGATTCAGCTAAAACTTGTATTCGGACAGCAGCATGATGATGATGATGTTCTACGGCAGAGGTCGGCACCCTTTTCTGCATGGCAGGTCACATTCGTACTTGTGAATGCTTTGCAGGGCCACATAATTAGTAATTAGAGCTTCGGCGGATCGGACGAGTGTTTACATCCTAAGTTACATATAGATTCTGTTGTCTCATATTAGAAAAATCATGTCTGAATAATTTACTAGCGTTAAAACTTCATTTGGACAGGTTTTTAGACCATAATATCACTAAAAACATTTAAAATTATCTTTATTAAATGTTACTGACCACTTTTTAATCAAAGCTTTGCAAGCCACATAAAGCACTCTTGGGGGCTGCATGTGGCCCACGGGCCGTATATTGCTGATCCCTGTTCTACAGGAAAAGACATCGACAATGGGAGAAGTCGATTGTTATATGATCTTGTCGGATTATAGATTAAAATTCGATGTTTAATTAATAATACATGAGTTACCATGTGCCATTAAAGTAAAACCTTAGCTGCCAATATTAAATATATTTTGACCTGTATTTCGATAAAGTAAATAGGACGTAAAATACATCCGTCTTATAAGGCAATTTTATTCTCCAACACCTGAAGGCCCGATAGGAATCCGATTCTCTTTTGAAATCAAAAGAACACAAAAAATAACCTCTCTAAAAATAAGCGTTGTTTATGTCAAAGACACATCGCAAAAAAGAATGACCGGAAAAAGTGAACGCAGTCACGGACAGGTGGACTTTCCATGCGAAACTTCCTCCCTCGTTTTATGTTACCGAACAGCTGGCAACGGACGCTTTTGGATCTTTAAAGGGCAAAAACAAACCACGCAAGTTGTGGCTTTGAAGGTCCAAAGAGAGACAGAGAGGTTCTGTCTCTCTCTCTCGCCAAGTATCAAAGGCAGAAACGAAAGGGGCGAGAAAATTCTCGTAACCGTGGACTAGATGGAGTGTCAGTCGAAACATCTGAGACAAGCTTGACGCCGTACGAGAGATCACGCAAGGGGAGACATGCTGTCGTGGAATAATAGAACAGGAAAGGAAAAATGAAGAACATGAGAAAGAGAACAAGAGTGAAAGGAACAGATATTTTTAGAAAATAATCGTTCTTTATTAGGTCTAGATTGCAACAGTGCTTCTCATTCCGTCCAACCCACCGTCGTGTGCAAGAGGCGATGGAACCTTGGATGACAATGCCCTCGTATACGCGTCCAATTCTTCGTCACCTACGATCGCATATATTCGTGTTCGAATTCCGCACCATATGGATACGTAACAATATTTTTATCGGTCATACGCACCGTAATTTTTTATTTAACAAATGCAAAAGCCCGTCAATATCACCTGATACTTGGTACACCTACTAATAAGGCCTTAAAGATGTGCACCTTGGGGCCGGAATTTCAATTTTTTAGAGGGTCGAGGAAGGGGAGGGGGATACCATACAAATCATATCCTACATCATTTTTCAAAAACCAAGAGACTTAAAACTTGGTACACTTACTAAAGAGACCCTGAGAATGTGCACAACTTGGATTTTTGGAGGGAGGTGGGAGAGGAGTGCCATACAAATCGTACCCTATAGCATTTCTCGAATACCAAGAAACTTAGATGCTTAAAACATCGTACACATACTAAAGAGACCTCTGGGCCAGAATTTTGATATTTTGGAGATGGGGTGCCATACAAATCATACCCTGATTGGAGGCTTATTTTTAGTTTTTTAAAATTAGACAACTTATTTAGAATATTCCTACCAAAATATCAAATTTATCTATACTTAATTCATACATAACAAATTAATGGGGAAATTTGGTCACTTATTTTTAGAGCATCTTTAGTTTGAATGAAATGAGCATGAAAAATTCGCAACTGTAAACTCGAGGCAAAGCCCGGATAATTAGCTAGTACAATAATATAATTCCAACTAGGAAGCCTGTGATGCTTCGCTGTCACATTAAGTTGATTTTGATTTTTTTAAACAATTCATTTGATTAGACACATTTTGTTTGCAAAATATGTTACATTGAAGTATCCAGTATTTAAAACTATTCTTCTCTTCTTACTTATTGTTAATTAATTTTCTTTCGATTTTCAGAATAACGGTTAATTTTTTGCTCGCTAAGTTTCTCCTTATTTTTTTCTCTATGCGCTTTCATATACATAAAGGTTTCCCTCTCTTTATGCGGGGGTTTTGTTCCAGGAAAGTGACGCATAAAGCGAATTCGCATAAACTGAACCCATATTTACATGTAAAAGATAGGGATACGTTTCACAAGCAATCCTAACTCCCCTCCAAGACGCTCTTCTTACGCTCCATAACGACTTCTTATGCGCTAAATACAAACTTAAAACAATCAACACTGTAAATTATACTCGCCAATGAAAGGAAGCAGACGAGCAAAAGTGGCGGCTGTTGTGGGTGACATAATATTGGAGGTTTAAAGTGCTGGAGGTTTGTCTTGGCCCAACGCAAGTTCCGCGGGCAAGGAGAGAAAATTTCTCAAACAGTATCACACGATATCTCCGTCTCATTTCCACTCTACAGTATCCACTCTCATCTCTTTTACTCCCTAGTACTAAGCACAGCATAAGAGACAATGAGAGATGGTCGCCTTGTGGTGTAGTGGAGAACTTTGTATCATTTGTATTGCACTGGCTGCGTAACCGCATAAGAGCGAATCAAAGACGCATAAAAAGAAATTCCGGTAGCATAATAGCGAACACGTTTTGACTATTTTCTCGATGATGTCTGTGTATGTGTGTGTGATAGCTTTTTTGTGGGTGCTCTAACTCAAAAACTATTACTTAGGTCAACGCGGAATTTTATATTTAACATTTTTATTAAAGCCACGAGAACTGATTAGTTTTTGGTAAAAATCAGTCAACCGGAAGTGGGTGTTTACTCTTGTCACTTATCCGTTATTTTGAAATATTTTTTTTTAAATATTTGATAAATGTAAAAATGTATTGGAATAAAAGTTGTAGGAAACTTAATTTCTGCAACCTTTGTTTGAAATATCCTCCCATATAATGCATTTTTCAAGATATAGCTTAAAATTTATATTTTTCACTGCCGTTACCACAACACGTACTGGCGACTATTGTAAACAGTTGACCCTTAGTTTCGTTTTAGTAACGCCCCTTTTGCAGTTTTGTGGCTTTATCCAATATCAGAAGGCAATGATTTGAGTTTATTTCTGTTCATTGTAAAGTCTGCAATTTTCTCGGTTTCTTCAAATATTTATTATTATCTAACCTATTTGGATTTTTTTTGAAGTATTTCAGGTATGGAGAAAGTCATGTGGTGGCCACAATAATTTTTCGTATTAAAAAGGGATTTTCCGAAAATTCAGTTTTTACCGTAACAAAAATGAACTTCATTCTTTTGCCATTTAGTTTTCGAGTTCGAATCTTGATTTTAACTAATTTTAAAATGCGTAATTGATAGTAGCTCAATAACTTTGGCCAAAACTAACAAAGGTGAAATACTCCTTTAGCTAAAACAACTAGAGGGCTACAAAACCCAATGCATTTCGCCCACAAGGTGGGCATCGTCAGGGGTAAAACCTGTTACAACAGTGACTGAAAGCCAACTGCCAGGTTTGAAACGGAAAGTATTAAGAAGACGACCGAGAAACAAGTGAAACGCGGAAAGATTTTTCGGCGTGTGTGTCGTTTAAATCTGTCAATTTGTATTGACACTATTTTTATAGTGAGAGGTGATAGATGTGAGATATTGATGGTGTCTATGGCTTTCATTCTGTTGCTACGCATTATTAACATTATTGGCAGTGAATGTGAAACCACTATTCCTATGCATCAGGGCGACTTGATGGAAGATTTGATATTTTCCAAAAATGGTATCGCGCTCCAACTTCATTCAGTTAGACCAAGTAAATCTCCTGGGCCGGAGGAAATACCCGCGCGAGTATAGAAAGAGTTAGCTTATGAAATCGTGCCATATTTGAAAATTATATTCGAGAAATTCATTACGGAAGGTGTCGTTCCTAAAGATTGGAATGTGACACATATTATGCCCATCCATAAGGGCGGCGATAAGAGAACCCCAAAAATTATAGGCCAATTTCATTAACTTCATTATCGTGCAAGATACTTGAGCACATAATCTTTAGTTATGCAATGCGCTATTTAGATAGTCACTCATAGCTTAGCGGATGCCAGCACGGATTCCGGAGAGGTAGATCATGTGAAACTCAGCTCGGCTTGTTCGTGGATGATTTGTTGCGATGCGGAGAGAAAAATACTCAGGTCGATGCCATGTTCATTGACTTCAGAAAGGCGTTTGATAAAGTATCTCATAAGAAATTAATTTCGAAGTTAGGACAATATGGTATCAATCCGAAAGTTGTCAGTTGGGTGAGAAATTTCCTCTCGAATAGAGAACAGATAGTTGTCATTAATGGGAAATACTCGTCCCCCGTTAAAGTTGCGTCGGGTGTTCCTTAGAAAAGTATATAGGGCCCTCTACTTTTCTTAATCTATGTAAATGATATCTGCTCGGTAATTTGCCGTAAATTAAACTTTTTGCCGATGTTTCCGTTCTATATAAAGAAATAAAAAACCAGGAGGACCATCAGTCGCTGCGTGAAGACTTAAGAGCCATTTCAACGTGGTGCAAAGAATGGCAAAGTGAAATTAATTACACTAAATGTGCCACAGTTACGTTCTGGAAAAGTAAGAACATAGAAGTAGGTTTCGAGTATAAAAGAGATGGAATAAATATTGAAGCAGCCGAGTATGTAAAATATTTAGGAGTAACCATTTGTCGAGATCATTCATGGGACATGCACATTCGTCGAGTTATAGGCGCGGCCAACAAGAAATTGGCTTTCATAGGTAGAATAGTACGGATCACTACAGAAAACGTACGCGAAACATGTTGCTTATCACTGGTTAGACCACAAGTGGAATACGCCCCATGCATACGGGATCCGTACGAGAAGGGACATATAATTCAATTAAAAAGAGTGCAGCGCAGAGCAGTCAGATTCGTAAAACAAAAGTACGAAAATAAGGAAAGCGTCGCTTCATTATTGAGGGATTTGAACTAGGTACCACTAGAGGATCGTAGATTGAACTCAATGTTGCGACTTCTGGAGAAATATAGATCGGAATGTCTAAAAGACGAGGTTGTAGGAATAATTGAAGGACCAACGTGTATAGGTAGAATCGACCGTGACAATAAGGTACGTGAGATCGATTGTAGGACGGAGCGTTATCTACGCTCGTTCTTTCCGAGGACAATACGACATCACAATAGAAAATTTCAACCTGCGATAGACAATCTTTAGGTAGGTTATGGTACATTACACCCCCTGCCACCCACCAATTAGGTGAATTGCAGGGTAACATGTATATTTAGGTGTAGATGTGAATTGCCAAGCACACAGAGTTAATTTCGGGACAATGTGTATAGTGAGACCAAACGTATATAGGTAAATGAGAAAGTTTGTGCAATGTGTATTGCTCCGTTTATTTCTTTCAAGCTCATTTATTGAAAATGTAGGCAATAGGGCGGGCCAAAAACAATTTTTTTAAAGGTACGACTTAGCAATAGGTGTCAAAAGTTGTGGGTTGTGATTCTTATTACGGTGACGAAAGATAAAAATTTTGCGACAATTTCTCCAGTCTGCGAAATCGCCTCAAAGTTCCATGAATATAGCGTAATTAGAGGTTTTCTGTAATTTCGTGTCTGCAGTGTTTCTTAGTTTTTAGCACAAATATGACGGAGAGATGCCGATAAAACTGATTTCCATCTGTTGGAGTGGGAAATATTAACTTGATATGTTTAGATTTTGAAAGCGTTTCAAAAAAACAGACGTGTTGAAAATCAGTCCTTGTCACAAAATAAACGTGTATTTTGCATGTATTGTAAACAATCTAAAATGCCAGAAATGACTGCGTACACAATAATTTTACTTCAAAAATGCTGCGTTCGCTGCGTTGACATGTATAAAGAAGCTTGAATAAAAATATTACTCGAATAAAAATTGTAAATTTATGGGATAAAACAATAAATACAATGTTTAAAATCGTAACTTTATGCAATAGCCACCTATGCGGAGTTAAATTTATGCAATAGCCACCTATGCGGAATTAAATTTATGCAATAGCCACCTATGCGGAATTAAATTTATGCAATTGCGGCGGGATCGCATGCGACTTAAGCAATGTGCATCTGCAGCGTGATACCAAAACTTAACACAGATTCTAGACAATGCGCTTCTGCGCATGCGTGTCTGATATGGTCCGGCATTACACTATCATATTATTATATATTAACTTATCCCATATTAAATATGGGATAAGTTAAACGCCATATGTTTACATTGATTATGTGTTTTCCATTCGACGAAGGTGCGTACGGACGGACGGAAAGAGCGATGCTAATAGACGCTTACGTGAAAAGTGCCGTAAACCGATAAATTTATTGGGAATGGCATTGAGGAAACACGGAGATACTAAATGAATTCGAAAACGATCCCGACGTTTACACGTAGGCGCCGCCGACTTGTCAAGCGGAAAACGAATTTGTATTCAGTCGATAATTTGGCGGTGCGGAAAGAGGAACAAGACGATGAACGTTAGCGAGCGCGCGAAAACGGATGTGCACGCACGCTTTTTGCGCGCGCGATTCCACGCTTTTTGGACGTCTGCCTGCGTTTACATTTGGGCTTCCTGCGTGACGGTGCGATGCGCGCTAGCGAGTGCGTGCGTGCTCGCGAATTGGCGCAGCTTTTTGTTAGGAATGTGCCAGAAAGGAGCCGTGTATACAAGGGTGGAGTGAGTGTGAGAAGGATGGGTGAATATACGGTGTGAGATGAATGGTCCGTATGGATGATGCATTGAAATAGCGGAGGAAGTTTGAGGGTGAGAGAGAGAGCGCTCCCTGAAGGCGCCGCTGAAAAGTGAAAGGACTAAGGAATCATCAAGCGGAGAGGGATGGTGTGAGATAGGAGAGAGAGAGAGAGAGAGAGAGAGAGAGAGAGAGAGAGAGAGAGATAGAGAGAGAGAGAGATGGATGGATGGATTTAATTGAAGAGAGATACAAAATGGTAGGGAGGGTTTTGAAATAAATTTCCCAGCCTTGTTCGTCTTTTCGATAAAAATGTTCTCCGTTTTTTCAGGGTTAAATAAAACGTAATTTTGGGCGTTTCTGCCAGCATTTTTCAGCAAACAAGGCGTTTAAAGCTGAAAATCTTGATTTACCGTGAATCTCCAGCCGAAAAAATTGTCTCCGTATTTTTTGATTAGTGTTTTTCACTAGGTTAGATTGAGGTCTGCTTTCCATTTTTTTATTTTTGTATCGATCCCAGGTAAAGTCTGTTCCGCACAGGAAGATTTTGGCAATTTCCTAGTGTGATAATTCTTACGCTTGGGTCATAATTCTTTTTGATAAAACATCGCAGATGGAAACCGTCAATTAAAAATGCAACGTTTTTAATTATGATTAAAGCTTAAAAACTTCCGCTCAATGAAAATTTTACGCTGCAGTAAATTTTCTTTATTTCTCTTAGATTAGTTAAGTTTTCATGTTTCTAATAAATGAAAATATAGAGCGGTCATTTAATGAGTATTCATCTTCCATTTTGATATTTTCTTAAATTTCTGCCATCGACTCTACTATTTAAATAGCATTTAACCTGGCACTAATTAATTAAAACGATGATAATTTTAGTAAGCTGTAAGGTATGCAAAATCGTGTCTGAAAGATTCGATGTAATTCTCATTATACTCAATATCATTTGAAAACAGTATTTTATATTTAATACAATATAAAATATTTAATAATTGAAAAGAGTTAAAAATTATTCAAAAACTACGAAACACAACATTGACATAATTTTACTAAATTTCGTGTTAGTATTATGACGTTATCATTGGTTTACGCCGTAGTTTAAAATCAATGGAATTATACAACGGTTCTCATCGAAAGCATCAAATATATAGATTATAACAATCCTCCTAATTAAAAGGTGTAATGTGTTTTTTATTTATTACCGTATATCATGTTTCAAAATTATGAGGTCACACATTATGTATCCGTCGTTGGTCGAAATCAATTTCCTATTAAAAGCATTAAATAAATGCGATTGCAATACAGATTACCAATTCCGATTTTAAAGCATTACACTAGTTGAACATTTTCATTGCTGAAAATCTCCCATTTCCGATTAAAATAAATTCCTATGCCAATTCGGCACCAATTTGAATTTAGTCTTAAAAAATAATCAGCATTATTCTTTCAGTTGCAGAATTGTTTTCATGCTGCTTTTTTCTTAATTTTATTTTTATATTCAATTTTATGCAACTCTGCTCATATTTTCTTATCTTTCTTATGGGGCATTGAAATGGAATAATGGCATCAAAAATAACCCCCTAAAATTAATATTTTTTTAATTTCGATTTTTACATTGGTTGTATCTAATTAGCTATCATTCTGCCAAATATCAGGTCTCTAGCTCTTCTAAAAGGACCTACTATCCTACTATGCATAAATTTAAGAAGCAGATATTTACAATAGATACCTTTATTTATCTTTAATCGATACCTTGTATAAAAACGTAAATCCTTATCTAACGGTTAAGGGAATAATTTGTGCATGTTGACTATTAAATCCAAAAAGAAATTCCTCTACAATTAACCAAAGTCAGAATATATACTTGAATAACGATTTCTTTCTCGCTGTATTATCTGTAAAGCTTGACTTGAAGTGAGGTTCATTGTAGATATAGATATTTCAATATTTTTTACTCATTTAAATCCATCCCTAAATATATTTCATCGTTTTAAAGGTATGGGAACTCATATCTATCGACCTCTCCGATGTAAATCAGCCGATGAATTTTGTCCAGAATCCTTCGTCGACGAAGGAAAATTCTGCAAAAATCGTCTTTAAGGATACAACATCGTGGAACTGTATTTGGTTACGATTTCGAAGCGATATACGCCTCTCTTTCATCGATATACATTTCCTCAGTTTCATCTTCCGCCGCTTAGGAGAGATTAACGTTCACCTCCCTCCATCTATTTCTCTGTCAGTTTATCATCATCCCGCAAAAGGATCATTATACCCTGGAGTCGGCATATTAGATCTTCCCAGGGCATGAGAGAGCGCCAGATGATCGGCCGTCGCCACCATCTGTTTCCATTCCTCTCCGCTCTAAGTATTCGGATGGGTTCGTTCTGGATTCCCTTTCCTTCCCTTCGAATTATCAGGACGGGCGAATCCTTTGAAACGGGACGGATTCCAGATTCATAATTCATTCCTCCGCGTGGTCGCTCTCTACCCCGCGGGTGTTTCTAGCAACGCCTTTGATATTAAATTGCCTGCAGTTTATATATGCCAACGGATTGCCTCGATCGTTTTACTCGCTTCGATTAATCTAACGCTTTGACGAATCGGCGTTGATAGAATGTTGGGTCTCCGTCCCAATTTTTTGGGACGTGGGCTTAGCACGTACCATCGTACTAACATTTGCGGATTACTGTTCACTGATTACTCTGGTTGGCCGAGAGTGGTTTACGAATCAAAGAAGAATAAGTACATGATTGTAGGAACATGATTTCTTTTAAGTGCTCTTTTATTTTTACCTCTCCTTTCAAAACGTTACGGATAGGCACAGGGCAAGATTAACTCATGGAGCAAGTTAGGATTAGGCCAGGGGTTTTCAACCTGGGTTACGCGTACCTCTAGGGGTACCTCAAAGGTTTTGAAGGGGTGCGCGAAAGTTTTCATGATCTTCGTCGTTCATTCATGACTTCTGAATAAAAAGTTGCGATTTACGACTTGGAATAACGTTATAAGATAGAATAAACGTCGAAACTGTGAATTTTCGCCTTATAAACATGTGCAATCTATCTTAATACAAGTGTTGTTCATTTCTGAATAATTTTAAAATGTACTTTGGGTTACGCGAACGTTAAAAATGCTCTAAGGGGTACTTCAGCAGGAAAAGATTGAAAAACCCTTGGCTTAGGCCATAATTCAGGCAATCCGTTCCATATTGAAATAATAGATGAGCTATAATAGCGGCCCCCGCTACTGAAAAATCAGCCGAAGGCCTCTCGTAACCTTCATCCGACCTTGAGTGTGGGTATATTTAGAGATAACCAAATTGCTTATTTGATACCAAATTTCCGTTTCAGTAATTAAAAATAAAAGATGGAATGTCGAAATTAACTCATTTATTATAAGCAATGGATTGTAATTTAAATTATGAGCTTATATTTGCATGAAACCGGATACTTCTTACATTCATAAATTTAAAAAAGACTCCTTTTGTGGTTTTTTTAATCCGTCGAATGATTTCTGTAAAAAATTGTAATTTGTGTATGAGAATTTATGCATTTTTTTTCTTAAGAATGTGGGAGTAAAAATATTCTTTCGCTTGCATCTAAGGGTTTAAAAATCAATTTTTCGACTCGATTAGCAATTTTCGTGGAATATATGACATTGCAGTGGCCATAAAAAGACCGAATAAACCACGTTCTACGTCATCTACTACTAGTTTCCTTCAGTGTTCATTTAGATGTACTCTATTATTATTATACGTGACACATGCAGTGTACAATGCTTTATGAATGTAATATCACAAATGACTTCTGTTTGGCTTTCCAAAGTTACGGTAAGGCCTCCAGGGCTTCACGGAGCGAGGATGGGGCGCTTGGGCAGACACATCTTCATCTTTTGCCTCCAACAATTTATGAAATTTATAAATTCACGTCTAGCTTTAGAGTATGTATTCATATTTTATAAAATTTATACATTTGCATCTATTTCGAGATAATTTGAATTATAATGTACTAATTTATTCATATTTATACATTTACACCTAATTTGAGACTATATTAATTAAAATATTCTATTTTTAATATGTTGCTACCGATGATGTATCAAGTTTTATCTTTAATAACATTTATTATAATAATTTAATTCAAAGGAAGTACTTGTCTCGCTTTAATATAGCCAGTGTAAGAGATTTGAAGTTTTCGTGAAGGAAGGTGCTGTTGATCCTTATCTGCATATTTAAAAAAAGCTTGCTCAAGACACTCCGAACATTTTAGATGTAATTAAGGTTATTATGTGATATTCGTTTTTCTTAACAGTCTCTTTTACAGTGCTCATAATAAGGCATTATCTATAATTTATGAATTTAATTTTATTTAAAAATCATGAAGTATTTTGGAATAGAATTATCTTTGAGTAAAATATTTATTTACAAATCTATTGAAAATTAATTTTAACACTCGGAGTACGGACCTAAGTGGTTTCACACCTAGTCCGGACCTGGGTCCTAGAGGACCCAGCTTCTAAAATCATTTTCTCACAATAATATTTAACATCCAAGTAATCAATGAATGAAAATTGAATAAGGATAATGATTTATACAATGAATAGTGTAATAATGGTATATATTTGCAAAATTAAATACATAATTACGCATATAAATAAAAATGAAATAATTTTCTTTTTTTAAGGATAACATTTAACAATACCAAAAAATTTATTTTTGAAGGTAAATTCAGTTAGTTTGATTCAGTTAATCTTATGTTAGTTTGATTCATCTGAGTTGGAAGTGAAATTAATACATAATAACTTAACTAATATTTCGAACTATATTTTTGGGTCTTGTTCTTGCAGGTTGTAGAGCAACGTAACTCCAAAGCCTAAATATTCTATCTCCCATTTTAAAATCATAGAGTCACAAAAAATAAAAAGTATATTACAAAATGATTCGGGAGGCAAACAGAACGATGTGAATAACGGAAACACAAGAGAAAACTGTAAATCGAGACGTCGAGACTTCGATAATAACTAACATGTATTACAATGTCGTGCTGAGCGAACTAATTTTGTCCGGACTTTGATCTGCCCGGTCATAAGAGATATAAAAGTTACACGACGTAGAGTACGGAGCCGGGTCCCCGAAGACCCTCACATTTATACATTCCGTAATTTCGATGACTTAATTAAATTACAATATAATTTTATTACTGATTTTAAACTCCCAACATGTTCCACTAGGAATACATAAAGTATCAATTTCGGCAAAAAATTTTTTAAAGAAATATTTTCGAAAATATACCT
Source organism: Tanypteryx hageni (assembly GCA_028673005.1). NCBI lineage: Eukaryota > Metazoa > Arthropoda > Insecta > Odonata > Petaluridae > Tanypteryx > Tanypteryx hageni. Next base: position 42,004,527 of record CM054115.1, read on the forward strand.
TTCGGGTCTCCTGAGACCCGAGATCCGTACTCCAAGTGTTAAATATAAATTATTTTGATGAGCATATGAAAAGAGAACATAAATAATGAGATACACTTAGGGGTATGAGCAGATATTGTAGCGGTTTTCATTTTCTTTGGTTTATCACATATTAAATGCCTACATTAATTGATTATAATATGATACAAACTGAAATATTTTTGCGATAGTTTACCGATCGTTGAAATTTCCTTAATTAGTTACCTATGATAAGAACAAGCAACATTGTAGCATGTTAGTCGAATATTACTTATGCAGCGAATATGTGTGACTTAACTATGGTTGTAGAACAAAAAATTATAATCGATTCTGCAAAAGCATTCAAAGTTTTAGATAGAATTCCATTGTTATGCTAATTAGGGCCGTATATAAATGATCCTTGGTAATTAAAGGACAGTGGTAATGCCTGCCAGTTTTGAATCCTCGGAAAAAGTTTGTAAATCTGCAGTTATTCTTGACAGCGAATCAAAATTTTATCCTTGGATACGCAAAGCTTAATTAATTAATGCACAATTCCCCATCGTATCAAGAAGAAAATAAAGGGCCAGTGTTTTTTACACTGGTATGCATCATCTAATATATAACAATAATACATCCCTACGAAAATAAAAAACTCTTCCTCCCAGTTTAAATTTTGACATTGGTGTTTTTTATATAGCAAGGTGACGTAAGGGATTTAAAGAGAGTCGGGCTCTGTCGCAAGAAAAACTTACTGAATATTCATAGGCGCCATAAAACAAAATTTAAAGGCGGATTTGAAAAACTCTAAAACGTATGTCTATGGAAATTATATATTAGATTTTAAAATAAAAACTCTCTCTCCGCCTACTCTGAACTATTTGATCAGTTCATTTGAGCTCTGCATTTCAAACGCTCTCCTTCCGCCAAAATGCGCTTATCCGATCTTATTTTCCATTTATCAAAGTAATGTGAAAAATCTTTTTTTGATAGGTAAGTGAATATAGGCATAACTGCATTATTGTAGCTAATTATTGGACTAGATTCAATTATTTTTTTTAATTTCCGGAAGAGAAATAAATTTCTTTATGGGATTTCTAGTAAAAATGATGAATGTGCTATTATCTCAAACCCCATTTCTTCGATGGTTCGTTGGCAAACATGAGACCGGTGCGCAAAGACCCAACCGTTTTCAACAAGATGGGGACGGGTTTTCTCGTTTCTAGCGGGATTCTAGCATATTGGAATAGTACTCGCCGTTTACACCTTGAACCCTTCGTATACAGAACCATAAATGACCCCGATTTTGTCAAAAACAAAATGCATGACTTTTTCCTCACTTCGACAAACATTCGCCTTCTGAGGTCGGAAACTCTCTTAACATATCTACATGCAACATTTTTACTTTAGTTCAGGATCGTCAAAAGTAAACATTTTATCAAAAAACTGGATATCGAAGAATTCTTATCTACAAGTATTATTTGTGATGCATATTTTGCAGGAGCATGGGTGTAGGTTGGGTATTATAAATTTTTGAGTCCGCCAGTGTATTCATTGTGGTAGGATTCAGAGACAACCTAGTGTAAACAGGTTGGTAAATGTTGCGGGTAAGATGGTAGCATGAAATTTGGGGTGCATTTGTCGTAAACTTAATTGTTGGGGTAGGTGAGTTTGGATGTAAGTTGGATGGAATAAAATCAGAGGGAGATTTAGTCTAGGTTTGTTAGTACACGTTTTATGGGCAAACGAGCGAAATTAGGGGGAATTTTGATATAAGTTTGATGAGGTGGCCGAGTAATTTTGGTGACAAAAAATAGTGGGACATATGGTGTAAATTAGGTGGTGTACTTCTAGGGGCAAACTCTTCTAACGTGGGTGGCATAAGTTTAAGGTCTAACATACGAGTGTAACTTGGGTTGCATAAAGTCAGTGTGTCATTGGTGTAAGTTTTGTGGTATTTGTTTAGGAGCAAACTAGTGTAAGATAGTTAGGATAGTTGGTTATAATTTGGACTATATGATTTAGGGCTAAAATTTAGGTTGATTTGTTTCCGGCAAGCTCTGTGGTCGTTTTATAGTACGATATTTATCTCTGGGACAAACTTAAATAGGTTGATATGTATTGGTTGCAGTTACTCACATGCAAGGAACCCCTATCAGTGCAAATTTTGCACTGTGCTAGGCGGAAAAGGCATATGCGAAAACTTAGGCAGTGTATAAATGGTATCATGGTCTCAGTCAAAATATCTCAAGATAAAGTTTACCTTAAAATTAATACAAAATGCCGCCCGATTTGACTTTTGCTTATCGTTCATGATTATTGTTACTTACTTGGCTCTCATCTCACCGTAGGCTAAATCATCGTAGACAATACCATGAAACATTCCACAATTAACGCCCACAGTAGCGGATATTTTTCCGAAGCTGTTACGTTTTATCAATGCCTTGATTTGATTAACTTTTGATTTCAACTGAAGAAATTCATCATCGATTGATTCAGAATTTTGAGAAAATCTCTTATGCTACACAAAAACTCCCCTGCGAGACAAAAATAAGTCCACAGATAATTTTAACATGAAAATGTTACGTTTTTAGACGTGAAACGTTTTTGTTGTTAACGACTACCTCGTTGTTGCAGAATTAGCGAAATTAGATACTTATATTTAACTGGATTATATGGAAAACGAGAACTATATATTAAGTGGGGATATTCCCTATATTAAGCATAGGCCTACCTGAAGGAACCTGTGTTTACACAAGGACAACTTTATGTAGCTACCCCTGCAAATATCTGGTTTGCTTTACCTGATAATCCATTAACAACCAAAAATATTTTTAATCATGATGCCTTGATTTTAAAAATATTTTCAATAAATTAAAATAATAATGTACTTAACAATGTGAACAATGAACTATATGTTAAAAACGTAAACATAGCATTATATATCGACGACTCTTACAGAGGAGGAGGAGGAGGATATAACATATAGGAGGATACTAATGTTTAGGCACTTTCAGATGAGCTGGAGATTCGAAATTTTTTTCTTAGGTAGGAGTTTGTGCAAAACCGACTAGAAAAAACGAAAATCATGAAAAAATGCCACAATGCGGCCGCTAAAAATTCGCAATTGTTTGAACAAATTTTCAAGGTTTATGTATTTCCGAATGTGCCACGGAGTTGAATTTTTTTTATAAGTAGAATTCTTAAAAAAAACGAAATAGGGATTATACAAATTTTGATATTTTACTTTGTTTGGCAGTTAAAAATTCTTAAAATTTAAACAAATAGATAACTGTTTAGACATTACGGGATGAGCTAGAAATCTGAAATTTTCAAGTTATGTACAAAGTAGTGCATTTGCACAAATAAACATTTGAATTTCTCCATAAACATATTACGGCGGCCGTTAAAAATGTTTAAAATTTAAACAATTGAAAAAATATTATTTCACTTCTAAAAGTACTACAACTTTAAAATTTAGCAGAAATGTGTAATATTAGTACCCCAAAATAGAGAAAGTATAATATTCTTAAAATTGCAAAGTTTTGGGATTGTTTTAATCTATAACTTTTACATAAGGGAAAAACGAAAATCGCTCCGGAGGTGAAATATTTAGAATTAAAAAAATATTTGTAATGATGAAATATGAAAAATGAATGTTTTTTCATGTTGAGATGATATGCTTGCAGAATGCAAGCACCAACTACTAGTACTTATATATTTTTTAAAACATATAGAAGCGTAGCTGTGTCACGGGCTACTAGTATTTTAAAAAATTTCAAATATGTTAACTGATAATAAATATTTTAAGAAAAATTTAGTTAACAAATAACTGAAATAAACTCAAACCGTAGCCTTCTGATATTGGATATAGCAAACAATTAAGAAAATAAAAATCTGATGGGACCACCACATGACTGTCTCCATACCTGTAATATTTCTAAAAACACCAAATAGGTTACATACTAATAAATATTTAAAAAACTGCAATAAAATTTTAGAATTGACAAAAAACAGCAATACACTCAAACTATAGCCTTCTGATATTGGATATAGCCACAAAGCTCCAACAATTAAAAAACTATAAAGGAGCGTTACTAAGATGTAACTAAGCGTCAATTGTTAACATTCACACAAACACACAGACATCATCGAGAAAATGGTCAAAACGTGTTCATGGGACCACAAAACGTGTATTTCCGCTGAAACCACGAAGTCGACTTTTTTCCTTAAAATAATACTTTCCCCTACACTACGTATGGAGAAAGTAAAAAACGGATGACAAGAGTAAATACCCACTTCGGTTGACCGATCTTTACCAAAAACTAATCAGTTCTTGTGACTGTCATTAAAATTTAAAATATAAAATTTTGCGCTGACTTGATTAATAGTTTTTGAGTTAGAGCTCCCACAAAAAAACTGTCACATACACACTCACACATACACACAGAAATAATCGAGAAAATGGTCAAAACGTGTTCAGGGGACCTCAAAAAGTGTATTTATGTTGAAATCTGGAAATCGACTTTTTTAATGAGAACAATACTTTATAAGATACCTTGTGAATGTGGCAAAACATACATTGGGCAAACGGGACGCACCATTGAGACCCGTATCAAAGAACATACCCACCCGGTGCATAAGACTTCTCTATCCGGACAAATCCGCTGTGGCCGAGCTCAGCCTCACCCAGGGACACCGCATCAATTTCACAGACACCAAATTAATTTCGAGAACCCACGGTTTTTGGGATCGCATAGTCAAGGAGGCTATCGAGATTCGCTTACACAACAGAACCATTAACAGAGACACAGGCTTCGTCCTGAGCAATTCTTGGAAGCCGGTCATCTCGTCATTGGCCAAAGAGCGTGACGCCCATTGGCCGAACCAATCCAGCCAATCAGGTGCAGGCACCTGACACACCGGCAGGTATATAAACTCGCCACCCGAGAAAGCTTCAAAGATGACTTAGGACCGAGTGCGGCTTCACAGCCTGCCGTGGTGCCTAAAACTTGCCGATGGGCAAAACTAAGCAATGAATAAAACTCACTACTGACAGCTTAGTAGCAAGGCTGGAAAGCTGATTGAGGAAAGCCGGTGATGGCTGGCTTCCACCAAACCCTGCACCAAAGCTTCACCCATCAATACTTTCCCCTATACTATGCATGGAGAAAGTAAAAAACGGATACGTTACAGGAGTAAACATCCACTTTTTGTTGACCGATTTTTAACAAAAACTAATCAATTCTTGTTATTTTAACAAAAATATCAAATATAAAATTTTGCGTTGACGTGATTAGCAGTTTTTGAGTTAGAGCACCCACAAAAATTTCTATCACATACAAAAACACACACAGATATCATCGAGAAAATGGTCAAAATGTATTTAGAGGACCTCAAAATATGTATTTCCGTTGAAATCTCTAAATCGAGTTTTTCATGAAAACATTACTTGCCCCTATACTACGTATGGAGATAGTAATAACATCTTATTTGTTGTTACTTTTATTTAGTTAGACCGCTGCTAGATTATGCGTAGAGCATTTGGGATCCGTACGAGAAAGGATTAATCACCGAGTTAGAGAAAGTGCAGAGAAAAGCTGCTAGATTCGTCAAAAATTGTTATGATAGAAATAAAAGCGTTACAGGCTTGATACAGGACTTAGGATGGGAATCACTAGCTGAGCGCCGATTACATGCTAGGTTAAAACTTCTTGAAAGATTTAGAACGTTTACTTTCTCTAGCGACGTCGAAGAAATAATAAGAACTCCCACCTATACCGGTAGAATGGACCATCCTCGTAAAATAAGAGAGATACAAAGGCTCATTTTCCCCTAAAACGATAGCTGAGCAGAATAAAACTTGCGATCAAAAGTAACCTCGCGTAGGGGCGTAAACTCAGACCTAATTTTGGAGTTTTCCCCTTGCTGTTAATGCACCCCCAGCCACACACCCTTGCGGTGGCTTGCAGGGTAAACTGTAGATGTATCTAACGTAAGACAAAAATGAAATTTTGTACAACAGCATAAATCAAATTATGATATAAAGTTCAGCTTTTTAAGTATTGGACTCGTAAATGTGGCATAAAATACGAGTTTCCACAGAAATAAAAATTTTCCACAGTAAAAAATCAGAAAAATTTCCATTTTCTTGTATTCTAACGAATATTTCAGGTTATTAGTGACGGATTAAATTGTCCTAAAAAGAAAAGTAAGCACGGTTCTTTTTTCGTGCATAGTTCAAGTCTCGGGACCTTATCCGGAATCGCGATTAAATATAAGTTTTACATCAGCATTTACCGGCTGATATTTTTAGCACCCGCCATCTAAATCTTGTTTATAAACTTTTTATCCCAGAATAATTCTTGTAGTTAAGAGTTAATGATTTTAATCAAAGGCATTGACTACTCACCTTAAATCACATTTGTTCTCAGGTTTCATATTCTCGTTCATTCTCATTCTCGTTTCTCTGGAGCTTCCATAACCCGCCATCGTTTCTGTCATATTACATTTCATTGTCTCATCAGCCACTCCTTACTCTTTCATCGACCCACCTTAACCATTTCCTTTACTTTCTTTAATTCACTTTTATTGCACGTTCCATTTTTATCGAACTTTTACTACGATTCACTCTCTTTCGGTAAACAGTGGCGCCATTACGTAGCACTAATCCTATCCTTGTTTTTACCTAATTAATTAAAAATCCGAAGTAATTTAGTCTATTTAATAAAATCTAATGTGGCCACCACATGACTTTCTCCATACCTGTAATATTTCTAAAAATTCCAAATAGGTCAAATGATAATAAATATTCTAAGGAACTGCGAGAAAAATTCAGACTTAACAAAGAACTAAAATAAACTCAAACCGTAGCCTTCTGATACTGTATACAGCCAGGAAGTTCCAACAATTAAGAAAATAAGAAGGAGCGTTACTAGGACGTAACTAAGCGTACAATATTTACATCTAGCTGAAAAACCCGGCTTCGCTCGAGAAAGTTTTCTGTTAAGTTGTAAACGATTTTGAGAGTCTCTCTCTGTAGCTGAAGAAGGAATAGTTCCGAAAGCTTCTACGTTTGTGATGTTTCTGTGTTTTTGTGTTATTTTACGTGTGTCGCTTCGACATCCCCGGGGCCTCGCCAACCTGAAGTCGTCTGATTGTTGAGTGCTCACTGGGTTTCCTCATCCCAACACCTTGTTGACATCCATATATCTATTTTACCTTTCCTTTTCCGTAAGTTGTTATATATATATATATATATATATATATATATATATATAAAATTTGGTAATAACCCATTTGTCCACTCGTTTTTGCTCAAGTAGAGTTCGGTAATAATAGTCTCCATGGCAACAATCCGATAAAATGCAATTTAAAACAAAAAAAGGCTATGTCTTAGTAGAAATTCAAGAAAATACTATCATTTATCAAAATTCTGTGATAAGAATTAGAATCTAAATTCTTTTCCCCTTAGAACAGTACCAATCTCACTCCGATATCACAATTTTATGATATTTTTATGTATTGAAGAAAATGTCTCTGAACTATGGATTTGAGACTTGCTATGCAAAACAAATAGGGGAAAAAACGTTCCTGGAATCAAACCTGGGACTCCAATCTTCGCCAAATAAAATATAGCCCGGAGGTGGACCCAGGCATCACGAGCTTCATACCAAATTTCATGAAAATCTGTCCATTGATGCAAAACTTGTTAGTGGAATACACACACATACATACATTCACACACACTACGAATATATATTAGTCAAGACAACAACTCAAAGAGAGCAAATCCTCTCCAGAATAAGAAAAAAATAAAATAATTATATTAAATTGCTCGTGGAACTTTCTTAAAGTATGTTTGCTCATTGGTTTCGTCATTTCGCGGAAAAGCAAAATAACTTGCCGATATTAATTCATTTTTCCTTTTTCGAGAATATTATTAGTCAAAAATGGGCGGTGATATGTTAAAAGAGAACGGATGAGTGGAAATTTATTTTTCCAAAATTATCTTTTTGGTCCCTTCGAAGAGCGGTACAACCTTTTTCAAATATTCATGGAATAGATTAGCGCTCCATTTGATGGCTAATGTAAATTTATGCCCGGAGCAGCAATTCCTTCGATGTGGCGTTAAAGGAGGACTTTTAATTTCGGAACGGAAGAGGAAAGACGAAAATTCAGAATGCCCTCTGGGAAATCTAATATGTGCTTTTGCATGATTTAGTTCTCACAATTAGGTCGAGGAAAAGTGATATCTTACGCAGAGGTACAGACTATGAATTTCAGAATTATTTATTTTGTTACTGCTTAGAATACGTATTTTAGCCTGTGGTATAGTTATTGTGGGCATAGAGATGATATTTGCTATGACTATGTTCCATACATACCGAAAACATGAAAAATGGAGAACTCAAAGTTCAGTGAATATGCATTAGGAACAGCAAATCGATAAATATTACAGGTAATATTTCCTTTATTGTTAAATCCTCTCCGTGTTGTTATGCCTTTAAGTTTCTCTTACATTTGTGTAGGGCATAGAATAATATTTTGTTAACTATTTTTATGTACTACACAAAATTCAATGTGAATTTAATTAGCTTCTGATAACTGAAAAAGCTAATTAAATCCGAGTGGATAGTATATTGCGCGCTGGAAGAGTAGCCTCAGTTCCGTTTCTCTCGGGTTATTCTGGGAGAGATATTTCGTTTTGTTTGTAAAGCGGCAGCGCCGATATGGTTAAACGGTTAAAGTTTAGTAGTGCTGCATTAGTCTATCTAGAATGCGAATTTGATGAAGTTCTTGAATAGGATAACAAAATAGAAATTTCAAATTTAATTCTCAAGATACAGTCGCCATTACTGAGTTACGTGACGATTAAATGACAATTTGCCTCGTATTAAACTCTCAGGTGCTCAACGCTAGTATGTATGCATCCATTAAATACAGACAAAAGGTAGAAGGTTTTAGATCGCAATCATCTGAAGAACTATGTATCTTATCAATAAACGTAATTAATAGAAATTTGCTTATGTTCTATGAAGTATTATTATTTCGGATGAGTATTTTACGAGTAAAAGCAAAACGCTCATTTTTTCAGTAAATTGACAATCCTGTTTGAGTTGTGGAAACCACTAATAAAAAACTTTTAAAGAACAAATTAATCTCTCCTCAACCTCAATACTGTAAACCTACGCTAACCTCCACATTGTCAACGTTAAATAACAAAAACGAGTTTCAAACTTCCTTTCTCACCAACTTCATTAAAGCGAAAATGTAATATCCGCGTAAATTTATTTAAGGCCTTTTTTACTGCATATTCCTCTCGCGTACCAATATGATCCCAGATAGAGAGAGAGAGAGAGAATTGAAATAACATCAACGATCCCAAGAGTCAATTTCCACCGAGTCTTAATATCCGCCATAACGGTTGGTGACAAATGAAAGTGAATTGAAAATTTTAATAGATTGATATATGAGACCTCAGTTCTTTCTCTCTCTCCCCCCTCTCTTTTCCTCATCTCTCTTTCCACTCTCTCCTCCTCTCTCTTTCTCCCTTTTCTCCTCTCTCTTCCTCCTCTCTCTTCCTCCCTCTCCTCCTCTCTCTTTCTCCTCTTTCTTCCTCCTCTCTCTTCCTCCTCTTTCTCCCTCCCTATCTTTCCGTCTCTCTCCCTATCTCTCTCACATTCTCTCTCCCCTATTTCTCTCCCTCTCTCTTCCTTCTCTTTCCCCGTATCTCTCTTTCTCTCTCTCCCTGTCTCTTTTTCTCTCTCTCCAAGAAAGTTGGAATTCGCATCATGACGACGAAAGATTTATTTCCTTCGCCACTTTTAATGATCCTTAGAACATTGCAAGGGGAGGGCGATGCAAAAAGAGAACCATTTTAATATGCTTAAGAAATTCAATTTCGGGGCGCGCTACTTCCGTCATTCGGATTCGGTGAAAATATAATAAAGTGGTTTTTATTTAAAAAATAAAGAAAAAGCGGTTTCCCGAACATAATAACGTCCCACGCTCCGTGGTAAATCTTTTTATCGTCTCCCCATCCCCCCCCCCCACGCTAACGTCGTCGCCCACGCCAACCGATCTTTCTACTCGTAAGTACCACTTTCTTCCGTTAGGATAATTGAGTCATTATTCTGCTATATAAATAAGAACAGTTTTTGGTCCATTACTTGTTCTGCCTGTTTTATCCTTCTCTCTCTTTTTCTCGCCTCCTCAATTCGGGAAGAAACAAGAATTTTATTTGGCCCAGGTTCGCCCACGTTTTGATAGGAGCGATAAAAATGATTTCTCCGAGTCGTTTTCATGTTGCAAAATTTATTTCTCATTCCCACCCTCTCTCTCTCTCTCTATAATCTCTCGCTCTTTTACCACTATACCTCTCCTCTCTTCTTCTCCATCCGTTCTCTCTAACCCTCTTGTGCCGCCCACCTGTTGGTTCCAGACGAACGCGACCAACAGGCGTCTGCTTCGCCACAACACGAATCCCTGTTACGCTTGTCTCTTCTCTCACATCATTCTCTCTCCCCCTTTATAGCGCCTATCTCTCGCCCCTTTGATTTTCTTCGGCCCCTGTCTTTTTTCTACACTCTCCTCTTTCTATCTTTTCCGTTTTATTTCTCTCATGCACGCTCCCTCTTCCCGTTTTCTCTTCAACCGTTCCCTCGATTTTGTGTCTTTTTCTTTAACAACTCGCGTTCACCAATTTCTCCCCATCTCTCCCCCTCTCTCCAACTCTCCCTCCCCATCATCTTCTCATTCTGGGTGTTGGGGTGGTGGAGTGGTTAGAGCGTTAGCCTTCCACGCTGCGGTCTCCGTTTCAAATCCGGTGGAGGTCGAATTTTTCAACCTGGGTCGTCCCGGACTTGTGTGGTTTGAGGAGAACGCGCAAGTCGGCTCTCCGTCCTTCGGAAGGGACGTGAAGCAGTTGGACCCTTGTGGCTCTTCCTAAAGAATAGACTAATGTCGGCATCGGGTTTCCCTCGTCCCTTTCTCTGCAGAGTCGTGTACGTGAAGTTACGGCGGTAAAAGCCCAATAGGCTGATTCGTTATTATATAAAGAGAAAATTCTTGAAACCTCACATAAAATGATTGGTGAATTGGAAAGATTTTTTATCGTTTTTCAATCTTTCTCAATCTTTTGCTTTACCAAAATTTAAAAAAAAATATCATTTGCGTATTTGGTTGTGAAACTTTTATAACTTTAAATACTAGGAATCAGATCAAGTAAAAAGTTGAAGTTGTAGCCATTTTTTTTTAAATAAACGCCTTCAAGTCTAAAAATGCTGTACATAATCGAAAATTCGGATTTTAATTTCTCGGTATTTTATTTCTGCTATTCATAGATTAATTTCCGAAATAAAATTTTTGGTTAAATTTTTTTTCGTTATTCCAGAAAATATTATAAAAACTTTTTTGTAGTTACCTTTTTCTAGTGATAGAAGGCATAAAACGTTTTTTCTTGTGTTACAGTTGTTAAGTTTAATAAAAGTATTGCTAAAGAGACTTTCGTTATTAAGCGTCATTTACCATCACAGCGGTAGTTGCGGAATGAATGCCTTATAAACACGTCTCGTCCGTCTGTCTGTCGTTATCTTAATCTTCTGTACTGCTGGACGGATTTTAATTAAATTAAGTACTAGTGATCCTTGTTAAAATTTATCGCCCAGTTGTGATTTTGAGCAGCGTTCGTCTCTTAGAACTTCCTTTTTATAGAAGCCTTTATAAACTTATACTCGTATCTTGTTAAATGGCATCCGTCCAGCAAAAATTAAATATCATATATTTCTCTCCCTAGCTCTTATATGTTCTGTGCTGTGTAGATTTAAAAAATCATCAGTTAGAGGACAACATTTACCACATAAAACCCGCGGGACCACAGAATAACGACTTATAGATTCGGAGGTAAAAATTCGACAATATCTTAAGCATAACATCGCATATTTTTAAGTCGATTGTTTCAACAGTTCTATATGCAAACAACAATTAAAAACAATTTTTTTTCTCCCATGATTTTATATGATCTGTGAAGCATTTTATAAATTTATTCGGATTTACCACAAAAACGTCCGCGAGATCATACAATTACGAATCACAGTTTCGAACATAAAAATTCAAGACTAAGACTATTTCACTCTTTCTATACAATGTGTATTCCATTTATCGAGTATACTTTTCCATCTTTTCTCTAATTACGTTTTATTTGGGCCTCAGAGGGTTAAACTACTTTCGGAGATAATGCGTGAAAGCGACGGACGGTGACGGGAAGTCACATATAGATAGCCAAACGCGTTTCTTCTTCTCCTCGACCAAGGACGATCGATGGATCAAAGTGAGTGATGAACTACAAAACTCGAATCGGGAATCTCACGCCTCATCTACAAAACATTTTTTGTCGAATATATAAGCAAACTATGCATCAACAGAGACAGCGTAGAAGACAGAGAGAAGAGATGGAAAAACAAACGATCTGAAAGTTGAGTATCGCATGCAAAGACAGAAGGGGGAGAAATCGAGGAATTTGATTTACCTTATGAAAAAGGAAGGCAACAGAAGTTTTGGCAGGTGGATGCAACGGCGGGAGAAGGAAAAGGGAGAAAAACAAGATAGAGTAAATAAAAAAACGAAGTATTCCGTTTAATTGGTAACTATGCATCCTGTGCTGCATTTTTCTGTCTTGCGCAAGTCGTGTAAAACAGGCTTTCTTGAACAGCGATTTCCAAATTCTGTGCCTACGAAAATAATATTTTTAAAATTTCTCTTAAGCATGAGTCGGAAAGCTGCGGAATGCATGTGGCCCCCGAGCGCACTCCATGTGGCCAGAAAAGTAATGATAAAAAAGTGGCTTGTTATATTTAATACATACAATTTCATATTTTTAAGGAAAATTATGGCCTCAAAACCTTTCCTATCGAAGTTTAACGCTAATAAATTATCTAGACTTAATTTTCACTAATAAGAGGCCAAAATATCTGATCAACTTCCGATATAAACGCTTACCCGGCCCACTGAAGGTAACGTGAGTTTCAATGCGGCCCTTTTAAGCATTCACAACTACTAACGTGGCTCGCCATGAAAAAAAGGTTGCCGACCCATCGTCTAAAGTCTAAATATTTCCAGAAAGTTTTAAGGATGCATTTTCTGTTAGTGAAATAGGAAGTTGGACGTTACAAATCAGTGCCCATGAACTAGAAATTATTTTTTTCTCCAGATTGGATTTATTTTATTATTTCATAAAGCTCTACTCATTATTCGTCTATTATATGCCCCGAATCAGAGAAATTCTGAGAAATATGAGGTTTTCCTAATACGCATTTAATATCCCGGCTAGGATCTTGAGTACTTCCTGTGAGATACCCTGGATGACTCTATGACCGACTCAGGTCGATGACCTGGGGCTCATGGTCCCTGGATAAAGCGCGGTCTCCTGCTAAGCTGTAATCCCAGCACAATTTTTTATATCACAGGAGTTTACTCTCATGAGTTCAATTCATTGTTAGTTTTGCAAATTAACAAACAATGTTGCCAAAATTAAACATTCTCCTCTTGAAACCGTATATTTTATTATACGATCATTTAAATATTTACCTCACATTTTAGAGAAATCTCTTCGCCAATTGAAAAACAATGAACTTCGTGAAATATTAAACAATGATCTCATATAGTCGACCTATAATTGCCATTCAGGTTTTTACTCATGCTCGCTAGTTCTGTGACCAGTTTCGTTTTGGGTTGATTTATTATATTTCCGAAAAAAATCTCTCTAAAATTGTTATTTTCTATGATAATGTAATTTAAGTTTTTTTATTCTTCCTTCAAATTACCTCAGTTTATGGCCACAATAAAATTAAAATTTTTATCGCATACTCCAAATTAAAATCGTAAAAAATTGATGTACGTAATTTCTGAAAGTGAATAATTTCTCATGTTTAGTGTTATTTTGTCGTCGATTACGAGATTTCCGATAACATCATTGTTAATTGCTCCTCTTCATGCCTTTTCATCAATTTTGTACCACAGAACCTTTGATCCTCTACTGGATCCCACATTATTTCTCGTGTCGTTAACGATATTTACAATAAAAAGTTCATATTTGGGATTATGCTCTCGCTCACCGCTCGATAAAAACCGCCATAAAATCCAGCCGTTTCGATATTATATCCCTTTCACCAGAAAACATCTGCTCCGAACAATTCGACCCTTTGGATCATTATGGCGGAGTTTCCAGGAAACAAGCATTTGCCGAGCAGATAAGCATATGCCGAGGCGAATCCAATTGTGGAGAATATATTTTTAATAGACGTTAGCAAATGCTTTACAAAGAGAGTTTAAACGACATTTTTTTCTGAAGGCCATTCGGAGCATCGTCTTTTATTTAAATTGGAACTTTAAACAGAATGATATATTGTCATCAACTTATTTTGCGACAAATTCGAACCGTTAGATTGAGAATCGGATCGAATTGACCCGTTTAATGCAAAAGAAAGGTTAAAAAAACCGATTAAGCTTCCTATTTTCACCGGATACTTTCGCGGATAGTCGGATGTACCAGTTGATTGATATGACTATTTAGTCGTATTAGTACACACGAATAAAAATTAAGTGAATGGTAAGAAAGCAAAGAAAAACTAAGTAATTGTTAGAAAAAATGTCTTATTTCATGTAATTGTATAAAGTGAGTTTATAAGTATTACTCTACTACGTATTAACACCTTTATTAAGACAAGTAAAGACCGTACATATGTGCGCTAGTTATACAGTATATAAAAACATTTTGCTTAAAAGTGTTAAAATTTTCGGTTATTTAATATCCTGTTAATCGGGTGTTTACCGTTTGTATGCATAAATTCCTGAAATTTTTTGTTTATTTTTAATGGTGTCAAAGGACAAAGTCTTATTTAATTAATAATAGAGGTATCCTTAATTATTGCCCGTTTCAATGAGTTGTATTTATTTACCAGTAGTGTAATTGCAATTATCTGATCAGTTAAACACTTGAATTTTTTAAAGGGTCGGAATAATTTTTTAATAAAATAACACCCCTTACACGTGCTACTGATCTCTTCAGAGACGTGTTTATTTTAGTCTATTTTTATGGCAACGGTTAATTTTACCATTCTTTAGTCCTCTATCTTTCTACGTTACTCGTGATTTTTTTAACTAGTCACGTGACATCTCCTCGCCCAACCCTCCCTTTCCCTCCCCGCCGAATCCGGAGTCGGAATGCGATTTTTGCTGCATCCCTTCCGTGGCCTTCCCAGGCAGTCTGATAATAAACATTGCAGCGACTATTTTCGTTGGCCTATTGCCGTTGACATTGTAGAACGTTAATGTCGCTCTCTCTTTCCCCCCCTCCCGCGCTATTAACGGATCCACTATTCAACACACGAAGCATTGTCTGACCTCCCTTTCTCACGGAAATGGCCTTTAAAACGGAATTAGCCTACCTTCCAGTTCTCTTTCTCTCTCTATCTCTCTTCCCAGCCCCTTTTAACCCTCCCCACAAAACGTCCATCTTAATTTTGTCCATTCCAACGGTAAACTTTCACTACACAGTTTCGGGGAGAAAAATAGCATATCATCTACATCTACATTATACCCTGCAAGTAACCTTTTTGGTGGATGGCAGGGGGTGCAGTGCACCAAGGGTCCATAGTTTTCCTACGTTATCTTTTTCTATTATGCTCTCTTATCGTCCTAGGGAGAAACGATCCTCTATATCGCTCCGTTCTACAGTCGATCTCGCGAATCTTATCCTCACTGTCCTGCCTTCCGAGATACGTCGGGCTTCTGATAAGTCCTACTACCTCATTCGCTAGTCCCTCCGACATAAATTTTTCCAGTAGTTTAATTCTAGCCTGCAGCCTACGTTCCTCTAACGATGTCCATTTCAGATTATCTATTAATGATGTTACGCTTTGTTTACTATCGTAATTCCTCTTTACAAATCTAGCTGCCCTGCGCTGAACCTTTTCT
The DNA here is from genome assembly GCA_028673005.1 of Tanypteryx hageni. Lineage (NCBI taxonomy): Eukaryota > Metazoa > Arthropoda > Insecta > Odonata > Petaluridae > Tanypteryx > Tanypteryx hageni. The sequence goes on from CM054115.1 coordinate 42,020,499, forward strand.
ATCTCGTTAGTGAGTCCCTTTTCGTAAGGATCCCACACAGCTGAAGCATATTCGACCTGCGGTCGAACCAAGGATAAATAACATAATTCTTTCACTTTTTCGGAGCTATTTCGAACTATTCTTCTTATAAAGGCCAGTTTTTTGTTAGCGGCACCTATCAATCGGGGAATGTGGGTGTCCCACGAGAGATCACGATCACTCCGAGATATTTTATCGAGTCTGAAACTGGAATTTCTACTCCGTCCAACGAATAATTATTATCCAACGAGATACTCTTGGTTCTCCAGAAGTTGATGACGCAGCTTTTCTTTTGGTTGATCTCTAACTGCCATTCCTTACAAGTTATTCTATTCCCGAGGGAATACTGGGAATCCCAGATGTCTCCTTGATTTTGTTACAAAGTGTTAACGAACGAATCTTCCTCTAGGGAAAACAGCTTCGGCATTTGATGAGGTAGTCTTTCAAATCAAACTGGTATTTTATGTCTGTATTAAAAGCCTATCTTATTCTCGTCACAATAAATTAACATGTGCATTATCAAGTTAACACAGGAAAAAATTACTAATTCTACACATATATGTGTTCCATGTAGGTCGAAAAAATTGCACCGCAATGCATGACGTTAAAACGGCTCTTCATAAAGAGTATGCTTGATCCAAAAGTCTGTGGTTTTGTAAAATAAGGAAGATGAAGTGAAGGATTCCAGTTGAGGCCGCGAAGCTCATATAAAAATAGCAAATGATGTGTCTACTGCTTAGAGATTGATATCATGAAATTCCATTTCTTCTTAATAAATGTTGTTCATGGAAATAAATAATGCTCGAAAAATTACCACCTTCTTACACAAAAGACTTGCTACAAGCATTGTCAACGGATGTGTATTGCAGCGTACAATTTTGAATTGTAGCGAGAAAATATGAAGCGAATGACATATGAAATTTTTAAACTTTCTTTCTCTTATTAAAAAATACACTTTTAAAACCGTTTAAAATGTAAAAATCAGCTCTGTGTCCCCAAGAATAGCATTTGTCTTAGTATAAGAGTAAAAACGGAAGGTAAATTAACTTAGTATTATCTGGAATTGGGTGTGAATTGATGCTGTCTTTCTGTATGAATTTTTCCATTTAAAATTGTGTAAAATTTTGTTTATGGTTGTATTATTGTATATCATTGAATCATTTTACAAGAGGATACATTCTGTGATATTTGTAGTTAGTTGTTTAAATAGATTAAATTTGAATGACGAACTCGGAACTTTAATGTAGGAACAACAGGTAAATACTAGTATTGTTTTTATTGATAAATCAAACAATCATTCCGAATTTAATTTCGAGGCATCTTTTATGATAATAATCTGAAAATGCTTATTTTTGACTAGTTTTGGTCGGCTTATTTATTATATGAATCGCATTTTGACGGAGAGATATTGTTTCATTGTTATGATTCCCATGAATAAATTTTCAGCAAGGAGAAAAAAAGGATCATCATGTTTATTTTGTCTCTTAGGTAAGAAAAAATTTAAAGGATAAGCACCTGTCAAAAGTTTCATTACAATAATTTAATTTTATAAAACGGAAAAATTGATATTAAACTAAGAGGCAGGCATAGCGTGATTACAAACGATCTTTCAGATTTTAAAAATTCATAAATAAAAATTAACAAAGATAAAGTGAAAAGTACTATAATAATCCAAGAGGTTGATTAGCCAGAAATACACAAAGTGAAAAGTAAGCTGCACCAATTAAGAAAAACTCAGCATTTTTTCAATATATCACAGTTCGATATGTGCATTGTTTGTGGTTCTGCAGACATCAAGACGATATTCTGCTTCCCTGCCTCCTGCCACACATTTCATAACGGACTACGCTTAACTTTTCCGACAGCGTCGCGTATCATTTCCTTCAAATTATCCAAAGTTGTTGTCATTGGTGGAACAAACTTCATTTTTGACATATCCCCAGAGGAATAAGTCGAGAGGGATTAGATCGGGCGAACGAGCCGGCCAAAGACTGGGCCCTTCACTCCCTGTACGACGGTCCGACAATTCTCATTCAGGAATGAATGAATGGTATGAATGTAGCGGCAACTTGAACAGAACTTCTTTAGTCTTTCTTTGCAAGTATAGCTTGTTTTATGCTGTAACATTTTTAATTTTTTCATAATAATTTTTTAAACTTGGGATTATCATTTGTAATCAACCTGTACTTAGTATTAATATAAAGGTTAGAAACGAACATTTTTGCTGCAATGCACCCGCCAACAGAAAAATACTAAGAACATGTTTTTATTTTTAAAAGTACGTATATGTTATTTTATTATCTATCGGTTACTTCATCAAAGAGAAAAATACATTCTATTTAGTTCATGTTAAGTAAATAAAACAATTAGATATTAATAATTAGAAACGCAGTACGAGGTATTAAGAAGTTTCTGAGAAATTGGAGCGTATACAAAAGTATCAAAACTTTGTGCAACGAGGTAAAAAACGCCTCAATAATGTGTCCCTAATGTGACAGGCTCGCATTCATTCGATCGCTAGAGAACTGGGAACAGAAAGAAACGAATGTCATTATTCTTCCCATTTGTCGATGCCCCCTTTCCTCCTCGCCGAAAAACTCCAACCACGTCACGATATCCTTTCCAATCTCGTCCCTATCATTCCTCTTTATCGGATCCCATTTCTCTCTCTCTGCGTCTCTCTGCGTCTCTCTCCTTTCTCTCTATCGTCCCAGTAAAGACAGTTGAAAGTTATCCTCTAAACTGGAACCGTGATTTCGGGAACGGAATCCATTTGGGACGTCAAAATAGGAAGAGAAAGAGAGACAGGAAGAGAAAGTGTGTCAGAGGCAGACTGAGAGGAAAGAAGAGATATGGGAGAGAGGTGAATGAGGAGCGGGAGAAATAAAGTGAGAGTGACTGAGGAGAGAACGGTAAAGAAAGAAAGAGGGAGGGACAGACAGACAAACGCGTTTATTCGGACGAGGTGAAGGCTTGTTGTTAGCCTCCTCTTATACCTAAATGCATTCGTCAAATATTTTGAAATTACCCTATAGAGTGTTAATAAACATTTACAGTTTGTGGCAAATTAATAGAAAGTAGAAAAAGGGCAATAAATGGTGAATAAATAAATAAAAATGAAATACGGTGTCAAAAGAGGCTAAAATATTTAGATAATTCTAGTGGGTAAGCAAAATACGAAGGGAGTATGTGAGAGCGGGAGGTAGGCAAGAGAAGAGATAGAGAAGAAGATAAAGACAGTGGGGTGAGAGGGAGATACCTATAGATATAGTGGGAAGAGAGGGAGATAGATATAGTGAGGAGAGAGAGGTATAGGGAGAGAGAGATGAGAGAAGGTACTTTTTCCTATTTCCCAACCGACCGGCTTTAACTTTTCTACCGCTTCCACGGCTGAAACCTTTCATTACATTGCTAGTTTTGTTTCGTTCTGCTGCCTCCGGAGGGGGTAAAAAACTTATCACCGTACCGGCAGAGTTTCGCGACCGTAATAAAAATGGCGCTGATTAGTTGTTACATCTCGCGGATTAGAGGAGGTATGCCAACAAACCGTCGCTGTGATGAACAACTCCTCAGGTGCTCTGGGTTCACTTAATTCTGCAGGGTATGGGTAGAAACGAATGGTGTTTTCAGAGGTTTGCCTTTGTTTCGATGAGTTTTATCCATTTTTAAATGACTTGCGATAGTGCTGTGGATTCTCTTTTGCATCGCAATGTATCCTCTACTCTTTACTCTCGCTCAATCTACCATTTTCTCTCTTTCTCACTCTCCTTTTATCTCCACTCTCTAACCTCTTTCTCATTCTATCCTCTCTCTCTCTCTCTCTCTTCCCTCTCTCTCTTTTCTCTCTCTCTTTTCTCTCTCCCTATAATAATCCAAGAGGCTGATTAGCCAAAAATACATACATACTCTATCTCTCTACCTCTATCTCTCCCCTCTCTATCTCTCCCTCTCTCTATCTCTCCCTCTCTCCACCTCTTTCTCCTTTTTTCTCTTCTCGTCTCTCTCACATCTTTCTCTTATGTTCTTAAACGCTTCAAAGAACTTCATCCCGTGGCTCTTATATTCAGTCGTGCATCGCTTTCTTCGCCTTACTTTCGCACGAGGAATTCCGAACAAGCGTGGCCTTTTTTCCTCGGATCTGAATGAATCGGATTTTTCAGCACCGGGAATGCATACTTGATGAGAAGGAAACTCAAAAGTTCAAGTGACCTCGATTTCCGATCGATGTGGCAGATTTTTGAAAACGGGCACGATGAAGGAGAACACACAAGACCATATCCGTGCGCTCAACTAGAGTTTCTGTTTTAACGGTATTGTTTATCCGGTTTTGAAACTATCATGTTGATTTGATTAGAAGAGTTTTTAATGCATTCGGAATTACAGCGGGAATACAGCTGATCATAGATGTCCAATGTTTTCAGTCCATTATTTTCTATGAAAATTTTGCATTTGTTTGCATTCCGTTCATCTTCAATCTCTCCACATTTATTATGATCCGCTTCAACGGTATCCTAGTTGCTTACATCTTGCACTTCATTTCGCCATATACCCATTCGTTTATTTCATCTCCATCCAAGTTTCCCCAACCGTAGTAAACTATTGCGTTGATCAAATTATCATCCCTTTCTTATCCATTTTCGCCGGAATCTGCCCAATTCGTACTAATTTTACACTAAAATATTTTACCACGTTTTTTGTATTTCTGAGCCCATTATTGCTCCAAACATTGGCAACCCTGTACACTATATCTTCTATTTGAAAAAAATTCATAAGAAGATATTACATACATACATATTTTCTTGTTGTTTTTCTAACTTTCTTTAGTCTATCGTTTAACTCGATTTTAGGGCCAAATGATGGTTTAATTTACCGTGAATCATTTTGGGTCAACTAATAAAACGGCCTACTTTCTGGGACTGCTATCTTCTACGGACCTCTATATATTCGGGACTGACTTTAAAAATCAACCAACATCAACAACAGTGGAACCATGCGGGAAAGGTTTCGATTTTAGTAATAAACCGGAAGAGCTTTAACAGTAATGGCCTTAATTTATCTAAGTTTCGCATTTTACCCATTAGGATAACAATAGGTGACTGAAGAAGAGTTGCTACGAGCGAAAATCGTTAGGTTTTCCACAATTGATTTTTACGAAGGAGAACCGACCTCTAATAGTTGATCTATTGAGAAGGAACTGTTTATTTTTAAATTTAACCCCCTTTCGCCGCAGCAGTAAATTCGCCCACCCGTTTAACTGCTCATTTCTTTAGGTATTCGCTGAATTTAATTTTATTCATTTTAACCCGAAATCAAATTTGCGGCGAGCTTTTTTGTAGATGTAGCGCAAATCGGATGATGGATTACTGAGACCCCATTCCATGCGTGTACATGTGTCTATGTATTTTTCAACATGTTTGTTTGTGCGCACGTGTATTTTTGTGTGCCGTCTGTTTTATGACCTAACTGTAGACCGTGGCTTCTCATATTTTCCTCTTCCTTCTCTCTCAACAACGTTCGTTGATCGATAGTGTTTGAAGGACGCCACCTATCGCCTCTCCACAACGAGATTCAGAAGAAAAAAATAAGCATTGTGTACACACAGTAGGAAAGGGATTGATAAATTAAGGGGTGATGGATGATCTCTTCGGAAGGATAAAGTAAAAAATATGGAGAGGGAGAGAGAGAATATGGATGAGTAAGGGGAACGAAATGAGAATCGGGACAGGAGACGAAAAGGTGGTCAAGTGATCCAAGAAGAGAGAAGGTACGAGGGATAAATAATGTGATAACATGATAAAGGCGGGATTATGAAAATGTTAGTTTATTTTCTCAAGGTTTTTGCGTAGGACAACCTGAATGACATTTTTGCGTGCTGAGTATAATGGAACGTTTAATAAGATGCCCGCGATGCTGCTTGATGATTGAAGACAGAGTTATCTCGCAGTGGATTTTTTTATGTAATATCGTCTCTTATATTACGCATCAAAAGGAAATGCGACGCGTTAAAATAATACTAATTTAATTTAATTTATTTATAGTAATATTTAATAAGAGTAATTTAATTCTATATCCTTAAACTTAGGCACATATGACATCACTTCCCCTCCATCTTATGCAACTGCAATAACTTCTTTCAATTCTCTGCGTCGGGGAATATTCGTCAGTAAAAACAATTTTAATTTCAACTTTTGAGCACAATTGGTAAATAAGGTAGCCTAAAAATCCATAATAGGGCTGGGAAGTTATCAGCTGGGGTCGAGCTTATTAATTATTTTTCTTGCCATTATTTAAGTTTCAGAATTTAGATTCGTTAACTTTCAGTGTGAGATGTTTACTTCCAATCGTATTACAATTTATATCTACGTAATAATTTCTCCAAGTGTACATGTTCACGTACCAGCAATAACGTATTTTATTGGCTATATATTTGTAAACAATGGTAACTAGTACAGAGGCTTAATCGGAATCTAGTTGGGAATCTTTTGGCCAACCATATCTTTCTTATCGTTTTTCAATACTTGGGAAGAGTTTATACTATTGGACGATTTACCTAACTAAATTATTTCCTAACTTCTCAGCCATTCGCCCGATGATTTTTTCTCAAAGAGCAATATGGCTGCTTTTATCCAACGATTGGTGCCGAAATACAGCAGGCTACGGAAAATAAGATTTTTTTACGCTTCCTTCAAAGTCAGGAAATTGATTTTTTTTATAGAGGGAGTTTGATGCGAATTTGATACGACTTTCGAACCTAAATAATCCGTCCAGCCCACGCATTTGGCTAGGAGGCCTACTTTTAAATCCGACGCGTTTAAGAGCCCCAACTGTCTATTTTGTTTTGCACACCTCAACATCCCCTGGGGCGACCGTCTGGTAGACGGTCAAAATAACGACACGCGCACACATACTATGGTTTGCTTAAAAATCTCTCTTCCCTCCCCATCTAACTCCCGCCCACGCATCTGATTCCCTTACTAAGCTTTCTATTCCCTTTCCCGATGCAGGGAGTGTCGCTTTCAAGCACCTGTTCTACGTCACCATTGTCTAGGGCAGGGGTCGGCAATCTGCGGCTCTTTAGTACATACTTGTAGCTCTTTAGTAGCTAGCTAAGCTCCCTAACTTTTATCAGTCATGAATAATGCTTATTGCAATCACTTGAATCTCTAAAAATAAAAGATCATACAGGTTTTCACTGTGCGGCTCCCAAGTATTTTGGAATGAGACAAAATACAAAAAAATGCTCTTTTACTTGGAATGGTTGCCGACACCAGGGGTATAACCGACTTTCTCTCTTCCATTACCCCACCAGGTGGCCAACAACAGAGTTACTGGCTTACCCTATCCTGTAAGAATTGATTCGCGCGCACAAAAAATAAGGAATTTCGTGTTTGTTTGTGTAGTGGTTGAATTTTTTGTTTGAATTCCAGCGCCGCTTTCTTTTTTTCTACCAATCGCACGGTGAATGGCTAGCAAAAAAAGAAGGGCCTGGGCTCTAATTTGGTCTGCGTGACCTCATTTGGGAATTATTCGGTGCTCCCTACGAGCCTCTGTTGTTTTTAAAGGGAGGGAATCACTAGGTTGAATACTCGTGTATTGTTTCAGAGGATAGACTCTAAAGAATGATTTACGTTAGAAATCGTGGGTAGAGGGAAGTCTCGTTTTTAACGATAATATTATCGCAGCATTCTCCATGATAATACGGCTATCGCCTATAAATATATGATTATGTAAATTCGACACCTAGTTTCATGGTACTTAAACTTTATAACTTAAATTAAATTTATAGGAATAACGGAAAGGTAGACTAATATTTCAAGCTTTCCATACATTTTTTGAGGGCCAATTAAAAGTTACTTTATCCCGAACATTTCAGTACAGATATGAAATGAAAAGTCCGATGATTGCCATTATTTATAAATATCGGTTATTCGTATGCAGTAACTGTATTTACTTCTTCAGTGTCGCCGTTCAGGACGTAAACCCTTACTTCGTTTATGTTTCGCAATACTCCAAGAGAAAGGGTTCTGGTTATGTGAAATCCCGAAAAAGATCGACCGATTTCTACGGTAAAATCCAAACATAACCTTAGTCTACTACATTACTTGTTTCTGAAATGATTCGGCTCAATAGTTTCTCCAACGTTCCTAAACATTCTTCTATCATTTAAAATAGCTTAGATGGGCGTCTGGCTCTTTAATGTGGTGCTGGATTTACCGGCTACATATAATTCCCATTTATCCCGGCCTTCGACGGAGTCGTACAAAAAAATTAACGGATTCCGCCAGCCTGAGTGCTTTAATGCCCACATTCTCTCCCGTGGCGAAAGAATATAAAAATAATGATTCGCTCTACGGGGTAGGTTGAAATATTAACAATTTTTCTTTAACTTTGTTGCCTAGGAAACAATCTGCAAATAATGAATGTGTACGGAATGACTTATATAAATTAATATTCTACTGCTGCCGTATCACGTATATAGAAGCAAAAATAAATATATCAATAGTATTTCTAAAGACTAGCATACTTGTAAAATTGCTAAACATTGTTTTTCGGAAACGTAAACAGATTTGGGCAAAGATTTTGCTGGGAGTCACCTTTATTTCATGTAAAAATTGCAATTTCCTAAACAAAATATACCGATTTTTTTTTAATTTTCCATTATGCTCATCAGTCAACTATTTTCTATAGTTTGAACAGAAGTTTTTAATGTACGCCACGATGGCTTAGAAAGTGCTAATTGCTGATTTACAAATAAATAGTTGGTATTAATTTTTCATAAATTCTATTTTTAATCGATTTTCGTAAGACAGATGAAATGTATTTGTTCTTTTTATTATTAACTGAGACTTTTTATTGTCCAATCTTTCTTGCGAAAAGAGTTTCAATAAAAATTGTTAGAATTAGCGTCGATATGAATGGGTAGCGTATTAGCGCAATGCTAGGTTACTAATCTTGAGGTTTATTTGTTATACTATTTTAATGCCTGTCAAAAGAGGGCTGCAGTTATACAAAGAATAGGTTTTTTCCAGATAATCTAAGCTCCAATGCTTCTTTTAATCCTATTATCATACTAAATCGACGAAGTTCACATACTGGTCTTTTCATGGAATTTTTCAGTAAGACAGTATAAATAATTACCCAAAGAGAAAATACTTTGTTTTTTAATATTTGGAGAAACGCTTTTTATTCGAATACCTCGGTTATATGAAGACTCAAAATTTAATGGCGTGAATAAATGGTTAACCTCAAAATGTGAAACTAAAAAGAAACGTAAATATAGAAACCTATGGCTCATTTTCAGCGTTTAATGAATCTTACTAGATAAATGCCCATTTTATCAGTATTATAATTTTACTTTGATGATTTTGAACGCTCATTTTATTTATTTGCATTATTTGCAGGACCTTTTACTTTTGACAGCTTAGAGCAGCAGAAAAATACAGTTGAAAATAACATCAACATTTTATTTGCTACTTTGTGAACAAAAATGTGTCCAGCAATTGAGAATGGAATTACGATGAATATTTTTCGTATAAAAACATTTTAATAAAAAATCTGGCAACAATGCGAGTTTCCATAATTGAGAAAAATCCTCGTAGTTAAAAACTCGAAAAATCTCTCGTTTATTTGGGCTAATTAGGACGGATTAAAATTCTTATAGAATGAACAATGTAATTCATTTTTTGAACATGGGTTTAAGTCTTTTATCTAGAATTTAAACCTTTTAAATATGCAAATTAAAAATATCCTACACTCGCTCCATTGATATTCAAACGGCGAAATAAAAAGTTTCTGGATGCGCGTTCTGAAATATTTTCCGTGAATAGGCTATTTTTAGGTAATAACCTGGGATCACCTACACGTGTACAAATTTTCAGCAATTAATTCAAAAGGAAAATGTCTAAAACAGCCCAACGAACGGACACTTTTAAATTATTAATTACGGTAGTTTAATTATTCATTTTAAGTCCATATAACCCTCAAAACATTCATATAATTACATGCTTCGGTTCTAAAATAAAATAATCAGGATCATATCTTAAATTTTAATTAAAAAATTTGTCCTATACACGGCTTTAAGTATTTGTGGTTTGGTTTAAAATATTATGAAACTTTTAGCGGCTATTTTATATGCAACCAATCAAGGCCAATAAAAAAATCGGTTCCAATATATATTGCACAAACTTTATCAAATAAGTATGCGTCTGGTCTTGCTACACTCTTTGCTGATTGGAAGAAACTCGTACTGCTAAAAAACAAAACTGTGGAAAATATCTTCTGCGCGTAATAGCATTAATATATTGATAAAATCATGTACATGTGAACATAAAACTTGACAGAGTTATACCATACATAAATATCAAGTATTATGATGATCGGGGAAGGCACATGAGCGCTGAAGCATTATTGCTCGACGAAGATTTTTGTGAAAACTGGGTGGTATCAGAGTGTATAAATCAACATATTATCATGTTACTGAATGCTATGAAGTTATCTTTTTCAGAAATAGTGCTTATATAGTATTTTATGGATCCATAACTGGGTGGGTTTTAATAAAAATCGTTAAAGCCATCATCATCATATAAATAAAAGTAAATGTGTTTGTTTGTGTGTTAACCCTGTAGCTCCAAAACCAAGAGACCTAGAAAGCGGAAGCTTGGCTTGCGTGCTTAGGAAAACCTGAGGGTGTGCACCTTGGGCGTATTTTTTTACTTTTTCATTTAAAGGGTTGTTTTAACCCCTTAAGAAGCATGTAAGTTCAATCGGCGCAGGGCTTTATAAAATTGCATTTTAAAATTATTTAAAATTGAAATATGTACTCGGAATTTGAAAAATTTTATGTAAAAAAGAATAAATTTTTATTTTTGAAAGCAGAATTTGAATACAAATTGAATTAGTGTAATTATTAACTATTATCATGAAAATAGGGAATATTTTACAGTTTTCAACAATGGAAAATGTTAATTGCCATGGTTGCGAAATTAATGCTTTTCAATGGGAACAGATACACGAAATGTTACGATCGCGTTTAATTTATGCTATTAAGGGGAATCAATGACGCCGTAATGAATTATTTATTGTGTTCGATTTGTATTTTATAACAATTGACATTCGAATGAGTAAATGTCCGACTAATTTCCTAGCAAAGGAAAAAAAACAAATTAAATTTTTAATATTAATAAAATGTTTGCATTGTTGTTACACTGTTTATAGAAACATGACATTATCGTAATTTAAAATGACGCGCATATACTTTCCTTTAAGCACTGCTGCAAAAGAGTTAACGTGTTTCACTGTTTTTTTTATTTCGTATTTAGTTTCAAGGACTAAAATGGAATATATATATATGTATATATATATATATATATATATATATATATATATATATATATATATATAGTTGTTTGTTTTTAACAGTTTGGCTGGTTGGTTTGTATTCACATAAGTAATAGTGTTTCTTTGACATAACAACAGGAAAAACTTACACAGGTAAAGTTGCACATCTTGATTTGATTTTATTTTGCACGAGAAACGTAGTATATCCTGAAGATCTATACTAATAAACATTACAGATGTTTAAAAAATAATTGCCGTACGCACAATAAAATAAATTAATATTCATGTTAATTTAATTAGGTCATTTTTACACGGCTCTGGGTCCCGGGCAACACCGGGTAACCTATCACTAGGTATTGTATAAATCGACAAGAATAAACCAACCATCATTGGTTTGCTTTATGGTTCTTCTCTTCACAGTTTTTACTCTATACCAGTGGTTCTCAACCTTTCGGTGCTCGCGGCACATTTTGGATATTCACTTTTTTGCGGCACACTGGAATTAGATTACAATAAAGAACTATGATTTATCATAAAAGTTCATATATTTTTTATATTATGTCGTATATATAATCGACCAAATTAAGTTATGATATCGTAAAACAGAACAAATTATGAAGTTTTGTTAAAAAATCTATCTTAAAATCTTAACTAATGTGACACTTAAGCCTGATTGCACTGATATTAGGACTTATCCGTGATAAGCAGACTCTCATTTAATCTTCAACAAAGTTGTGCCGTTCCCATTTTCTGCATTTAATGTTTGTAAGTCTCCAGAGCCACAACTCACACAGATAGGATGTAGAAGACTGCATCAAAACTGCCAAAGCCTTTCCCGCCATTTCTGAATATTCTTCCCTAACAGAAATCCAGAACATATCCAGAGACAATTCGGTGTACTTGATTTGCAGGGTGCGATCAGTTGAAAGAGAAGCTAACTCTTCTTCTTCGGAGAGAGTAAAAACACATAAGTCAGTTGTCACTGGTGTGAATAAGTTCCTTACCAAGTCGTATTTCTCTGTAATCAAGGATGGAAAGTAACTCGCTCGATGTTGTGCTCTAGAGTTGGTAAATGCTCCACCACGAGAGCAACAGTTTCTTTCGTATGGGTTTTTGAAATCAGAGGAAACATTTCAAGATTAACTTCTCTAGTTCTACTTTTCCAGATGACTATTTTTCTCTGCAATGCCAGTACTTTATCCGTAGAAGTCAAATGTATTAATTCCGCCCTTGCATGCTGGTGTTCACACTGTTCAGATACCTAAATATTTCTGCCAAATATGCTAATTTGGCGCACAAAAGTTCACAGCTAAGATATTCACAAAATTCACTGTTTCCCTCTGTTTAAAAAAAAATAACAGCTAAATTCACAAGCCAACACTTTTCCCCTTGAACGCCATCTTATTTCTGTTTGTAAAACTAAACATTCGTACTGCGAATCCATAGCATTACAAAGCTGTTTGAAAATGCTGGTCTTTAGAGGTCTCGTTTTCACAAAATTAACCATTCTGACAACTTGGTGTAATACGGACTTCAAGTCTACTCTTAATGTCTTTCCAACAAGGGCTTCTCTATGCAAAACACAATGGGTACAGCGAAAAGCAATCAGTTGTCTATGACTCATGCACGAGGCATTCAATAACTATGACAACGCTGACAAGGTTGTTGCCAGGCTTGCTGTTTACGCGCCTTCCAAAGTAGTGATACTTTTGGACTGGATTCAACTTGTCTTAATACCGTGTGTTAGTTTCTTTGTTAAAACTATATATATAATCCGTGGAAGACGCGCAGATTTGCAATCTTCTCTTAAAAGTCTCCCGGCACACTTGAGAAATGTTCGCGGCACGCCGGTTGAGAACCACTGCTCTAAACAATAGCATGTCTAAATGCGAAATATTATTTGATTTTGGTATACCATTTATGCTTTAGGGCCGCGCATAGATTATTGATTGATTGAACCCTTTGTTGTCGAGGTTAGGCCCTGTTGGGTCTCTCTTCCACCTAACCTCACATGTCAATAAATTCTAAAATACATTTCTATGGTCAAATAAAAACAAAAGATAAAGATAACAGAGTAAAAAGAATACCTAATATTAAAAGATTGGGTTTATGGAAAAAAAGCTCAGTGACTGAAAGCTACTTTAGTAAAAAAATACCCGTATTGCAGGAAACACCCGCACAGGAAGGGGAGTGAAAAAACCTGCGAAAACACAGTGAAATACAATAACGATAAATAAAGGTTACAGTAATACATAATTGTAATTATTCTTAAGTATAAATTTCGTATAATATGCATTTTTGAAATGTGATTTCACGCATTAGCAGATCTCGATAATTTTTTCTTCGAGGCCAATCAATACACCTACTTCAGTTTATTCTAACATTTGGTGTCAATCAAAATGAAAAAGTAACAGTAGAGGAAGTAATCCTTAGGGTAGCTCCGAAAGGATGGCAGTATAGCTCAAAGAAAAAGTTACTTTGTATTTGAATTTAAATATGCTCAGAATTTGTTTCGTTTTACATATATTGAGCGAAAAAGAGTTTTTATTGCGTCTTTTTAACGGCCATGGACTCGCCCTGTTAGATTTTTACTCGCTGGATATCACCGTCCAATCATTTTCCTATTATTCTGGATATTTGAAAGGTACAAGAGATGGAAAAGATCACTCGCGCGAATAATGGAACGAGTGTTAATTTTTTAGGTTTTTTGCTTCGATAAATCCCTTCTGAACTTTTGATTGGTTCGGCATCGATAGATTTCCTAAATAAACTTTCCTCTCGCACGAGCTGCCCAATTAAGAATTCAAAATAGGAAAAAACTTATAGAATAGATGAAGATCGGAAGTCAACAATGAGAAATGACCTGGAATTGGACCGAAGAAAACAATGGGGAAGTTTCTCTGAATAGCCAATTCGTAAGAAAAATACATCCGATGAGTAAGAAGGTCTTGTAGGAGAAGCAACGTTTGTAGCTTTTTAAAACGGGGTTAAAATGAGGATTAATTCAATGGTAAATATGTAACGACTTTTTGAAAGCACGTTCAAAGACATCTTGTTTGAAATTCCCGACACAATGGATAATGCGAAATACGCATATGTAGTTTCGAAGAGAATTATCGAGCTCGCCTTATGGCTGAAGTCAAACTGACAAACTACGGATTATGACCAAAATAAAAATTAAATGAAATAGGAAAACTTAAGTTGATTCAATTGTAGATACTATGGTTGAATGTATTTACGGGCCTTTACGAATTTACTATATATATATATATATATATATATAACTTTTAATAATTTTGTAGTGTCCATCACCAATTTACTGCCCTTTAAACAGATACGCATTAACTTGTTTGATGGGTAGGAAACTTCGTATTCAAACGTTTATAAAACCAGCATTAAAATCCGACATATTTGCCGTCAAATGACATTCTCAAACAATGATTATAGTAACAAAATGTTGTAAAGTAAGACATTTCACCGACAAATTCCCTCTTTTTAGTCAGATTCTTTGCGAATGCCGTATGTAAATTATCTATTTTTCATATAAAGTGATTTTAGTTTATCGAGGGAGTTCCAACATATTAATTAATACTACGCTTGTCTTCTTTTTGTATTTTCTTTTTCATTAATCCATAAATTATATCTAGGCTTGGTAGGATTCGATTTAAATCTATAAATATCGATAAAAATCGAATTCGTACAAATTTTAAAATCTACGAAAATGAATTGTCGTCGATAAGTCTCGATTTGATTTTCATTACTAAATTTTGTATGAAATTATTCGAAAGGACTTTTAAATTTGCTTTATCACACCCAAACAATATATTTGTGCGCTAAAGGTCCAAAACAAAAGAGAAAATCAACATTTGTCATGCCAGACAGCCACACTTCATTCGGTATTCTATATCCTTTCTAAGATCCCTTAAGTCTTTAGGATCCATGCTGAGCTGAAACTGGTACGGGACCATGCAATATGATCGGTTTATTGCTATCTGTCTTTAATCTCAACCATATCTGATAACCCCTACGCGTCTTTGGTCGCTCACAAGATATGATCAGCCTCCATACTCAATTTACTCAAATGACCGACAACCTCCAAGATGCGAAAAGAAAGATTTTCCCCAACTGAATCAATACTGATTACCAAATCAAAACTACAGCAGGTCTCGAAAGTATAACTAAATCCTATTCCCTACATGACAAAAATTCACTCGCCCATAACTCATTTCGTATTTGGTTAGGCTAAAAATCTACTAATACGAGTGCATTTTTGGAGCTCTGCCATAAAATATTTTAAAAGACAGTCATAAATCTTTTATTTTTGGTAACCCTACTCATAATTTATTCTCCGAGTAAGAGTGTCCCATGCTTATTTTTCTTGCAATGCTGTCGTATCATCGTTCAGTGTTCCTAACCTGGGCTGTTTTGTACACTCATCATCGTTTGTCATTCAACAATATTAGATTTTCTCTTTAAAATATTAATTATATTTTATCAACGTCATATTAACTTTTTTATTCAATTATCAAGATTTCGTGAATAAGAGGTGCGATTTAACGGTAAAATTTACTTGTGATTTATTACGACAAATTAGCTGTTCCGGGTTCGTGGGCGAAGCCAACAACAACACATTCATCAAAGTTTAGAGAGCAGCAAAAAATCCGATATACGAGAATTCTTATTATTATACACATATAAAGTTTTAGTAAAATTTAATATGAAGAATCCAATATATGTAATTTTTTGATAAAAATCGATAAAATGCGCTAAATTAAGCGTTGATATTCGTCCTCGATTTTTATGAAGAATCGTTAAAAACCGATCGCATTATAAGAGATATAAACGTCAAAAATACCAAGCCTAATAAAATGTATTAAAATAAACGTCGATATTCGTCGCCGGTTTTTAGGAAAAATAAACGTCGATACAGATCGCAAACTACAAAGCCTAATTATATCCCGTACTCACTCAAAGAAGCTTCATTACTTGTCATATTATTTATTCAGGTTTAAAGCAAAATAAGACCCAATTGGAAAATCAATGTTAGGAAAGCTATGACTTCGCTGGGTAAAGCTGACTCTAGGGCGATTTTTTTTATTTTGTAGGTCTTCAAAGTTCATAAAGAATTTTTGCCAGTCATGCGGCAAAGGTTAATGTTTGCTTCAATTATTTTCACATTTTCGTATATAAACCATGGAAAAATTGCGTCTTTTTCGTTTTGTGAAAAGGAAAACAAGTCCGTGACGAGGATTTTTGCTTTTGGAACTTGACAGTTTTTTTAAAATCATTGATTGAAACCTATCATTTTTTCTAATTTTACGTTGGACATTACTTACTCAAAAAATTCTCCATCTTTCCCCTGTCCCTTCCTATTATCTACCCATATTTACGTTGACGCCCGCGTATATATCTTAGCAAACCTGGCGGACACCGCGTTAACTAAAGGATCATTTAAGCGGATCCCAAGCAGATAATGGAAAACACACAAGCGTCATCCGGTATATTATCTTTTCGCCAGAGATAAATACACAAGCCTACGACGCATTCTAAGCTCTTTCCTTTAGCGAGATGGTTGTCTATTGTTTTATTTCCCGCAAAAAACAGGCTTAAACATTCCACGCCCGCACGCATTCTTGACAAGAAATCATGCTTCCAGGCACGTATCCGGAGATATATCGAGTGACAGGGGGCCAGAGAAAGCCTGTCATTGACATTTGCGTTATACCGAGCGGGAAGCATGGAATACAAGGAGGGACCTATCACCGTTGGCATATCTAACTGGTACGGACGTGTAAGAGGCAAACGGGACTAAGCCCTCCGAAAACAGAGGGAGAACTTAACCGATTTAATCTGTAGCTTGGTTATGTATTTTGTGATGGGCTCACGGACCAGGCGGGAAAGGACGTGGATGGCGGAAAGAACATGAATATGAGGGGAGGGCAAACATCCATAGATATTGAATGAAAAGAGAGAGGAACGAATAAAACAGGAAAGTGGAATAGAAGTAGGGAAGTAAGAAATGATACGAGAGAGAAAGACGTTAGAGTAATAGAATACGGCGTAAGCATGTAATATTAATTTGATGAAGAGACATCGTATCACTGTGGATGAGGGGATCTGTAGAAATTTAAGTAATTCCTATTCTGGCGAGTGTTTTCGAGGTCCACGTGGAATCTGCAGGTTTCCGATTTTTCTCTTACGGCAGAGGGAAAAACTTAATATTCGGTTACTTCTTATGTGTCCAAATATTTTTCCTACATTTCTTTGGTATGTTATTTCATTTATCAAAACTTTTATTCAACAATATCAATCATTGCGATCCTCTTAATAATATCAAGGTCAAATTAAACAAGTCTTTGGGAAAATCCAATTAATGATCCAATTACTTCATTTGTGAACGTTGTATTACTTATGGTGTATGTTTAAAAGACTCATTTGGCCCGAAAGATTACAGTCTCCAAATTCTGCAAATTGTGACAGACGCAAAATATATTTACCTAAAATACTTCATAGCGTACTTAACTGAACAGATAACCTTAGTGGATTCTTTAGATTATATCGTATCACGTCTCATTCCTTTATAAAAAATCTTCTATATTTCAAGACTCGACAACGCTTTGCGCTGTATGCCAGGACGATCATGAGAAATCGAAGGATTATGTCGAAACTAAACGCGAACGAGATTCCAATTCCGCAATCTTGGAAAGAATGCGGATTCCGAACGATCCAGCATTCTAGGATTTTTTATACAGAAATCGATTGTTATGTTGGAGGAGTCAGGTTGCGTTAGACGGTCTCGCAGCAGCATCGGGAAGAGCCAGAGGTTTTAGGACGCACGAATTCTTGTAATCCTCCATCCTGACGGAGATCACGAGAAAATCGCAATGGAAAATTTTAACCCCCACGAAATGGATCCGTTTTGAGAATTCGCCTCACGAAGTCAGTCGTGTTATCCGCGGGAAATCCGGGCAAAAATTTTACTCGAAAATTGGTAAAAGGAGTCAGATGAATGAACGTTTCTAAGTACTATGACGTCAGAGTTCGATTCAGAATTTCGGCGTTGCTCATGTGTTAATGGAATTAGAGCTATTTCGTCGCTGATGGAATTGAAGACGTCGCGAAAGATGGAAAATTTAATACATTCTTTAGGATTACCACTGTAGGGAAAATTGAGTAATATTCGGGATCATCTTTCAAGAGATAAAATAAAAAAATCCACGCTCTTGCGTCATATTTAACCATTCGTAAATTAAAATAACTAATCATTTTCCATTCTAATTTTTTTAAATCTGATGTGGCCACCACGACTTTCTCTATATCTGTAATATTTAAAAAAATTTTAAATAGGTTAAATGATAATAAATATTTTAAGGAACAGCGAGAAAACTTTAAAGACTACAAAAAACAGAAATAAACTAAAACCGTAACCTTCTGTTATTGGATATGACCCCGAAGCTCTGACAATTAAGAAAAAAGAAAAGGAGCGTCAAGTGTTTGCAATAGTCGCCGGTTGGTGGTGTGGTTGTGGCAGCTAGAAACATTAGTTTTTAAAATATCTCTTAAACAATGCATTATATGGGAAAATGTTTCGAATAAAGGTTGTAGAAAATTAAATTTCGTACGACTTTTATTCCAGCACGTTTTTACATTTGTCAAATATTAAATAAATAGAATATCTCGTTAAAAATGCGTTCTACGAAAAAACGTGTTAAACAAAAGTTATAGAGAATAATGTTATCTATGAAGTTTATAATAAACATCATTTACATTTATGAAGATTTAAAAGTTATTTGCCAAAAACCAAAATGTGACTAAAGTAAAATCCACTTTCGTTTGAGTGATTGTTGCCAAAACCTAATCAACTATTCATTATACCGTATAGTACTCTTTCTAAATATAAAATGTTGATATTGATACGAGTAAAAGTTTTTGAGGTAGAGCGCCCACAAAATCCTATAACACTTAGACAGAGCAACAGACACACAGACATCATCGAGAAAATAATCAAAATATGTTCAGGGGACCTTGAAACGTATTTCCGTTGAAATTCGATTTTTTAATGAAAACAATACTTTCTATATACTTCGTATATGGAGAAAGTAATAATGATATGTGGCCGGTTTATAAATACATCATTATTATTACTTTCTCCATATGTATTATGGGGGAAAGTATTGTTTTCATGAAAAAAATCGACTTCTAGATTTCAACGGAAATACACGTTTTGAGGTCCCCTGAACACGTTTAGGTCATTTTCTCGACGATGCCCTTGTGTGTGTGTCTGTTTGTGTGAATTTTGTGGGTGCTCTAAATCAAAAACTATTAATCTGGTCAATGCAAAATTTTATATTTAACATTTTTATAAAAGTCACAAGAATTGATTAGTTTTTGTAAAAATTGATCAACCGGAAATGGGTGTTTACTCTTGTCACATAAACGTTAATTTGACATATTTTCTTTAATATTTGATATATGTAAAAATGTACTGGAGTAAAAGATGTAGGATATTTAATATTCTACAACCTTTGTTTGAAACATTTTGCCATATAATGCATTGTTTAAGAAATATCTTATATTCTTAGCTGCCACCACCACGCCACCTGCCGACGACTATTGTTAACAATTGACGCTTAGTTACGTCTTAGTAACGGTCCTTTTTATTTTCTTAATTATTGGAGCTTTGTGGCTATATCCAATATCAGAAGGCTATGGTTCGAGTTTATTTCTGTTCGTTGTAAAGACTACATTTTTCTCGCAGTTTGTTAAAATATTTATTATTATGTAATCTATTTGGAATTTTTGGAAATATTACAGAATTAGAATTAGAATTAGAATTTTAATTATGAGTAAACATCAACATGATATTTATCAGTTGAGAAATGTCTTATGCCCCACACAGACAGGGAATAAGTTATTGTAATTACGTTATATGTATTATCGTTTTTTTGGTTACAAATATTACTTTTAAAGTTATTTTCATAATGTTTATGATCAATTAACCCTTAGTTAGTCGCGTGAAAAAAAGTTCCGCAATTAGTCGCGTGGGGTCAATATGACCCCAAAATGATTTCTAAAGATAAGCAATAATATATTAATTTATTTATATTTTACTGGAAATAAAATCAATCTTACATTATAATACAATTATTTATTAATAGTTTTTACAATAAACATTGATTAAAATAAATTAAAATATTTTTTTGTATTTTCTAATCACTTTCCCTCTCTCCACATTCAATGCACTTCATTATCATATGGTCTTTGCAAGTAAAAGCTCCACAATTTCCACATCTAGTGGATACTTTACTGTCTATATTTCTTGGGCAATGTTCGCATCTTCCTCTTGATAGTCCCGATCCCGGCGATGGACCTTCCTCCGCAATTCCCTGTTGAGTGCATATGCGCTTTCGGAGATGCCTAGATATAAACTGACTCTGAGACCTCAAAATCTGTAGATCCTTTATTAATTCCTTCGATGATGATTTCAAGAAATTTCGCCTTGTCATTTTCATTTGAACGTTTTGTTTATAAACAATAAAGGCATTTATGGCAGAAACGTTCAGCAAATAAAAAACACAGCTAACGGCCATATTTTCGTTCTTCTGCCAACATTATAAGCAGCGCAGAGCTGATCGCATGTATCTACGCCACCTTTTGTTGCATTGTCGCATGAAGGTCGCGTTGAGGGCTTTATTAGGGATAGGACTATTTTTGCGGAGATCACTCACACTTGTGGGTTAGACATCGGTCGCGGCACGGTCGCTTTCCGGCCCCCACCTACAGCATGAAGTAGTTTATGGCTGCCCCCAACTAGCAGAAAGATTCAAGCTCACTTCTGCTGTCACCGAGGATTGCCCTCGATGGGGCTTGGGACAAAAGTTGCCTCCTCGAGCGACCCAAGGGGTTCGTGCCGAGGTCCAAGCGCGTCCTCCCCTATAAGTGTGAACATACTTGGGACTTCTCCATAGAAACCCCATTGAAAATAGGATTTTCATATTTTGGTCTAAATCGTCCCAACCGTCACCGTCATGCGACCGGTAGGAGATCCAAAAACTTTGAAGATTGCCGATCTCATTCGTGTTCGTGGTTATTCTAAAAAATAAGGGAGAAACTCGTGCTAAAAAGGGTGAGTGGTAATAAAAGGCAAACAGCTTTCTTTTAGAGAGACCACGTGCGTTTGTTTGTGACTTTTATTGTGGGTAGAAAACTATGGGAAGAAAACGGTTGCATGTGTGCGGCCGAAGTAAGAAAACACCCGGAGAATTCCGAAAAGAGGGAAAAGGGTACATTGGAGGGGGGAGAGGGGGGGAGATGGGAGGAAGAGGGGTAACCAACCTATAGTAAAAATTAGTGAAGTAGAAATGTATCATAAGAGAACTAGTGTTATGAAATACTGCTTATCAGGAAAATTATTTGTATTTCTGATGTGATAATAATAATCTGTATTGCGTTTAACCCTTCTAGACCAATAGAGAAAAAAGCAACAGGTAGAGAGATGTCAAAATAAAAGCAACGTTTTTAACCTCATATATACATAACAAATGGATACACACCAAAATAGCACATTAAAATAGTTTAATTTTCTCAATATTTACAATATTAATACTATATATATAAATATAAAAATATCAAAAATAACAAATTAATAAAAAAACAAAAATGCAAATTTCTCTTCTAGAATGTCAGTTTCGAAGGTAGAACAAGTTTGAGTTAGATTGTTAATACATTTCTTTAGATATTGACGAAAAAACATTGCTTGGGGTCATATTGACCCCACGCGACTAATTAAGGGTTAAGAAACGTAATTATTACGACTTTAAAAATGCATCTCTCATTTTTAAATTGTGCTATAAGATTGTTCCTTTTGAATTGAAATTAAATTATATTAATTCATCCGAAAGTATGTTCTCATGTACGTTCGTTAGTTACTTCTGACGAATGAAGCGTTGTCATTGACAGAAAGGATACAAAATAATTGTGCTTCAATTTATGAATCACCGACTCTCTAACCTATAAACTTTTAAATTACTGGTTTTAAGGAGATTAAGTAATTGGCCTGTCAGCGAGACATTCGGTCCACTTAATTTTCCCACTCCTGTTTTTTGCCTCCTGTCTTCCATTCCGACAGACATCCGTCGCAAGAACGATTAGCTCCAGTCATGCCCGCTGGAAACGATTGATTTCTTCCTCCACTTGGATGGAGGAGATTGAGAGAGAGAGAGATATTCGTCTTCCTTTGGGCGAGATTGAGACTAAGCACTCTCTTCTTTCATCTAACGCATTTTCAATAACAAATAGGAAGAAAGTGGCGAAGATTAAAAACAAAATAAAATATTACATAAAATTAAGTACTAAATAACTGCAATGCCAAGTAAGCATTTTTTGGAAAAGAAATGAGATGAAGATTTGTTTGTGGAGAAAAACTATGGTTAATTAAAATACTATTCCATAGGAAAAACGCCACTGCAGGAAAACACCCACACGAGAAGGGGAGTGTGAAAAACCTGCGAATGCTACTGATAGAAATATTTAAAGATTATTGAGAGTAGCATTAAAGATATGTAAATTAAATAAAATGAGAGAGATGGGATGAGTGGTAGAAGGAAAGAGAAACCTACCCTGGAGGTTTTGGCACAGTCGAATGGGTCCACGGTCAAATGATTTCCAAAAACAGAGAAAGAGGGAAAGAAAGTGAATCAATCAATATTTCCGCCGACACGTCCGGCCACGACCCAAACGGTGACCTCCCCTCCCCACACGGTGTCCTTCCCTGCACGGTAACCCCTCCCTCCCCACACGGTAACCCCTCCTTACCCACACGAATTTCAATCGGAATCGCATCTGAAATTCTAGTTTACCAATCCGCTCAGCTTCATTTGCCTCGCCGAAGATGTCGGTGAGATATTATCTTCTCGAAAAGTGAATAAAATATTTCTATATCTCATCCTGTGGTGCTCCCTCCTAGATTGGAAGGTTTTTTTTATTTTGTCCCTCAACGGAGCTGGCGGTTGAATTATTTTTACGCCTGGAATTATAGACGGACGAATTTCTCCGGGGCATATTTCAGAAGGGGTTTTATTTCGCATTACTTGACAGCAATTTTTATATTACTGCCCGAGTTTAACTCGGCGTTTTTATGTTTTACGTCCTAGAAAGATGATTTTTTAAAATCATTACAGTTTAGTGGGAGCAGGTGGCGCTTTAAACGGTGCGTAACATAAAACTTCGAGTTGAAAACTACGATTTAAATTTAATTTGACGAAACTTTTGAAATATCAACGAGATAAGTTTTATGACTAGAAACGTTTTTACATTTACATTTTAGTAGTCAATTTATATTTTTAAAGTTGCCATCTAATGAGTAATTGTTTGCTAAACATTTTCCGATGCGAGTTATATTTTTAAGGGCTCTTAACTTACTTCTATCACTTTTCTGAATTTTTTTTTAAATTATAAGAAATATTTTATCGAGACGGATAATGTGTATTTTTTAATTATCGAGTTATAATTCTCTTAGAGTTATATATTTTTCAATATATATATTACAAAGTCTTGAAACCATAGCCAAATAAGGCCTTACCGACCATTTAAGTATGTAATGGATTCGGAACTCGTCCTTAAATTTTATTACTCTCTTTTGTTCGATCGATATTTTTGTATGTCTCTTTCGATCAAATAATACACATATATCTGCATTTGGATTAAGATAAAGCGAGCATTAATAACAATAAAACGATTTTTAATCCATATTAATATTTAAATTAGGTAAAAGCCGTCCTTAGTGGTATAGATATCTTTGATTCTGTTAAGATCTCCTCTATAGTTGACATTTTATTAAATCAATTGTTTTATAGCTAAAGTTGTAAAATATGGCCTTTTCCCCAATATGGTTTAATCGCCGTATCGAACGTACTACGTGACAAAATGGATAAATGGTGGTTGCAGTATATCGGTAGACTGCTAACAACTGTGTTTATATGGAATACCGCTGGACGCGCTCAGTTGGCTGAATTTGCTGGAGTGTTTTTTGAGACCAGCGTTTATGGTTACCTACATCTAATTTCAAGTCATTGTTTGTACAGGTAAACGTTAATTAATTAATTTGACCTTAAGTCTTCTACAAGCTAATTGTCTCTACTATTAGTGGTGTGATTGGTTTGGCAATTTATTGAGTTGTCATGTTGTTCCAAGGCAATATGTTTTACTGTCCAAGTCTCCCCAATACGGCCTATGTAGGCCATATTGTCCACTTTTTGAGGCTTAAATAATGACAATGAATTTTTAAAATGATTTTAGATCTCATTTTGTTGTTCATTTCTTTATTTAAATTAAATTTTAACCCCATGTGCCTAAATCTTTGGTGGTACAATTTTACGATTTTGACCTGTGTAAAATTAGAATCTTGACTTTTATTCCCTCATTTTTTAGTTATTTTTGCCTACCAACAATTTATTGTAACTTTTTTTGATTAATAAAGCATTAGAATTTTGACACAAGTATTTAATAAATATTTCATTTTCTTGTTCTCTTATTTTTTGAACAATAACCCAATAGGCCATATTGAGATCATATGTTCCTAATATGGCCTGACAGCAAGGTTTTGCAAAAATGGTAACCAGTATTTCCATGTTGAAGAGTTATAGTTGTAACATTTTTTTCTGTTTACTTAAATAAACTGTCTAAGAGTACATTATGTTAGTTT
The DNA here is from genome assembly GCA_028673005.1 of Tanypteryx hageni. Classification (NCBI taxonomy): domain Eukaryota; kingdom Metazoa; phylum Arthropoda; class Insecta; order Odonata; family Petaluridae; genus Tanypteryx; species Tanypteryx hageni. Next base: position 42,045,556 of record CM054115.1, read on the forward strand.
TACTTTCAACATTTGGGAAATATGCTCAAAAAAATTTATAAATGTTAGAAAGGCCGTATTGGGTAGAGTTACCTTACTATTAATATAAAAGTTGTACTTGAGCACGTCAACTAACTTTTGAATAATTTTTATCTAAATAAATCCAATATATAGATCGCTCGACTTCAACCGAAAATTCTCTCTGCCTATAAATTTCGCGCATATGTAAAATATGGGGATAACCAATCTATTTCGTGAAAACGTGAATAATTTTCATTATTTTACAGATGGATGTAAATCACGAATAAAATAAACCAGCGGATGGGTTGTTGGTGAATTATACCATATGTGCGGGTTATACGTGCAAGTAGACTGAGAAAATGGCATTTCATTTCATTCAAACTGTCGCATTCTTTGCTTGTTTCATTAACTAAAATTGTTATCTGAAACACTTCGAGGGACTTTTGGATCGTTGGTTCATTTTTACCTTTCATAAAGAGCCTCATAATATTGCGTATGATATTTAGGAAATTCTAACGTTTTATGTAGTAACTATATTTAAACTGAAGTAATCAAGCAAATTCAAGTATTCTTTTGAGCGTTAAATAGTTTACATCTTTTCAATTGATTTAATGATATTTTTTTTCAAGCAATACTATATATATATATATATATATATATATATATATATATATATATATATATATATATATATATAGGTATATGAACTGGTATTGCACTGGTGGTGTAGTGGTTAGCGTGTCGGCTTTCTATTGCAAAGTTCGGGGGTTCAAACCCCTCGAATGGAGGTTTTATTTAAAAAAAAAACTATCATCAGTGCCTGGCAGTAGGCAGCAGTACTGTCAGTATGGTATAGAGCCGAAAACAAATGATGTTGGTTGGGTCTATATCCAATACAGCTGTAGGCGTGATCAGGACGATTTGAACGGCTACAGTACTGCGATGTGGAAAGCAAGAGGGAAACTACCACATTACAATCCCTAGTAAAGATTATATGGTTGGACAATATGAGTTCTCTCGAGGTAAAACAATCCGGAGGTAAAATAGTCCCCCAATCGGATCTCCGGTCGGGGACTGCCTTGAGGAAAACATTCGTCGAAAGTAAATTACGAATAGGGACTTGGAACGTAAGAACTATGAGAAAGACAGGAAAGCTAGAGAACTTGAAAGAAGAAATGAGAAGAAATAGAGTCGACATTATAGGGCTAAGCGAAACTAGATGGGAGGGAGAAGGACAGTTCGACTCGGAAGAATTCACGGTAGTTTATTCTGGAGGAAATAGTGGGGAAAGGGGAGTAGCTCTGGTACTTAGGAAAGATATGATGAAAAGCGTGACAAAGATAATAGCAACGAACGATAGACTGATGGCAATAAAGCTAAAAGCAGTCCCAGTGGACATGCTGATAATCCAGGTATATATGCCAACGTCAGCTCATGACGATGAAGAAATAGATGAGATCTATGAGCAAATTAATGAAATTTACGAAGAAGACGGAAGAGGAAAGGTAAACTGCATAATAATGGGAGATTGGAACAGCATAGTCGGAGAAGGACAGGAAGAAAATGTTGTCGGGCAATACGGACTTGGGAAGAGAAATCGAGGAGGGGAGAAACTCGTAGAATTCTGCATCAATAATGACCTTGTAGTGACTAATACATGGTTCAAAAACCATAAACGAAGGTTATACACATGGAAAAGCCCAGGAGATAGAATGAGATGCCAAATAGATTACATCCTTGTAAAACAAAGATTCAGGAACAGCATAAAGAACGCCAAGGCATTGCAAAGAGCAGACATTGATTCAGATCACAGCCTTCTAATACTTGACGTGAGTACAAAGCTCAAACAAATAAGAAAAACGAGAAGAGAAAGACAGACCTGGGACCTAGAAAAACTGAAAGAAAGGCAGGATGTAGTCAGCATGAAGTTGGAAGATAACCTAAGAAAGTTGGAAAACAAACCGAAGATCGTTGATATAGAATGGGATGAAATTAAAACCAGTATCAAGGATACCTTGGATAAAGAGATTGGAAAACAAGAGAAGAAAATCAGAAAACCATGGATCACGAAGGAAATGCTGGAGAAAATGGATGAGAGACGAAAATGGAAAAACGTTAACAGTGAAGAAGGTAGAGCCAACTATAGGCGTATAAACAATGAGTTGAGAAGGGTAACAGATAAAGCTAGAGAAAATTGGATAAAAGGAAAATGTGATGAAATAGAACAAATGGAGAAGTTAGGACGGTACGATATGATGTACGCTAGGGCACTGGAATTAGAAGATAAGAAGTCTAATGGAATTTGTGGTAAGAGAATTATGAATACGGATGGGAAGATAGTCTCAGAAACAAAGGATGTAGCACAGGTATGGGAAGAATACATTAAGGAATTATACAGCAAACAGGCAGGAGCGGCAAAAATAGAACTGGAAAATGAGGAAAACATTGAAGAAGGCAACTTAGGACCAAGTATTATGGAGAGCGAAGTAGAAAAGGCGATAGTGGAACTAAAGAAGGGGAAAGCCACGGGCAGCGATGGAATACCGGCTGAGATACTTAAAAGTCATAGGATCAGAAGGACTAAAAGCGATCACGAAATTAATTAATAAGATTTACGACACGGGAGAGTGGCCTCAGGATTTCCTAGAAGTAACAATGATCCCTCTAAAGAAGAAGCCAAAAGCAATGCAGTGTAAAGATTACAGAACTATAAGCCTTCTGTCACACACATCGAAGATCATCACGAGGATTCTTAATAAAAGGCTGGAGAAAAAGGCAGAAGAAATAATAGGAGAAGATCAGTTCGGTTTCAGAAAAGGACGAGGAACTAGAGATGCTATAGGAGTAGTTAGAATCATATCAGAAAGGGCAATAGAGTACAGTCAAGATATCTGCGCATGTTTCGTAGACTGGCAGAAGGCCTTTGATAGAGTAAATTGGGTAAAGTTGATGAAGATATTAAAGGATATAGGTGTAGACTGGAAAGACAGGAGACTGATTAGGAATCTATATGAGAATCAAGTTGTAAAAGTCAGGTTTGAGAATGTGGACACCTGCGGAATAAATATCGGTAGAGGAGTAAGACAAGGCTGCTGCCTATCGCCAACCCTATTCAATATATATGGAGAAAGTCTAATGCAAGAAGCTTTAGAAGGCACAGGGGATTTAAAAATTGGAGGAAGGATTATAAGAACAGTAAAATACGCAGATGATCAAGTACTTCTAGCAAGAAAGGAAGAGAAGCTACAAAAAATGATAAATAGACTAGTGATAACAGGTAGAAAATACGGTATGGAAATAAATACAGAAAAATCCAAGGTCATTCGAATATCGGGTAAAGAAGAGAACCTGAACATAACTATTGGGGGAAAGCCATTAGAACAAGTTTCAGAATATAAATACCTTGGAAGTATCATAACACGAGAGGCAAAATGTACGGATGAGATCAAAACTAGAATAGGAAAAGCAAAGGCGGCTTTCAGGAGAAAGAAACAACTACTTACAGGGAATATAAGGGAAGATATCCGCAAGAAGTTGATAAAATGCTACGTATGGAGTATAGCATTGTATGGGGCAGAAACATGGACGCTAAGGAAAAATGACATCAAATACCTGGAAAGCTTTGAAATGTGGACTTGGAGGAGAATGCTGAAGATAAAATGGACAGATAGGGTGAAAAACGATGAAGTGCTACGAAGAATAGGAGAGAAGCGAATGATTATACAGACTATCAGAAAGAGGAAGGCTAACTGGGTTGGACATTACCTGAGGAGAGAGAGTATGATTAAAGACGTGTTAGAAGGAAAACTAGATGGGAAAAGGGAAAGAGGTAGGAAAAGGTTTCAGCTGATAGACGATTTGAAAGGGAAAGAGAGTTATCAAGATATGAAGAGGACAGCGGAAAATAGGAGTATATGGAGAACCAGGTTTAACCAAGAATAATCACGGACCTGTCTACGGACAGACTACCTATGATGATGATGAACTGTGCTGACGAAGGGATCACCTCCGGAAGCTACCGTGTTCTTTGTGTTTTTACGTGTGTCACGTCGACACACCCAGCAGCTCACCAACTATAATTGGTAAGTGCTCACTGTGCTTCCTTATCCCAACAACTTGTTGCCATCCAATTATCCTATTTACCTTTCGTCTTCCGTAAGCATATATATATATGGAAGAGAAAAGTAAAATGGGATAAATGGATGGCAACAAGTTCTTGAGGTAAGTAGATTCGAGTTTTCAGTGATCCCTTCGTCAGCATATATATACACGCGAGCATTGAACAACGTGACTATAACAACTTACAAAGGTGTTGAAATTACATTTTATGAATGTTCACATAAATCTGAAACTAAGTTTTGAAATTTTAAGAGGAGAAGAATACTGAACTTGACAGGGAATCGAACCCGGGTCTCTTCACCTACCGGATAAGTGCTTTAACCAACTAAGCTATAAAGCCAGTCTGTTTCTCCTTCTTCGAATTGGGGCATGCACGGTGAAGAAGGGCTATCAAAGTAGTAAACCTCCAACACAACCGTCCGCATAGAGGTATCGCGGAAAAAAACCCCACACTTTCAACTAAGAAAGTGAAATGACTTTAAATAACAAGTTACAAAGGTGTTGAAATTACATTTTATGAATGTTCACATTAATCTGAAATTAATTTTGAAATTTTAGGATAAAAATACTGAACTTGACCAGGTTGACTCCCGCTCAAGTTCAGTATTTTTCTCCTTTTAAATTTCAAAACGTGACTATATTTGCTCCTAAATATTTCGGTAATGCTCTTTCAATTGTTATACTTTATATAAGAATAGGAATGTAGATTTAGCGAACATGTATTTAGAGCATGAGATGATGAAACGATCCGAAAACCGTGAACTAAGGAACAAAAGGATTTTCACCGACAGTCAAGAGGAGTAGGGAACAAAAGATTCTGTTTCGGGTGACGGAGAGAATTTGAGGCTGGCAGAGAGGAAGTGAATGTCCTGCGTTGCGAAGAGAAAACAAAGAAACCTTTCAGGCAGGCCAAGAAAGAAACGGAAAAAGTGTCCATGATGGGTTGTAAAGGTAACGGCCCGTAAAGGATGACGTCGGAAAGACGGATAACGCCGGAGATATGGAGAATGGAGGTGTTAGGCGATTACTTTGACATTGGTAGCAGAAATATTTGGTTATCTCAAACTAAAAGGTTAACTAGGGTTAAGGATTCACGGAAATGATTCATTCGGAACATATGCCCTGACTACTTCATCCTTCAACAATTTTTATCCAAATCGGTTTATGATGATAATTATAGCGAGTCTGTAACAAATAGAGTTTTTCCAAAAATTGAAAAACTTTCGATTGAGTTAAAGCTGTTCGCTTCTTTTTGCGTTTGAGGGAGTAACAATCTGCTTACAGCTTTCTCTTTCATAGATAAAAGAGATAGTAGTTTTTCCCCAAATAAAAACAAAAAATAAGTCCATCAGTGGCAAATACACATTGGAATGAAGATTACAAGCACCTGAGATTAAGGAAAGTAGGACTGATAAGAAAATAGGCGAGGAAGTGCAGTATGATCGTTAATTTCATTCTATTAATAATTTTCCATAGAAAACATGGAATAATTATATTTTGTAGTAATGTAAATTTTTGTGTGGAAAGGGCCGCCGCCTATCATACCTTTTGTAATGATCGATCGAAATAAACTGTGCAAATTAGTAGAATTAACGATTACAAGACTACAAGGATCTCCCTGTTGTAGAAGAGAGCAGATTAATTAGCATAAGTTTGGCAGAAGAAATGGTTAGGTAGGAAGAGAAAGGGGGTTTTGGATAGTTTAATGGGATGGTTTTATAGAAAAGTGTTTTAAAAATGTTAACTTGGTAAGAGTGAATAGGTAGAAAATTTTATATTCCTTACTGGTAAATGCCCTTAATTTATTTTCCGCCTTTCTGTTATCGAACACATGTAGCGTCATAATTAAGCTAAACGGTAGCTTTTCTTTTGCTTCGACGAAAGAGAGGATAATAATTTTGCTATTCAGTCTGGCATCCCGTTAAGTCAAAGGGTTAATAATTTTTATTTAATTGGCTGTTATCCTATATCCTCTAGTCACAAAGCGGTCGCGCAAAGGAAAATAAATATAATGGCGTCTCCTTCACTCACTGTTTCTATTTATTTGTTTCGAGTAAGAGCTAAAAATAAGACGAGAAGCGCGATAGGAAACTGGGTAAATAGGAGTTCCTTTATTTGAGAAATATCTAGCACACAAAAATAAAACCCTTGGGATATCGGTTGCGACAGTCGCGACCTTGGACTCATTATTTCGTTTCGAACGACCTGCTGCAATCAGTTCATTTTCGCTTTTATTTCTGGGAGGATTTTTTTCCCAAGTTAATTAACGCGAGCTCGTTCGCGTCGGATAAACAACTATAGTCCCTCTTTCCGATAAAGAAGCTTGTGCGTGTGTGTATGCTTTGGCACCGAGATTAGGCGATGAAATCCTTTTCTCGTGTCTTTGATTCAGAAATAAAATTTTATTGGAAAGGAGCAATTAAATTTTCTTTGATTCACATCTCAGTTGGCTTTATAGTTCGTTTTAGGGCGAAATTTCCGAACTGGGTGCCACAGCTGAAAAACTTCATTAAGTAAATAAATAGACGGTTTTGAAACGTTGATAAATTATCGGGACGATATTTTTTATCTAATAAACTGATAATGGGGTAGTGCTAACAAGTTAATGAGTAAAATCGTTCTGAGACATCTTTGTATGAAAATAGAACGTTTTTGCAAGGTGGGGTTGCCTAGACATTCAGTTTATCTTTGCAAAGGTGCCGCGCCTACAAAACTTTTAGTGCCAACTGATAAATTATATATTATATATTGAATGTTATTCAAATCTGATTTGTACTTAAGTTTGTTTTTCTTAAGTCACTTTCATTGGCAGTTCATTACTTGATGGTCCCGTTAAAATATCCAATCATAGGTCAATTTACTACTGAATGTGATTGTACAAATAGGTATCTTACCACTTTCCATTTTTAGAAATCGTGGTTAGAATGATTTGAGAGATCAGGAAATTAATGCCACCCATATCTGAATATTAAATATTTCCGCTCTCTAGAGCAACGCACAAATGCACTCATTTTAATTTTATGCACTTTAAATGGCACAACTCTAGATTTTCAACCTTTCTTTGCTGGCGTACCACTTAGAGCATTTTCTCGAAGATTAATTTCATTGGTGTGATTATGAAATTAATAACAGTTGTATTAAGATATATAACTCATGTTTATAACCTTAAAGTTTACAGTTTTGGGGTATTTCTTTCTTCAATAACGTCATTTTTAGCATCAACATCGCAGTGAAGTTCCGAAGTGAAAGACGACTTAAGAAGAATAAAATTATGATCTTGAGCACTATCGCGCACCCCTTCAGGACTCTTGACGTATCCCTATGGGTTCCCGTACTCCCGGTTGAAATCCCCTGCTCTGAATTATCACAGTTTTATTTGCCTTCTCTCTTGCATGATTTCTCGTCCCTTCCAGAGTATGTACCTGGAATATTTCCCACGTCTGAGAACAAATCAGTGTTCGGTCAAATACCCTCTGGGAGGGGCACCTTTTTGGAAAAATTGCTTGAATTATTTAGCGAGAAAACTCCCGGTTGAAATCCCCTGCTCTGAATTATCACAGTTTTATTTGCCTTCTCTCTTGCATGATTTCTCGTCCCTTCCAGAGTATGTACCTGGAATATTTCCCACGTCTGAGAACAAATCAGTGTTCGGTCAAATACCCTCTGGGAGGGGCACCTTTTTGGAAAAATTGCTTGAATTATTTAGCGAGAAAAACCATGCATTTAATCAGCTTATATATATATATATATATATATATATATATATATATATATATATATATATATATGTGTGTGTGTGTGTGTGTGTGTGTGTGTGTGACTTTAAAATTAAGAAGAAAACGCCGTTATCTTGATGGGTATACTTACTGAAAATTTCACGTGCGTGTAGAAAATATTTCAAGAAATCAAGAAAATCCTCCAAGTTACATGGAAAAATGCAAATGGTGGACGCTGTAAACGCCGATTTTCTCTTGCAAAAAAGGGTCGAGCGTATCGCGTTCCGCGTATTTCGAAAAGAAAGTTTTCTTCAGCTTAAAAATAAAACTCTGGATCGGAGTGACCTAGTCCATTGCTACAAAGAAGTTATCAAAACCTAAGTCGCACTACATGTGTGTTAACAAAACACCATTAAAATTCTTTCTAACTGCACCGACTCAAAAGATGTAAGAAAAGCAATAATCCCCGGTGAAAACTTTTCTTATGGTAAGCTCTTTTCGAAAATTTTTCATTTCGAAAAAAAAAAATACATGCCAAGGACTCCTTCATGCGATACGTCATAAAAATGATCTCTATTTTGAGACAAGACGTAACAAAATTAAGTACAGATTATTTTCTCTCTTTTTAGCTTGGACATGAAGGAGATCAAACGATTCAAGTTAAATCACATGGTGTATTTCGTTACTCCATTTGAAGTAATTTTACGCGCAGATTTCCGAAAATCTTGTTTAAATAGCTTTGAAAAATTCGAAATTACTTTTTAATAAAATATAAATATATAAATTTTAAACTATAATGATGTTATAATATTTCCATTGTTTGGTACTGATGCCTCACATTTCGGCCAAAACCCTCAAGTCTCTATCTCATCTGGAAGTGCCTAAGCAATAGTATCCTCTTATATATTTGATACATGATACGATTTACATGCCTTTCTTATGGGGCAAAAATGCGTCCAAACGGCCTCTTAAAATTTGAATTTTCACAATTTCGGATATTTGTTTGGTTGTACCAAATCTCTATATTAGTGCCAAATTTCAAGTCTCTAGCTCATCTGAAAGTGCCTAAATATTAGTATCCTCCTTTTATATCGCAAGTAAGAATATATGTAGGTGTGCGTATACATGATTGTGTTTGTATGTATATATTCAGCATACGTATAAGAGTGCGCTTTCAGCTTTCTGTTTAAATAATACGGCCTAGTTTGAGGAATAAAGAGACCTTTTATGTCGTTCCTGTGTTTTTCAAAGTAGGCGTGAATGGCGCGTGAAACCGGGTTATACCGTTCTAGATAGCATTTTATGATCTGACGGCTCTTATGCCGCGTATTTAATGCTCTGGACATCGATCTCTTTCCACCCCATTTACCCGATGCTCCATAAAGTTGTATTCATCTTCCTTCGATAGACGTAGTCAATCCCCGATTTAGCGCCACCACTATATATTGCCACCCTCGCTTACCGCCAATGAAAGTCCCTGAGCATGTCTTCGTGTCTATTAGAGCGACAGTATCTTTTATTTTAAGTTACCGTAGTCTATCTTATCGCGCAAACGTTAGTGACAAACAAACAGTGGGGTTAAACAAAGAGTTAACTGTATTTGTCAAAAATAAATAAGAGGTCACTGGCTAAAAGTAACAATAACAGGAAAATTCCTTTTAAATATGTCGTTGTGCACAATTTACAAAATAAATGTATGATTTTAGAGATGATATGTGTTTATTAAAGCTTAAACGTCTTCAAGCCCTAACTAATTTTATAAGTATGCTTTAGGCCAGGGGTGGACAAAATATGGCTCTCGGGCCACATGTGACCCGCGAGGGCTTTTTATGGGGCCCGCGATGCCATTATGAAAGCAAACCGTAATATAAAATACAGATAATTTCATATTTGTAGCTTAAGATTATTGCCGGAAAACCTTTACCAGTAAAGTTATTTGGAGAAAATATTATTACCAACTTTTATATTAACTTCGCTTTGAGTTCTGAGTTTTATATAGATAGAGATATATCTAATATATAAAAATGAATGTGTTTATATATGTGTATGTTTGTATGTCCCTTATACGTTTTTACACCGTTGAAGCTATCGAATTTAAAAGTTTCATGGACAAAAGGAAGAACGTGGTCTACGTTTGCGGACAGTGGGGTCTCTTATACAAAATACTATTTCCATAAGAATGCATGGGAAATTTTGTGGAGAAACCCCAAAATGCCATTCAGCCCTTCACTAATGTGGGTATAAATATACCTAAATATTAACTTACGATCACGAAAAATGGCTTATTTTACGCACGAAAGACTGAATAATTTAATTCTGTTCATTTTAAATCGTATTACATGTTAAATCGCTCGAAATTATTCTTTAAGCGCAAAATTTATTAACATTTTCCAGGCGGCAACAAAGCTAAATTTCTTAATTGCTGTCCTCAAAGGGAGATAGCTACGTAAAGATTAATGCAAGGAAAGTCAACGCCGTGGCGCGCTGTAGAGGAAGAATAGCCAAACCCAAGATAAATGGTACAAATTGATTAAATATAGTCTATGGATGATTTTAAACTGAGTCAAATGATTTTTAAGGAATATTAGAACATTGTTATCTTTTACCATAACATTGAAAGATTTATCGCAACATAAATCGATACAACTATTTACATTTGTTTGGTAACCAAGTTGTTGTTTATTGTTTACGTTTTGGCTAATAGTATTGACATAATACACATAATTTTATTGCTGCTTCGATTATACCAAATATTTTTAGAAAAGCCGTCTGCCTTGAGTATATGATGGATTCGCCATTGAGATACACCCACGAGCACAAGACTGACTAAAATTTTTCAATAGTTTCTTTATGTGGTAGTTAAAATTCCGTGTGAACTTCTTCTCCGAATAACACATTTGAGAAATTTGGGGGCACCGATAGCGCGAGGTTCCGAGAAATGAAATTCATTTGCTACTTAAAACAAAATTCTTTCCCGAGCGAAGCGAAGGTTTTAAATTATATATATATATCCTATATCCTCCGTAATATATATATATATATATATATATATATATATATATAATAGCTGCTTCTTACGGAGGATATAGGATATAGGATATATATATATATATATATATATATATATATATATATATATATATATATATATATATATATATAATTAAAAACCTATGCCACGGACCTGAAATTTGGCAGTATTACATTATTAGGTACAAACAACCAGAAAAATCGATATAAATAGATATATAGATAAAAAATGAGGTTTCTTATTTTTAAAGACTAAATTCAAATTGGCGCCGAATTGACGAAGAAATATGTTTTTAATCGGAAAAAAGAAGAAGCTCAGCAATAAAGAACTTCAGCTACCATAGCAACCAGGACATTGCTTTTTAATGAGAATTGGCAATCCGTATTAAAATAGCATCGCTTTAATGCTTTTTAATAGGGAAATTCTTATTGTCCCATTGATTTCAGCCAAAGGCGAATGCATATGATGACGTCATAATTTTAAAACGCGATATATTTTTTAAATAAAATAACGTTACTCCATTCAATTATGGGGGTTGATGAACTGTATATAATAATAGCTTTAATTTATTGCTTCTAAAGAGAATACTAAGTGGATTGTACATATTATAATGCAATTGATTTAAAACTACGACGTAAACTTATAACGGCGTCAAAATCTAAAAGCAGGAAATATTAGAGAAAAATCTGCCATAAGTTAACATGGGGAAAAGGAATGCCAACGTGTAGACCAATCTAAAAGGAATATGGAGCTGAAAAATGTCTCGTCATTTTTCAATGATATTTTTAAATGATGGGAAAAATGATAGTGTGTAACCGGCTTTAGAGCGCATACAACATTCCTATCACAGACATCGTCAGGAAAATAGTGAAAAGTATTTAGGGGACCTTAAAACGTGTATATCCGTTGAAATCTCGAATTATTTTTTTTCAAGAAAATAGTACTACTTTATCTAAAGTTAAGATAAAGTACTGTTATTTTCCGAAAAAAACCGTTATTTCAGCTGGAGTGAAACCGAACCCGAACAGAAAAAAATATTTTCTGAACCCGAACCGAAACCGAAAACCGTTATTTATTTCGTTCCATTTTTTCGGTTCGCATAAACAGTGGGAGCGAAAGAAGGCGCTTTCCTTTTGCTTTAATAGGAATTTTTTTTTAAAGTCTCACTTTTCAACACCGAAAGAGGCAAAGGCTAATGGTTTTCTTGAGATTACATGCGCCTAAGCCTTTGGAGAGATGCATTTTTGCGATAATATCTCTCGGTTCAATAGTGAGATTTTCCATGGGCACCTCAATACACAGAGAGAGGGTCAAGGATACGTCCTACTGAGGTTTCCCAGAACCTTGTTTAAACGAGGCTAGTGGAAAGGAACTTAGTGGTACTTCGAAGACAGCTGCTAATTGTCTTGGTACCCTCCCCCTGAGCCTACCCCGTGGAGTGTTCCGGATAAAAATTTTTCTTAACTTGGATTTTGCTTAAAGTTGGATGTTATTTTCCCCATAAACTTTCATCCCTTCTTCATATGCATTGAACCCTTATATTTTGGCTGTATTTCTCTAAAAGTTATCCAGGAAGGATCGCTCCGCCGTCGTGCTTTTGAGGTATTCTTACTTATGTCAGTTGTTCACAAACTGTGTGCCGCAGTAGATATTTATAAGTGCTCTAAAAACTTTGTTTAGTAAATAAACCAACGATTTGCATGTGTTGGTAGGTAATTGGGGCAATAATTTTTCTTCTAATAAATTGATTATGTAGTAACATCAACAAATTAATGTGTACAAAGTTTATAATATCCTTATCTTAAAACATATATAGCTTGTCACAAAACCGACCGAATCCAATTTTGCTTAAAATAGGACAACAATTACGACCACTTTACATGATGAGCTACATGTAGTTTACAGTGTTCCTCTGTTTCAACTCGGGAACCGCATGAAATATTTTGATGAAATTTTATATTGGGGAGTTTTGTTAAAATTAATTGACCGGTTCCAATTTTGGTTAAAATCGGACAGTAATTACGACTACTCTACATGAAGACCTACATGCATTTTACAACGTACCTTGCTAGCTTTTTTTAAATACTCATCTGAGCGAGAAATATTGAGAACAATTTGAAATCTCAAAGAACGCATTGGAAAATCTTGTGTACTCCGACATGGAGCACACCTTTCCAATCTTATTATCCTGATCCGTGCCCTTCACAGCGACGGTCAATACCTTGGGTTTGCACAGAGACACGAGAGATTAAACATTTGTTCAAATTATATTTGTGAAAATCCATTTATTCGAAAACTGTCATTATTATTCAATTATTATCTGCGAAAATTTTATCCCATTTAAATTTTCTTCCATCTATCTCTATGGTTAATTTGGCATTCGGATAATCGTCGCTCTGCCATGAAGAAAATTTACACGCGGCGTGTTATCTCTTCTGCATTTGACCATTCAGTTCATTCTCTCTCTTTCTCTCTTCCACGAAATTAAAGCAGAATCCGCATTAAATGAACCGTCAAACTGCTTTTTTTTTCGCTCTAGTTGTGGTCCGTTGCCCCTCAGATCGATCATGCAAACTCATGTTAGCGCTCGAGCTGTATTCCTTAGCCGAAAAAAAAATCTCCCTTTGCTTGATCGTCTTTTTTTTTCCCCTTTCAACCTACGAGATAGCGGTGCTAGTCTTATTCGGCCCGGACACGGTAAAACGTAAACTCTTTCGTGGATTCGGTCGCAGAGCTTCGCTCTCTTTTCTTGCTATTTTTTGGGTCAAAAGTCTATTTCCCTATGTCATTCACTATCTACGGACGAGAAAAAGACGGAAAATTCCCGAAATATTTTTTCTCTGGAAGTTTCGTTTTGTGCTGGTTTTATTCGAGGGATATACTAGCGGGGGAGTTTTGGGAAATGTTTGGAAATTTTGCGTCGCTTTAGGAAGCAGGACTAGTTCGTAATGAACATTCAAGTTTTAAAAATGGCGGTCGTTTTTGCTGTTAAGATGAGGAAGGTAATGAGAAACGCGCCGGAAAAGGTTACCGCGGCGTGGAATCGGCAACTCCTGGCTTTTTTGCATAAAAGTGCTGGAATACCGGTTGCCTTTATTTCTATTCCGATTCAGTCGAGTCTAAGAAATTTTTCGAAAGGTATTTTTTTCCTAAGACCGGATTGCGTTCGGGACGAAGTTATTTCCCATTCAGTTCTCATGTTTATCTAGGATTGGGGTCACATTTTTAATAAGAAGTAGATATTCCTGCGTTATTGTGTGTTCGTTGTGTTCGACTCCCCGTCGTGAGAGGTTCAAAACCACGTGATTCGGGTTGAATAGAAAATAAGAGGTTCTAAAGATTTCTCAGATGTTCATGATGAAATATTAGGTTGTGTCTCAAGTGTCAATTTGGATTTTTTAAGAATCAACAAATCGAAGGCCAGAATACGTTTGTTTTAAATTACTCTCATTATTACTAAAGAATCCCCTTTTGCTGCAGTTTTAGCTGGAATTTGCGCATGATTCATTGTGTTCACGTTGGAACGGGAAAACATATTTCCATTTATTTTTTGTTTGCATTCGTTTGTAAGGCGTTTCTGATAATATTTATCTTTTTTAATTTTCTTCACTTTTGGTTTATTGCATAAGTCGGAATTCTCTTTATCGTCCATGGACATATCATTTTTGTTTTTTTTTTTAATTTCAAACTCTCGGGTAAATCTTTCCAATTTGAATATTAAATAATTTTTATATTGGCTTGGACTTTTGAAAAATTCATCAAAATCAGTTATTCTAAAATGATCATTCGAAAATCAGTTCTTCGAAATAACAATTCTTTTAAAAACTATTCTTAGAAAAACTAATTTTTTGAAAAACACAGCCCAACAAATCCCGACAACTTCTCCACAAGTTTTTGATTGCTTAGATTATTTTTCCGTTATTTTAGTTATTGATTGATGTAAATTATATTATGATAATTTTAATAAACATTAATTTATTTTATTATTTTTATCCATTTAAAAAATTTGCACGCTTAATAGAATTATTCCGGCTTGTACAAGAGGTTCACTACGTTTTCAGGGCAAGGAATAATACAAAGGCATGCTTAAATTGGTTACATTTGTGGTACATACAATGCGGAGAGAATAGATAAAATAACGAAGTTGTCGAAGTCATAGTTCTCGCGTCCAATCGCGATTAATTTCAAATTCCGAAAAGAAGCGTTTTTTTCTGAACCCCCAAAGAGAGAAATTCGATCATGTGTATGACGATCGTATTAACTGAGTTTGGGCCCAAAAGCTTAATCAATGAATTCACATTTGAATTTATCTACTTAATTCGCCAATTAATTTAGTTTAGTTGTATATTGCCTTTAACACAAACCATCGAAGTTATTTGTAAAAACGTGCAATTTAGACGACCAACGAGTTTCCACTATTTGAAAATAATTGGTACCTGAGGTTGTGATCGTAATTAACATCAAGAAACGAAAGACTTGGGAACGTCATACACTTATTTTTCAATAAGCCGATTTATTTTTCTCCTGGTAATTAAAAGAATTTCAGACGAGAAAATTAATTTTCACCTATTTACAGACATGGACATATTATATTCAATATGCTATGACACCATAAACTACGAAAATCCGTCGATTAATGGGAAAGAAAACATTTTAAAACTCCCTTTATGGTTCATTAAAATTCCTTTAATTTTCGTCGGAGTATTGTGATGATGATGCTTGTGATTCCTATTTTTTTAAGGTCCTCGAGTTTACGTTTTTGTATTTATGGCTGTTTTAATCGACGATTCAGATATGGAAAATATGAATCCGTTTAATCATTGCTTATTAGAGGAAGCGCCATAAAATTGCGATTCCCGATTCTTCTTTATTTTATTACCAGTTAGGATAACCTTTAAAACAATATTTATTTTGATCTTTTATCTGCAATAAAAAATAAATTCATTAAGGATAATGAAAGGAGAGTTAAAAAACATGTCGTTGGTGCGCTTCGCTATATATAAAGTCTGCAAAGATGTAGTTTCCATTCCAGCATTTGAATATCGAAATATCGTGTGTGTGAGAATCATAACGACGATTTTCAGCGTTTTCCTTCTTCCCCCCGGCTACCTTTCTCTCCCTCTCTCTCTCTCTCCTCCCTTCCTCTCCTCCATTTTTCCTCCCATTCTCCTCCCCTTTTCTCCTCCCTTTATCTTCTCCCTTTCTCTCCTCCCATCCCTACTGAGCGTAAAATCCCCTCCGACTATCTTTACGTCACAATAGAATCACGTGGCATACTTACTGTCGATGTAACTACGTCATCCAAAATCCCATTTAGGAAGCCTCTAAATCCACTTCCTTCTTCTTTGGACGATTATCTTCTTTCCCTTCCCTCTCTATCTCCCAAGAGATCTCTGACTCTCGTCTCCCATAACTCGGTTACATTCCTTTCCACCCTCCGGATGCATCAAAGAGCGTTTAGTTTTCTTTGACATTCGTCCGAAGGCCCTCCAGGAATATAGGATGCATGAAATTTCGGGTCGGATCAAACGTTACTGTATGCTGAGGCATTCAAAATGTGTGTATATATATATATATATATATATATATATATATATATATATATATATATATATATACATATTTATTTATTTATCCGTCTCCTTCAGGATTAAGATGTTTTGCATGCCTAATTGAAATTTTATATATTCATTTAAAGTATTTTTTAAGAATAATAGAATATCATGCCAAGAGAGAATATATGTTTTAATTTGCTTAAATATTTTGAAGTATATGTTGAAAATTGCTTATATTTAAAAATAATTTTTTTTATTAATGTCCGGGGTAAATAAATTTCCTGCATTGAAATATCAAATATTGTGAAAAAGAAATATCATGTCCATATTATAATAATGTCGGGGTTGAAGCAAAAAGTGCAAACACGGTTTTTGAAGAGCAAGGCAGAAAGTTTCGACTGGAGTAATTGGACAATTTTTCCCAAAATGAAGGAATTAAAAAGAATTTTCGATATATTCCCATAATATTGTATTCCTAATAACACTTGAGATATAATTGCAATGGCAGTATAAAATGAAAAATCTAATGTGACCACCACATGACTTTCTCCATAATTATAATAATTCTAAGAATTTCAAATAGGTTAAATGCAATTAATATTGTAAGGAAATGAGAGAAAAATTCAGACTTAATAAAGAACTGAAATTAACTCAAACCGTAGCCTTTTGATATAGGATATGACCCCGAAGCTCCAAAAATTAAGAAAATGAAAATGAGCGTTATTATGATGTTACTAAACGTCAAGGGACCTATTCTATCTATCTATTTCCGTTGAAATCCCAAATTTGATTTTTTTTCATGAAAACTACTTTCCCTATACTTCGCATATGGAGAAAGTAAAAACTATCAATCATGTCAACGCGAAATTCTATATTTGACATTTTTGTTAAAGGGAGAAGAACTGATTAGTTTTTGGTAAAAATCGATCAACCAAAATAGGATGTTTACTCATGTCACTTATCCGATCTTAATTTTCTCCATATACGTAGTAGTATAGAGAAAGTATTGTTTTCATGAAAAAAATCGAATTCGAGATTTCAACGGAAATACATGTTTTAAGGTCCCATGAACACGTTTTGACTATTTCATCCATGATGTCTGTGTGTGTGTGTATATGCGTGTCTGTGTGGGTGTCTGCCTGTGACTGGAATTTTGTGGGTGATCTAACTCAAAAACTATTAATCAGATCAATGCGACATCTTAAAGTTGGCATTTTTGTTAAAGAAAGACGCGCTGATAGATTTTTGATAAAAATCGGTAAACCGGAAGCGGGTGTACACCCTTGTAACTTATCCGTTTTTTGAAATATTTGCTTTAATATTTGATAAATGTAAAAATGTGCCAGAATAGAAGTTGTCGGTAATTCCATTTTCTAAGACCTTTGTTTGAAACAATTTCCCATATAATACATAGATGAAGAGATATTAAAAAAAAAATTTTTAGCTGCCACCTCCACGCAACATACCAGCGACTATTATAAACACATTACGCTCCTTTTTATTTTCATGCGTTATTTGCATGAAGTGCACGAAGTGAACATATATAGGGGAGGTCGTTTCGGTCCGTCGCACAGTGGGACAAATTACCGAAAAGGTGATCATAAATAGGGAGGATATATACTCTCAAAAAACCAACTAATGAGTCATAATAAAGAAAGAAATGACATGCAAAAAAAATTTAGGGGTTTGAACATTTTTTGGTGAATTCCACTTGTCCACTTATCAGCCATCTGTAGTTATATAAATCGCTACAAGTTACGCAACACACCACACTTAAATTTAGCTAACTATATTGATATCAAATTAAAAATATGTATGTAAAGTAAGTCCTTACAACTGTCGTTTACTTTAGGGTCTTACTTATTAGCATTAAGAATCTAAAAATAAAAAAATAATAAAAAAATGCATAACATTTGATAATTTAAGAAAAATACTCATAGTGAACATCAATTAGAATTAATAAAACAAAAAACACCTAAAAAGGTGCTTTTATTACTTGTCTGAAAAGTTTGAAGAAGTAAAAACGATTTACTTTCGTAGGTTTTTACAAATTGTAATTAAAAAATTTAGAAAATGTAGAATGAAAAAGGTGTATGCAAAA
This sequence comes from Tanypteryx hageni, assembly GCA_028673005.1. NCBI lineage: Eukaryota > Metazoa > Arthropoda > Insecta > Odonata > Petaluridae > Tanypteryx > Tanypteryx hageni. Next base: position 42,064,078 of record CM054115.1, read on the forward strand.
TTTCCAAAGTTTATCTCTGTCACTGTATTCGGAATGTCTCCGCCTCTTCTGTTGCAGAAAATCCTATGTGCGGAGTCGACAATAATGCCAAAAGGAAAGGATGTTTTTGTCTTTTGGGGTAGTTTTTTCATGCTGGAGATAACAGATCAGAAGATATGAGGAGTCTCTTGATGAGATCTTCCATTGTTTATATTCGTAACAAGGTGGTGAGGGCCGAGGATTATTCCAAAAGATAACTTATTATTGGACTCGTGTTTTACACATATGAGCTGCAAAGGAACAAAATATGTGAAGAACACATTTTCATCCGTTGGGTCGTCAAATTTCTGCTTATACTGACTGTAGCCGGAACTTCCGTTACAGCCCCATTTTGAAATCAAACATAAATCTTTCAATTGTTCGTTGGACAAAATACCAATAACCTCACTCTGAACCTATATAAAGCGTTCGGTTGTCTGGTTTAAAAGGCGCGTAACGCTATTTCTGCACTTTTGTCCGTTACTGTAATGGAAGAACTAACAGGGTAACGTTTCTTCGCCTCTTTCACTATATGGTAAGGAGGATACAATAGCAGTTTTTTTGCTCGAAGTCTGAGAAAATATGAGTTTTTTTTGTTAATTTTGCCTCGACCGTCGCTGACAGTGCTTGATTCCCTGAAGGTGGAATGACTGTCGAAAAATTCTTCTGTATTTTGATCCTATAACACAGTTCAGATACATCAGTCAATATTATTGTTATTAAAAACAATATCACTACAATCAAAATGTATCTTGTCGTAGTTGATTGGAGTGCTATGTGTAACGTGTGAGAATTATTGATTCATTCGTTGTGCTTATTGTGATGAAACTTTATGTATTAACCACTTTTAGTGACAATTTCTTTCATTACCATTAACTATGTTTAAATCTTTCAGTAATGCAATAAATGCAAACTTTTTTGCTTTAATCTCCTGCAAGTAATATATATGAACCCATAACTTTTTACCTCTTTGATCTCAGCAGCTAGCTTTAATGAATTTTGTAGTTTTTTTTGCATACACTTTCTATGGAAAAAAGTTATAATTATCTGTTAGTGCGAGTTGGGAACCTTACCTTGTTAGTACGAAAGTTTGCTTAATAATGCTTTATACTATACTAAAAGTCCTGATGAACATGAGAGTTAAAAAGAAATTCCCACTTTTCGCTAGGTCACAGCAAAAACTTATACAATTAAAATAAACGTAATAAAAATAAAAATCAATGTATTGTAAATTTTTTGCATACCTCCAGGAACAGAATCCATCTTGTAATTAAGTAAAAATATAAATGTTAACTGAATTAAAAGCACGCAACTGTACGCATTCCACTCACAAATGAACTAAGCACACGTCGTAAATTACAGCCAATTTTAAATTGATACAATGTAAGTAGTGTTAAAGACAAAAGAGTGGAATTAACGGTAATAAGTGTGAGGGTTATTGTAGAACACTTGTATAATAATAAACACGAGAAAGGTTACATATCGATAATTTCATTTATGACCACCTTTTCGGTCATTTGTCCCACTGTGCGTCTGTCCGTTCGTCCACATGTTAAAGCTCGGAAACCGCTGAACGTATTATGATGAAATTCGGTATTGGGAAGTTTTGCTAAAATTGGTTGAATGATTTCGATTTTACTCAAAATCGGTTAAAAATTAAGACCACTTTACATGACCTACAGATAGTGACAAAGTTCCATTGTTTCAACTCGGAAACCGCTGGACATATTTTGATGAAATTTTATATTGGGGAATTTGGCTAAAATTGGTCGTCCGATTCCAATTTTGGTCGAAATCGGACAACAATTGCGACCATTTTACATGTATATCTACATGTAGTTTACAATGTTCCTTTGTTTCAACTCGGGAACCGCTTGATGTATTTTAATAAAATTTCGTATTAGCGGGTTTTGCTAGAATTAATTGACCGATTCCAATTTTGGTTAAAATATGACAACAACTACGACCACTTTACATGAAAACCTACATGTAGTTTACAATGTTCCTCTGTTTTACCTCGGTAACCGCTTGACGTATTCTAATAAAATTTGGCATTGGGGATTTTTGTTAAAATTGGTCAACTGATTCCAATTCTGGTTAAAATCGAGCGACAATTATGACCACTTTTCATGAAGACATACAAGTAGTTGACAATGTTTCTTTGTTTCAACTCGAGAACCACTTGATATGATTTGATGAAATTTCGTATTGGGGAGTTTTACTAAAATCGGTCGATCGATTCCAAATTTTGATTAAAATCAGACAGGCATTACGACCACTTTACATGCCCTACAAATAGTGACAAAGTTCCTTTCTTTCAACTCGGGAACCAATTGACATATTGTAGTGAAATTTGGTATTGGGTAGTTTTGTTAAAATTCAGTTTCCGATTCCAATTTTGGTTAAAATCGGACAATAATTACGACTACTTTGCATGAAGACCTACATGTATTTTACAACATACCTCGCTTGCTTCTCGTTAAATTCTCATCTGAGTGAAAAATATTGAAACCATTGTGAAATCTCAAAGAATGCATTTGGAAACACTGTGTACTCCGACATGGAGTACATCTTTCCAGGTTCGTTGAATTGATTCCGGACATGTTTAATTTTTCCATTTGATTAACATTAACATCGGCTGGGGTCCAATATATAGACCTTTAGTCTTTAAAATTTTTAAATGTCTCAGAATTGAGATATCATTGCATAATTTGCACCGTTTTAGGCAAAGGAGAATAAATGGTCTTATTCTTATTGTCTATTCACTTATATAATTTAAATTCGCTCATATTTTAAGTTTGTAGTTGAATTTTCCCCGTTTTTTTCACATTCAAAAGGAGGTTACCAAGGTGACTGGCATTGTTGTCCTCGGTGTTCTTAGTCAATTTGCACTTAGCGACACTCAAAAACACACATGGAGAACAATAAATGATTGAAAATAAATATGATAGCTTAACCTTTTGAGACTTAGCTTAAGACTTTGAGACGTGATGTAAAATAAGGGACTATTAAAATTTTTCTCGTATAAGTTGGGTGGTTCATGTGGCAATATGTTATTATCATAATTTTTATGCAAATAAAGATATTGACTATATAGAAGTGGTTATAAAAATTCATGTTTATATTATCACTCTGTGCAATAATTGCGTGGGTCTCAGCTAATTATGAATAACTTTTACAGAGCAATCAATAAATTACATGTAATTTGGAAATATCTCAACATACATTTATGGAGGTAGGCACTGGAGTGCCATCTCATCTGGGGTGCTAAAATTCCTCTGGACGCCCCTGCTTCCCACTATTGAAAGATCACTTAGGAAGACTTCAGTTCACCTCAGATGTGAAATGTGTAATCACTGCATGGTTGCACACCAAGGGACTCGCACCTTTCTATTTTTGTCTTAATTGTTGGAGCTTCAGGGCTATATCCAATATCAGAAGGCTACAGTTGAGTTTAATTTTGCTCTTTAACGTATTTGGAATTATTAGAAATATTACAAGTATGGAGAAAGTCATGTGGTGGCCACATCAGATTTATTAAGAGATATCTTCAAAAGCAATTTTTTAGCTGCCACCACCTACCGGCGACTATTGTTAACAATTGACGCCTAGTTACGTCTTAGTAACGCTCATTTTTATTTTATTAATTTTTAGAGACTCCTTACTATATTCAGTATCATAAGCCTACGATTTGAATTTATTTTACTTCTTTGTTAAGTCTGAATTTTTCTCGAAGTTCTTTAAAATATTTATTATCATTTAACCTATTTTGAATTTTTGAGAAATATTACAGGTATGGAGAAAGTCATCTGGTGGCCACATTATATTTTTAAAACTAATTTTTTAGCTTCCACCAGCACACCTCCTACCGGCGACTATTGTAAACATTTTACGCTTAGTCACTTCGTACTAACACTCCTTTTTATTTTCTTAATTTTTTGATATTCGACGGTATTTCTGTTCTTTGTAAAGTCTTTAAATTTTTCTCTCATTTCCGTAAAATATCTATTATCATATAACCTATTTGGAATATTTAGAATTATTACAGATAGGGAGAATGTCGTGTGATGGCCACATCAGATTTTTTTAATGAAAACAATATTTTCCCCTATACTCCGTATGGAGAAAGTACAAATGCCTTCTAGGAGCTCCTAACCTTAAAAAACGAATATTTAACTTTCTCTACGCTAGAAAACAGTACCAACTATTTTTAAATCTTTAAATGAAATAAAAACTACAAGAAATTGTTTCCTTTCTTTTAAATCTAAAAGCAATTAGGATACCCTTGGCAAAGTTTCCAATTTTCCGAATTTGAAGCTATCTTGCGGAAAATCTATGCACTACTTAGAAAATACAATCATTGAAAATTCATAGATTGATATGAACTACTAAAAAAGTTTCAAATGTTTGTCTACAGACAGACGGATAAAAGGCGGATGTACATGTACATACATATGAAAACATTCCAAAATGGTCAATTTTAATCAATTCAATTTCAATGGTCTTTATTTGCCATAAAAACAGGGTGATACATACATTTGCCCTTTACATAAATTCAATTCACAATTATTTATGCCCTGCTTTTTGACAAATCCCTTATATATTCTGGTGGCCTCTGCAGGGTGGTTTTTTGCATTCAGGTAAAGCATATCGTTTATCCATTTGGTAGCATTATGTGTTTTGTTTTCTCCGGGGGTGGCGTTTGCTTGACATTCGCCCTAAGACGGAAGGGAAACCCGGCAGCCCATGTTAACGTTAAGATCATAAACAGTGATAATAATATTAATAACAATGAGTAAGTAGTAATAAAAATAACAATAAATAGATAAATATATAAATGGTCACTGATAACTAATCCTTATATTAACATTATGGACTCCTCGCCTACGCACTACGCGCGACAACCCCCTACCTTGATACGCAAGGCGCATTCGTCCGCTGCCCGTGTGTAACCCTGAACCACCTCCCTTTGGTATATATTTAAGGTAGAAAATCCTCTCTTTCTACCTCCTTCTCTACCGCTCTCTAGATCTTCACCATTATCTCCCTTACCCCACCAAACCTCCCGTTATCCAAACTTCAGTTTTCTCGCATTCTATCCCATCCTTTCTTCTTCCTCCTTTCTCTCTCTTCTCCCTCTCTCTCTCTCCTTCCTTCTCTCTTTCATTCTACCCTTTTCTTATACTCTCATCTTCCTCTATCATTCCAATACGTTGCAAACGAATAACGAACCGAAAAAAGAGTCAAAAGCCTATTGTGAAAAAACGAGGGGCATCTGCAAAAGCAAACCCAATGGTAAATAGAACGTTTAGTCTATGGTCTGCATCAAAGTATTTATTGCGAATTGATTAGATGATCAATAATTCATTAAAATTATTGAAAGCGTCTAGCCAATGCAATCTTTAATTAGATTAACATTTCTTTTTTAAAAGCCTTGAGCTCGTTGCTATGGTAGTTAGAATGTTTCATTGTTGTACCGCAGAAAAATATGCTTTCTTTGCTATTAAAGACGAACATTTTCGCTAATTTGGCACGGATTTGAACTTCGTCTTTAAAAATTAAACTCTTCACTCTTTCATCTACAATTTTTTCATCCCGAGTTTGTGTCTCAATTATGAGTAATTTTAAAAAGCATATTTAGAATGCCCTGCATAGAATCCCATGCTTTTCTTATGGGGTATTGAAATGTAACAATGGGGTCGAGAAGACCACTTAAAAATGCAAATTGCTGGGGTTTTATATTTTTCTCGTTGGTTGAGGCTTCTGAACGACCAGAATGCCAAATTTCAGAGCCCTTCTAGAAGTACCTTAGAATGTGGCATGGGACACAAGAATTTTAGCTTACTTTCCAGAATGGAAATAGGCTTATTGTTTCGCCGTTGTATCTGTCTGTCTTTCTCCACTATTAACTTTCGAACCGAAGGACCGATTTTCATGACACTCGGTGGAAATCTCTTGCTGCTGGGACCGAGCAACCGAGGATAGTTTTTGTTGCGTGGATGGAAAGTCCCGGGTTTAATTTCAGAAACTATCCTTACTATTTTATTTGGGAAATCAGAATTCCACCTTGCACGGTAATTATCTTTTGCACGTCAAAATATCTTGTAATTGTAATAACTGAGGGAAATTTATACCATTCTATGAGGAAAAGAATGGAGATTTTAATTTTTATCTTAGAATTTTGCCTATCGGTCGTATTTCGCAGTTTTTATCACTCATTACGAGAGTGTTGCCATATCAACGACTATTGTTGGACTCGGATTCGGTATAGTCTAGTACACACACACACGGGTTATTTATCCCACACAAATATGCGTTATCAATTTAGTATTCCATTTGAATTTATTTTAATATTTTATAATACAAAAATTATGAAATTTGAAAACACAAAGAGCAACTTATCCGCGGTGATTTTAAAGCTATTAAAGCCAACATAGGTATTATTTATTTTATACTTATGCAGAAAGTAGGCATCATAAGTTCCGTTTGGATCATCTTTGTATATTATAGGTAGAAAACATTTACGTAGAATTATGCCAATCAGTTCTGGTGCATATGCAAGAATTATTCATAAGAAAACGTATCTAGTTAATTGAAGTTTAAAATAAGGTTTTCTATCCGATGTTCACTGCGATTATAAACTATGTCATACGTTCGGCGAGTCTGCCATTGTAAAGGTGTTCTTTCTACGCTTCTTTAACATCTACAGTCCAAATGTCAACAGATACCCTCCTTTTTTAGCAACCCTTTATCTTTACAGGCATTTTTGCTCATCCAGGCGCTGAATTTTTTTAAATTTCCCGAAGAGCATTTCTCTAACGGTTCAATGCTCCTTTTGATGTTTGCCCTATTTATGAAGAGCCTTTGATGCGCAAATAAGTCCGCGTTTTCTTAAGAAGTCTCTTTCTTTATTTCGTGATTAATCGTTCGCTCGACTTCGTTATCGATCGCGTCTCTTTTCACGTACATGCTTCTCGTCTTTCCTTTATCGGTTAAGCATTCGAGAAAATTTTTTTTCATTTCCCATTTTTTTTTAATAATCCGAGTTGGCTACAGTTCAAGTTATTTGGAGGCAGTGGCGTATCATCGATGCTGTAGGCACAGGTGCAAGTGTAACATCAGGGCACACCGTCACACCCTACACATTTCCGAAACGCTTATATATATTGCCAAAATAAGTCATTTAAACGTTACACTCGAGCGTTTGCGAACTGATCGACGATAACTTTGTTCATTTTTCTTCAAAAAAGTCCCAGTTTGAAGATCGAGGGTCAAATATTCTAATTTTTATCAGCAAAAGAATGAAAGCTTGCACCTCGCTAAACTGATATTTGCGTGTTATCTTATGGGAAAGGGGATCTATCTTCTGGAGTCGAACCCGGTGTCTTTTTTTGGGGGTTTTTGTAAATGGCTTTTACTATAAGAATTAAACATTCCTAATAAATGTCAATATTATATCTACTTGCAAAGTTTGTTAAAAATAGCATTACAAGCAGGCATAAATAGTTATCAATTATTCCGTTCTTATATAACGGCTCTTTAAGAGCGGCGCCACAAGAGCATTACCCCTGACGCATTACCAGTCAAATTATATAGGGGTGTTGATGATTATATAAAGCTGCTTAGGCCTCACTCACTCACTGACATTTCATTCCCAGATCAAACCACTAAAGATAGAAACAAGCCTTCTTCACAGGTATTTGAATACACCTCTCCCAAACTACCAAGAAATCGAAAATCCCGGAAAATATATTAATTTCCCGGAAAATGCGGCAAAACTCTCACATTTGAAAAGCATGGAAATCTTGACGGGGCTTCATAAAATTGCATAAATTAGCTAAAATTACGGTAGAAACAAGGCACGAAAACAGTTCTACAGCTAAAGAATAAGGTTTATTATTTTTAAGACAAAATTAAGTTGGTGACGAATTGGCGCAGAAATTCGTTTATAATCGGAAAAAGGGACATTGAACAATGATAAAACGATAAAACGAGAAAATTGATCTGCTAATATAGTTCAGTGGTAGAATATCCGCCCGGCAAGTGGGAGACCCGGGTTCAATTCCCGGTCATAGCAGACTTTTTTCTCGTTTCAAAATTATTCCCAATGATAAATATGTATTATCATGCTACGAGTACATTGCTTTTAAATGGAAATTGGTAATCTGTAATGTAATAGCATCGATTTAATGCGTTTTAAAGCGAAGCATTTTCAACCAACGACGGATAGTTACTGTGACGTCATAATTTTGAAACACGATAAATTTTATATTGGCTTATGCAAAGTAATCTGATACGTTATAAATTAAGTTTCGGAGTTATTTCTAATGCGTGATCAAACGCATATACATGTTTCAGCTACCAAGCTTAGTTTAAATATTAATAAATTTTTACTGCTTGTTCACTAAGAAAATTGCTTTCGTTCCTGTAAAATCATTATTTCTTTAATCTTAAAACATCTCGAAAGGTCTTTTATTAATAAAAAATATTCAGGAGTCGCGCATCTTGCGTAGATGAAATACAGAATTATTCAATCATTTATTTACTCATATGGAACTTGTTTTTAACTAGATTGAATTTTTTCTATCACCATAACACAATGGAGAGATTCATAACATGATTTTGAGTTAATTTATGGAAACTTTTTTCCTCGAAGTTACCTTCCAGAAGACTGAAAACTTTTTTCATTCCACTCCACGCCGACTCATTTTCCTCACTCAATCGACTCCAAGAGCCATTCCAGAACTTCTTTTAAAAAAAATTAGAAAGGTTTTGCATATTTTCATTCCCTCTAAAACAACCTACCCCGTCCTTCTGAACGGTAACGGAGTCTGTCTTCGTCTTACAAACTTAACATATTTCTTTCAACGTTTTCCTCTCGCTCGCTGGTTCTCTCTCTCTCTCTCTCTCGCTCCCTACCTGAAATTCCTTAAACAAGTTCCTTAATCATAAGTCCATCAGTGCCTCCTTAAGTGGATAAGTAAGTTGGGAGGAGGAGGAGGATAATTTTCTTACGTAAGGGTTTATCCCGGTAGATGGAGTTGGTGCTCTCAGTGGTGGATTTATGCCTCCTGGGGCCTCCGGCGCTAAACATTTTGGGGCCCCTGGCGCTAAACATTTGGGGGCCTCTGGCGCTAAGCATTCGGGGGTCCTGCAATCTAAATATATAATGGAACTGCTCCTAACGGCTACCCTCTTTTGTGACACCTCTTAACGATCGTTTTTCTATGGAATCATAGAGAGGTTCCACTGATTTTTAAATTGAGACATTTAATATTTCTGAGATTATATACAGGAACATTTTTTCGGGGCCCCATACTTCACGGGGCCCCTGGCGCGCGCAATGTGCGACCACCCCTTAATCCGCCACTGGGTGCTCCCCGAGGCGTGGGACAGGTAGAAACATCTCGGAGGATGATGAAAGGAGAGGGCGAGGAGGAGGAGGGAAAATGGGTACGAAGCGTGGAGGAGAAACGATGAGAGAAGACTTGTGTCCGACTTATTCCTCCCGGGCCCCTCGTTTAATGTCCTCAAAAAGGTAGGATGGCCCCAACCTCTTTCTCTCTCTCTCTCTCAAGTCACGAGTCTGCCCGGGCAGCATAATGTGGACCGTATTGATCCTATGATTTGCAGAGGGGGATCGCTCCGAACCCTATCTTGCTCCCCCCTTACCTACCACACGTCTTGTAAAAACATACCTTTTTTATACCTTCGTTATCCGAGACGTCCCGTGCTTTGTTTATCCAAGGGTCGTTTATTATTTTATTTTTTGGGTTCTTGCGATCGAGCCGCTGTGTAAAAGATCCTGTTGCAATTAAGCGTAAGGCTGAGAGGGGAAGAAAAGGGTCTCCCATTACAGGACTTAAAGTCCCTATTATGGGATAATTATGAAGACGAATAACAAGGTCCCTCCTCATTTAGTTCGGTCTTCCTTCTACGAAGTTTAATTGTTTCCTGGGCTAGTTTGCGGGGCTTATTAATCATTGTGGACTCGTCTTTTGCCTAATTTGAAGCCGGTGTTATTTTTTCAATTATTTTTTTCTTTTATTTAGCCAGCCATACACGCTCATCTCATGATTTTTCGGGAGTAAAAACCGCTTCGGAAATGCTGAAATATTTAGAGACTTTTTCCGGTGGAGACGTTTTCTGCTAGACCACATAAAATGGCGGAGGTTAATTGGTGTATCGATCGCTCGGTGACCTATCCAACGATATTACGTCCCGTCCTATTTGCTCTGATGGGTATCCGAGGAGGTGAACCTTTTTTATAACTTCCCATGATGCAATATGATGGTAAATGAACAAGTAGAAAGCCTTGCGTGGAATACATTTTGTTGAAAATGGGCAAAAACTATGGATATGTTCTTTATGCAAATGAATCCAATTCCTTGAATGCTGTTACATCTGTGTGGGATGAACCACAATGTGGGGCTAAAAGATTGTTAGATAACCATGAAACGTTGAGAATTCCACACGAGAGGAGACAACTCTCTGCCTTATCTTTCGATTATAAGTTGGTTTAATCAACCTTTTTGTGGTTAAAGGAATGACTTAAATAACCTAGATCATTTGCTGAATTCAGGCCATTACGTGAGTTCAATAATTAAATTTTTGTATTGTCGTTTTTATAATTTACGGCGGTAATAATGAATGGCCATCATTTTCATCCATATTTGTTAGTTAATTAGAAATAAAAATTCACGATCGTTCCGCAACACACACCTCGATAAAAATAATGTATATTTTTGTGGAATAGCCATTTTTGTTTTTAGTGTCCATGGTAAAAAGGCCTTTAAATAAATATGGTGGGATATAAATACAAAGGTAAATAGAAAGGAACAGTTGTAAAAATGTTAAATAATGTATCTGATAAATTATTTTCAACATGAGTAATACAATTCTAGTTCCTATTAATTTTCTGTGCGTGCTAGATGGCCTGACATTTTATGTGAAATTCGTTGGATGGGTTACTATAGCTAGACCATAAAGATTTTATCAAACTATGGACTAATAAAAGTTAATTTTTTGTTTTACTACTTCTAACAGGTTAGACTAGGTCATGACAATGGGAAAATTTTAATTGGGCCTGAACAGCTTTGCCATCTTAATAAAATGTATTGATAGAACACGCATTTATGTTAATACTTTGCTATTACTCAGCATATCGCAATACTGTTGATGAAAGAGACATTAAAATATACCACGAAAAACCAAATAGCATATCAAAAATGAAATAGGGGATATTTTACTTTTTGAATAAGGATGAATAAATAATGTAAAAAATATAAACACCATTATATTTTTATTCTGATATTAGTAATTCACAGCTGCCATTCTTGTATCACAGTGAATGGATCACAAAGTTATCTATATTTTGCCTAAAATTTGATAGACAAAGAAAATCGGACATTTTCCAATTAACTTATTCCACGAATTCACCAGTTGTTTCGATTTTTTCGAAGCATAATGTATCCGGGAGATATATTTTACGAATAAAATTAAACGTCGAAGTCAACTACTACTTCAAATTTTTCCCTATTCCGCGCTTGTAATTTTCCTCTTGCCACATTTTTCGTGGACGATAAATTTGATTTTTTCCTTGTTACACTTCAAGAAAAATAACTCGAGGGAAATGTTCCTTTCCCTTTCATTTCTGCTTGATTACAATTTTTTTTTCACTTTTTTAATTAAAAATAAATTGAGAAGGAAAGAAGTGGATGCTGAAAGGGAAATATGGAAGGAGAGAGAGAAAGAGAGAAGGATTAAGAGGCAGAGAGAGAGAGAAAGGAGAGAGGAGAAAGGAAGGGGATAATTATGAGAGAGATGAAGAGAGCCAATCCGACGGAATTCTTATTTTTTTATAACGAACATATTTTCTCTCTGCTTCTTTTTCCAACGGCGGGGGACGTGATGGTAATAGGAGAGGAACGTGAATTTCAATCCATCAACCACTTCTCTTTTTATTTTAAATGACTATTGTCTCGCCGTTTCTCTGACGCCGCCGAAAAGAGAAGATAGTCTTTAATTTCTCCATCTCGAGTGAAGTTGAACGGAAGGCGTCTCCCTCGATTTTGCCGTTTCTTTCCCTTTCCTCCGCTTTACTTTCTTATCGCGCCTTTCTCATTGGCTTCCCGCACTCGGAGACTCATCCGGTATTACTCATGGAAAGACCCAAACAGGCCACCATAAAATTCCAAATCGTATTTTTTTTATATAAGGTCGAAACCGGTAGAAAAAAGGTGGGATCGATGAGAGTTTTTTAAAGCAGCGAAGGAACGCTTTTACGGCCATCCATCGTAAAATAGATCGAACATCTCGAAGGCGTTATTAGTTATCTCTTTTTTGTTACGGAAGAAAGGGTCGGGGAATGTTCTAGCGACTTACGAAAGCCTTGTCGGTAGTTCTTCATCTCTCTCTCTGTAATATTATTTCGTGATCATCGGATGACATTAGGTTTAATTTTTGAAAAAGATATATTAAAAGCCATTTCGAAAAAAAGCTGATTCCGTTTTTATTTTTCGACACCACTACGCTTTTCTTCCGGTTTACTAAAGTATGCACCTCAATAAAAGAGACCCTTCTTAAGATTATTTAACGTTAACATAACGCCTGTCTTTTGATGAAGTACATATATTCATGATAAGCTAAAAATCTATGTCGTAAACAAGTGATGCGCGGCCCGCGATCCCCATTAAGTCTTCCCAGGGATGATCTCGCGGCCCGCGGGCTTCTATGCTTCCCTCGTATGCTAATCTGCGTCAGGAGGCAGCTGTTTTAAGCAAGTTTGTTCAGAAGCAATTATATTTAGGGTCAGACATTCCCTTTGATGAAACTGAACAAATAAAAACACCAAAACCAGCCGATTGATATGAATCATACGTCAATCATGCGGTTGGACACAAAAAGCATTACTCCTAATTTCAAACGATTGGCTTCGGAAATGCAGACTCAGAGGTCACACTGAAGAGTGATGAAGTTCAGTTCTAAATATACTATTCAACACTATGTGCTTGGGTTTTTGATTGATTTTGGTTTTACCCTATTATAAGATAACCTGCAAACTCGGGGAATATTGCTATAGCGGCCCTTTGATTGAATAAGGTTGTGTTCCACTGTTGTGAACCTTATAAATGAACTACACAGCACTAGTTCATATTCTTTAGTGATTTGAAATATAAAAATGGTGGCTAAAGCATTTTCAGATTGTATGTGAGTTTATCATGAATGCATTTGAAACATCAATAAATTACGAGATATTCTGTATGGATGCGTGTCCGATCTACAAAATATTGATCAATTTATAAATGTACTAATTTGATGGTTTATGTACTTCACAAGTGCCGTTACGCATACCCACAAAATATTGAACGTAGTCGAATAAAGATGAAATCGATGCTAAATTACTGAAATTTCCGAAGCATTCATAAATTTTATTTTTATGCTCTACAGTTGATAAATTTGAAAGATTTCCCTGAACTTTTCCACAAAGCCCATGGTTTAGATAACCTTTTTGAGAAAACAGATTGTTTGTATTGTTTACAGAGTCAACAAAATTGAGGTAAAACACCGTGATGTTGTGCAAACCTTTATCATGAAGTAATCGTTATGGGCAACTCCGCCATATGGTGGTTAAATGAACCACATGTTCACTTGAACAACAAAGGAGCAATATAAGTAAAATAATAATCAATAATCAGCGGATTAACACGGTGGAAGACCAGTTTTTACTTTCTCTATACGTAGTATACGGGGAAAGTATTGTTTTCATGAAAAAATCGGTTTTGAGATTTCAACGTAAATACACGTTCTGAGGTCTCCTGAACACGTTTTGACCATTTTCTCAATGATGTCTGTATGTGTGTGCATGTGACAGTTTTTTGTGGGTGCTCTTACTCAAAAACTATGAACCAGGTCAACGCAAAATTTTATATTTAACATTTTTTTGAAAGTCACAAGAGGTAAAAATCAGTCAATCGAACGTGGGTGTTTACTCTTTTCACTTATTTGTTATTTGAAATATTTGCTTTAGTATTTGATTAATATAAAAGATATTGGAATAAATGTTGTAGGAAATTTAATTTTTGAAACATTTCCCCATATAATGTATTGTTTAATAGATACTTTTAAAACTAATTTTTTAGCTGCCACCACTAACCGGCGACTGTTGTTAACAATTGACTAAGTAACGCTCCCTTTTATTTTCTGAATTGTTGGAGATTCCTGGATATACCCAGTATCAGAAGGCTACGGTATTAGTATTTCTGTTCTTTGTAAAGTCTTTAAATTTTTCTCGCAGTTCCTTAAAATATTCATTATTATTTAACCTATTTGGAATTTTTAGTAATATTACAGGTATGGAGAAAGTCATGTGGTGGCCACATCAGATTTTTAGTTGATATGTGCATGAGTTTTATTCAACCATTTTATAGCTTACCACTTGCTTGATATAAGCCCTAAAATGTGGGGTAAGTAAATAGTCACTGAGGATGGCCACTTTGTAAACGAAAGGCACCAATTTTATCGTTCAGCCCTAAGCTGAACACGATAACCCACTTGCATAATTTGCCGAGAACCGAACCCGAATAAACCGCAGGTCTAACCGAGAAATTCTCTTTCGAAATATAGCAAACGATAATCGGATTACTGTCCCGCTTCCTTCAGGTAAAACCCTTCGCGCATCATATCACGCATCGATTGGTTTCCCTGGTTAAATGACCTTTCCAACCCTACTGGGGCACACACCGAGCGACATTCTAGGGAATGGGAAGCTTAAGAGGACGAAAAGAAAAGTAAAAAAAATATTAGATCTTAACCGCGCCCGAGGTGAGATTCGAACCTGTGTCCTTTTCTTAAGAGGGCTCTTTTAAGCTCGGCTATTTTGAGAGCCTCGATCTTCGCTTTACTAGTGAGGATTTGCTGCTTATCTTTCTTCTCTCTCTCGGCTGCCTCTCTTCGGGTCCTCTTTCCCCTCCTTCTCTTCTCAGAGTTCGATTTCTCCTCCGTTCTCTCGTTTCCCTCGGAGGATGAGTGGCCGGCCGGAATGGTGGGAGTGGGATTGGGGAAATAGGGAGGGATTGGGGGGCCTGGAAGGCTCAAGTACGGCAGGAACTCTTTCTGACCACTGCGGTGGCCGCGGCATCCCACTGGGAGGACTCGGAAAGCGTTTCCCGGAGTTATTCGCCCTATCGTTCTGCGACGTCATTAATTTCGTTCGACCACTGCCTATCCGTCTGCGTCCTATACATACATAACCTGATATGTTTATAAGTGCGCGTATAAAAGCAACTTTCGGCTTGGTGTTAATCGAGCAGTGACATTCGTTTTGGTTAGAGGATACTCAATATCGGTTGAAATATTTGGAAGAACTCAGGCCAGAGATGGTTAGCCGTTGTTGAACCTAATGCGTACTTTATATCAGGATGCACGAAATTGGGCCCATTTAATCACCTCCCCGAATGTTGCAGACGATTGTCGTCTAATGCTCTATAGAAATTGGTCCCCAAAGTTGGTCGGTCAAAGTGCGAAACTGGGCCCACAAAACATGTTTAAACAACACACATATCTATCTTTTCAGTGTCTCAATGTCTTGATCATGAAAGAAGTATCAGTTATTGAAAGTCAGCAGTACAGCTCGATCCGTCACGATTTTTACTAACGTTATGTTAATTAAGGTTGTTTCGTCCGAACGTTGTTCAGTTGTCAGAGTAGAGAAGTATTACGAGTATGTCAAGCATTCTACGAGGAAAAACGGCGAAACAGTTTGATATATTAAGATGAACGAGGGGGAGGACACAGTGTACATGAGAAGGAACCAAAACCACTTCACCTAACTTACCCAACCCGGTGGGGCCGAGTAGAATGTTCCTTCATGTTTAAATTTCCCTTCCCCGGCCCAACCGAGTTCCATTTCTTTCAACAAGTTGTGGGCCTAGTTTCTCCCACGAATTTTTCTAACTAGCGCCCAATATCGTCCAAACCCCCCTTTTTACCTGCATCTTCAGGAGCTCAATTTAGTTAGCGGATTATCGGCCTAGTCAGATTATGAGCCCAATTTAGTTGCACCCATTGTATCAGTGGCGAGAAAGTTGTTCTGACAGGCGTGCCGCATCGTTCGTAGGGAATCCTTCTGCGGGCCGCATTGGAAGTTGAAAATGCTTCGGCGGGCCGGATTAGAACTGAATCTGATGTACCTGGAGATTCTGATTTATCATATTAGTGAAAGTGAAGTCAAAATTAGGGTTTTGAGATAAACATTTAAATATCAAGTGTTTTATTATCATAATTTGAATTTTAAAAATATTAATTTGTTTATCAAATATTTCGGATCTCTTTTTCATCATGGCTTAACCCTTCGGTACACGCAATGCCCACACCGACGTTATCACACGCATGTATGTGTGGGATACACCATATTTCTTAGGCAAATATTAATGTTATTACACTTGTCAAGGTATCTGATTTTAGTGTTTTTACTCTCTCATATATGGAAAATAGTAAAACAAAAAAAATCCATTTTTTCTTTATTTTTATAAATTGGATTTGCATCGTAAATATTTCCGAAAATTTTTTCATTATTACATCTTTAACAATGGAATATTTAATTTATTATTATTTAGACAAAAATTTAACAATTTGAAAAACTAATGAAATATCTGTACCAAATTTAGTTATAACCAGAATTATTTGTGTAATGGTACCTGGGGATTTAAAATTCATGTGTCGGAATCAGAACCTGAGCCACATGTTTGATTTTCACTGCATTTTGAACAAATCATATTGGCATATTCTAAACAAATATATGAATCACACAATTTACAACAATTGGTCAACCTAGTTCTTTCCGTAATGTTGCAGGGCACGCAGCGCTTTCTTTTGGTACATTGTTGTGAGACTTCTTCATGGTGTCTCTGTCACCAAAATAATCTTCATTTTGCCCATCATTATCAGTTGAAAAACAAATTTCCCTATTTATCTCAATATCTTGTTCATTTTCCAAGTTAAAAACACCTTTCTTCGAAGGCATGCCGAAAATTTTGACACTACTTCAATACTAACGTAATAGCACGCAATGTATCCACGAGATACAAACCCAGACGGTACAGTGGAAAAGCGTCACTAACAGTGAGACGGTTTGAGCTAAAATAATCAAAACTTGGCAACAAATGTAAAAAGAAATGTGTACAATGAGTCACGAAATCTAAACAAAAACATGATTCATGTATCTCTCACCACGATTGCGTGTGCCGGAGGGTTAAATAGCCGGGTAAAACGCTCTCGGGTGCTTCATCTGGCCTGGCTATTAGAGAAACATTTTTTTTTCAATTAAATTTCAACCATAAGGTGATCTCGATAATTCTTTCTGGAATTAATTTCCAAATTCTTTTACATGATTTTTATAACATCGGAACTGTTTATTACTGTATAAAACCCGTGCATATATCTCATTCGAGGTTACCATGTATCCATCCAAAATCCCTATTTTCCCGTTTCTTCGTGACTATAATTTCCGCCACTGCAAATACCGAGCGAAAACTATATTTTATATCGCTCGTGTAGAGCTCCGAATCCTTAATTTGTTTTCAAGAAAGACATTACATATTTTATTAGGGCTCGGATACTATTTTTCTACGTTATCGCATGAACTCCTCTTTCAGCGAATATATCAAGTTAGCTTTCCCTTCTTTACGGTTGGGTTAATTTTCTGGAGCTCCCAGCGGAATTTTCTCCCGTAATATAAATCCTACCCATGTAATGTATTTTTAACCAAACTTCTTCTCTATTCGCTGGCTTTTTTAACTTTCTCCTAGTAATTCATTACAAATTAATGCATCATTTAGATCACCATTCCGCAGAAAATCATTTCTTCTTTTCTTAAAATTAGTACATGATCAACGTATGCTTACATTTTCTGTACATACATTCGCAAGAAGTTATGATTATATTTTGGGCTTACAATAAATACAGTTCATTTTCCTCAGATTCAATGTCATAAATTCTTCATGCAACATGGTGACGATTGAAAGATGATGAATAGAGATAGTACTCAGTGTGGAGAATAAGAAAATAGACCTCAATTTTTCAGTTTTTTCCGTGGCAAATAATCATTCAAAAGATTCAACTTCTTTATGAATTACGTATATGCTACTTTTCTGTTTATATTAAGGAACCACTGTATGATATCCACAAAATAATCTTAAATTATGGCTGGTTCAAGTTTTAAAAAATATTCACGGGAAATAGTCTGGAAGTAAGTAAACCAATCATATCTCCAACCCAACCCAAGGTGACTACAAGCAAAATTAGAAATTGCGTGGGAAATATAGAGCAGAGAAGAAAACTAGCCCCAACCCAAACTTTTAGGTAACCGCATCGTATATGAGTCTTATAACCTTATTATTATATATATACTATAAGTTAACCCGGATAACAATAAATACCAACTCAACCTAGAATTATCGTTCTCGTCTTATGACTGCAAGTAAAATCCAGAATAATCACTCAAGTATAAAAACTGCAAAATTTAGTACTTGGCTTAAGCAACTCCAATAACAATAAAAGGATTTTTTATGCCTTTGTTATGGCTAATAAAACGGAATAGGACAGTTCGGCGTGACTGTTTCAGCGCTGGGACGATTCGGCGCCTGGAGGAAAACGCAACAACTTTAAGTTGGGTTGAGTGGTTGGTGGTTGGATTCGTTCTATTCCTTCCCCCGAGTTGGGTTGCGTGGTTGGTGTTGGATTCATCCTTCTGGCGCCGAACTATACCGTCGCCGAATTGTCCCGCGTCGAAACGGTCGCGCGGAACTGTCCTATACCCTACTGTAGATACTTAAGACAAGCACTTCATTCGTCAATTTTTGATTCCTAAATGCTTATTATGCAATCAATATCAATGATAGAAACTCTGATTTTGAGTACCGAAACCGATGTTGGTTTTAGCATAGTTTATTTAGTTTTTTTTCCTTTATGACTAGAAATACAGTTTTAATCAAACAATTCATTTATGATATTTTCCTATTCTCGTCACTTGTGCATTCTAGGACATTCCATTATCTTACACAGCGGTGTCAAACGCACGCAGTTCATTCGTGCTGATTTACGTCAATTTTTAGTCCTCTAAAAACCGTAAATACCTTCTTCAGGACTCATAAATTTGCAACCCGCGTCCTCTTCGCGGCTTTTTTTTAACCACATTTCCGCTCTCTTACGCACGTCCGCCCTGCACGCTTCGCTTTGTTTTTTTTTGTTTTTCAGCTTCGCCTGCGAGTGCAACACGTCCGTGTCCAGCGTAAATCTCTTCCGCGCTATACACTCACCTTCTCTCATTCGCCACACGCCCAGTGGCACGCCTGCGTCTCCTTCATCATGTGAACGAGCTCAGAGATTTTTGCCCTTTCTCTCTCTCTCGTCCTCCCTCTCTCTACTTTTATTTCTGTCTCTCTATTTTCTCATCCGAATAAAAATCTCTTTTTTCCTCCCTTTCTTTTCTCCACCTCTTTTCCCTCTCCTCTCTGTATCCATCTCCCTTCTTTCCATATGGTTCTCTCTTATTTCTCCTCTCTCTCCCTTTAGTTATCCTACTTTCCTTTTCTTTCTCCTTCTCTTCCTCTCTCGCTATTCTCTCATTTCTATCTCTCTCCCCCCTTTCTTCTCCTTACTTTTCTATCCTCCTCTCTCATATGAAGACAAACCTCTCCTTTCCTTCCTCTCCGTCTCTCCCTCTCTTTCTTCTTGCTTCTCTCCTTTCTCTTTCTTCTCTCAGAGTTACATGGCAGCAGAGACTGTCTAGTCCCGATCTCGCTCTAATAAAGTCGTTCATCTATCTATCTCTCTAGCTAATCTTCTCTTTCCTCTCTCTTTATCTTCCTCCTCATCTCTTTATCTCCCTATTATTGTACCTCCCTCTTCTCTCTTCTCTTCTATACTATTTCATATTCTCATTCTCTCCTTTCTTTCCTCTTTTTTCATTCTCATTCGTCTCCCTCTTTCTCCTTTCTTTTATTTTTACGAATCTTTTTCTCTTGCCCCCCTCCCCCTCTCCTTAACTGTCTCTTCCATATGCCCTTAAAGTCGTTCCAAGGCGAGGGGAGATATTTATGGGGTCCGTCTCCTACTATATCTCCCTCCCTCCGACCACACTCTCACCCGCAGTTCTCCTTGAGGTTTGCGGTAAGGAAGAGATGGTGTGGGCTTGTGGAGAGAAATAGGTAAGAAGAGAGGGGAGGAGAAGTGGAGGAGACGTAAGAGGATCATTCCGAGACCGTAGATACGATGGAAAGGACTCGGTTGAAGATGGAGATAGAGAGAGATGGGTAGCCGTAAGAAAAGGGAGGGAGCAGGTAGTGCATTTATGACGGGAGATGGTGGAGTGTGGAAATGAAATGGTCGAAGGGGGATGCTGGTTAAAGGTACGGGAAATGGAGTCTGGGGTCCCAAGGATAAAGCCCTTGAAGGACATCTCAAAGCGAATCCTTTGGACGTGAGGGAAATACGGAGCACACGTATGGATTTGTCGATGTTTAAGTAAAAATATGGAGGCGTACCTGGCGGAAGGTACGGTTGGCTGAAAAATATAAAAAGGAAAAGGACGATTTCGGATGGTTTCGACTGTATAACTTTTGTGTATTGGTGTAGGATTCTGATGAAGTTTTCTAGTTTATTTTTTCGGTCTTGCCACGAACATTTTATTAAAAAACATTATTTTTACTTCGTTTTTCTACGACCACTTTGATATCGGATGTCATAGTTACTTCTTGGAGAAATCAACCGGAGAGTGAAGATGGCAGGAATGCAAATATCTTCAAATCAAGTATCCCATTCTTTCTGAAAAGGAGATTGTATAAACAATGTGTACTACCTGTTTTGACCTATGGGTACGAAACAGACCATGCACGTTAGAATAGCCCAGCGCCTTCAAACAGCACAGAGGAGCACGGTGAGATGTATGCTGGGCATCGTCCCAAGAGACCGCAGAAGGAACGACTGGGGAAGAAAGAATACGGGAGTCTGTGACGTAATTAGAAGAGGAAAGGCGATAAAGTTGCAGTGATCGGCGTTGGACGTCTAATGTCATCGAATGGATACCAAGAAACATCAAGAGACGGAATAACAAATGTGACAGAGAACTTTTGAAGTTCTTAGGGCCAACTTGGAGGAGGGAGACAGTAGATAGGAAAAAGTGGAGGTGTCTGGAAAAGGCACTCATCCGTCAAAGGACTGAAAAGGGCTGATGATGATGATTTACTATATACAAGCATGCCCGTTGCAGCTACGATTGCAATTAATTTTTCGTTAGAATTGACCAAGGAGTAGTAGTGGAAGAAAACGACAGAGTAAAGAGGAAACAGGGCCTTTTAGAAAAAAATTGCAAAACATTCATTAAAGAACACTCTGCAAAACGTTCTTGTCTACTGCATTTTATGCCTTCTAATACTATTCATCCAATTTACTATAATATCCAACGCATTAATTATAGCATCTTGCAACTCTAAAGGCGTCAAAAATGAGTTATAACGTTCAATCCATTTATTGGTCTAGTGCAGTGGTTCTCAAACTTGAGTACCGTAAGGACCCCTTTTGATGGAAAGACTTCGCGCGGACCCCCAAGTTCATTGGATGCCATAGACACAACATTTTTGTATAAAATTATTAAATACAAACAAAACTTGGTAGGTATAAACATAAACCCCTCATACAACATTTTATAAGTTTATGCATTAACTCGCGGACCCCCTCAAACATATCCGCGGACCACAGTTTGAGAAACCCTGGTCTAGTGGTACGGAAATTTGCATTTTTAGGCGTTCTTTACCAGCAAAGCGGTAGTAGCGGAACGCCTTATTGGCGCGTTTGGTTCGTCCGTCTGTCGTAACCTTCATCTCCTAAACCGCTAGACGGATTTAAATTAAATTAAGTATGAGTGATCCTAATTACAATCAATCGCCCAATTGTGATTTTTAACTGAATCCGTTAATTAGAACTTCCACTTTACATAATTAATTTGATAAATTTATACTCGTATCTCATTAAATGGCATCCGTCAATCAACAATTAAATACCATATTTTTTCTTCCTAGCTCTTATATGATCTGTAAGATATAAATTAAAAACATTATTATAATAGAGGTCAACATTTACTACAAAGTAGTTTGCAAGACCATATAATTAAGACTTATAGTTTCGGAGATAAAAATTAGAAAATCTCCCGAGCAAAACATCGTATATTTTGTATACATCGATCGCTAAGACGGTTTTATTGCCAAACAACAATTAAAAATACATATATTTCTCCCATGCTCTTATATGATCTGTTTTTACCATGAAAATTCCGCGGGATCACATAATTACGACTTATAGTACCGGAGATAAAAATTGAAGAACCGCCCAATCTTTTCATACCTTTTCATACGTATTTCCTATAAGAAACCTTTGAAATCTCTGTGTATTCCATTTATGGAGTATACTTTTCCATCTTTTTTGTTTCTGGGCAGACTTCTTTAGTCGACGTAATCAATTCTTATTGTTTTTTCGGTACGTTAAAAAAGGCTCTTCTAAAAGAGTCAAATACTACTAATCGCTAAGTTGAGACTATGGCTTGAACAGTGGACGTAAAGTGCATTAGGACATTTTTCGTAGATTTTTGATTTAACTCCATTGACAATACCGCTCATAACTGGTGCGCCACCATATCCTTGACCACGAAGTTTCTTCGGATTAATTCCAAGTGTTGATATAGTTCTTAACCTATTGTTTGCTAGCCCTTCTGCAGTAACACCTGGAGTTGACGTAAATTTTAAAAACTTTTCACACATTTTTGACTTGTTATTTTCGAACATCAAGTATCAATCACACAGCGAGAGCTGCTCAATGCATGCAATATCAGTGGTTTCGTCATCCAGCAATGTGAAGCATGGTGCTTCATTAACTTCTTTTACTATTTTCTCCATTATATAATTTCCGACTGTTTTGATAATATCGTTTTGAAATTGAGGACTAATATAGAAAGAATTTTTTGGGGTTGCTGTTAATCCTGATTTAAAATTATCATTGTATATACCACAAAATCTAATAAGAGATAGAAAATAGCCGTCATTCTCATGTAGTTCACCATCAAACGATATGGGTCCCTGTTATTCTCTACTTGTCTACGGCGCCAATGGTCTATTTATAAATTTACTGGAATGGTTTCTCTGCTTGTAACTTTTGATGGATTTGTGGCTGTTACAATCCATGCTTTGTGGTAAGAGGCATCATTGTGTGAAGGAAAACGTTCAGGTCCACGCTTACATGTATCAAATTTAAGATTAAGTAACTGCCCTAATTCTTGCTTATTTATCGCTTGATCATTTGTTAAAAAGAAACAGTACTTAAAAAAGCACTATCAAGACTATTTGAATAAGACAACCAGTGAAATCTATCACACCAGCTTCTCTGAAATTTCAAATGTTTTGGTCCTTTTTGGGAAATTTATGTGTCACATCTGGAATTTTTAAGTCTGATTGCTTCTAATTTTTTATGAGGCGCCAATAAAGCAATAAAAGCAACTTTGTCAAAATAAAAACCTACAACATAATTTTGTAATTCCAAATAATCACAATCATTGAGTGTAGAAATTGAATTTCTTTCAGATACACTCCCATATCTATCTATCTGTCTGAATTCAGGGTGCTATCTTTTGAAGGTGACATGTTTTCACAATCGTTTATCTCTATACAATTTTTTATTTGAAAAAATCATTTAACAACTTATTAATTTGTTTATTCATTCTGAATCCCAAAATGTATGTTGATTTTAAATACGACAAATATAATTGATCAATCAGCAATGTATGAGCAATAGAACGGTGGGCGATAAGGAGTTTACAGCCACGTACCAAAAAAGTAATACTAATTGTAAGACCAACAACACCACAATATAAGCAGCAGAGAGATTACAAACTCATACAGAAAGTCCTCACTTTACGACGATTCGCTTCCCAACGCGTAACCTAGAATGCTTTAAATTCTTCTTTTTGACACTCATACACCCTTATCCCATGTATCGCCAGGCAATACACTTCATTCTCCAATATAAAACGACTACTACTACTTTGTTGGCAATTCTGAAATACAAAAAAATTCGCGAAAAAATTGAAGGGCTCAGCTTATATGCAGGCAAAAACTATAAGGCAACGTAAATTACTACTTGACAATATCAAAAAACGTTTTCACTTACCAGAGGATTTCCAAATCTTCGAAAAGTCTTCAGTTGGACACTAAAGAAACTTTTTTCTTCATTCCTCCAACAAATTAGCAGGTCTCATATATAAAATCGATTCACTGAAGTTCATTAACTAAGGAGTTAAGATATGCACCCGTTGCAACACTTTCAAGATTTTCTCAGTTTGTTTTTTCAAACTAATATTTTTTGTAGCAGCACTAATATAATTTTCAAATAAATGTCACTAAAATGCACGGAGTAAGCCATCACTCTACCAGATGTGTGGATAGTGCGTATACTTTGTATCTTTATGTGACCATTCTCATGGTAAACTTTTCTGCCTTGTGACAGTATACTGTAAATAATTTGCTTCGTACCGTTCTCCCTGGGTCACGCCATTTTCGTGTTTGCCTCTCCTTCCACCACTCTTGGGTCTTTTTCTCGGAATGAGACCTTTCTCCTTAGACCACCCTTGGACCTAAATCCAACTCCGCTCCGATCTGATTTTTCGAAAAGTGAGGTGCATCTTCTCGCCTCGCCAACCTGAAGTCGTCCGATTGGTGAGTGTTCACTGGGTTTCCTCATCCCAACACCTTGTTGCCATCCATCCATCCATATATATATATGACTCTCAGTTACTCTATCGCTGAAGAAGGGCATAGGCCCGATAAGCTTGCGTGCTATTTGTGTTCGTGTGTTTAACGTGTCCCTTCGACGCCCCCAGCAGCCTGCCAACTTGGTACCCGACTTGGTGAGTTTCCGCTGGGCTTCCTTCAACACTTTGTTGCCATCATCATCACTACCTTTTCATTTCCTTAAGTTAACATATACACACATATATATATATATATATATATATATATATATATATATATATATATATATATATATATATATATATATATATATTTTGTTGCCACCCTCATCACTACCTTTTCTTTTCCTTTAGTTTATATATATATATATATCAATTGTAATTATTGATGCTTCTTAGGGTAAGCTGAAAATTTCGCTGCTGCTTAGGACTGTAAAATTTCTTCAAAATTGAATATTCACCAATAATATTCTCGTCTTTTATTTTCTTTCTGATTACAAATTATATAGTTTGGCTGAATATAAAACATTAGTGTTCGTCTTTTCTCATAAACGTAATTTACATAATATATATAATATTTTGCGACCTCACTATCTCATCGATTTAGTCGCAAACATCTCATAAAATTGGCTCATACTGGCGGATAATTTCATTAATATAAAATATGCCCCTTCAAAAGTTGAAACAGAAAATTCAGCGACATAAATAAATTCGACGAAAGTGATGGATTACAAGAAATTAAACTTTACAAAGTTTTCAATGTATTTTTAAATAAAATTTTCTTTGAAAATGCTTTAGGGTTTTATCGAATTACCGACAACAATTTCGACGAAATGGCAACTTCCCGTGTTTACTATGAAAGCAGAAAAACGAAATTTCAATCGCAAAATTATTTTAGCCGAAAAAAAAACAAAATTTGTCATCCGTCGGGACCACATGGGAGATTGCTGGGATATCGTTCAAGTTCTGAAGCGCGATCCTATGAATCATTCATAACCTCATCCAGATGGTAAGACGGGAAAAACTTCCTGCCTATAGAGAGCTCAATGCAGACGACAAAAGGGAGGAAATTCATCTTCGTCACCTCCCTCTTCATAAACCCCTACCGAATAAAGGAATTTTTCTGTCCCTTCACTCCTCATCATCCTCCCTCCCTCCCTTCCCCCTCTCTCTCCTAACCCTCTGCGTATTATTCCATTTAAGTCTTGTCTTTCTCTTCCTGTTTGTTTGAGATTTCTGCATTCGTAATGCGACAGGAGTATTCCTCAACTTAGGCCCAGAATGCAATAAGATGGTGGTATGAGGAAACGTTATCTCTTGTGTTTTCATTCCTCCAGGTGGTATCAGCGCAAGAGAGAGAGAGAGAGAGAAGTTTTGAAGGCAAGGAAATAAGGTGGGGAGAGGAAGATGGGGGGCTAATATGAAAGGGAAGAAGCTTTATCAGATAAAGCTTGCGGAGAAGCATTGGTATGCGACCACCTTGGCGGAGTTAACAAGAGTTTGGAATCCCTATCATAGTAGAAATATATGTGAAGTGAGCGCGATGTTTAATATCATGAGTTATGGCGGTATGAATATATTAAATTAGGCGTAAGAATTAGCAACCTCTCGCATCATGTGTATCAAAGGGATGAGATATCACTAGATTATTTGTTCGAAAAAATAAATTATCGCGAAATATACAACCTCTTATGATATATTTTTTTGGCTGGTTTCCAAAGGAAACACAGCCTTATGAAATGGTCCTGTCTGTATGTGTGATTTTCATGAAATTTGGTATGAGGCTCGCGCTGACAGGGTCTACCTCCGGGCTATGTTTTATTTTGCGGAGATTGAAGCCCCGGGTTCGATCCCAAGAACGTTTTTCCCTATTTATTTTACATAGGAAATCTCAAATCCATCGTGCAGAGATATTTTCTTTAATACATAAAAAAGATTTTAAATTGTGATATCGGAGGGAGGTTTGTACTGTTCTAAGGGGAAAATAATGTAGATTATAATTATTATCACCGAAATTTGATAATTGATCGTATTTTCTTGAATTTCTACTAAAACAGCGTTTTTTTCGTTTTAAATCGCATTTTATCGGATTGTTGCCATGGAGACCATTATTACCGAAATCAGCCTGAGCATAGATGAGTGGACAAATGGGTTATTTTATTTTCCGCTCGACTACTCTTCAGCAGTGGACATTTATCCAAACCTATTGGCCTATAAACAATAACATTTATTGAATTCGTTTATTTAAAAAATACATGCAAAATATAATGTCAGAAAGAGATTTAAGACATTGTTTTTAGTATTTAAAATCTAATAATGCTCTATTAGTTTGTTTTACAATTTTTCTCTATCATTGATAAACTATGAATTACAAATGGTATTTATGGTATGAGAATTCCTTGGAATGACTAACACATTCTGAAACATTTCCTGTTAATATAAGTAATCAATTCGGGACGTTAAGTTTGGGAAACCAGCCTGCATTAGCCCTGGGTCGGACTTCATGTTACATTAAAAGGCTCCTTCAGGAGGTATGTTTCTTTATAGAATTATTTAGAAAGGACTATCGTAATATTTTTCGTTAAAATTTCTACATAACAAAGTATCCAATTGGCTAAAGTAATTTACCTCATCCTATTTATTTTGGCGGATGCAGGACCACTAAAAACTTTATTCCTGGCACCACAGGAATATTTTTAATCGTTTTTATCAAAATCACTAATTGAGCGTCTTTTTCGCGTCAGTTTTGTTTAGTTTATTCCTTTGGCATTTGAGAAATACCTGCAACATAAAACACAGTTCTTTCAATAATCGTTGTCGAATTTATTGGAGACGTGCTAGGGTTCGATTTATACGCGCCTATGTTAAGCGTGATAAAGACTTGATAATAGGCTAAGATCTTTTAAAATTACGTTTTAAATCTTTTAAACTTGCTATTTGGATATGGCACTAATCCCAATGCGTGAACAAAATAAAGCTGTTTTGGGTGAATTGGGGTTTTTTGAACTGAGAATTCAAAATATTGCGCACACTGTTTAATCTGTGAAAATATTACAAATTTTACCACAGAGTGCGCATTTTGCTTCATTTTTGGTTCAAATCACATCAATTTCCTTATTATAAAGTTCCGCAAAATATCAGTTTATTAAGTGAATTGTAATAAGTTTTATCTTTATCCTTGAGATCAAGTCCCTAATTATAAAATGCCACAAATCTCGTTCCTATATTATGAATATTCACTTATTTTTCAAGGACATTTAGTAGGATGTGTGCTTATTATGCAACAGACTTTTATTGTTAACTTAATAAAAGATGTTTAATTGGGAAAATACAATCAATTTTAAAGTATGACGTCATTTAAATGATTCCATTGTCACAATTTCGTTGCGCAAACTTTGAAACTACCAAACTTAACAATAGGTTCATTACGCCCTCGTTTCCAGTTCTTGCCTCATTTCCTCCGAATTCAGACCTGCATGGAAAAGGGAAATTTGATTCCCGGATAGGGACGCGTAGGAGAAAATTTCCCTGGAATCTTTTTAGCCTTCTATACGGTACATGAAGCCTCTTCCTTAGGGTGTTAATCGAGTCAGAATCTTCTGCATAGCAGTTCAGCCGATCGTCAAGGTGATGACGATTTCAAATATACGACATCCGTCGTATATGGGTCCCATTTTCAAAATTATCTCCACTGCCTGTCTCTTCTTTCCATCCAAGCGAATCCTTCCTAAACGGATAAGAAAAATAGCCGTTTGGACATTGCAGTTTTTTTCTGAACCCCATCCTTGACTTTTAGGCTATGGTTCTTTGACCCCATCTGTCATATCGTGTGAACATTTTGCATATTTATCATTACAGTTTACACGTGTGTCGAGTCTGTATCTTCTGATTTTTCATTTAGCTCTTTATAATCATATATCCTATTACGATTGATGTATACAACTATTCGGTCGTTATTTTTCGTCGTTCCTCATCATCCACATAACTTGCAGCAACGTTTTCAAAATTTTTATCATGTCGTCACCCTAAGCTGCATTCCGAAATTAACGCGTAACCCCCCATGCTCCGTATTTTCTATTTTATACACGTGAAAGTACAGACGTATGTTAAGAAGTACTAAAAATGTGTTAGATTCACGTACAGGTGGAGACCGAAAGGGTATGTAATGCTGCTGTAGATGATGATTTTATGATCACTAACTGATTAGAAAGCCTAACGTGAACGAAACCTGGGTTAACGCGTTACAATATAAATTTTATATGATCTCCAAAAACTTTTGTGACTATTGTTATCCAGGTTGTATTTATCTGTTTAGTTACGTGTCACTTACAACTGCAGAACTTTATGTATTTTTATGCATTTTTCCTTTGTTTTACCTTATGAATTAGAATTAATATGAACATTTTCTTGTACATATTATATTTTGAGTGTATTTCACGACAACCCTCATTGCACTCAGAGACACTTTTGTGTCGCGATACGCAGTTTGGAAATCACCGGCTTACAGTTTTAAATCTAGTGCATTTAACTATTGCTAGAGGTGATCGTTATTTTAGGATGACCTAAATGAAAGAATTTGATAGGAGAGGTAATATCCTGAAAATGCCGTATCTCATTTTATAATCCCATGGAATCATACTACGAACCCAATCAATTATTCTATCCTAAAAACTTTTTCACGCATTCTGTTGTTAACATTTTTTTGCTTGGTAACCGTGACATTACGTATGTGTGCGTGCGTTTACGCGCGCGCGTTTGCAAGTGTGTGTGTGTGTTTTGTGTACATACATATATACGTATCCAAATAAGTTTGGTTGCCAGTATACCATCTTTATTTATTTCATAATGAATCCCTAAAGTAGCACAAAGACCAAATTACAACATATATATTAAACAGTTAACTTAATAAAACTCCTTCACGAGTTACGTTTCCTTTTGTAGCGCCGAAGTGGAATCAATATTTCTAAGATTAAGTTTAAAACGGATACTATATCAAATATTTTATAAAGCATCAAAATTAAAAATATGTTTTGTGAAAACGTTGGTAGTTTTTTTGCTAAAAGGTTATTAAGACCACTACGTTTGTGTTCAATACATATTACCACTTTTTCATAAATAAAAAGACAATTATATTATTTAATTTTTTCGTGATTGTAGTTTCAGATTAGGCAAATAGTTTTTCCATTGACTTTCATCCCCGCGTTTGAACCGAAACATTCCACGAAAAAATCGTGCCTACTGAGTCTTATATCTTTCTCTCTGCGTTCTTGTTGAGAAAATTCTAATTCGAAAAGTTATTTTCTTTTAAGGTGACCTCAGGGTGCATTTTGTAGAAACACACCAGCGCTGAAACCTAGTTTCACCTCTCCATTCTCTACCCAACCGTGTGAGCTGTTTATATGCCTTTGAATGTAGTTACGTGCAAATTTCCACATCTGTTCTAAAGGCTGGACACGACGACCACCCATGACAATGAAGCATTTCCTGAGAAGTGGGACAAATTCTACTTCTCGGACTTAAAATCCCGGTTAGAGAATTGTCGCTGGAATTGGTACCAGTTTAACCACAAGATATTTCTTCATAACCCATTATGAATTCATGTATGTTCACAATATATATGAACTATCCAAATCATTTAAGTTTTATTGTAGTTATAAAATAAATTTCGCGAATCATTATTAAAATGAATAATGTCTCGATAATTATTTCAGAATCACTTTAGTTGTTTGTTCGAATAATAATTAAATAAGTGATTGATTCAAAGGTTGCGACTCTTCCTTAGTACTAGGGTCATTGTATTATCAAAATCATTATATTTATATTTAACATTGAAATTTCGGAAATATTGTCCTTCCTCAACAATTTGTTACCAGAGGAAAGGAAAATAGAGTAAATAGATGGCAAAAAGTTGTTCAAGTAAGAAAACCCAGTGAGCACTTACCAATAAGAAATTCTCTGGGGTGTCGGAGAAACATATTTAAACACGTAGATTGGATCTTTCGGAGGTTATCCATTCGTCAGCACAAGAGAGAGAGACAACAACCCGCCTTCCGCTCTCTCCAGGAACTAACATACTCATTATCAGGCCTCATGATGAATACATTATAGTTGAAACTGGTCGCCTTTTCGTCCAATCAAGTGAAACTTTTGCCAAGTGTATATCACCTTTATTCTTCTTTTTTTTATTTTAATGATTGCATCCGTAGCAAGATTTTCAGCTCATTATCGCATTTAAAATGATTCCTTTTTTATATTCCAGAAAGAGGGAAAATCGCAGGATACTATTTATGATAAATATAGTGGATGAACTATGATCACAAATCCTAATTCTCCGATGGCTTGTCAGCAGTTCTGAGTGTGTTGCGCAGTTGAGTTATCGTAGTGCGAGAACAAACCGCATTCGACGAGGTGGGGACGTTTTTCTTGAGTTATACCAATTGTAGGCCTCTCAGCACAATGAAATATTACTAGCTGTTTACTCTTTGACCGCTTGGTACACAGTGGCAGTGAATGATCCCGATTTTGTCAAGCGACACGAAATGCAATATAATTTCATCACTTTGGGAAACCTTCGCCCTCTTAGGTCAAGGACTCTCTAGGCTTTCTGCAAGCAACATTAACACTTCAGCTCAGGATCGTAGCGATGAAGCAGCAAATGGCAGCTTTATGAATAAACAAACAATAACTCTCGAAGAAGTCTTATTTGCCAGTGTTCTTTGGGATGCATATTTTGCAGGAGCATATGTGTAAGTTGGCTATTATAAGTATGCTTGGTAGGATTCGATTTTAATCGATAAACATCGGATTAAAAAAATAAATTCGAGGAAAATGAATTGTTGTCGGTATTGATTTTCACCACTACATTTTCTACGAAATTTATGCCTCATGATTTTAAAATTTTGTTATCCGCTTTCATATTTAACATATTTTATCATCAAACATCCAAAACGGTAGAGACAGTCTGTAGTTGTAATACCAAACGGCCACACAACATTCGGAATTTGCTTTCTAATGTCGCTTATGTCTTTATTGCGCTCTTTCTTTACCCTCGGCCAGATCCGATAATCCATACGCACTTTGGACTCCATTTACCGAAAAGTCGGGGGACGTCTATTACGTCCTCTGCGCGACATTATCTGCCGACCTCCTCCAAGAGGCGGAATGAAAGGTTTCCCCGGACTGAAAAATGAGTACCGATCGTCAGATGGCCTTACGGCATTTCCAAAAGTACCCTCTCATAAAATTTATATAATCCATCTTAGAGCGTCTCCCGTGTTTAGTTTATTTTGTATTTCTATCAGAGGAGCATCGTTCCATATATGCAATCTGAGATTTTTTCCGCATTCGTAGTCTATTATTACTAAACAAGGCGAGATATTTTTTCATAAAAATATTCATTCATACATTAGGCTGGGCATTATACTGACGTCAAATTAATTTTATCTGTAATGATCACGATTTCGTAAATAATGGGCGCGAATTAACGAGTGGAATGTATGTACTTTCTGATTTATTGCGAAAAATTAACTGTTCCAGTTTGGCGGCCGAAGTCAACAACAACACAATCGTCAAAATATAGTTAACAAGAAACAAAGCAACACAAATGAAACCATTTTATTTACACACTTTTAGTTAAATTTAATTATAAGAAATTAAATTTATAACATTTTTCTAGATAAAAATTGCTAAAATGTATTGAAATAAACGTCGATATCAACCTCTTGGATAATGACAACTAAAATATAAAATTCGAAAACTAAAATGCCCAATTATACGTATAACAATAAATGTTGATGTATGTCATAAATATTTAGAAAAAATAAACAATAGAAACAAATAAACGTCGATATTGAAAATAGGAAATATAAACGTTAATTATTAAGAAGAATAAACGTCGAAAACTACCAAACCTATACTAGTAGTAATTTTAAGCGTCGATATACGTCGAAAATCTTCCAGGAAAATAAAGATCGATTTAAATAATCAATTAAAAAAATGAACGTCGAATTCTACCAAGTCTAATTATAAGTTTTAACCTATCCGCGCGCGGGCGAATTTAGTGGCTGGACAGTCGCTTGGCTAAAAATGCAACCTATTGTTTTATATGCAAAGGAGCGCACAGTCTACATTGTTGTGGCGGCCACAAAAAAGATGCAAAGGGTTCCATTTTTTCGGTCACTCGATTGTGGCTCTGCGACAGTCACCGCTAATAGAACAGTAGGTTTTCATGCATGCACGCGTACGGCCAACACTCGTGTGTCTTTCAACTGGCTGTGAAGTGCGTTTCTATAATCTTGTGTTGGTGGCCCAACAATTACTTCCATCGCGTTCAGCAAATGGCTTTCAAATAAGTGTATTGTAGCGATAATTTTATCGTAGAATTGGAAAAACGCCCGGCACTGTACAATAAGAAATTCAATAAATACATTGATAAGGATTTAAGAGAAAATTTGTGGGATGAAGTGCGTCAGGAAGCAATGATGCACGAAAAGGTTAACTCTTCAAAGTCCACGTTGGAACTAGTCAATTCAGATGGGCCACACAACTGTGGGCCATACGCGCCAAGCAGAAAAATCTCGCCGGCCACTTTTGTCGCTGATACTTTACTGGTGTCAACAAAAATCGCTCGTGCGCCGGAGTACTATGGCCCTAAGTACTACCGCGCACGGGCGGATCCTAATTTTTAGGGTCCGTCGGTGTAGTCATGGCGGTAGATTACATAGGAAAACTAGTGCAAGATGGGTGGCATAATATAAGGGAGGCTTTTAGTGAAAGTCAGGTGGCATACGTTGTAGGGGAAAATTAGTTTCATTTTCATAGAAAAAATTAAGGGAGATTTTGGTATAAAGTTTGTGGTATAAGCTTTAAGGGTAGCTGATTGTAGTTGGGTGGCATACAACTAGTGGAACATTTTGTATACGTTTGGTGTTATACGTTTGGTATAAACTAGGAGGTATACGTGTAAAGGCGTAGCTGAGTACCGGTTGGGTGGTATACATTTATAGGGGGGATACTATTGTAAGGTTGGTTTGTTTGTTTGTATGTAATTTCTTGATAATCAACCTCTTCGATTATTATAGTCATTAATCTGTAAGATTAGTGGAATGCGTTTTAATCCATTGAAGGGATCTTAAACTCGCGGCCTCCATGGTACATTTCTTCGCCCCGTGAAGTAAACTAGTTTACACTAGGCGGCCAAAACTCAAATGTATTCCCTATAAAATGTTACACGGAAATCTTTGTTAATTTAAAAAATTTAGGAAGTATATAGCAGCGGTGGCCTAGCCTGCTTACCCTCAGAGCCGCATATGATAATCTTCCTAAGTCTGAGAGCCGCAAGACACGCATTCTGCGCACAAATATCTATAAAAAGTAAGCGTAACTTGTATTTGATGCAATACAGAGAGACTGCATGCCCATTAAAGCATCCCCCAAAAGGTCTTACACACACAGCGTTATCGCAGTCTGACGTGGAAAGCCTTGATACGGCCTTGACTGTAAATGAATAAGAGCCGCACGTTAAGTTAAAAGAGCCACATGTGGCACGCGAGCCGCGGTTTTGCTATCCCTCGTATATATGATCAAAACTTTTGAAATATACGCAATTATTGCTCATACGGATTTATAAAAATTCTGCCCAGGTGGGGTACTAAAAATGTACTTCTCGCGGACAGCGTGTTTCTTGCGTGTCCGAAAAACCTAACAATCGACGTCGAATATCGTATTTTAGTAATGAATGCGGTTTAAGGGTTTCGGCAATTCCCCCTTGTGGAAGTGGAGTGCGAATATCCAAATAAAACGGTGTGAGGATTGGGAATGTATTGGGGACGCGGACAGCGACATAATGCGGGCCGTGGGTTTGGTGGACAGCCTTCATGCGACCCGCACACCGATGTCAGTTTAAGACCCCTGATCTAGTGTATAATGGGTTTTGTAGGTTTAAAGGGTAACCGAGTGTAAGTTGGGTAGCATAAAATCAGTGGTGCTTTAGAGTTAGTTTGATTGTATACGTTTAGGGGCAAAGTAGTGTAAGATTGGTGGTATAGATGGTAGGGGTAGACAAGTGTCAGTGGCGTTGCGTAAAATCCAGGAGCATTTCGTGTAAGTTAGGTAGTATACATTTAGAAGTAAGCCGGTTTAGGACTGGTGATGTACGTATTAGGGGCAGCCGATCGTAAGTTGGATGACATACAATCAGTGAGATATTTGATTTTATTGTAATTTTATATGTACTTTTAGGGGCAAAAAATATATTGCTGGAGGAAAAAATTAGGATTTATATTTAATTCAGAGTTAGTCAAGTTAAGAAGAATTAATTATATGGTGATTGTAACTTAAGTATGACATTCCAAACTGTTGCGCTAAAAAATAAACGTATTATTTAAAGTGATTAATTTGTATTGAAGGAAAACTTTTCCCATCAAAATTTATCTTGTTCGTGCCTTTGAACTAAAAATTTCTTTAAGTTTTGTCAGAATTTATTTTTACCTTAAATGATATCCTTTTAATATACATTTTACTAGCATGGATACAGTGATGGAGGGGAAAAGGTTAACTGTTTTTAATGGACTAAATCGATAAATGTTTTAGAAAAATTTGGCGTGACAGTCATTCGAGAGTCGTAAATTTTAATTCGGCCATCCTCTCTCTAAAGAGCGTTTGGTATTTTACCATTCATTCTGAAAAATTAAAACTAGGATTTATTCATTTATTAATTGGCACAGCATCGCACAGGAAAAAATTTGTTTTTGAGATACAATATGAGAAATATTTGAAATTTTATCGGAAACCTGGCTGGTTAAGAAAAGAAAATGTTTTTATAAAAAATACAAAATTTAGTATGTGTCTTAAGTATCTCCAATAGCCATGGTTTAATGTATATCACATAAATAGCAGGAGCATTTGGTACATGCGCAGCTTTAGCTTGAATGCCGCAGTTATTATAATATGGAGTTTAGTCATTTTTATTGCACAGATAATGCGCGAATGCCGTCTATAATTGTTATAATATACGCAATATATTTAGTTAAAATGAACAACAGACGTGAATATTTGAAGTCAAAGTTTTGAGAAAAGTTACAGTTACAAATTTTGGTCTAATTAAACTGTCACCGAAAAATGTTGGCTCGTTAGGCGATTAGTTAGGAGCAGCCTTCTGGTGGAGGGCGGAATTAAAGAAAAGGCGAAGTCCATCGCGCAGCTTTTTGAGCAAGTGAACTGGATGAAAGAAAAGGAGAAAGAAGTTCGCCCACCATCCGTTATCGACATCTACAGTTTAGATCTATTAATGGCGACATATTTGAGCAACTTATTTACTCGTGTTTAGCTAAATGACGTAAGGAAGCCTTTAAGCTTTTTATTATTTGGTCCCATTAAATGCTCTTCATAAGCCGGATAAAAATGTATTTTGAGGGCCACTTGAAAATTTCCCAAATTTTCTCGTTCGTAAATGTAATTTTTAGCATAGAAAAATGTTCGGAAATCGTTTAAAATATTTTGTAAGACGTGTCTAGAAAATGATAGGTTTTTAATTTAATCTTTCGATTTTATCTGGGCCAGGTAGTGGGATTCGAAGAAATGGTAAAAGGTTACGGAATATTTCTAAAAAAAACGTCGGTATCCTATAAATGGTGGACATTTTTTAAATTTAACCTTAAACTAGTAAAAATACTCGTAGAATGATATTTTTGCTCATCTTTGTCTTATGTGGTGCGCCACATTTTTACACGGTTGGACTCATTGGTCGCTGCGAATCTTCGGTGGGCCGAATTGGAAGGTGCTAACGCTTTGGTGGATCAGATTAAAATTTAAATCTAAGTCACCTATAGTTTCTGAGGTACCATACAAGCGAAAAGCAAGGGAAATGAGTTTTTAAAGATTAACATTTCAATACTAAATGTTTTATTATTTTTAACAAGGTGGAATATTGGGAAATTCAGTTTTTTGCGTGAGCGAATAGGGATAAACACAAAAATGAACTTTCAGAAAGAGAACAATATGATCCAAACGGAACGTATGATTTTTACTTTCAATATAAGTATTTGTTTAATACTTATATTGGCTTTAATAGGAAAATTTAAAATTGGGCTCCTAGATGAGCAAAAATTCCTGTAAATTCCTTAAAAAAAGGAGGTTATCTGTTGACATTTGGCCTTTAGATGTTAAAGAAGCGTAGAAAGAACACCTTTACAATGGTAGAGTCGCCGAACGTATGACATAGTTTATAATCGTTGTGAACGTCGGATAGAAATCCTTATTTTAAATTTCAATTAACTAGATACGTTTTCTTATGAATAATTCTTGCATACGCACCAGAACTGATTGACATACTTCTACGTAAATGTTTTCTATCTCTAATATAACAAGATGATCCAGACGGAACTTATGGTGCTTACTTTCTACATAAGTAGTAAATAAAAAATCTGATGTGGCGACCACATGACATTCTCCATACCTGTAACATTTCTACGAATTCCAAATAGGTAAAATGATAAAAAATATTTTAAGAAACTGCGAGAAAAATTTAAAGACTTAACAAAGAACAGAAATAAACTCAAACCGTAGCCTTCTGATAATGAATATAGCCCCGAAACTCCAACAATTAAGAAAATAAATAGGAGGGTAAAGTGTTTACAATAGTCACCGGAAGGAGGTGTAGTTGTGGCAGCTAAAACTTTAGGTTTTAAATATCACTTAAACAACGACTTTTATTCCAGTACATCATCAAATATTAAAGCAAATATGAAATGAATAGAATATCTCCTTAACAATGCGTTCTACGAATAAATATTTCAAACAAACGTTATAGGGAATAACAATATCTATGAAGTATATACTAAACAACATTTACGTTTATGAAGATTTAAAAGAATTGTCTGCCAAAAACCAAAATACGATTAGAGTAAACATCCTCTTCCATTGAGCGGTTGGTTGCTGTTTATTATATAGAACTCTTTCTAAATATAAAATTTGGTATTGATACATGAATAAGTTTTTGAGTTAGAGTTCCCACAATATTCTATCACATACAGACAGACACACAGACATCAAGAAAATCGTCATAACGTGTTCAGGGGACCTTAAACATGTATTTCCGTTGAAATCTCGAATTCAAAATTTTTCATGGAAACAATACTTTCTCTATACTTCGTATATGAAGTAATAATACTTGTGTTGGCTTTAATAGCTTTAAAATCCCCGCGGAATAGTTTCTCTTTGTGCTTTCTAATTTCATAATTTTTGCATTATAAAATATTAAAATACATTCGAATGGAATACTAAATTATTCATGCGTATTTGTGTTGGATAAATAACGCGTGTATGTACTAGACTCTACCGAATCTGAGTCCAACAATAGTCATTGCAATGGCAACACTACCGTAAAGAGTAGTGCATTTGCTCGGCTAAACATTTGAATCTTTCCATTAATATTATGCGGCGGCCGTTAAAAATGTTTGAAATTTAATCAATCAGAAAACTTTTATTTCACTCCTAAAAGTGCTACAACTTTCAAATTTGGCATAAATGTGTATCATTAGTACCCCATAATGGAGGAAGTATAAAATTCTTAAAATTGCAAAATGATTGGGGATTGTTTTAATCTATTTTTTACATAAAGTAAAAACGAAAATCGTTGCGGAGATGAAATATCTGTCTGGAAAAGGAATGTTTTTTCAAGGTGAGATGATATGCTTGCATTCTGCAAGCACCTTCTACAAGTTTATACTTTTTCTTATACATAGTTCATTTCAGCCATGTGACAAACTTGATAATTCATTAGTGAATGAATTTATATGCTAAGTTTATGGGCCACATAAAACACTATCTGAATCCGCATGCGGCTT
Source organism: Tanypteryx hageni (assembly GCA_028673005.1). NCBI lineage: Eukaryota > Metazoa > Arthropoda > Insecta > Odonata > Petaluridae > Tanypteryx > Tanypteryx hageni. Next base: position 42,102,733 of record CM054115.1, read on the forward strand.
TCGGGCCATAATTTTACCAACCATTAACTAGAATGATATTTTTCCTGGAAATGTCTTTCCACTTCCGGGAGATCTTGAATATATGGAATAAATGGAAGTCCTTTCACGAAACGTGACAATCGGTTCTTCGAAATAGACTTTGAGCCATACCATAATTTTGATATATTTCTCAAAATCACGTATTAAAATCATAACCGCCTCCGTATATTATGCGGTTTTTTTGTTTTAAGGAGAATTTTGATTGGACTAGATGTAATGGCCCGTCGATAAAAAAACATGCGCATAAGAGTCATATTTGTTTTGTTGAATTTTCTCGACGAGATATATAATTGCGACCGATTCCTCGGCACGCTGACATCGGCGGAAAATACCTGGCCCGAACATTTTTATCGCGCTATCGAGCCTGAATGAAAAATGTATTTCCTCGATTGGGAGGGGGAGGGAGACAATTTTCCCGACCACTTTGCATACAAAAAAGAAAGAAAAAAAAACGCTTCCACCTTTCTCCCGAAGTTAGATTCTTCGATGAAAGCGAAATTGAGATAGAGATGAAAGAAAAAGGGAGGAAGGAAGTACACGGCGAGTCGGATAAGTATAAAAGTTAGTGGGTTTCAAAAAATGGCGGGCGTCCGCTCGACTGTGTAATTCCTTTTCGAAAAGATGAAAAGGAGCCCGACCCTCTAGAGGTACCGAATGGTTCCCAACGAAAGGATTTCGGATGAGGTTTATTTTTTCGGCTCAACACTTTTTTGGAAGAATTTCTTTATGGGTGTCTTTTTAGGTTCGCGAAGAAAAAAAAAGATAAGATTATCTAATAAAGTGAAACAGATCCGGTGAGAGTTAAATTGCTTGGTCCAGATGAACCCTTTCAGGCCAATTGTTTGCGCATGCTACGAAAGCTGTGTCATCGCTGTCCTTCAATGGAAAATGCTAAGACATTTTTAAATCAGCGATTCATCTGCGGTCCGTTTAATGAATTCAATATAACTGGCTTAGATAATTATTCAAGCCAGAGGTTCTCAAACTTTATTCTTGAAAGAACCTTTCGTTTACTATCCAGTTAATCCTTCCTCGCTGGAAATACCCCAATAAGAGAAGCATGCTGACATGGTAACTTCATAGCATCTTCTTGTAAAATGGGAGACCTAGATTCGATTCCCGGTCACTTTCAGAAACTTTCAACTTCTTTGCGTAGAAATTTAAGCATATAATATTTGCATACTACACAAAAAGCTAGGCGTACCACATTTTGGGAACCCTAGACTCAGCGGTAGGGACTATACTTTTTGGATTTCTTGTAATGAAACTGCTGCGTTTAAATGATATAAACGATATTTTTCATTGCAATCACTTAGCTTAATCTTGCGAAAACAATTCATGCTTTTTAATCCATTATATTTCACTGTCCTATTTTGAGGATATGCAATTATCAGTTTATTATAGAATCTTTTATATGCGTTAGTAGGATATTTTAGAGTAGACTATTTTGTTTTCTCATACCTCTTGTTATAAAATCTTTTATAAGCGTTCGCCAGTTTTTTTGGGATAGACCATATTTGTTTCTTCATATCGCTTGAACTGATTATTGTATTGAAAAAAATGTTCCATATATCAAAGAAGCACAGTTTGTAAATGGTACTTAGACCATATACAATTTCGTATCTCTTTCAAAAATTAAACTATTAAGGCGGGTCCGGGAGCCCAGGATTGACAACTCTGCTTTTGTAAAAGTAATATAGCTGACGCATAGCTAACGCATGGCTAACGCACACTCCCGGCAAGCGGAATGTAATGGTTGTTATCCCAGACGATTTGGAATTTTTCCTTCCTCTGCGAGTAAGAAAATATTGCTATGCATAAGGATTTATGGGAATAATTTTGAAACGAGAAAAAAGTCTGCTATGACCGGGAATCGAACCCTGGTCTTCCACACCACCTACCGCCGAATATTGTAAACACTTTACGCCCATTTTTATTTTGTTGATTGTTGAAGTTCGGGGCTATAGCCAATAACGGAAGACTGCATTTTGAGTTTATTTTTGTTTTTTGTTTTTAAAGTTTTCTCGCAGTTTCTTAAAATATTTATTATCATTTAACCTATATGGAATTTTTAGAAATATTTTAGGTATGGAGAAAGTCATGTGGTGGCCACATCAGATTTTTCATTACCGTAATCGTATTTAATAACCTAAGTTATAGATAATTTTATTCTCTACCACTATTGTATTTAATAAATGTTTGTAGAGCCAATTTTTAAGGAGATATTTCAGTTATTCGTAATTTACCTCTCGATTTGCAACCAGCTAGCGGTAAATTTTGTAATCAATACTTAAATTAATAATGACTAAACACCAACTTGTATATTTCCAACTATATATGTAGAAAGTCATGTCTTGCCCACATCATAATTCTGCCTACTTTCCAGAATGGAAACAGGTTTTTATTTCTGTCGTTGTGTCTGTATATCCGTCCCCCTATTAACTTTTGAACTAATAGACCGATTTTCACGACACTTGGTGGAAATCTCTTTCTACTGGAGCCGAACTCCCGAGGATAATTTTTGTTGCGAAAATTTATAGTCCCGGGTTTGATTCCAGGAACTATCCTTCCTATTTGATTTACATGGGAAATCTGAAATCCATCGTGCAGGGTAATATTCACTTGCACATTAAAATATCATAGAATTTTAATATCGGCGTGGAATTTATACTGTTATCTGAGAGAAGGAATGGGGATTCAAATTTTTATCGTATAATTTTGCCTATCGATCGTATTTCTTCAAATTTCTCGTAAATACTGGCGTTTTTGCACTTTTCATCATTCGTTACGAGAGTGTTGCCATTGCAACGATGTTTGTTGAATTCGGATTCGGTATTGTGTGGTACATACACGCGTTATTTTTGCCGCGCAAATACGCGTGATCATTTTAGTATTCCGTTCGAATATATTTGTATTGGTTTATAATACTAAATTATGAAACTTGGGAAAACAAAGAGCAACGTTTCCGCAGTGATTTAAAGCTATTAAAGCCAATATAAGTATTTAATAAATGATTAAAGTGAAAGTAAACATCATAAGTTCCGTTTGGATCGTCTTGTTTATATTGTTTTTAATACATCTGACATAACTTTTTCAGAAATTATCTTTGTATTTAGGTTTTCTCGCATGAGGACTTGGGGAACTGTGTGATATGATAGGTTTATACGTAGACTTAATGATCGTGCGGGGATTTTTTATGTATGAGATGTTTACTCCTCATTCGAGTACAATTGATTTTGAAAGCAATAACAGTAATACCTCGATTAACGAAGTTATGTGACTTCGTTTTCAGAAACTTCGTTAATAGAGGAAAAAATAACATGAGAGGCGTAGGGATGCGTTCAAAGACTTTAGAAAGAAGTGATATTGTGACATATCATAAACATAAGTGCTAACAATAATATATTTTCAAACGAGCCTAAAAACATGAAATAGGCTTATTAGTTTAAATATAAAATAAGTGCCTAATAAATTAATAGGTTCTACTGAAGTCCTGCTCCTCCGAATTGGCAGCGGTGGGAGTCGATGTGGCAGGAACTTCACGGGGAGGAGGATGCCATGTTAATGTCATCCGTAGCTATCCAGCATGTCAAATTTCTCGACATCCATTTTCTCGGCCATTTGCGCGACGTAATTCTTCTCTTTTTAATCCCTTTGCATGAAGTATTTCAAGTTTTTGTTTCATTTTTCGATTTTTTTATAAAAATGATGTCGAATTCGTTATAATGGAGCTTCATTCCCAGAGGATTTGTTAACCGAGGTATTGATCTAAATAAAATTATTTTATGTACGAATTTATCGTTTTCGTGAATTACCCAGTAGAATTACCGAAAAATATTCTATAAATTGGATATGATTGTTTAATGTCCGTACCGAAAGAGAGACTCCTGAATTGAATGCTATGCTTGCATTGCACAAATAAGGGGCACTGAAATCCCAGATTGAAAGTCGACTACGCCAGAATTCGAATTAGGCCTCGCTGCGTGGACGGTTGGCACTCATCATTTCCAAAACATTTGAAGAAAATATCTTTCGACCTGTTTCTCATGCTTCGTCTTGGCTAAATGCAAGAAAACTCGTAAAGTGCCTCTGATGAAGGGCCATTGGAATGGATTGATTTACCCTAAACCTTGTTGTTAGTGATAAAAAGTAAAAAATCTCCAAATGCCGTAATAAAATTGAGGTACTCCAATAAAGTAAGGTAAGGAAAGAAAAGAAAAAAGATTTGAAATTTTTTTTTTAAGTTAAAAGATTAAAAATTGAAAACATAAAAACCTCACCCATACATCTAGATACTCCAACTGCTTTTTAGAGGCTTTTTAAGGCCAGCGCCAGGAACAGCAAGTTTTCTTTCCTAACCTTATTTCATTGGAGTACCTCAATTTTATTACGGCATTTGGAGATTTTTTACTTTTTATCATTGTATGTGTGCCGTGAAGCTCATTCCCAATTATATCTTGTTGTTAGTGTATCAGTCTTAGGCGAAGAGTAATCCCTCCTAAACCTAAGCGAAATTTTAAATAAAGCCGCTTTTTTCATTAGACCAATTTGACCGAAGTTTTATTTATAGAAGTAACGGTTATAAATATAATAATAATAATAATGCGTTACGTGCAACTTTGGGCAAAATGCGTGGCGTACCGAAAATAATTTTCGTGCTTGCCACTTGTCAAGTGTTCCATTGATTCGATATCTCCATCCTACCGTAGTTAAAACTGTAATCCTCAGTTATAAATGAACTAGCCGAAGTGCCCGGCGTTTTAAGTCAAATTCTGTTAAGCGCAGATTAGGAAATTTCTTTGTAGAAAAAAATTCAGCGAGAGCACATAATTACAACTTATTGTTTTGGAGAGAGAAAGCGCAAGAAAGTGTCAAGCATACCATTATGTATTCTTCTACATCTGTTGACACGAATATTTTTTTCGTGAGCGCAACAAAAAATATTTGTCCCTCCCCGGGTCTTATATTCTTATCATATAAGATCTGTGAGGTATCAATTAAAGAATTTATTCAGAGATGAAAATTCGAGAGTTCTTCAAAATGATCTCGTATGCAAATTCCGTAAACGAAGGATAAATTGCACCTGGACTCGAACCTTGATACTTTGGAGAAAACGTTGCCCTTCAGCTCAAAAGGAATATCAAAACAGTACTAAATTTTGTCGCTTTCGTGGGAAAAGAGTAGAAGGGGTGGTTTCGTAGAACGCGAATACATCCGAATATTTGGTCGTGCGAATTCGCAGAGATTTGTATTAATAGGCCAAGCAAGTGTACATGAATGTAGCTGGCTACGTTGCATTCGAATTATTCATACGAATTTGTACGACGTTTTCTACGAATGACATGAGTTTGATTTTTCATCAGAATTCATACGAACCTTAAAGGTGAGTGAATAGTTGAAGATGGATTGTGAAAAGTAAATTTCTTGTTTTTGAAAACTTTCACTTTGGGATCAGAAATAAAATACTGTCATAATCCTCATGACAACAAGAAGTTATGACGGAATTAGTAGCAGATTATTAAATTGGCAACTTATTAATTTTTCTAATTATCTACAGCCGTGAGCTATTATGTTGTACATGCATTTGCATTAAATTTGGAAGAATAAAGAATGATATTATTATTTTGTACATTTTCTTTGATGTTATTTAAATTACATAAAATAGTTTTCGTGTTATTCTGAAATACTAAAAAAAATTGTCAGTTTGACGTTTTAGCTCTTCGAAAAGTAGGCATAATTCCCCTTTTTGATTTTTCGATTCAAATGTAGAATGCATCCAGTAATCTCTTGGATATGCAAGGATTATATAATTTAAAATATTATTATCAATAATTCAGTGTGAACGTCCATTTTGAGATTTTATGACTGTCTAAAATCACCGGATAAACGTAGGACCAAAAATCGGATGATCCGTTACTAAAGCCTAAGGAAACTAAGGGACGATAAACTCGCCAACAGATGGCGTATTACTCTCTATTATGAATAGAGATTAAAATTTCAAATAACGTTTTTGTGAGAAACCTGATGGAAATTTTGTCCCCTTCATGTTACTTCTGGGGATTGTAGGAGTCACCATGTCACGTTTGGTGGAGATTAGTCAAATAGTGTGGGAGGATTTAGTGGACAGACAAACATACGATTTTGCTTTTGCATAGATAAGTAATTTGAAATAAGGTGCGGGGAAAATACGTGATTTTTGAAAAATTCCAATTTCTGAAATACCATTTAGAAAGCGGAGGAGAAACACATTTGAAAAAATTCTTTTAAAGAAACTGGAATATCTAAATCAAGTAAAAACAAGTGGTTCTGGAAAGAACTAATTCACCTACTTTCCTTTCAAAACAATTTCAATATATAAATATCACCTTCAAAATTAACAAATTTTCGTGTTAGTGTTAGTTGTAGCAGTAATTTTATTTTAGTTCCATCGACGGCTAAGGTCATTTTGCACCGCTGAATGTTCTATTCAGAAAAATCCTTAGACAATCACAACATCCATGCCTTAGGTGAGAATCGAGCCGGCAACCTTTGGGTTAGCTTGTTACCTCGATAGCTATGAATCGAAGCACGGCTGGAATGTGCACTCGGTTATGTTTCAGCCGGGTTCGGCAATAATCATCTTCATGGCCAAAAAAATCGAAAAAATGGCTTTCAAAACGCCGAAACAAAAATTTTTGATAGAAATTCAAACAAATAAGATTGAAAATAAAATTATGTGATATGAATAAGAATCTTAGCTTTTTCCCCTTACAACAGTAATAAAAGCCACTCCGATATCATAATTCTAAATTATTTTAAAAAGAAAAACTCTCTTCACGATTTTAGATTAACCATGTAAATCAAATGTGGAAAGAACTCACCTGGAATCGAACTCGGGACCTGTACATTCAGAAATATAATTTATGGCCCAGAGGTAGACTCCGAGAGAACTAGCCTTACACCAAGTTTCATGGAAATCGGCCCATTTATGACGAAGATGTAAGTAGGACACACACACACGGGCACCGATGTGATCTCATAAGACTACTTTCCGTTTTTTGGAAAGTAGGCAAAAAAATAGCTGCTGAAACATACAGTAAATGGCGGTTTTTCAAAATATGTTAATACAAAATGTTAAAATTTTTTTAGGGTTAGTCTGAAATAACAGAGTAGAAAAGTTAGATTGAGAGACAGACAAACCGGGAAAACTTTAATGACAAGACAGAATACTGAATCTATTGGCGAGAAAACGAAGTCTCTATCTGCTTTAGTTTAGGAGTTACCGCGTCAGACAGACGGACAAACCGAACGCATAAGCGGATTTAAAAAAAACAGTTAAAAATATATAAACTTTTTTTTGAAAAACTTTCAATCTTTATATAACTGCACGTATTATGTTTTATAGGTCATGCGCTTATTTAGATCGATGATAAAATTGAATAAAACCTAATAATTGCCATGATCTACATTTTTTGGGATAAGTACCCCATTATGGCGAACATTTCGATGCCAGAAGCACAAAAAAACTTCATATTTTCTGCCGCGCTTTGAGAAACTAGCGTTCCTCTTCCTCCGACGTCATTAACGGCCCTCATAAATATAAAGGCCATCAACTCTTCTCTCACCGCCATTCTTCCGTTCCAATTAAAGGAGCCGAGATGATTGGATTGAGGCACATCTTAGGCCTTCCGAGATGGATTAACCCTCTGCGCGACACATAATGCGTCATCTCGCCGCTAGGATCGCGGTGATAAGAGAACCTTCGATTACCGATACCAAAAAGAGATCCCGATATTGCGCCTTCTTTTAATTTTCCGGATAAACAATGAAAGGAGGTCATGGGGATCGAAGTCCTTAAGGTGAAGTATCGAGTGATTCGAATTACTTGCCTATGTAAACCTAACGTATTGTAACTTGCAGTGCTGTGGGGGTTGGCATTTCATTAAAATAGCCTATTACTTTTTGCGAGAATAAGCGACGTTAAGAACGTTTTATCTGCGGATGTGCGGATAATGACCATTAATTCACCGACGACAATGGCGACATCCGTGACAGTTGAGTTTATTTTGTATACATAAACGATCCTTAAGGGTATGTCAGTAATAACCGCCTATGGTGAAAATAATCAATGGAAAAAATTATTGTTTATTTAAAACTGTAAATCGCTTGGAAATTAAAAAAATACTGATTCACATTACTGATCTTGATGAAACCATCTGTGAGTTTTATGAAATCGTTTGAGTGAACTGTAGTATATTGAGGAAAGTTAAAAATGTTTCTGTGATGACTTCAATTATTACGGACAAGATTAATAATGGCGCTAAACCAGGCGATACGGTAGCACGTTATATCGTAACTAATTTGAAGAGGGAGAAACGTTATAGCCTTTTCTATTCTTTTACTCAAGTCAATAGGGCCGCCTGGATATAACGAAATATGAGGAGTTATGATCCGAGTGAACCCAGGGTTGATCCTCGGACACTATTATATTGGCACATTTAATTTGGTGAACCATTGATTATGTTAGCAAAGCCCCCAATGAAATCTAAATGAGGAGTTTTAGTAGTCAGATATGACTGCCGCGTAAAAATCGGTGTAAAGGATATTGCACAAATATGCAATAATGCCACTGATTACGTTATTGTATTTAAAGTTTGACGGTAACTGTGCGATAAACTTGATAGTTTATAATGTAAATAGACGCCATATATTTATTTTTATGAATCATGCAACTTGTAGAGTATTTAAAAAAAAACTTTCAGCCATTTTTTAATATAAAAATTTTATGAAAATCGACAAGAATGAACAAACCACCATTGTTACGAGACATAATTAATTTCAATAAGGCTTCAATTTCCGGTAATACCCCGCTTAAATAAGATATATCTCAAGGTTCTGATAATGTGTTTTGGCCCTTCAGCCGCGCACATAAGGCAGACTACAGACAGACAACAACCCAACAACCACTTTCGCACACAGGAGTACCCTAAGACGAGCATATTCAACAACATTCCCAATTTGAAGATAATTTCTCTATCCGTGTATGAAAAAGTATAAAGGTGTTCACTTTGAATCATTTTCGCCATGGCATTTTTCACGGGATTTTTTTCGTAACTCATCGGAAAAACATCTTGTCGGCCAAAATAAAGCGGCCGTTTTACTTCAGCACGGGGAGGAATTGGTCGATTCGCAATTATTCGACGCGAGCGCCGCTTTTATGAGGCACATCTTTACACCTCGGTGTGGCCGCGTCGCATTTTTCCCCGCATTACACTTGCCTACGCTGCAGAGGGTGGAGAGGGGGTTCGCAAAAGCCCAGTTGCTGTCGCGAATCAATGGAACTCCCATATGAATATACATTCCCCAGCTGTCCCGGGCAAGGGGTTCTTCCCTTACATTAACATACCGCGGAGAGTATCGAGTTTTAGGAAGACGATGGATTCTCTTCCCCTGGAGCCTCCTAGTTGATGGTTCTTGGACCTCTCCCGATAAGCAAACGCATGTGTTGTGAGCAAGAGGCAAATGGAAGGGGGAAGGGAGAGAGAGGAAGGTGCATCCTCCCGACACGGCCAATTGATAAAGTAAAAGTATCTCTCCCTCCAGGTCCTTCCTTGCCCTCCATTCTCCACCCTGTCGTCCTTGTCCGCGGGGTGCATACGAGCCTCGCCCGGGATACGGTACATTAACTTAATTAAAACTGTAAGGCTCCCGAGGAAAAGCACCCGGGAACTTCCTCTTTTCGATCAATTAAGAAGGATTTGAGGTCACAGGAAGGTTCCAAACGTATTTTTGTCTCGTGCGTATTTTTCTTTTGAGTCGCATCAGTTGATCGAGACGACCTCTCGATCGAATCTTTTAAGCGATTTTATCCGATCCAAATCGAGATGCTTTAATGAATCGAAGATGTCAATAGGGGAGGATATGAGTGAATCCCGTTCTGTTACATGTTTATTGGTCTATTACTTTAATTTGCTTAAGAACCGTACTTCACCGCATACGACCATTCCCACGGTAGGATTCGAACTCGCGACCCTAACATTGGGAGTTAGGCAGTCTAATTAACGCCAATCAATAATGAAATGTATGTATAGTTAAAAGTATGCGTAATAATGAACGATTTTAATATGTATTTCAGTGTCTCTAAAATATTTTTTTGAATATGCATTTAAAATAGAAATAAATAATAATTAATGTAATTAATTTCCAATATCATGTAATATCTTTCCACAAAGTCGAGCTTTCCCAAATGGAGAATGCATTTAAAGTCGCCCAATAGTGATGATGAGAGAGGCAAGTATGGCCATCATCCATGCTTATTAACCTTCTGCAACCATAAATTGGTCGTATATGCCAGATTAGCATTTCAGCTACAGTGTAGCTTGTTTAGAGTAGTAATTCTTCGCTTGCATCTGTTTGCTCTGTTACTGATTTACTGAACTATTTCATGTGAGTATGAGTTATCTTGATTGCAAAATTATAATTCTTGTAAAAAATTAAAATTTTTTTAGAACATTCTGGACACTCACACAGAATTACTTTAAGAGTGTTAAAGAAATTCAAATGATACTTATTTATTGGCGGTCTTACGCTGAGATGGAACGTAGCATATTATCGAAAATGAAGAAGCATATTATAAAAAATGAAGAAAACCTTACGAAGGCCAAAATTTTTCGGTTTGATATGGCATGAAAAAGAAAACGATTGCGGAGTTATGTGTGTAGTCAATGTGGTTAAATGCCAGGAGGAAATTTTTTCGAATACATTTGTAGAGTAAATGGAAAGTTTAAAGGACTAGTTGAACTAAGTAACGCTAGTGAAGCCTCAAAAGTTATTTTGCATAATAATGCCGTGTCATGTGAGTGAATTCAGGTATTTATTCTTCGTTATTTTGGAAAGTTTTTAAAGTACTTCCCCAATAAAAATAGATGATGATATACGTCAATTACGAGGTTGAATATCCATTGATTATTACGAAGCTGGCTAAAAACATAATTCTAACATAAATGTTTCAACGGAGAAACCATTTTCATTGACATTAAGTCTGGAGATAAAAACTCCAAAGTCGACGAAGGAAGCAAAACAGATTATGGCAGAAAATGTCATTTACATTCATCCCATTCTGCTGACACTTTGGTTGCAGCGATTTTTGTTTAGCCTCTAAATTTATTGAGCGCCATTCATCACGGAATTTTCGGCTCATCCGGGAACTTGCGCGTCCAAAGTTTTAGATAACGCTGTCCTCCCAAACAAAACGAAGGGTTACAACCTCGGGATGCTAAATGACTGTTTGTCATCGATTTTTCAATACACCTCCTCCACTAATCCCCATTTTCTCCTGAACCAGTTGTCACGGAAACACGATACCACCGAAAAATAAACCCGGTTCGACTCTGTCACAGTTTCTTTATCTCTTCCGCTCCGGACCCTCATCGGCTGCCCAATCTCATGCAATAAATAGGCCGTAAAAAAGAAAACCTCGGTCTTTCTATATGTAATTCGTAAAAAATAGAGAGCAATATTTCATCGTCTAGCGTTACGGCTTGCGATTATGATTTTAGGACGCAATCAGACTGTGTAAAAAAAGCGAAGGCTATCGGGCGACTGACTCAGCTCCCTCCTCTTTATCTCGGTAAGATGGAGGGAGGATAAAGCGCTCGCCCTACGATTTATCTCTGATTGTTTTCAGATTTTGTTTTCATCGCCTTTCGCCCGTGGCATCTAGCGTCCCCACGCGTGCTCATTTCTCTCTCCTTTTCCTTGCGTAATATAAAACCATTAAATGCCCTCCGAAAATTATCAAACTGAAGCGTGAAAATGCAGAAAATAGATGGTACAACCAGGAAGTTAGGAACGCTCTCCGACGGCAAAGAAAACTCCACTCTCGCGTAAATAACACATCCTCAACAGCTACGGTCGAACAGATTGCAACGTTAAGGCAGCAATACAAGGAGGCGCGCTCCATAACCAGAGTGTCAATGCGTAATGCGTTTTACAATTACAAAAAGAAGGTTTTACAGGATAACTTGAAAGAGAACCCGAAAGTATTTTGGTTTTACGTCATGGAAGTCCAATGTAGAGGCCCCACTAATGCGTCACTGGGATCGGAAACGAGAAATGTAGTTCACGATAGTGCTGAGAAAGCAAAACTTTTAAATCAACACTTTCAGAAAGCTTTTACTCCTAATGACGATGAATGTGAAACCACTATTCCTATGCATCAGGGCGACTCGATGGAAGATTTAATATTGTCCGAAAATGGTATCGCGCTTCAACTTCATTCAGTTAAACCAAATAAATCTTCTGGGCCAGGGAAAATACCCGCGAGAGTATTGAAAGAGTTAGCTTATGAAATCGCGCCGTATTTAAACATTATATTCGAGAAATCCATTGCGGAAAGTGAAGTTCCTAAAGATTGGAAGATGGCACACATTACGCCCATCCATAAGGGCGGCGACAAAGAGAACCCCGAAAATTATAGGCCAATTTCCCTAACTTCATTATCGTGAAAGATACTTGAGCACATAATCTTTAGTTCTGTAATGCGCTATTTAGATAGTCACTCATTGCTTAGCGGATGCCAGGACGGATTCCGGAGAGGTAGATCATGCGAAACGCAGCTCGCCTTGTTCGTGAATGATTTGTTGTGATGCGGAGAGAAAAATACTCAGGTCGATGCCATATTCATTGACTTCAGAAAGGCGTTTGATAAGGTATCTCATAAGAAATTAATTGCAAAGTTAGGACAATATGGTATCAATCCGAAAGTTGTCAGTTGGGTGAGAGATTTGCTCTCGAATAGAGAACAGATAGTTGTCATCCATGGGAAATACACGTCCCCCGTTAAAGTTACGTCGGGTGTTCCGCAGGGAAGTGTATTGGGCCCTCTACTTTTTTAATCTATGTGCATGGTATATTCTCGGTAGTTTGTAGTAAAATTAGACTTTTTGCCGATGGTACCGTTCTATATAAAGAAATAAAAAACCAGGAGGACCATCAGTCGCTGCTTGAAGACTTAAGAGTCATTTCAGCGTGCTGCAAAGAATGCCAAATTGAAATTAATTACACAAAATGTGCAGCAATTACATTCTGGAAAAGTAAAAACATAGAAGTAGGTTTCGAGTATAAAATTGATGGAATAAATATTCAAGCAGCTCAGTATGTAAGATATTTAGGAGTAACCATTTCTCAAGATCTTTCATGGGGCATGCACATTCGTCGAGTTATAGGCGCGACCAACAAGAAACTGGCTTTCATAGGTAGAATAGCACGGAACACTACAGAAAACGTACGTGTAACATGTTACTTATCACTGGTTATACCACAAGTGGAATACGCCTCATGTATATGGGATCCGTACGAGAAGGGACACATAATTCAATTAGAAAGAGTTCAGCGCAGAGCAGCCAGATTCGTAAAACAAATGTACGAACATAAGGAAAGCGTCGCTTCATTATTGAGGGATCTGAACTGGGTACCACTGGAGGATCGTAGATTGAACTCAATGTTGCGACTTCTGGAGAAATATAGATCGGAATGTCTAAAAGACGAGGTTGTAGGAATAATTGAAGGACCAACGTGTATAGGCAGAATCGACCGTGACAATAAGGTACGTGAGATCGATTGTAGGACGGAGCGTTTTCTAGGCTCGTTCTTTGCGAGGACAATATAGGTATCACAATAGAAATTTTCAACCTGCGATAGACAATCTTTAGGTAGGTTATGGTGCATTGCATCCCCTGCCACCTACCAATTAGGTGAATTGCAGGGTAACATGTAGATGTAGAAAATTACACATTTCTTCGTTTTTTCCGTTACGTAGGTTAACTTTCTGTTCGTCTTTAGTAATTAGTTTAGCTTTTTAGATATTTTTAGCCTCTCGATTTTTTTCTGCTCCAATCTTAATAGCTTGCTAGTGAAAATGTTTATATTACCCCATTAATCGTATACTCAGACTAGCATTTTCGTGTTTCTTATACAGTAGGTTCTCAACGTACGCGAACTCAAGAGCACGCGACCCCGCTCATACGCGACTGACCCCCTGAGTATTTTTTTGTTAATTTTACCGTAATCATGGGACAAAAGAGGAAAATTTGTGGTGGCGCTAGTGGTGTTGAAAGTGAGAAGAAGAAGACAGCTCACAGTGCGAGAACTTTCGAAGAAAAAGTTAAGATTTTGGACTTATTAAGAAGTGGCGTCTCAAACTTGGAGGTTGCGCGGCGATTCAACATGAACGAATCTTCCGTGCGTTCTATTAAAATTCGTGAAAGGGAAATACGCAAAGCAGTGGAAGAAAGTGCATCGGCGTACATGGTTTATGGGAGTTCGTGCAGTTTTACCTAATATATGTACAATAGTTTTCGTTAGGGGAACCCCAACTTACGCGAACTCGAACTTACGCGCGGGTACCAGGAACCTAACTCTCGCCTGCTTTGAGACCCTATTGTATAGTTACTTGCAAGTTTTCAATCCCTCGTGCTAATACGTATATGTGCAGACCGAATTATTCGAGATTTCATAAACGCCATTTTCCTGACAGACGTTTTTCTATTTATGAAGCAATGATACTACAGGTCTTACCAGGTTTTGTTCGCATCGAGTAAATAATCCTTCAGTCTTGAACGTCGGCTTTTTCCCCTCAGGCTCTCTTTGATAATCTTTATTGCTGATGCGGCTCTTTTTATATCGGCAATCACATCCGTTCGACTATGACAATGTTTCTCAAACTCTCGAGGGTACGCGAGATAATTCCTGGAGTAAGCCAACACGTTGACGGAAATTTTATCTAATGATGAAGTAACTAATCCTAATTTTGTCTATACAAAGAAAACAATTGTGTGTAAAATTCTGGGTAAAGCAAAATTGTTTATTGGGCAGCTTAATGGAGATTTAACGATGGTTTGTATTTCCGTTCATTTTATGCTCATGGGGATAGAATGCGTTAATTGCATTTCGTTTCAAGACCCTGCGATAAAATTATGAAAAGGGATTACGAAGAAATAAGTCAATCAATTTGTATTTAAACCGACATGTTTGTTTTTTAAATAAGGAAAATGCAAAAATCTCTTGCACATTCACTTTCATTCGTCAATTGTCATTCAAATTGAATGAAAGCGGGGCTGCGACTCACTACTTGAATGTTAACGACAAATGTTGCGTAATAAGTGAACAAAATCCAAGCAGTCGACAGGCCCATAGATCCCTATAAATGTTTCAGGAAAGATTACATGTTTTAATTTTAAATTACGCTTTGTCATATTGTTTACCATGTAATTTTATCGTTTCTTTAATAATTGACACTAAAATCCTGTGATAACATGTTCTTTCTTTCTTTCCAAAAATACCATTTGTAAAATTATTTCCCTTTCGGTGCTTAAGGGTTATTGTATAATGGTATATATAGTACCCCCGTCGAGCGCGGATTTTGCTTAACGCGGAATTGTCAGGAACACGTCCTCCGCGTTAAGCGAGGGTCAGCTGTACCTGTAAAATTGTCCCGGGCACTTAAATGTTTCTATTTAAAAAAAGTTACTTCATTGAAAATGTTTGAGGAACACTGGATTCCCTTTTAGCTTGAATTTCTATGCGGCAAACAACGTCCTTCAATTTCTGCGGATGAAGATAAAATGTTTCTATTCAAATTCACGCAACTTGGCAATGGTTCGCGTGATTTCACGTTCTCCATTGTAGTAATTTCCCCCTCTTTTTTATTTCACCGCCAAAGAAATACTCGTGCGTTCAATTGGAGTGGTTGGGGCCCGTCGTCGTCCTTCTACCCATTTCTCCGTGAAACCCACCATTGGGAACAAGACTCCTAGAAACGGAATGTACCGATTGTTTCCGAAGGGAAACTTTTTACCAAGGAAACTAGTTGATTGCTCCTAGGGTCGAAGTTGTAAGGTTTCTCTTACTCTTATAAGTTTGTTCAAGACCGCGATTGAGAAACTGTAAGGAAATGAAAAACCCTTACGAGCAAATCTCCAAAGAGAGTGGAATTTTAATTACTAAGCTTTTTTAAAAGACGAATATATTTTTGAACTTTCCAATGATAATTATGTAATGAATGAACAAGTTTATTAAATATAGCATGCTAAAAAGGTCATCTGACGTTGATGATAGAGGAAATTTGTTGTGTTGTATTTTATATTTGGAAATAGCAAATTGTTTCAATTTTTTATTGAATAAACCTGATCACCTGTATTGTAGAGTTCCACAAAATATCGGATTCTTCCGAGTGTTATTTTTATAAATTTCTTTTATTGCTGTTCCTGCTATGGAAAATGTTTCCACAGTAGCTTTCATAAATGGATCTCGAAGCATTATTACATTTCTAAGGTCGTTTGTGCAGGGCCGTCTTAAGCCTCTCCTGGGCCTCTAGGCAACCATAAATTTACGAGCCCCCCCTTAGAATATCTTTTACGGAAACTATAAAAAATAATTATTATATTGTAATATAGAGGAGGTCGAGCCAAGGAAACAGAGGAGGAAATAAATAAAGGATTTTTTTAAATTATGTAATATATATTTATTACATAACACAGACTGAGGAAATGCAAAGAGATACCGAAACATTGACCCATAATTAAATTCATTTATATTACATAAACACAAAATAAAACTGCGCATGAAATAATCAAAGAGCTAAGCTCTACAAAGGACATAGGTACTTACAAACAAACAAAAATTATAAAGGAACTTTTCTACATTTTTTCTCGGTAAATGTATTTATGATATCTTCATAATCAATATTGTTGAATATGTCTTGTTCAATACATAAAAGTGCAAAAGAGCTTAGTTTGTCCTGCGACAAAGTACTACGAAGATAGTTTTTTACCCGTTTAAGAACTGAAAAACTACGTTCGCCAGTCGCATTACTTACTGGATGTGTTAGGTAAATTCTAACATAATTTCAACATTCGGAGAAGTTCAGGAAATATGTTTTTAATGATGAATTTATAAAAATCTTGTGGAGTTTTCATGTTATTCTTAAAAGCTAAATCCAGAAAATAATAAACTTCATCAAGTTCGTCGATATCAATGTCATTTTTTAAAAATTCTTTTACATCTTTAGTAATTGTAGCAAAATGTTTTGTCTAAACAACGAACATCAACAAAATGTCTACATATCGATCTTTTCTTGTACGTAACTAATTACCTCTATTACGCAATTTTCCGAACATTCGATTTTTAGAATTGGTTTGTTAAAAAACCAAGAACATTAAGCACAACATGGAAGTACGCTTCATTTATCGGTGATTCAAAAATATTTACAATAAATTATAGGGGCTTTTCTTCTGAAAGAAAAAATGCTTTCTGTGCTTCGAACATTTTTAATACTCTTATCAACCGCATTGTAAAAACTTAACCAGCCTGATTTTGGATAGGTCAATAACTTTTCATACTGCAAATCTAATAAAGAACAAATGTTTTCAGTCGCTCGGTACGTACTGCATAGGTTCAAAAGTACGAAAGTATTTTCAACACCACCATTTCGACATCACAAGATAATCTCTCAGCTCCCTATTGTATAGCGTTATGCAAAACATGCGCTGAACATCCAACGCCCAGTAAATTGCAAATAATTTTTTTGCGTAATTTATAAAAGACATTGTTTTTGCCTTTTCTCAACAGTACCCCAAAATTTGTGTTTGCGTTATCTGCTCCATAAGCAATGAATTGTTTTAGATAGACCCCGTACTCTCAAAATGTTCTAATGATGAAATCATGGTATCAGACGTTTAATTAGATAGCGATTCAAATTTTAATCTGAATTCCTTTTTATTGCTAAAATAATTAACAACTAAGGGGAAAATCTTTCCCGTTTTGTGATTACTAGCATCTGTGGATATTCCGAAACACAGTGACTTTTTTAATTCTATGAATAATTCATTTCTCCAAAATAACCAGACAATATTTTTAATGAGAGCTGCAGTTTTACTTCGTCCACAAGAATATTTACTGGCTATTTCAGAGTCACAAAAAATTTCTTTAAAGAGTTCATTGTTACAAATAGTTGATCGAAAGGAATGATGATGTTTAACAATGTGATAGGTCATTGTCAACTCACTTGCTACAGTAAGATGATCCTCCATTGGATTTTTCACATGAAATTACTGCGTAATATTTTGTGATGCGCCAGCATTTCCAACGCAAGTTGATTTGACTTTATAATTTTCTGTATTAATTTGGACATTTACGTCAGATTTCCCGCCGTTACCAATGTTTATATAGCAGTTGCACACTTTCCACTCCACTTCATTATCATTTCTTTCTTTCTTGATAAATCTCCATTTAAAAAAATACTCTTCATTAAAGGTGCATTTTCTCTTCGGCATTTCTACTGAGGGGTTCTGTAGAAATTATTGCCGATTAAAATAAAAAATCACAATATTTGGCAGCTTATATACAAAATACGCAATATTTTCGACCATCAGATTCAAAATAATTTTGATAAATTAATATAAACTTGGACTTTATATAGTTTATAAAAAAATTATAATAAACTTTCTTTGTGTATGGAAATATCTGTACTGATTTGATTATCATTAACGATCATAACACACAAGATATTTACATACCTGTAAAAAATAAAGCTATTGAACATCTAGGGCGATAAACTTGAACAACATGAACACTTGTTAACTCGGTCGGAGACTATAATGAAAAAAATGGTATATTTTTAATATCGCACATATTATTTTCAGAGATTTATAATTACTCGATATTTTTTAATGTGTACTTACTGATGTCGAGTAGTTTCCCAATCCCTTTTCTTTATCACTTCGCTGGATATGCGGCATACGCTTTATGGTACGTTTTTAAATGCCCACCGTAGGTTCTGCTACAGGATTTAAATTGAGTATTTAAAAAGTACATATTTTTATTCTAATAAATCTGCAAAACTGATGATCTGGTAGACTTTCAAATAACAACCATTTAGCAGTAAAAATTATTTACCAGATAACAAAAACTAGTTATCGCCTGCTGCCACACAAGTCAATGGTTCTCCAACGACTGTTATGATCAACCAAAGGAAGTCCTAAACTGAAACGCAGATGCCCAAATGCCAGAAAATTAATAACAGGGATCTGTGTATGTTTTTGTTATGAGTAAGAGACTCGAGACGCAAACTAGAGAACGATAAGCATTAACACAGACAGGGGTTCCGAATGTTCTCCGCTGGAAGGCTAAAGCAACAATGAGCCCATAAGGTTATCCAATTTTAATCTTGCTTGCAGCACACACCAAGAGCTATTTTCTGACGTTCCTCGCACGTTACATCTTTCCGAGTGTGGCTCAGAACCTCCAAGGGGCGGGACCCTGGCCGACTTCCCATCCAGCCTCCGTCAAAGATTATCACTAGCAGTTTAAATTTATTTTTTAGCACCACTATTCCTATTTTTATCGATTACATCTTATGCGTTATGCCTCACGCTTAAAAGAAAAAAACTGGGACATTTATGCGTCCCGAAATAAAATTTGGATCACCGGGACAAAATTCTGAAAACCAGGACAAATTCCGGAAACCCGGGACGCCTGGTCACCCTACTCTAGATGATAATGGATAAATAAATAATATTGAAAAATATAGATTGCGTTACATGTGCCAAGCGCCACTGCACGTAACAGTAAATAATAAAGTTCTAATTTATTTATAATATTATACAAATACAAACACACCAATTTATTATTGTCTCTTGTCTTATTATAACCATAATAAAATATTTTTTTATTTCAAAATTTGTCAAAAGTAAACTGCTATCAAGATTCAAAAAACGTTACAATATTATTTCTTTATGCATTGCAATTGCATTTTTCACATTTCGACTCCCCACTCAGCGCCGTTCAGACTCCACTGTCGTCAGGCCTTAGCAGGTATGATTCGGACGTAGATCTTGATCGCATATATTCGTATATCATCGTAAAATTTAAATATTTCTATGCTGGGTGTCAGGCCCGGGCGCATCTACCTAATACGTAAATAGGTATGTACATAGCAGGCACACTGACAAGTTTGTAACAGTCTCCACATTACATTATATTGAAAATATAATATTAATAAATGAATGGGCCCCCGTAATGACGGCCCCCCAGCATCTGCCTACCATGCCTAGGTGAGAAAACGGCCCTGCGTTTGTCAAATGAAAAATTATTTCATCTAATGCGCAATTTTTCCATTATTTTTCATCGAAATTTTCGTAAATAATGAGTTTTTATTTAATATAATCATAACAAAAGACGTTTTAGTAAAGTATTTTATAAGCCCTGCTTATTGATAGGAAAACATTCGTGAGATATCGATCTTTGGGTAAATCTTAGCGTAATATAATTAAAATAGGAATTTGCAAATTATTACAAATTAATAGTTTTATAGACTTAATAGACTTAAACAAGCAATAAAAAAGGACTTTCGTTTAGCAAAAAAATATTATATAAGCTATGCGTGGCATTGTTTGTTATTGCTTACTTTCTTATGCTCGTCTTTCTTTCTAAAGATACGTTATCGCATTAAAAAATAAAATCCGAAACAACGCAACTATCTACCATTTCCACCGTTTAATTGTACAAAGTTGTGTCGCTTCGGATTTTATTATAATACAATTCCTCAAAGTTACACTTTCAATAGTGAATTATATATGAAGATCTTATCTTGTTGAATGAGAGAAATAATGCCTATTCGTTGCTATTCTATGTCCACGTTTGATTTATTGTTATGACGAATTTGTTTTTTCTTCATTCTATAGAGATTTTGCTGTTTTTACAATCGATTTAAAAGATATTTTGGGATTAAATAACGATTCTGATTTATACTTTGAGTGATTTCCCTAGTTTTTACCAAATTATGAAGATTTTTTAAATTGATACATCCACCATTCCGTTGCTTGCTGAATATATATAATCTTCATTTGCGGTCATTCTTCAAACCGCAATAAACCTTACTCTTAATCGCCGAATAAATTTTTGATAAAAACCCGTGAGAATGTTTACTGGAGAATTTAATTTTGGTGAAATCCTTAAAATTCCACCTAAACCTAGAACTATCTAACTCGATTGATGGTATAATGGTCGGAAAATCCGCGTTCACATGACTGCTTTTACATTTGATGTGATTGTTTTATATTTCCACAGATCAGGATTTCGTCGATATTCATCACCATAAGCATTTAATGCTCCTTGGTTTCTCTTCCTTCAGGCACTCCATTCTGGTGTCTCCTGGACATCGTTCCGATCAAAAATGAGAAGCGGGAGGTGGTCCTATTCTTGGCCTCCCACAAGGACATCACGCACACCAAGATGGCGGAGTTGCAGCAGATATGTGAGTTTCCCAGCAGCGGTGAGTGACAGAAGGAGCCACAAAAATGGCGTCCGTATTATTCAAACATCAGAAAAGCATCGCTACAAATAACGACTGATCCTAACAGCTGATACTGTGCAGCTTGCATGGAAACATTAACCCAATGTTGACTAATTATAACAGTGGATGATTTAGACACACTGGGGATCTAGGTGAAACCTCGACTTTTGGCTCGTCTTTTAGGATCACAGTTGGCATAATCGTTAAATGTAATTTATAATATAATTATGCAGGAGTTTCATATAATTTGAAACATGTTGAGTCTATTGCATATTACTGATGGGTATGAGTATAAAAATTTTTAATTTAGATTTTACGAGCTCTCAGAATCGGAGGCCTTCGGCTTGCGCATCTTGTTCCTGGTTACAAAGTCGCCACTGGCTTGAATATTTTTGATTCTTTATATAAGAAAATCAATGAATAGTCTTTTATGTAATCATTCCATTCATGACCTAGCTTTAAAGTATTTTGGCTTTCGATCAAATCACTTCAAGCACTCCGAAAAATTAATATGTACGCATTAATTGAACTGACACTTTTTATTTAGCGAATGTGCACAAAGTAGCGAGTTTCATTTTAAAGCATAAACTCCGTCATTTTGTTAGAATTTATGTTTATATCGCGTTTTTTCTGGTTTTATAAACAACCATTTCAATGAACATTTTAAAGTTCTGTTTATTGCGAATCAGTGCTTAACTTCAATTTATTAAAAGAACATAATTCATAAAAAAATGTTATTATTTTTCTGATAGTATATACCCTCATCTCACCAAATTTAGGCTAAGTGTGAATATTGGAATATGACCAGTCGCCCCATCTCCGATGAGCAAAACCCCTCAATTTATTTTATACTTCAAGAAAGAGTATAACAGGAGCTTTATTGTAAGACTAAATTAACAGTTGATGGTAAAATTTACTTCTAAGTCATCTTTTACTTGCTTACGTGCGTCTCGAAGCAACAATAAATGAAAATGTTTTTCATATCTATTTAATCGAATCTTTTGTATCCGATTGTGTGATATAAACAATTTAAGCTGTGCATAAAGCGACTCACGAGAACTTTTGAAAGAAATTGTCTATGGTGCATAAGATGTTATCTGCCAAAGCCAAACCTACAAGGATTCCTATGAAATTCCGACTCGCTTGCAGGCCTCTTTTAAATGAGTCGTGCGCATCTTTCGTTCGAACGCTATGAGTACTACCACCGAAACAACTTGTTATCCGAGTTCCCATCCGGAATGTTCCCAAACAAAGCATTTACAATTCCCTTCGTATCCGCTAGGCAAAGAGCCGGAAATCCTCTCCCGCTGCCTAAGCAGGAATTCGGCGTATTCAACGAGCGGCGGAATAGAGAATCGGGACGAGCGTGGCGGCGAATTTTTCGATTAAAAGGATCGATTCTTTCCGAGGTATGAATTTTTTTAACAGAAATGGGATTTATCTCATCAGCCGTGAACTTCGTACCTTGATTTCTTTTTTATTTCATCATGGAGTAGAATCACATTCCTCGATCTGGGGACGAAATTTAATCCAAAACGCGGGCTTTAATGGGATCTCGGTACAATCCTCGCAATGTTCTCCGCAATTTTGCCTTTCCCCCCTTCCACTCACACAACTATCACGGGAAAATGGATGCATAATTTGTGGAGCACTAATCCAGTCGGTCTGAGAGGTCTCAGTAAGAACGGACTTGAACATCGAATCCTTGGATAGAACTCAATTTTGAACTGAGGTTTCGTCGACGGCGACGAAATCATTTCCTTCCATGAATGTACTCCGTTGGCTGTAGTTACGGAGAGAAAAGAAACGACGGCAGTGGAAAAGAATGAAATTGGCTTTTATTCGTGTTTATCAATAACTGTACACGAATGAGATCGTTGCCATCCGGAAGCTTAAAGTAGTTTTATATTGTAAGCGTGGGGTTCATTTTCGTTTTAAAGGAAACCAAATTTATCGGAAGTGATGAGGGAAGTTATCATGGTCTATTAGGATAAATTTCAAAACCATCCTTTTCATAAATGCTGTGTATTTTGAACGCATCGGAAACCAAAATGAATGCTGCCATATCAGATGCTCCTGTCTTCAGTAATCAGACCTTCCTAATATCCGTTAAATTTCAAAACTTTCGAGCGTGTTTGGCAATTTTCCTCGTTTGGCACAGGGTTGCTTAGCGTGTTTGGCTCGAAACGCTAAGGCCTCGTGTTCTAATTCTACCGAGTACATGGCTATATGTCTTCGTCTTTATTATCGTCATTGTTGACGGATCTTCTGAATCTGAATTAATACCCTGCAATCAATGTTCCCTCTAAGCTTCGCGGGTGCGCGGCCGCGCAGTAACTGAAATGCTCGTAGAAACTGAACTACCATATTCGCATCAAAAACAAAAAATAACAATTGGCGATATTTTAAATATCGAGATACTGGCGATGTTGTATGCACCATTTGTGTGGAAGCGAAAGTTGGGGGCGAGTTCGGTAGTGGAAAAATCTGGCAAAAATGGAAGTTAGATAACTTAAAACGGCATCTCAACCAGATAATTCATGTAGATGCAGTTACCAAATTACGCAAACTGAAGAAAGGTGGAATTTTGCGAACGTTAACTGAGACTCCAAAAGAGCGTGAAGCAAGAGTCGAACAAGATGCGGGAAAGAAGTCCAACTCTGATATGGTCAAGGTGCTGATTGATGACATTATCTTATCAATTAAAATTAATGCTTCAATGCATTTCGTGCAAGAAATTCGCGCATGTGACCAAATATGTAAATATACCAGAGAGTTGGCGCAGCAAGAACTACGCGTTTGAATTTGTTGAGTGCATCAGCTTTGTACTGCAGAAACAAATGATGGGAGAATTGCGGAAATCTGCTTTCCATAATTCAATTGCTGATGAAAGTACAGACATTTCTGTACAGAAAATGTTAATTTTGTATTTTAAGTTTCGACCTGAAAATGAAACTTCCTATAGGACTGTGTTTGCGGGTATTTCGAAACTAACTGTATGTGACAGTATCATTATTGTTGAAGCAATGCAAACATTTTATATTAACAACAATCTTGATCTTCAAAAGATGGTGATGTTTACATCAGACGGAGCAGACGTTAAGCTTAGAAAGAATAATGGTGTGGCAGCAATTCTTCGACGAGAAATAAAGCATCTGTCTGAGCAACATTGCGTTGTCCATAGAGAAGACCTGGGATTAGACGACGCATGAAAAAAGTGTCAATCATGCAGGATATAGAAACGCTGTTACGAACAGTATATACAATGTTTAGTAGGTCGTATATTAAAAAAGGAAAGCTAGAAGAATTAGCCTATGTCACAGAAAGTGATGTTTTGTCATTTAGTCCACTAAACAAAGTGAGATGGCTGTCAAGACATTTTGCCGTAACTGCTTTAATGAGAAATTACGAAGTTTTAATCCAGTATTGTAAAGAGCAAGTTAATGAATGTAACGATCCAACCCGTCACTACTGCCTGAAGATTTTGACCAATCCACAATATCGAGTAGCGTTAACTGTTCTCAACGATGTTTTAGAAGATATGGCATCTCTTTGTAAATTCCTCCAGAAAAGTTGTTTTAATACAATTGAAGCGCTGCAGTATGCAAAAGCAAAAATTAACAAGATAATGTCCATGTATCTTGGCAATACTGTTTATTGGAGTGACAAAGTAAAAGATCTGCTTTCATCTATAAGTTCTGACGTCGAACTATGCCTATTATTCTATTCATTCAACGTGTGTGTAAACGCTTGGACAATAGATTTCCTGATGATGAGTTAAGAAAATGGCAAGCTTTTGACCCAATTGCAATGGCAAACGCAACCAATTTTGAATTTGGAGAAGTAAATGTTAAACGAATAATAAATAAATAGTCAGCTACCATTAAAATAAACGAAATCATTGCCACAATAATATCGCATCAGTACTGTGATTTGAAATTTGTCGTTCCTGAGAAAGTTAAGAGTGGTTGAATTAAATCGTTCACTGTTATGTTGAACTACATGCTTAGAAACGAAGAATGTGAAGAACTGTCAATTCTTGTTGACATCTGTGGAACATTTCAAGCTTCTACTGCTGAATGCGAACGTGCATTCAGTGTTATGAATTCCATCAAATGTAAATCTAGAAACAGACGAAGTTGAAAATTTGGATGATCTGATGATGATTAAGACTTATCTTTCATCTGGGTGCGAAATTAATCTAGTCAATGGATTTCTAATAAGGACCGACGAGAAAAAGTTCTCGAAACGTGAAATAATTTTCTTTGTTGTACTGAATTTTATTGTACCATTCAATTAATAAATAAAATCAAAAGTATGCAGTTTTTCAATTTTCATTGTAAATATTCTCATTATTTATATTACAAAAAACTTTTAAAGTGCCGCGCAGTCGTCAGGCCGTGTAAAAATTTTCTGTTCGGAGCAGTAGCAGGTCCGCGCAGCTGTAAAAAACAGAGGGAACGTTGCCTGCAATCCATCGTAATTGGTATGTGGCAGTGGGAGAATATCACTGGCCTATCATGTCATATTCCTTTTATGCTCTCTTATTGTCTTAGGGGGAAAGGCTCCCTTGTATCTATCCTACATGAAGTGAGAGGGTTGCGAGACACGGTGAAACAATACAATAGTAAATAAACAAAATCTCCTTCACCGTAAAAAGTAATAAAATACACTCACGCTGCAGGTTGCTGGTAAACACCGTCGCAGGACCTAAGTCAAAAAGAGACACGCACACGCAGAAACATGCAAAATCCACTCACACAGTAAACTCTTACCAAGAATTAAAACTAGACACCGATGTTTCGACAGCTAAGCTGTCATCTTCAGTAGTGTGGGGTGTAGCAGGGAGAAGGGGGGCATACGAGGAGTGACCGTTGGAGAGAGGGGGAAAAAGTGAAAGGATTTGGAACAGTTAACTGAGTAACTGAAAAAGGGGGGAGTGGGGAATAGGACCCAAGTCTTTGTTCATAACCGTGTTTTTGTTTTTAAGTATGTAGATGCCTTTGTATGCATCGAGTTTATTGTATTGCTCAATTGATTTGAGTAAGGATAGGTTTTCTGTGGTGATAGGATGATGAGTGTCAAAAATATGAGTTCCAATGCTCGATTTGTTTATTCTGTTGTTTTTTAGTGTGCTATGTGTTCTTTAAACCTGGTTTCTAGTTTCCGTCTAGATTGTCTTATGTAAATTTTGTCACACGAACTGCAATTGGCTTGGTAAATGCCTGATTTGTGGTGATTGAGAATTTCATCTTTCGGGTTTGTTAGTAGGTTGAATAGTTTATTTTCGTTAACTAAAAGTGAAGGTCAAATTTTGGAAACATGCGTTGAAGGTTATTAGTTAGTTTCGGTGCATATGGTAGTTTTATGTGTTTTTTCTTTGTGTTTGGGTTTGTGAGTGTGGTGCATGATTTAATTTGAATATTGTTCTTGTGTTTTTGAATCATTTTGTCGATGATTTGTGAGTCGAGTCCGTTGTGTAATGCGCAATTTTTGATAAATGTAAGTTCTATGTAAAAATCTGTTTTCGATAGAGGTGTATTTAGTAGTCTGTGAATCATGGAGTGGAAGGGAGACAATTTATGTGAGATATGGTGGTGAGAGTTCATATGAATACATGTGTTGGTGTGTGTAGTTTTTCTGTAAATGTTGAATTGCAGTTTGTTATGTTTTCTTGTAATGAGCAGATCTAAGAAAGATAAAGATTGATAGTTTTCTCTTTCGTGTGTAAATTTAACCTTGCCGAATTGTTGGTTGAGGCGTTGTATGAAATTAGGGATGCTTTCTTTTGCTGTGTCAAAGCCTGCAAAAATATCATCTACGTAACGGAGCCAAGTTTTTGGAACATATGGGAAGGAAGATTTACAAGACTTCTCGAAATTTGTCATGAAGAGTTCAGCTATGAAAGGAGAAAAGGAGTTACCCTAGGGTTAACCCTGTTTTTTTCCTGATCAATTGCCTTATTAACACTGTTGTCCGTAGAGTGGACCTTTTTCTGCGTTAGGATTCTGTATTCCCATGCTGGAGGAAGTTACTCCTTACATTTGCTGTATTATCAGGATAAGTGTGAGTCATTGCTCTCTGTTTTCTGCCCTAGCAGGCTGCTGTTTTTCTTTTTCCGGAAATGGCAACAACTCTTGAAAAGATTAAGATAACGATGGCATTGTTTCTTTAGGATTTGTTAGGTGACTTGATTGGAGAGCACTCTGGTTTTTAGATTTTTCATATGATATGTTTGATATGTGATATAATATTGGATATAATTTCTTTTACTCTTGTTACTTTGTAATGAGAATCGTTTTTAAAAGCATTTGAATTTCACTTAAATTATTCTATTGTAAGTATAAAAATTGTACCGCCTATTTTAAAATTTAGAATCCATGAAGATATCGATAATTTGGAAATATTTCAAGGACAACAGCATAAAAGATTATGTAAAAATCTCTGTAAATGATTATCGCTCAGTATTTCCCCAAACATGAACATTGACTTAACTGGCGCAATTTTAATAATTCTGCAATGGAATTAAAAAGCTGGCTTTAATTTAAATACCGCTATCAGCACTAAATCGTTTCTTTTTCGCACTTCCGTATTGCCTAATTGAACTTATTTTCTTCTCAAAACGACCCCACCACGCGACTTTAAACCGTTAAATCTCTACATCGCATCTTCCGAGATGAAATGCAACTTCTCCAGCAGCCATTTTACAACTGACCTCCGTGACCCTGTCTATCCGGCTAACGTTTGCGGGAGTAAACAATTTTCTCTTTTGAGGGCGTTCGAGGACGCAATCACTAAGAGCGGATGAATTCAAAATGCGGGACGTCTATTAACTTTCCACTCCCGTTGGGGTGTAAACGACCCCGTCCCTTCCTCCTCCTCCCTTAATTATATGCGTTCTATGAGTGCGCCTTTAGAAGTCCTCCGCTCTCCCATTCCACCTCCTACTTGAGGGAATTTATGGAGACCACTTTCCATTCGTGCGTATTGCGAATGGTGCGGTTCCTGCTGTCGCCTCGAGGAAACTCCGTTTCCCACCTACCTACTTGTCAGATAGAGAAAGTGGAAGTGGGTTTTGGTTTCTGGGATCCTAACATCCCGTCCTTTAGGCCTCAAGGGATCGTTAGGGAAGATGCGGAAAGGTGTGAAGGGACCGAAAGAGGGAGATAGTTTTGAAGAGGCAGGACGGGATTACGAGGGATGGAAGCAAAAGGGAGAAACGAAGAGGAATATGGAATGCAAGATAAAGGTGGGTTGAAAGAGCAAATTTTTTTTAGCGATTAGGGAAGGGAAATAGTTGGAGAGGAAACGGGAAAAAAGACAGTAGAGAAAAGGTTTTGATGGAGTTAGATGCGAAGGAAATGGAGGATATATTGAGGGAGAGGGAATTAAGGTCGGAATAATGGATGAATACGGGAAGAGATAGGCCCTTTAGAATGTCTAAGAAAAAATAGTAACAAGGCGAATGGATGTTGGCTCGGTAACATTTATAGAACTTTGACAGATTGAAGTTTAAAAAAAATGACTTTTTTATCCTGACGAGAAGCCATTCTACGTGTTCAAATCTACGAAATTTTAACGATTTAATGAACAGGAAAAAGGGTGTGATTTGGTGGTAAAAATTCAAACCATCAATGCATAAATTTGCAGTATATGCTGCCATGTTGCTCGAAAGAGCAAGAGTGCTTTATTGAATATATTTTTGCATAGAAATTAACTGGTACTGAAACTAACAACTAACACAATTCTGTTTGTACGAGAGAGAGTCAATTACTAAGATGAACTTAAGAATACCTGCAAAAGGGTTTATTCCAGAAACAGGAGCACAAGCTATTTTTCATTGTAATTACCTCCTACCTAAATCTATTACTGCAAATGACTGGCTTTTTGATTCAATGACAGAAAAAAATTTTAGATGAGAAAGCGAACAGTTATATCAATGTACCAGTCCGATATTTTTCCATTACACCTTTAGGCGACCTTTTCTGGACAGTCCTCATCATTCATAGGAAATTTCCTGCGATAAACAACCGTCTGCATTTAGTGCGCTCATTCTACGATAAAGTCGAGGAGTAAATTCGTATGTAGCATTGTTGTTCAATAGCGGTTATGATTGAAAGATGGAAATTTAACTGTCAGCAACAATTCGCCAATTTTATATCACAAAAACTGCAAATGCTAAATGTTTAGACATGTAGTAATGGGAGTATGCGGTAATGATTACACACTGGATCAGTGATTCTCAAACTTTTTTTGATTGCGTCACCTCATTTCAGTTCTGCGTCACCCCGTTTACAATTCCAATTCCTTGAAGTCACCTTTCAAGGTAAACTTGGCTCTATCTACCACATACAGATATAAATTTACGCATTTAAAAAACCAGAGGAAGCTATTCTTCTGCTTTTATTTATTTTTATAAGCCAGAATATGTTACACTGTGAATTTATCAAATAGTTGCGTCGACCCTCAATATCTATCGTCTCACCCTGGGGTGTGATATCATCCCGGTTGAAAACCACCGCACTAGATGCAAAATATTCGTGAAAACTTAAATTCAACTTAATTATTGGCTTGCATCGCAACAATGAAGAGAAATGGGATAAGATTATATGTTTTTAAATAAGAAAGTTGCTCGATTCTTCACTTGATCCATCATACCGGAAAATGAAAGATGATATTAAAAATTGAGAGGACCGGCAGCTCTTTCTAAAACGAGGGCAAAAGGAATATGAGTGCAAGGAAGGTGGGAAAAAGATTGGGAAAGTAACAAAAGACGCCACCATCCGTCGGGAACATTTGAGATCATCGAATCCCGTCCTTCACCTCAAAAGATCGTCAGAGAGAGAGAGAGTTATTGAAAAGGGAAAAAATAAAATAGATGGAGAAATGTTCTTCGAGGTTTTATATCGAAAGGGATGAAAGCGTCAAAGGATGCTGGGAAATGAATTGAGAGGAGAGATAAGAAGAAGTGTGAAATTGAGGTAAAGGGTAAAGGAGAATTGTTTTTTAAGAAGGTCGAAAATATACGGAGAGGAATAGTGAGATATGGAAGGATAATGGCAATGAATGCGACGAAAGATGGAGGAAGATAAGGAGAGAGGGCGGGGAGAGAGGAAGATAGGAATTTGAGTCGAGATCGTATAGAAATTAAAGTTTTCAGAATCAAAGAAGGAAGGAATCCGAGAGAGTTAACCGCGAAATGCTGAATTCGCACGATTTTTTGGCTCAAGTTTTGAGAGAGTGATGAGGAGAGATTATTAGGATTGAGAGGTGCGATTCGGAAAAAAAGGCTTAGAAAGCGAACGAATGTAATATAAAAAATCAGGAATTTTGGATTTTCTACTGTAGCAGCTCGGGAAAACAAAAAAACCACATTAATTCATGATCGTCATTTATTTTCGCTTGGGAATTCCTGTATAAACGAATTCGAGCCGTAACATTGCCATTAAATCGGACAAATTGCCTATCCTAGCGGTTCGTATCAAATTCTGTTTAAATGACATCGACAACTTCTTTAGCTATAAAAACGTTTGGCGTGACCGCATGCTTACGTCAAACGCACTGTTGCCTTGCCGCTTGTTTAACGGTCGTTTGTTCTATCGCTATTAATTAAAAGCACTAGAGTTTCGCCCCTGGGACGTTTTATTGAAGTTGAAATGCTCGCGTTCCAAACGCCAATCCTTTATTTCTATAAGAGTTTTCGATTTAGTTTAATTCGTCCTTAAATTTTAAATATGTCTCATTCAGATTGCCATAAAACTTTGTATCGTCCGCACGTTTTAATATGCATTCAAGTCAGTTTCAGAAGCTATCACGACAAAGAAGGTATCAAAGAAAATACAAAACTTTTTTTCAGGAAAAGAGTTACATTCGGCAAAATTAGCTGTTAAAAAATCCAATTTGGAAATTAATCACCGTTAGTAATGATTTTAAAAATTACGCAATGCATTTTACTTTATCTCGCATTTAAAGACAGCACCATATAGTCCTTTAACATTTGCTCCTAAGCTTCTATGTGGATCAAAGCATTTTTTGCTATATTGAGTTTTTGCGTATTCCGCCAAAAAGCGAGCTATAGACTCAGTGGCGGATTTATAGGGGGGGGGGGAGTCGCACAAGCCGCGCGTCAAGGGTCTCGTGAAGTATGGGGCCCCTTGACGTATGGCAGTGCTTCTCAACTTGGGTTGCGCGAAACCCTAGGGTTCCGCGAAAAATTGGAGTTCTGTGTTGATCCGCTAAAATGAGAAAGAATGGCAAGATTTTCTTTCCCTACCACTCAGTTATCCTAAATCTTGAATTTCTCACTCACACTCTGTGGCAGATTTAAGGGGGGATCGCGAAAAAATGTTCGCGTGTATAATCTCAGAAACATTAAATGTCTCAATTTAAAAACCAGTGAAACCTCTCTATGATTCCATAAAAAACGATCGTTAAGAGGTGTCACAAAAGAGGATAGTCGTTAGGAGCGGTTCCACTATATATTTAGATTGCAGGGCCCCCGTCTGCTTAGCGCCAGGGGCCTCCAAATATTTAGCGCCAAAGGCCTCAGGAGGCGAAAATCCGCTACCGTATAGACTGCATTGACAGTATAAAAGGGAATATCGAAAATTATGCTGCGCAGTTAAGAGAAATTTTCCCGTGTTAATGAACACGTCCTACTTTACAGCTGTATCATACCGAATAAATATTTCCACTGATTACTTGATGGTATACACGGGTCTTACAGAGGATCCGTATAATCAAGTGGATGGCGAGCAAAGAGTTGATTGGATGGTAATTCGACGTTATCGGAGGGTTCCTATCGATGGGACGCGGTAATTAGAAAAGCCATTCCCCAGCGAAAGTTCCGACGGATTTTTAAATCGGAGCCAATAACGGATTAGAGACGCCTTACTCTTAACTTGTAATGGTTTTGATAATATGTTTGTTTTACGGCTGCACCATAGGCATTAGTTTTATGCCTTTCCATTATAGATAGGGCGGGAATGTCTGTTTTTCGTAGATTGTCTTCACAGACTTTCTAACTTAAGGAGATAAATATGAATATCGTAAAATTGATTGCAAATGTTTTAGTGAATTTTTTGCGATTACTAACTTCGCATTTCGGTAATTGTAACATACTTTTTTGTAATACATTTATTTATTTAATGATAAATGGGAAGTTTTTTTCTTTGGAAGGAATTGACCAGTTTCACGCATTCAAGTTGTATTGAGAGACCCAAAATAAAAAGTTTCCTAAGAATTACGAGTTTAACATTGATTATGTGCTGTTTACTTTCTATCGCACTAAGCAAAAGTGACCATTAACAGTCCAAACCTTGTAATGTCCACTTTTCGAACTACATCGATTCTGCACTTTTACAGTTTCATCTTCTCGTCTCATAGGATAGACTGTAGATCGAACGAGAGGGAAATAATTTTTACTTTAAGGAATTTTCCAATAATATTTTTAAAATTCTTTTGTTCATAAATATTATTTCTATCTTATTTCTATGTTATTTTTTTGAGAATCACTTGTAGTATAAGGAATGATGACTACTTGGGCACATTTCCTCAGAAAAAGGATTCTTTGTTTAAAACGAACTCACAAATCTGTTTTGTCACGAATGGCGGTTTACGTGCTCAATGATCTCGTCAATTCTATCCATCCTACTTCGTTAAAATGATGCTCTCAAAGTCCAACAATTAAAAATACTACAAGCGTGTCAGCTCATTCTCTTTAGTTAATAGTGTTGGAGGGACATAACGATACGAAACTGTATACTTTGCCTTCAAATAATTCTGTTTGCAAGAAGGATTATGCACCAGAGCACTTGAGCTTCTCCTTGAACTATACGTTCTTCAGCCCTGTGAGTTCGTCTATAGGCCATCCAATCTCACTTTGATAGGAAAACGCCTCCGTTTAAAGTGGTTGTTAGAACACACACACAGGAAAACACATACACTTCTGAAGGAAGTTTGGTGGAGAGGCTGAGAGTTCAGAAGGAGATAAGGGAAGGACAGAGAGGGAATTGAGGCATATCGGTGGTAGAATTTAGAGAGGGTCGAATCGGATCCTATGTAAACTTTCTATCAGAATTTCAAGGGATCTCTGTCGGTAAGCGACGTGACCATGAACCTCCCATAATTATTGAGTCATTGTATTTTTTGAAAATGATGGGATGAGTTTTCTATGGTTCGATCTAAGGATCAACATGGTGAATGCTTGTTATACGTAAATAGACGTGTATCATCTTCTCCTGAGGATTTATTCAGTCTATGCAAGTTATTCTTTGTGGACAAAATGTGGTGTTGTTGAAGTTAAAATCAAATACTAAAATGACAGTTTTTAATAACACTTCAATTTATTTCACATAACACTATATAATAGCGACCGGTTTCAATGAATATTCACCTTCATCAGGTAACAAGTAATCAAAAAATAGTCTTTTATATCAACAGGAGAGAGGGAGGAAGAAAGAATTTGGGGAATAGAAGGAGAAGATATGTTAAAGGAGAGTGAGATTTTGATGAAAATAAGAGTTAAAGGTGATTAGCGGGTGGGGTGAAATTGGGATTGGTTGGATTAACCATGAACAGATGATAATTAATTTTAGTTATTTTTAGCCTGTTAATATATGTATATCTTGGCTTTTATTTTTCCTTGCATTACTGTATATAAAGATTTTTACAGTACATTCAAAGTTGGTGCCGGTATTTGCCTACTTTCACGAAAAACAACTAGGGAAAACTACTTAATTTACCTTCTATAAGACTTCCACCCAAGTAGTAGACGGGTAGAAAACCCAGGAGTTTTTCTCAGGTTCATCATCATCATAGGTAGTCTGTCCGTAGACAGGTCCGTGATTATTCATGGTTAAACCTGGTTCTCCATATACTCCTATTTTCCGCTGTCCTCTTTATATCTTGATAACTCTCTTTCCCTTTCAGATCGTCTATCAGCTGAAACCTTTTCCTACCTCTTTCCCTTTTCCCATCTAGTTTTCCTTCTAACACGTCTTTAATCATACTCTCTCTCCTCAGGTAATGTCCAACCCAGTTAGCCTTCCTCTTTCTGATAGTCTGTATAATCATTCGCTTCTCTCCTATTCTTCGTAGCACTTCATCGTTTTTCATCCTATCTGTCCATTTTATCTTCAGCATTCTCCTCCAAGTCCACATTTCAAAGCTTTCCAAGTATTTGATGTCATTTTTCCTTAGCGTCCATGTTTCTGCCCCATACAATGCTATACTCCATACGTAGCATTTTATCAACTTCTTGCGGATATCTTCCCTTATATTCCCTGTAAGTAGTTGTTTCTTTCTCCTGAAAGCCGCTTTTGCTTTTCCTATTCTAGTTTTGATCTCATCCGTACATTTTGCCTCTCGTGTTATGATACTTCCAAGGTATTTCTATTGTGAAACTTGTTCTAATGGCTTTCCCCCAATAGTTATGTTCAGATTCTCTTCTTTACCCGATATTCGAATGACCTTGGATTTTTCTGTATTTATTTCCATACCATATTTTCTACCTGTTATCACTAGTCTATTTATCATTTTTTGTAGCTCCTCTTCCTTTCTTGCTAGAAGTACTTGATCATCTGCGTATTTTACTGTTCTTATAATCCTTCCTCCAATTTTGAAATCCCCGGTGCCTTCTAAAGCTTCTTGCATTAGACTTTCTCCATATATATTGAATAGGGTCGGCGATAGGCAGCATCCTTGTCTTACTCCTCTACCGATATTTATTCAGCAGGTGTACACATTCTCAAACCTGACCTTTACAACTTGATTCTCATATAGATTCCTAATCAGTCTCCTGTCTTTCCAGTCTACACCTATATCCTTTAATATCTTCATCAACTTTACCCAATTTACTCTATCAAAGGCCTTCTGCCAGTCTACGAAACATGCGCAGATATCTTGACTGTATTCTATTGCCCTTTCTGATATGATTCTAACTACTCCTATAGCATCTCTAGTTCCTCGTCCTTTTCTGAAACCGAATTGATCTTCCCCTATTATTTCTTCTGCCTTTTTCTCCAGCCTTTTATTAAGAATCCTCGTGATGATCTTCGATGTGTGTGACAGAAGGCTTATAGTTCTGTAATCTTTACACTGCATTGCCTTTGGCTTCTTCTTTAGAGGGATCATTGTTACTTCTAGGAAATCCTGAGGCCACTCTCCCGTGTCGTAAATCTTATTAATTAATTTCGTGATCGCTTTTAGTCCTTCTGATCCTATGACTTTAAGTATCTCAGCCGGTATTCCATCGCTGCCCGTGACTTTCCCCTTCTTAAGTTCCACTATCGCTTTTTCTACTTCGCTCTCCATAATACTTGGTCCTAAGTTATCTTCTTCAATGTTTTCCTCATTTTCCAGTTCTATTTTTGCCGCTCCTGTCTGTTTGCTGTATAATTCCTTAATGTATTCTTCCCATACCTGTGCTACATCCTTTGTTTCTGAGACTATCTTCCCATCCGTATCCATAATTCCTTTACCACAAATTCCATTAGACTTCTTATCTTCTAATTCTAGTGCCCTAGCGTACATCATATCGTACCGTCCTAATTTCTCCATTTGTTCTATTTCATCACATTTTCCTTTTAGCCAATTTTCTCTAGCTTTATCTGTTACCCTTCTCAACTCATTGTTTATACGCCTATAGTTGGCTCTACCTTTTTCACTGTTAACGTTTTTCCATTTTCGTCTCTCATCCATTTTCTCCAGCATTTCCTTCGTGATCCATGGTTTTCTGATTTTCTTCTCTTGTTTTCCAATCTCTTTATCCAAGGTATCCTTGATACTGGTTTTAATTTCATCCCATTCTATATCGACGGTCTTCGGTTTGTTTTCCAACTTTCTTAGGTTATCTTCCAACTTCATGCTGACTAAATCCTGCCTTTCTTTCAGTTTTTGTAGGTCCCAGGTCTGTCTTTCTCTTCTCGTTTTTCTTATTTGTTTGAGCTTTGTACTCACGTCAAGTATTAGAAGGCTGTGATCTGAATCAATGTCTGCTCCTTGCAATGCCTTGGCGTTCTTTATGCTGTTCCTGAATCTTTGTTTTACAAGGATGTAATCTATTTGGCATCTCATTCTATCTCCTGGGCTTTTCCATGTGTATAACCTTCGTTTATGGTTTTTGAACCATGTATTAGTCACTACAAGGTCATTATTGATGCAGAATTCTACGAGTTTCTCCCCTCCTCGATTTCTCTTCCCAAGTCCGTATTGCCCGACAACATTTTCTTCCTGTCCTTCTCCGACTATGCTGTTCCAATCTCCCATTATTATGCAGTTTACCTTTCCTCTTCCGTCTTCTTCGTAAATTTCATTAATTTGCTCATAGATCTCATCTATTTCTTCATCGTCATGAGCTGACGTTGGCATATATACCTGGATTATCAGCATGTCCACTGGGACTGCTTTTAGCTTTATTGCCATCAGTCTATCGTTCGTTGCTATTATCTTTGTCACGCTTTTCATCATATCTTTCCTAAGTACCAGAGCTACTCCCCTTTCCCCACTATTTCCTCCAGAATAAACTACCGTGAATTCTTCTGAGTCGAACTGTCCTTCTCCCTCCCATCTAGTTTCGCTTAGCCCTATAATGTCAACTCTATTTCTTCTCATTTCTTCTTTCAAGTTCTCTAGCTTTTCTGCCTTTCTCATAGTTCTTACGTTCCAAGTCCCTATTCGTAATTTACTTTCGACAAATGTTTTCCTCAAGGCAGTCCCCGCCCGGAGATCCGATTGGGGGACTATTTTACCTCTGGATTGTTTTACCTCGAGAGAACTCATATTGTCCAACCATATAATCTTTACTAGGGATTGTAATGTGGTAGTTTCCCTCTTGCTTTCCACATCGCAGTACTGTAGCCGTTCAAATCGTCCTGATCACGCCTACAGCTGTATTGGATATAGACCCAACCAACATCATTTGTTTTCGGCTCTATACCATACTGACATCTCAGGTTATACGAATATATTTACGTAAGCTAACGTGAAAGAAGAGCACTCAAAAACGTTGCTGAATTAATGAGTAGGGGCTCATAGAGATAGCATTGTATTTTATTTTTCTAAATAATTATGGTGCAAGGTAATGTTTTTTTATCATTTTTCCCGCTACCTAAAAGCATCGGCCTCAACCAAAATATCGAAAATAATTCCACAATGTTCGCTTAATAAATTTTGGATGCGTTTCGATTTATCTTTGACACGTAAATCAAACTCCTAAATTATACTATATATTCCATATATCATCATTGGAGCATAAATTTGGATTGAACTTGATGTTTATAAATCACTGAATTTTCAACTGCTCAGGCATTGTTAGCTGCGTTCTAATATCGGTAAAGGCGGTTCAAAACATATTATGATTTGAAGAAACTGTTTTTTGAGAATATGAAAAAAAACTCCTATAATTACTAGAAAATAACAGAAAGTCAAATAAGAACACGAGCTTTTCTAAAGAAATTTCTAGCAAATTTCAACGTTATTATAAATACTTTATTACCATTGAGTTTTTCCGCGCACTCGTTCACTGTTTGTAGTTCTTGCGAATTGAACTGGAAAGCTGTCATACAAAGATACGTTTTTAAATCCAATAAAAAGTCATATTAGCGGTGATACTAGTAAATTAAATCTTTAAAATCATCTGGTGAATTATAGCGTACTTCATTGAAATTATAAAGGCCTTCTAAATTGGTAATTATCTCTTCTGTTATTTAAGTGATTAAATTGAGATTTTCTGTACTTATGCCTAAAGGATAATATTAAAATCTTAACATAGTTAACGTTTTTACCAAAAATAATTGCTTGGCTAATTGATCACCACTGATATGTTATAAGTGTTATAAGTAGCCTGTAATCTAATAGATTCTGAATACTGGTGATGCCTTTGTATAAATTAGGTACCAAGAGAGTGGAAATAGTCTGAGACCCAATAATCCATGTTTTTTATAACTTTCCGGTATAGAAATGGTTATATATTTTAATGAAATAGTAATGACTTCCATGAAGCTCTTTTTGACCAACATTCCCTTTTCCCAAGAGCATACTCCACGCGTTGAGCAACGCGCATAACTGTATATACATATTATTTATGGGCGTAAACGATTATTATTCTAGTTTATATGTTAATTATATACTTCGATAAGTCGAACGAATGTGTCAATTTTCCCCATAAGTTGGATAAATCACGAGGTCGTTTTCTCGAAATAAAGAGATGCATATCTCTTTCGATTTATTTTTTAGTTCTTTTTTACTAAAATAATCGATTATGTATTCGGTTTGTCTGTCCGTGCATATGTGTGGGTAATATCTCTTGAATCTTGTAAATTAGAGAAGCCAAATTATCAAGACAGGTCTATATGTGAGATAGGCATGGTAAAAATTTGGTGGATCTATTTTTAACTACCTGGGTGTCTGCTTCAGAACGTTGCTAATAACTCGAGAAAGAAAAGATGATTTTTGCAGGGAATCGTTGGACTAATAAATCGCGCATCCGATTTCAAAACTCGATTACGGTTCTGCAGGAGTTTTTTTTAATATCGAATTTTTCATTCTTAAATTTTTTGTTGCTTTTTGGCAGAGGACACAATGATATTCATTTAGAATAGTTTTTCTGAAAAAAATGCGCCTTATGTAATTTTCTCTACAATTCTTCCCTCACTTGTTTTCTGTTTGAGGGGTTACGATACTCGTTTGTTCAATAATTATCTCTTTGAAGAATAGTTTAATAGTCCAGTTTTGTCTTCCTTTCTCTCTCACAAACATACATAACCTGCAATGCACTTGGAATTCTCCCGGCCATGAGTGATATTGACCTTGAAAACAAAACAAAGCGAAAAAATCGGGAAAGAGATGCCGTTGTTGCTATTTCCAAACGTGATTGAAAACTTAGGCAGTCCAAGCTTTCCGAAACCTCAGCCGGAAGGAAAGGGAAGGAAAATCGAACTTTTTCTTCCTATCCTTCCCCTTGCTCCACTTCTTGTTCCTGAGATACGAGCTAAAAATACACACTCTCACTGACCCGATCGGAGCTGAAATAATAACAAAATTTCTTTCGAGAGGGGGAAAGGGTGTTAGCAAACATCACGGCACATTTGATGAAGATGGCGCGCAGTTGTTTTATTATGCGGCTTCCCTCAAAAAGTTTGATAATGGCGTTTTACGTTTCTCCAATAAGAAAAACGGGACGAGAAAAAACTACACTCTATTTATCCTTGGAGATGTCTGACTCGTCTTCTTATGTTTTGATAATTCTGTTTATCTCTCGCCGGAATGGAAATAGAAAACAGCTCGTGGGTGATTTTTTTCCCTTCGCAGAGAAAGGACTCGCAAAGGTTAGTCCTCTCGACGTCCTATCAGATTTCAATAATGGTCGCGAGGTTATTTCGAAGGCATATTGGAAATTTTTCTCCCAGATTGGCTTTCTTTTGTTTTTTTATCCATCCGGATTGTGGCTACTTGATTTATAATACTCGAACGTATTTTTCTTCGCGCAACTGTGCTGAAATTTACGCGAAGATCATGTTTTTATTGGCTGTTTCCCTTTCACTCCCTGTACCTCGATCCGTATGAATAAGCCTCTTGTGGACGATATATTAGTTATGTTTTCGCAAAATTACTCCGCTTTCTCGGCCAGTTACGAGGTTGTGTCCAAGGTTTTCCGTGTAATTATAATGAGGAATGTTGGATATACAAGATAATTTCAACCTATGAATATTAATATTGTATCTTATATGTATTAAAAATATAATGTAGTTGCTTATGATACTTCCGCATCCGGTGATAACAGGAGGCTATATGGTAGTTATTTTAACGAGAATCATTGAAGGGTAATTTTCAATTGCATTTTAAAATTGCTTATAATCATAGGACGAATATGGTACTTGAACCAAACAACGCCTAAAAGAATGGAAATTCATTTATCCATCGTCGATTTTCAAGTAGACTTCGAATCGGTCCACAAATCCTTTCTGAAAACGAAAATTTCACGTTTATTTCGGGTATAAGTTTCGCGTTATCTAGGCCAACCGCATTGTTGCTCAATTGGGTATATAGTACATCGTTCTCTATCCACCAGCGCTGGCTGGGATTCTCTCTTACGCACAATTTTCTAACTACAAGGATGAAATGACTGATATTTTTACTTCGTAAATATATCTTGATCTTTTTATTTACTTATATAGTTGTTGAACGATTGATTCCGTACTTAACATGGTAATTTTGGAACTGTTCGAGATTAGTTAATTTATCGAAGCAAAAGTA
The DNA here is from genome assembly GCA_028673005.1 of Tanypteryx hageni. Lineage (NCBI taxonomy): Eukaryota > Metazoa > Arthropoda > Insecta > Odonata > Petaluridae > Tanypteryx > Tanypteryx hageni. Next base: position 42,143,357 of record CM054115.1, read on the forward strand.
TGGTAAATTAAATAACAATTTTAAAAATGTTGACGTATATTTTAAATGAAATATAATAATGTATTATCATCGGAGCAACGGGAATACTAGCTTGTATGGGTGTATATATGCACGTGTGTGTGGCTGTTCACATATTTTAAACCAATCACCATTCCAGCATTAAAATGTTTCTATTTAAAACTTGTCACCAAATAATTACTCATAATCTTTATATTTCAAGAAATTTTTCCTGAATCTGGAGAGTAAATTTAAAATTATAAATAATGTCCCGCATAGCTTTCTTCATTTTAAGATCCAAATGGTGGTATTTGCTAAATAGGGTATTTTTTCAAAAAGTAAGGAAACGCATGCAGAAGAAGTTAAGAGAATAATTGCATTCTTGCGTTTGTCTTTCCATGGAGAATAAATTACTTTTTCCATTACTACGCATCCAAGGACCTTATGGCATGGTAAACTGGAATTGATAGTGAGGTATGTCGAAAATATAAACATATAATGAAATCAATTATTACATACTAGTTTAGTTGCCCGTCTAAAATGAGAGGTATATATGAATAAAGTATCTTTGATATATAATAACTCTGTCTGTCCATCTACATTTTATCTCTTGAACAGTTTGTCATAGAGAAATATTCTAAACGTTATTTTGTTTCTGCAAACTAGGAGACCCCGGATAAATTATTTTCATTTACAGATGTCCCAGGTCGATTCCAGGAAGCAATTATATTTTCCATATGTTTACACAGGAGTTTCGATTTTTCAAGGTGCAAGGCTCATTTCCTTCATTCATTAAAATATGTATTTTGCGAACACACAATGTTGTGCGGCCCATTAAAGGGTGATCTATATACAATTTTTTCTCGCGCATACACTTGTCTAGAATGAATTGCGTAATTTGCTTTTCTTAAAATAATAATCCAAGGCGTGTTTCAAAAAAGAATAAAACTTAAATCAAACAGTACTTCATTGTAATAGATTTTAAAAAATTCCCGAAGCTTCAAGAGAACCCCGAGTCTCGGATTTCATGGTCCCCATAGAAATGTTACGGCCATATCAAATGACAAAGCGCTCACGTTACATTCGTACTAACAACACAACATTGTGTGTTCGTGCGCAAAAGTATATGTGTGCGTGAATACAACTTGTATTCTTTCATTTTGAATTGTTAGTCCTCTCTCCATTAGAATAAAATACATTTTCAAAATAATAAAAGATTTTTCCAGCTATTCGTTTCTGCTGTTCAACAGTGCTACTGCTTTGAAATTAATTTATAAGTTTAAATAACTGTTAATGAATATACATTGCGTAAACAATAGGAAGTTTTGCCTCGCTCACGCTTACTGAGCGTAATTTGTTTTTCTAAAAATAATAATCCAAGGCATTATTTCAAAACAGAATAAACGTCAGCTTGCTAGTATTAACGCCTTAACCACTGGGCTAACTTGCCTATGCATTAATTAACTCTCTTATAAGTAGGGTTACCATATTTTTAATCTTACTTCCCAGACAACAAGAACACAAAAATCCGGACAAAACCCGGACTTTTAAAATTTATCTTTTTAAGTACAAAAAATTGTACTGGGGTGTTATACGATATCAATAAAGGAAATATAATTAAATATTATTAAAGTTAATTTTCGAACGTAAATGTTTTTATTACTCAAACATTTACGCATAAAAACAAAATGCAACAATATTTATAATTTCATGCGTTATTATGACTTGTTATCCGAAACAATAATTCTGACGACGCAGGCTAAATATGTAAGTAATATATAGGAATATGCAACTTTTTATACGTCTTGAATAATATATACAAAAATATAAACTCTAAACCTAAGTTTTTTATTAACTTGGAAATAAAAGTTAAACTGATTATTAAGGAATAATATGACACATTATATTATTACCGCGGTTTGCGGAAGGACTTATTCACAAATTTAAAGCAAAATGATCGAGTAAAGCGTCAAAAATGATATTTAACATCTCACGATATAATTAGAGATAAAACGTTAAAATCACAAGCTGCAATCATTATCATCATCATGCTGCTATCCGAAGACAGGTTTCATATTTCCCAAAAGTGAACGTAAATACATTAAAAAACGTACAATAGAAAGAAATATTCAAATTCCGGACAGGTGTTAAAATCCCGCCCGGACGTCCTCGGACACCCTAAAAAGGAGGACATGTCCGGGAAAAACCGGGCGTCTGGTAACCCTACTTATAAGAAACACAGAAATTTTCTATAAACTTTGACCCCCGATTTCTTGTGAACTAAGGTCTATGGAGCCAAAAGCCGAGACACGTGTCTGCTTATTTTTATGCTTCTATCCACCAGAAAAAGTTGTCACAGTTTGTGACATCGATGTCTGGTCCTACCCTTGTTGTAATTGTAATATCTGATCGGGATTTGTACTATTATCTGAGGAAAGTAATGGAGGTTCTAATTATTTTGTAGAATTTTGCTTATATATACGAGTTTTCGGTGCTTGCGTAATGCAAGCGTTTAAAGAAATCATCATACACCAAGATCTAAACACGACAACATATATAAGAATGCGTTGTTATTCAATTCTCTCGATCAGTTGGTTCAATAATTGAAAACAGTTAAAAATTTCTTGAAGAACATTTCAAAACACGACAACAGGCTATGTGTTTTAATGAAATTGATCGAAGAAATAGGTCATTTAGTGTATTATGATTACGGGGTCATCATGAGAGTCCTTTTAGTATTTATCTGAATAAAAGATCGAGAAGTATCCATCACGTCATTAATATGTTTTTCGTCCCTAGCAATAGAAGATTTTGGCATTATTTTTCAACAGTTTCGTCAAACTATATTTCAGTTCTCTCATTCAATTCTTTCAGTAATTGAAAAGAATTGAAAAGATTTCGAAAACCTTTACAAAAATAGGCCATTCATAAAATTAATAGAAATTGCATATTTATCGTGTTATAAATATGACGTCATCATATGTTTATGCCTTTGGTTGAGACTGACGGCATCATGATAAAATAATCTATTAATTCCTAGTGCAAGTGCATTAAAGCAATGCTATTGTAATACAGTCTTTTAATTTCCATTTAATAGCATGGAGTTGGTTGCCATGGTAGTTCGCGTTTTTCCATTGTAAAAATCCGATGAAGTTATCCTTTTTCCGAGATTAAAAAGTAAAATTTACGTAATTCAGGACGTATTCAAATTCTGTCTTCAAGAAATATAAACTCCATTCTTTAAGTTGCAGATTTGTTTTCGTCCCGAGCGCGTATCAAGTAATTTAAAAAAGGATTTTTAATGTGCCATTCACCAATTTCAATGCTATTCTTAGGGGGAATGAGAATGAAAAAATAGTGTCAAAAAAACTTTAAAATTGACATTTTTGTGATTTTTTCTAGTCATTTGTGCCACTCGACCTACCTACATGCTAAATTTCAGATTTCTTGCCCTTCTAGAAATACCTAAGAGTTTTATGTCAGTCAGTGAGTGAGTGAGGCACAAGTAGCTTTATTATTATTATTATTATTATTAGATATTTATGTATGTACATATATATAAGCTACAAAATAGTCTTCCCCAATGGTAGTTAAAGACCAGCTTTTCTAAAAGTTAGAGCGAGGAAGGAAGGAAGCAAAAATGTGTTTCGCACTAAATCTACTGTAAATATTTGCTGTTTACATATATTGAACCTGAGGTACTTTTAGAATGGCCATAGAGTTGCAATGTTTTATGTTAATGGATTAAACTACCGGTGACATTCTAAAATTTAAAAAACAGCAATTGAGAGATGTTTTTGCTCTCTCTCAATAATCTCTGCGAAAAATTGCGCAGGGCATCATGATAAAATTGCATTTTATAATGTTAAACTTACGATACGAACTCTGGACTTGAGTGGTACTGTATCTGCAAGCTTGTAGTTGATTTTTGCTATCACAAAATTCCAATTGCATTCGCAAACGTTCGAAGAATTCGCTCTTCAAACAAAAAATTGCAATTATTTTAACGATGTAAACTTTTAATCGCCTTAACCACCACTTTTGTTATTATCTCATTCGAGGAGGCCAAAAAGCACTTGTGGTCATACAGTAAATAAAAGCGGGCCGTCCGTCTACGCAATGTTCAAAAAGGGCCAAAGAGCAACAGAAACGAGTGGTTGAATGGATTAAAGGGGAAGCGACATGGAGACTTCAGAACCCGTCTCACTTGCCTCGCACCCTGTAATTCCTTTCCAAAACGAATCCGAAACCCTTTTTACCCCGAGAGATAGAGAGAAGTGGAAAAGTAGCCAAATGAATCGGAACGGAATCCATCGATTTAAGGGGACTTGAGAGGTGGAGTGGCCGTGCCGTGTAACTCACTCAATCCCAGAGACGAAAACGAGCCTAAACCGATACAAAAGGAATTTTCATCCGGCTTCTTCGCGCGAGAAAGGCAATAACATCTATATCGCCGCGTAGAAGTAGTTCCGTTCTCCCTTATAGCTGTTTTGCGGATTTTCACGGGTTTGCTTTAGGTGAGGTTTCGGGAAAGGAGGGCGATGGGGGAAGGCCGCGATTCGGAAGGGAGACGGGGAAGTTGATGACGTAATGATGTGTTTCGGAGGGAGAGAAAGAGAAGGGAAGTAAAATGGGAAAGAGATGAAAGTGAGGGAGGAAGAGAGATGAGACGAGGGAGTAGTTAGGACCCGAGTCCGCAAGTAATTCAATTTTCAGTCGCAGGAGGGTGCTGTGAACTCTATCTCCCATCGCTCTGTGCACATAGTTATAACAAGCCGGAGGGAGGAAAAAATATAAAAAATACACCTGGCAGCCGAGAAGATGAGGATCTCTATAAATAACTTAGCCGAGGGGTTAAATCTGCTTAATGGATCCCAATTTAAGGAAAGTTTAATGCGTGAATTTTGCGGGCATGACTGTAAATTAGGGTGTTATCGAGGAGTGGATTCGCCGCCTGAAGGGTCGTGTCCTTTCGTGAAGAGGAACCCGGGGAGGCTGAAATCTACCGTGGAGGTTAAGTGAGGGCGAAACCACGTCACTACAAGGCCGTGATAAATAACGACACTTCATAATCGGTCAAACCGCTTTAACGAATAAATTTACAGTTGAATGAAATTACCGAACGATTATGATGTGATGTAATTGAACTACATTAGGTGCAAATGCAACTGCTAATGCCCAAACCGTGGCTAGTATAGACATTAACCTGAATGAGTTGGGCAATGTCAAAATTCCAGAGGGAGGTGGGTGTAATCGACATTATCTGGGTTTGAGCATGCTATTTTTATAAATCAGTAATGGTAATAAAATAAACTTGGACACCTGGTTTGGTTACCTTTTAGTAAATTTCAGTTGCATTTTCGGAACTTTTAATTAAAAAGCTTTTTAAATTCCCAACGAAAAACGGTACTAGGCAGATGGAACACGATTTTTCGACGATGGCGTCGGGCTGAAATTGTAATATCTATACAGGACGAATCGTATGTAGAATAAACAAAATAATTGAAGAATTATTCTAATTAAAAAGGCCAATTTTAAAATATAAATTACAATGAAATAACGGTTTAATGCATATATAATGCACCTATGATTGAAAATAATTCTGTGAAATTATTTTACTCGCGTCAATATAAAATGCTAAATATAAGTTTTGAAAGGAAATAACATATTCTGAATTTAAATTCATTTATGCTTCCCTGAATGAGACCTAAGCGTAACTCGAATCAAAAAATGATACAAATCTCAAAATTTTACGAAACTGCGAGAATTACTGATAATTTTTGGTTGAAATAGAGAGCCTTGAAGACGTTGTTACAGGTTAAGAGAAACTTTACCCCTAAACGTTTTATTTCCTTCCGGCCAGGCCTTCGTGGGCTGCAGATCTCTTTCGTAAGACTGGAGGCGACGTCCTATAAATATATTATATGACTTTATGACTTTCAATGCCTTCTCCTAAGATATATTGCCTTACGATTTTGAATTTTTTCCGCTAATTATCTTTTTGCTACTTTCCTGTGCGATGGAGTAGTCCTTCCTTTGAGTCGCATGGTTAACGTTTGATAAGTATCAACTCAAACAACAACAGCTCTCAATTGCCTTTTGATAAAATATTTTTATTTTTATTTTATTTTATACGTTACCCTGGTTAATAATTTAGTGGATGGCATTCTTTAGTGTTTTTGATAGATGTTTCGTGTAAAACGACAATCGTGATAGAATGCAGCGCTGATATTAATAATCTCAGTGGCTTCTTATTAAATACTGAAAGGGAATCTCGTTATCCAATAAAAAGCACTCTCAACAAAAAGAATCATTTATATGACCTTGGACAGCCGGTGAAAGGCGATCCGGTCGATCCCTCCCTCTTCAAGAATCGTTTCCGACAAAGCGCCATCCAGCAACGCAGAAAGCACGACCTAACGACCCCAAATAAAAAAAACAGCAGCGCGGACATTCGAAAAAAAGACCGCAGCGTGAATTACTGCCATCCAATCTAATTTTAATTATTCAATCCGCGGCGAAGTTATGAAAGATATAAATGAAACATATTCATCAGTTTTCGATTAATGTGATTGGATCCAATTCGACGATACAAAAATCTATTGATATAAAGTTTTCTTTTTACTGCGAGCATTTATTTTAATTGAATAAAGTGAAAATGAATTTATTCGTGACGCATTAATCTACATGGCCGGTAAATTTACTAGAATAAAACGTCGCAAAGAAGTTGCACCGATAAATCGTAATTTACTTCCCTATTTTTGGAACCTGTAAATTAATGACAAATATAAGAGATACGCAGGCAACGCTGATGCATTATGCGTGTGAATATAAAGAGTGTAACAGAAGTATTCTATTTCATATGATGTGCACGTAGAAGTAAACCTATTACATGAGAATGGTTTGAAAACTGCTCCCATATCTAATTTTCCGTTGCAGAAAAAAATATCCCTTTGGGGAATAATCAGAAGACTGTAAATCCAGAAATTATACACAGAATAATACATTTATCGTCTTTTATTTAAAACTCTACTGGAGATAGCATCCAAGCATTCGAATTCATACGATATTGGAAAGATATTATTTTTACATTTATTAATTTACAATCTATTTAGGCTATAGGACTGGTGGCAGGTTCACTGCAACAATAACAAGATGATCCAAACGAAACTTATGATGCCTACTTCCGAACATAATTATTTTAAATTAAATGTGGTGCAGCAATTAGTTATATTGGTCTTAAGAGCTTTAAAATCACTGCGGATGAGTTGCTCTTTATATTACCGAATTTCATGATTTAGTGTTGTAGAATATTATTCTATTATTTGAACGAAATACTAAATAAATCACGCGTATTTATATTTCAATAATTACGCGTGTATATACTAGACACTTGATTATACCAAATCCGAGTCCAACAATAGTCGTTTCAATGACAACACTCTCGTAATGAGTAATAAGAACTGCAAAAACCCCAGTATTTACGCAAAATTCGAAGAAATACGATCTATAAGCAAATTTCTACGATAAAAATTAGAACCTCCATTACTTTCCTCAGATATTAGTACAAATCCCGACCTAATATTACAATTGTAAGATATTTTAAGGTGCAAGACAAAACTAACTCGCACGATGGATTTCAGATTTCCCATGTAAATCAAATATAGTTTCTGGAATCGAACCCGGGACTTTCATTCTTTGCAATAAAAATTATCCTCGGGAGCTCGGCCTTAGTAGCAAGAGATTTCCAACAAGTGTCGCGAAAATCGGTCAATTGGTTCAAAAGTTAATAGGGAGAAAGACAGACAAACGGACAGACAGACAGATACAACGAAGAAACTATAAGCCTATTTCCATTATGGAAAACGGGCTAAAAATTTACTAATATATATGTCAGTTGTCTTAGTAAAGAAAACATGGTATAATCAATTAAGACAGATTTAAATGAGATGCACGTATTCTGCGTATAAACTCGAAGTTAAAAATTTATTTAGAAGCAATATTTCGTCTTGAAAACATAATTAGTTCATTTCACGTTTCATTTTAATGCATAGTAACTGAACGTTTTTAAGTCCTTCGGAATAACAACTCCCACGAATCATCTCACCTACGCCATCCCTCCTTTTTTCGTTATTGATTCCAAAAGTCGCGCCAGATTGAATCGTGTGCGATGTCCCGAAAAAGAGAGAGAAAAAAATCTCGATTTTAGTTACGCGTCGTCAAGATGGCCGCTTGTAGCTGGAGGCTTACATGCATTGCAAAGGTTTGGGGGATTGGGGGAGAGGAGAGGGTGAGCCCGATTGGAAATGATGTAGATGGCAAACCAGATACGCTTAACAAGCCTCTTTGGAGGAAAACGGATGAGAAAAAACTAATGCGAATTGAGAGGAGGCGACGGGGAAAAAACGAGAAGTCTTCCTCTATCTCTCTTTCTGACTCTGTCTCCCTCTCTCTCTCTCGCTTTGGATTTTCCGAGAAAGCGCTCATTTCGCGTCTTCCAGAAATTAGCTGTACTCTCTCTCTCTCCCTTTCCCTCCCACACTCCCACTCCCTTTCTTTCTATCTTGTACAAGTCAATTTTCCCCAGGAGAAATTACTAGGAGACTTTCGAAATAATCTATTTTTCCTTCCAAAAATTATTGTAGCAATGTAAGACGGCATTTTTGCATGCTGTGGCTATGCAAAATAGTGGAATATTCTGAGAGGAACGAAAGGATATTCTTCAAAGATTTTGTTCCGTAGCCACAACTTTTATTTCTAATTTGCTGATTGGGAAGTTTTCACTATATAGCGTTAAAGAAATTTGATATCGATAATTTGATGCAGTTCGTTACTACATATTTTCTTTCGAATCATTTTCATTTAAATCAGCTTTCAAGAAATATTCTATAAATACACAATGTATTGTCTTCTTTATATATAAATCTCAAAACCAATTTTTTTGCCTTCTTTGATTATAATGATTCAGCAAATGTAATATAATAATCCATCTATTTTCGCGGATTTTCTATTCGCGTTACCTTGCAGAAATTATTATAGCAATTTTCAATGTTGTCGGGAGGTATAGTTAACGTATTCGCACACACCAACCTCTGCGCACACTGCTCGTAAGCTAAAGTTCATGAAAAACAGCGCGATTCCCTCTCGTAACTAAACAAGTACATAGTACTTATTACTAAAATAGTGACGTTGTCGGAAAACAGCTGAGGGGGTTCTAAGCGAGATGTTCTCATTATGCGGCGGTTTGTACACGTGTAATTAAGTAGTTTATACAACTTATGTAAAAATGCTGTTATTAAACTATGGTTTCAAGCTCATATGAAGTGAAGTGAGTGCTGGGTTAAGTAGAATAAGAGCTTAAAAAGTTAATTCCTATATCACAATTTTCCCATAAGTTTTTAGTATCTTAATTCGCGGTTTCCGCATTCGATTATATTTCCAGGAACCTAACACCAGCGAATATGGAAGGACTGCTGCATCGCCTGATATCTCCTGAAAATTAACGTTACTTAAAGAATTCCCATGAATTATAATTTATCGTAGACAAAGTTAGCCCAGGTGTTCTTAACAGCAAAAATTGGTATTAAATTTACAAAAACGCGTATAATATGGATTTTACTAAACGAGGTTTCGCTCAATGAACTCTCAAATTCATGCTTGCTTTTTATAGCTTTTTTTAAATCGCCCGTTTTCACTATGTCCATCCGTCCGCGAGAAATACGTCGAAGCAACGAGAAGAGATGGGAAGTTATGATTTCCAGAATAGTTTTGGCTGGTGAAAGACATGAACCTTATTGATTTTGAGGTCCTTTTAGCAGGATTTTGAAAAACTTCTTATGAATTATCTATACGGGCCCATTATTATGGTAGAGTTTCATTTTATTAGAGCAATAGAAGTGAAGCGTAAGCACGTTCATTTTACCTTCGAATAGGGATAAAGATCGAATTTCAACTGATTTATTGCGGTGAGGTACGTTTTAAAAACTTTTGATCGATTTTGAATTTTACATAATGGAGGTCGAAGATACCGAGTATTTACGTGAGGATCCTAAAAAACGATTTTGGGATCTGCTTTTGCAGTTCTTTTTTCACTAGTTTCTTTTCCATTAAAATGCAAATAAATATTTTATTCATAGTGAAAAAGGTAGTTTTTTGACACAGTGCTAAACTCTCTGATTTTTTTACTTCTATTCCATTCCCAATGCTTTTTCTGTTATTATACACGTTATTGTACAATCCTAATTTACGTGTAATTATAATTTACATGGATTACGAATTATTCAGGGTGAGAGGCAAAAAGATTTAGATCTAGATTATAAGTGCTTGATTAAATGCCAAAGCTACTTCTTTGCGTATATATCTATAGCCTCCCCGATCGCTAATTGTTGTACTCAGGCGGATTTGCTTATAATTTTTAAAAGATGCTGCCGAAGATTGAATTTTATGGAGATGAAAGTTTTTCGCAAGTAATTTGTTGTCGACAAAGAGTATGCTGCAATACGAAAACCAGAAGTTTTGCCTAGAATGTTGAAGCTTTAGACAAGCCCTTTGCCTTTACACCTCCCTGCTGTGTCGCTATGGCTCTAGCATCGAGAGCTAGAATTTAGCAAGAATTTTACTGCTTAAGATCACCAACTCGCATTAAATTTCTACAAATATTTTTTCTATAAAAACGAAGTTTCATATATGGATGGGGAGAAATATGCGTATGCTAAAACAATCATCTGCTTGAGATTTATTTAAATTTTAAACGCGAGTTAGCCTACTTTCCAGAAGGAATATAGGCTTATAGTTTAGTCGTTGTGTCTATCTCCCCTCTATTAACTTTTGAAAATATAGACCTGTTTTCATGACACATGGCGGAAATCTCTTGCTACTTTAGCCGAGCACCCGAGGATAGTTTTGTTGCGAAGATTGAAACTTCCATACTTATTTATGGGAAAATAAACTTTTGACATTTTTGCGGGAACTTTTGGCGCCTATGGCAAATACCCTAGTTTCGTAACTGATTTCCAGGAACTATCTTTCCCATTTGATTTGCATGGGAAATCTGAAATCCATCGTGCAGGGTAATTTTCTCTTGCACATTAAAATATCTTAGAATTGTGATATCAAAGCGGGATTCGTACTATTATCTGAGAAAATAAATGGGGATTCTAATTTAGAAGTTTGCTTATTGATCGTATTTCTTCCAATTTTAAATAAATACTGGCATTTATGCAGTTTTTATCACTCATTACGAGAGTGGTGCCATTGAAACGACTATTGTTGGACTCGGATTCGGTACAGTCTAGTATACACACGCGTTATTTCTATTACACAATTGCGCGTGATCAATTTAATTTTTTTGTTCGAATGAATTTGTACTATTTTATAACGCTTAATTATTAAATTTGAGAACACAAAGAGCAACTCATCCGCGGTGAGTTTTATTAAAGCTATTAAAGAGAATATAAGAATTTGCTGCACCACATTTAATTTAAAATAATTATGTGGAAAGTAGGTATCATAAGTTACGTTTGAATCAACTTGTTTTATTTATAATTTTTTACACAAACTTAACAATAAGGCTTCCCTTTCAGTACTGTTAAAACCAATGAAATGAACATGCTTTACTAGTAAAATTCTTTTAATGGGATGGGCATCACTCGCAGTATGGTACTTTCAAAAACCATTACAAAATATCGATTTGCAATTTAAAAAGTAAAGTGACTACACACCAGTTAATAATAGCATTTTTCAAAACAGAGCAATGGTAAACTAATCATATGTAATGAACAACTAATAATGGGCGAGCGCAGTTAACTTTAACAACGGTCATTTTGTGGCGCAAGTTATTTTTAACGGAGGACGATGCGCATTTCCCGCATTGCAGGCAGCAACGGCACCGCCGATCCAGAAGCTCCGCCAGCCAACTACGGACGCCGGAGGAGCCGCGCCGTCCTCTACCAATTGTCGGGTCATTACAACAAGCAAGATCACAAGATGAAGAGGACCAAGCTGAAACTGAACAACGTAAGGAAACCGGTACAAAACACATACTACATAATCCGCCAGAAATCTGGACTGTTTTTTTCCTCTTTTGAAATTATTTGGTGTGAGAGTAGTTATGCATCTTTTGGTACGATCAATCGGGAAGACGAAAGATACATGAGGCGAGGTAATGGGAAGAAGTTCCGTTGATTGCGGGTCAAGCGAACAGAGCTATTGTTTTAATTATAGGGAAGAAAGTGCAAACTACAGAAAGTCCTTTCCTTGAAAGTACCACGTCAAACGAAAATTTATAACGTATAACTGGAAGTAATTACACGTAAAAATCAAGCATTAATATTATATATTATTTTTATCGTGCATTAAATATTATGCTGTAAATATTATAAATAAAAATATGAGTGTTTCAGTTACAATAATTATTTGATGCTAATAGTTCCTTGTCATGGTTTAGTTATTCGGGGAGCAAAGGGAGTGATATGGATGGTGGAAGCCGTGGATGTGCGCTGTCTACTTTTGAGGTTCATGGCTGATTTTCCAATATTTCTGAGATTAACGTGAATTCTGACACTCTATATGTGAAAGGTTGTCGAACCCTGACTCAGACATTTGTGCCGTGTTATAGCGAGAGAAGACCATGCAGTGTGAAAAATGTTTTCCAATTGTTTATACAGGTTAAAGCGAAAACGTGTTGTGTGAAAACGAGGAATTACTGAAGTTGACTTCCTAAAAATGGCATCTTAATCGCAAATAATCCCACGCAAAACCGTTGATTTACCGTGTAAATATTCAGAATAAACAGAGATCTTAATGACGGTGAATGGAATAAGAAAACCTTCAGTAAAAGTTAAACAATTGATGCTGTGATGTTTTAATCGTTTCTCACTCATTGGGTGATATAAAATAATTTTCACATATATGTGTGACATTTAAGAACTAGTGAAAAACCAGTAAAACATCACTAAACTTTGGACTTAGCGATTATTATGGCTAACACGTTAAGGTTCTGACTATGGTTTATTTCTGTTCTTTTTCAACTCTTTCAATTTTTTTCTCAGTTCATTAAAATATTAATTATCGTGTAACCTATTTGGATTTTTTTAGAAATAATACAGGTAAGGAGAAAGTCATGTGGTGGCCATATGAGATTTTTGTGAAGTATTTTTATAAATTATCATTAATTACTTAATTATATGTTAATATTATCATGTGGTGGCCACATCAGATTTTTTATATTTGCTTTAATATTTGATTAATGTAAAAATATAGGAATAAATGTTGTAAAAAATTTAATTTTCTACAACCTTGGTTTGAAACGTTTTTCCATTTAAGAGATATTTTGAAAACAAATTTTTTAGCTGCCACCACCTGCCGGCGACTACTGTTAACAATTGACGCTTAGTTACGTCTCAGTAACGCTCCTTTTCATTTTATTAATTGTTTAAGATTCCTGGCTATATCCAATATCAGAAGGATACTGTATGAGTCCATTTCTGTTCTTTGTAAGGTCTTTAAAATTTTCTCGCAGTTCCTTAAAGTATTCATTACCATTTAAAATATTTGCAATTTTTAGAAATATTACAGGTATGGAAAAAGTCATGTGGTGGCCACATGAGATTTTTGTGAAGTATTTTTATAAATTATCATTAATTGCTTAATTATGTGTTTTATTAAATGTTATATTTTCCATTCTATTTTTATCATTTTTTCAGTTAATATTTGTAAATTTTCAAATATCCATTTTTTTTAATAATTGGCTATTGGTTACGTGGGCTATAAAAATTTAAAATGAAATGTGAGAATATTCGTGATTATTTGTCGATTTTAATTGTAAAAATTACTTGTTTCTGAATTTAGCTAAAATTAATAATTTGGCAATTAAAGGATTAAAATGTTTTTGTAGAATAATTCTGGATAATACTGGCATTATCGTTCGAATTAATTCCATTTAAATTTTTATTACCCATTTCAAAAACCGAAATATTCGTCGTAAAATTTGAGATAATCTCGTACATAATGCGGATTTACCGTTATAAAATTCATTTTTACTGCATCGCTTTAGTGTTCACTTGAAATTTACAGAAAATTGTATTAAATATGGTTTTCAAAGAGTCGCCATTAAAAATTGCGTGAATAGTCTGTGAAAATGCCACTTTTTTCATGCTCTTGATTATTGTAATTTTATACGCAAAGCTTAAGCTAAAAACAGAAGAAATACTAGTCTACCAAAAAATATTTTTGTTAAATACTTCATTCTTAAGTATTTCCCTATATAGTGTAGCGATTAGTCTTTTTTCCTTCTAAAATTGCGTTACGGAAGGATTTAATTGACATTTAAATTCGCAGTGTTATCAATTGCAGGAGGTTGTATTTATAATTCCCTGTCATTAGGTTTTTATGTACGTTTTCTTTATCCCAATGACTCTGACTTCTTGTCAGCCGCAGAAACTCGACGAAACAACAGTCGGTATTTTACATTTTGATCCCATTGCATTTGTCTGTACCGACATTTACGTTTCCTTTGTATTAAATTAAATATATATTTGTATGCCATTGAATCTTTCGTGAATTATTTTTCACACTTGGTTAAATTTCTCTCTCAATATAATAACCCTTACGATCCATCACTAGCAGAAATGAGTCTTTTAATTTTGAATCTATAATTATAATATTAAGTTAGCACAGCTGGTATGTGTTTATTTGTCCAAATTTGTATTGCCCCATTTAATTCTTCGTCATTTATCATTTACTTTAAGCTTCTCAATTGCCGATCGATTTTCCTATCAACCTCACTTGGCCGCCTATCCTCCGTTTAAAATTGCACGGAGGTCATTTATTGGACGTTAATTGGTGCTAATTTATAAAGTATCTCTCTTTGATATTCCCAGAGGAAAAAATGCACAGAACTTATATCAAGTTCCATTTAAGAGCGCCGTTGTTTCATAAAGCGATTAGAAGGAAAAATTTCAAAGAACTGTCGATCTACATTTTATTTTATCCTTCTCGAGAAAAATACATTAACTTTGATCGAAAAAAAACATTCCAACCAAGGTTTTCCTTATTTTGTTTTCCATTTTTTCATAATAATCAATGTTAAATAAACAGACAACAAAAAATTAATAATAGCAATGATTATACAAATTGCTGTGCCATATTTATTGCAATATGCTATAAATTCCGTGTAGTGTATGAAGAAAATTGGATTTGAGGTACTATAAATATATATTGCAACTCTTCTCATTGCGTATTATGACATAATAATTCTCTGCTGTGCCACGGTACAATCTATATACCTACATATAGCTCTCACGGATTAAACACTAAAACAATCTTTCGATCTGATGCACTGAAATGACTCAGGGATGGCAAAAGTAAAGTGTTTTCCAGCGTAGAATTTAACTAGATCTGTGAGAGCCTGTGGAAATTTTTAGCCATTGACGATGTTGAAAATAAATATTATTCCTAGATTAATGACTTCAGGCGTCACTTTGTGGAACTACCTCGTGTTAATAATGGGAAACGTTTCATCGATTCCACATAAGATATTTATTAAAAAATACAACCTAAGGTTCGTAGCCTAGCTACAGCATCAGGTGTACTTGCAAACTTGCTGATGTAGCTAGGGTACGAAACCTAGGTTGTGTTTATTAATAAATATCTTATGTAAATCTAACAAAGTTTTCTCATCATTAACAATATTTCTAGATTGCATGCATTGAAATGTTTTCCTTTACATATCTAATTAAACTGCAAAAATGTCAATATAAATTTTAAATTATGTTCATCCACTTAAAAAATATGTCATAAATGGTAGATGTTTTTATCGAATTCACAGAATAAAATATCTTAGCACAGCCATGAGTTTAACTTCGTCGGGAGGCTCGCCACTTTTATGAAACAATCGAACAAATAAATGATACGTGTTTTTCCCCTCTTCTCTCGGAGACAGTTTCCATCTGGTCGATGGCCTCGAGATTGTTCCCCTGCCGTTTGGTCACGTTTCTCGCTCCGGAAAGAAAATCCGCAATCAACAAATCGTGGCTGAGCCGAGAGCAACATCACGCTTTCCGAAAATCGGCCAAAAAAGTAACGATCGAATTTCCAATCCGACCACCATATCTCCCTGTCTCTCTCTCGTCATCTCTCCCACTTCCTCCGACAATCGAGATATCGTAGGCGAACCTGGGAATGGAGAGATGTTTTGGGAATTTCCGTTGTTAGGAAGGTAGGCTAATTGCGCCGCGAGTGTGGGAAGGACAAAAACAAGAGACTTTATTACCGCGACGGTTGCGTATGGCGCAGTCGTTGTGTGGCGTCTCGGCTTCCCATCTTTCAGGAGAGAGAGAGTTCTTACTCCTCTCTAGCCAGCCGTATCCGCAGTTGAATAAAGCAATCAGAAACGCGACCTTTTCGCGGTCGACGATAGGATCGTTCAGCACGGATTCTTGGGTTGGGTGGGGAGGGGAAGTGGAAGGGGGAATGGTTGGTAAATTGCCAGAGATGATCGCGGCGGGGATTGTTCTCAACGCCAAAATAAAGGTCAAAGACTCTTCGTTTGCGAAACCGTCGCGGCGCAAAAAGGAATCGATTCGGAATCGCCTTTTTTCGATTTGCAGTTGCTGCTTAGCATGTCCTCTGTGGCTATTTCTAATTTGTTAGCTCTTAATCTCGTAAGATGTTTGATTTTTTTCATGAGATATTTTTATCCAAGTGGATAGTGGATATTTATTGGTGTATTTTATTATTCATATATGAGGTGAATGGGAATGTTCTCTTCCACCAATACCTTTTAGTTTTCGGTGTTCGTGCATGCGCTCCAAGGTTTGACAGGTAATATTTTTTATATTCTCTCTTCGTCGCATGTGTCAAAGTTAGAAATTTTTTTGTAGTTTCTAGATTCGAATTGAAGTTCATAATTCATTCGAACAACTCATAGCAAATTTTATTATATTTTAGAACAAAATCTACTTAAAAACGAATTCAGAATGTATATTCTGTTTAATCATTCATTAGTATCACTTATTCTTTTAATAAAGGTCCACCTTATCACTTTATAATCGTAATTTTGAAAGGATATTTTATATACTACCTTAAATACTTTATTTGCTTCGATTTCTTTTCCACTCAATCTCTTTTTAGTTATCGGCGCATTCTCTCAACACAATACCTTTTGTGTTAGCAGTTTTTGTTTCAAAAGAAAAGGAAAAATTTAAGAAGCGATCGTTCACTTTTAAATCATTTTACTCGCTTCATTAATTTTAATTACAACATTAATTTTAATTAAAAATTAATTTTAATTACGGCATTAACTTTAGTTACGTGGAGTAAGGCATCGCATTTGGTTCATTCATCAATTAATACATCCTAGGTGAATAGGGTTCATCGTCATCGCAGTCACAAAACTTCATTAGGCACTTCCCTGTATGACACAAATCAACAAAATATCTGTATCTCCCCCGTCGGTGCAGTCACTCCTCCAGCCTCGCAGCGCCGCCGCACCTCTACCCGAATACAAAGCAGCGGCCGCTGGCGAAAAGAGTCGATTGGTCCTCCGACACTACGGAACCTTCAAGGCCGCCTGGGATTGGCTCATGTTGTTGGCCACCACGTACGTTGCAGTCGCCGTTCCCTACAACGCTTCTTTCGTCGCGTCCGACGGAAGAGCCTCTGTGGTCTCGGACGTCCTTGTCGAAGCACTCTTCATACTTGGTGAGTTCCCCGTAAAGTTATGCAACCCACCGTTCAGTGGTGTATCGCTGTTCGTGTATCCTCGTGTATTCTCTAAAATTAGTTCTCAAACTTGATCCACCTTACGGCAGCCGATCTTGTTGCGATCTCCAATTATAGCTTCCGACCAGAGCCGGGACAAGTGCTAGGCGAGCGAAGCGCCCGCCTATGGCACAGCACACTTAGGGGCGCAACAAATGACTATTTGAATTTTAAGTGTAACGTTTTATATGAAAAAATATATTTTATTTTACCTCTGCATTGCATATAAACTAGTTTGAGAGATAAAATTGTGTACTGTGTATTTTTATTTGGCGGGAGAGGTAATTTTCCAACCTTGCCTAGGTCGCAAACATGTCTTGTCCTGAATCTGTCACCGACCTTATCGCGACTACCAATAAATGTAAAATATGATTTGAATTTTTGGAGAAAATCAGGACTTTTTAGATATTAATAAGGAAATCAAATTATGCAATTAAATATAAAATATTTAAACTTTTACATGCCACAGTCCGTCTTCGAGACCCCGTGAAAATCTTTCGCGACCCTCGTAGGGTTCGCGACCCACATTTTGAGAACAGCTGGTCTACGATAAAACCTTATTTTCAAAAAAGGTTTTATTGAACCAACCTTAAGGATGGAATGTAGTTGGTTGTTGGAATGACTAGGCATAAAAAATAAAATTGGCTGCGCTGGGTAGATTCTATAAAGGACTAATGCCCATCTGGTTTTTCCAACCGTTTGAGTAGTCTGAATTGTTAATGCGATGATCCAAACTCTCATTGCTTTGATTGACTCCTTTTTTGTCTCTTTTTGCTCTACACACGATAAATGTAATGTTTTCAATTAGGGTAAGGAAACATATCTGACTTTATGCTTTAGCGTTTGTATTGCTCCAACAAAAAGTAATTCGAAGTATAGCATACATTCAATTGTACGCATTAAAACAATCTATTTTAGCGATATAGATTACCATTTTTAAAACATTCATTTTTTTTAATGATTCAATGTGTGCTGGACATAAATCCCAATGCCAATGACGTTGGTTCTAATCCAGTCGAAGACACGGTCTTTGTTATTGTTGTCGCTCTCATTATAAAAGGATTTGGATTACTGTTTATGAGCAAGTAAATAATTAATGAAACAATTGAATACTTGATTGTAATTAAGTCCGTTTATCTGAGTTCGTTGCCCCCGTTCCAGCCGTCAATCTTCTGGCGTTCTGGCGTATAAATTCTGAAATAACGTCTTATATTAAAGCTAGCAAGATTCAATCAAAACTCGCTACATAATGGAATTTATTGCATACGCATTTATTGTTTGTATTTTGAATAAATTAAGACAATATCTTTTGCGGCGTGTTCACCTTTTAGTCATTTCTGTTAATAACAATTAACCTACTTATCACTCATTACCACTCTCCCCAATCGGTATCCAGGTTTACTTATTTATTTAATCCTTAGATTTATAATTAGTAAATTAACAGTTAAATACATTTTTTCATCTAATTTATGTCAAAGCGTGGCTTTCGGTTCAAAGTGGATTTGTTTTGCTTTTCCTTACACTAAAACAACCTTTCATCCTTTCCTAATATTCGCGTAAACTATTATTATAGTAGAGCGTACTCGTAAAACAAAATTCTTCCATTAAAAAGATCTATTCCCCTTATATTCGAGTTCCAAAACTACAAACTTCACTTCCATCCGCATTAAGAAAAAGTTTTCATCGCTTTTGCGCGTCGTATAACCTTGAAAAGTTACCTCAAAGCGGCGAATAACAAACAAAAGACGGGCGTAAAGGGAGGAGAAAGAGAGAAGGGCTCTTACATAATAGGGAATTACCCCATGGACTGATCCACTCATGCGCCGTGGAGCTACACCCGAAATTAAAGGAAACTTTAATGTTTGGTTTTGGCGAAGCTTATAACACGACAACATTCCATCCCAAACCTTGCCAATTTTCGATGGCGCCAAAACATGCCCACACCTCTTCCAAGCGAGGAGGCTGCACCTGTTGCCCTTACGGCGGGCTCTTCCTCCCTCCCCCTCCTTCTCCCCGCATCTCTCTGGTAACCAAACTTCCCTCCCCTTATCCTCTAAAACCTTACACATCCCTCCTCTCTCTCTCTCTAGCTCATACCTTTCTCTCTCTCCCTCTTCTCCAACTCGTAAACAAAGCCCGTCGACGCGGCGTTTTTGATGTGGCTCATGCCGTACTCGAAAGAGGCCCGGAGAGGGGTTAGGTAACGAGGAAGCGCGAAGTGCTGTTCATCCTCTCTCCCCTCTATCCTCTTACGTTTTGACGACGTTGGTCCGTAGGAGGAAAGAGATATAGGATATCGGGACCGGTGACTATATTTTTGCTCCTTTTTTCCCCTCTTTCTGCGATTTTTTTATCTCTGCGGTAATTTTTTTTGTTCGATTAGACCGGATCGGAAAATATTGGTGGAGACGTGCGCTGACATTTATTTTTGGTATCGTCGCGACCAGGTGGTCAATGATTGCCGCTTTTGATGGTTATTCCTCGTAAAAATATTATTGTGGCATTGTTCCTTTTTTATGGCTTCGTTAGAGTTTGTAATTGCGCGAATTTGATCTGTCGCTTATAGCTCCGCGATTTCTTTATTTCACATATTTCTGATTCGTTCGATCCTCAAGACGTACCGAATCACAATTTTCACGCCGGCATATTTATCACTCTGTACTGGGCGGCATGAAGACTTAGATTGTCCACTAGCGTGTCTATTCCCGAATACTAGGGTCGCGAGTCAGAAATCAGCTGATGGTATGGATTTTTGTGCGTGTCTTTCTTATTTTTTGTTTGCTCTCGGTTCAAGTCCAAAAAATGCTGTTTCAGACATTAAAGATAGATAAAACGAATAGAAATTTGTTCCCTCAAACAGAATGAATCGCTGACTTCCCGAGTAAGAGGATATATTGTTGCAGATTCAACTAAATGAAAATCTGTAACAAATGATACCAAAATACAACGCTTAAGAAGTCAATTAATATGGCCCTATTTAGGAACAATAATAATAAATCAAAATTTAGTTTTTGTATATTTCTCGAAAAATCTTGAGATGCTCGTTAAAATCAAAATATTCACTAAAACTTTGACAAATCAAAATCTATAGTTCATAGAGTCCACCCTGCCTATCCCAGGCAAGACGGACTCCAAGGTGCCTTATCTTCCTCCCTGATGACTGGTTTAGGCGAGACGGACCTTTCCGCCAGAAGGATGGACTCTAGAGTTTACCCTCCCATCTACACCGGCATAACGATTGTCATAAATAAAATAAATAACTAACCCAATCAGACAGTCAGTGCTCCGAACCAAATGTGGCATGGTACACTGGTGCGCCGAGAAAATTACATGATGTGGCTCGGTTCATTCGTAATTTGGGGGAAGGTTAGATTCTAAACTCTAGAGACCATCGTACCTAGGTACAGTGTACTCTAGAGTCCACCCTGCCTGTTACACCGGTACAAATTGTGATATAACTTATAGAAATTTCATGGCTAATGTATTTTTATGACAATTGAAATCAGTTGGGCCAACTCCTTCCAAATTCATAATTACCGAAAAGTTTAACTTTGCAATTGTGGCACCCCTGCTGAGTCGCTTCGGTCCAAATATGTCATTTTGGTCATTAATATATGTGCATATTCTATGTAATTTAGTTGAAATCGGTAGTTCATGAGGAAGACATTTGGGACACACACGAACACCCGGGCGATCTCATAAGACTACTTTCCATTTTACTTTCTCATATACGTACGTACGTAGTATATTGAGCAAGTATTATCGTGAAAAAATTCGACTTCGTGATTTTGATGGAAATACACGTTTTAGGTGCCCCTGAATCCATAAAAATGGTTTTCGCCATGCCGTCTTTCTCTGTCCGACTGTCTGTCTGTCGTCTGTTCGCCGATCTAGGGCCCAAACGCGTACATAAAATCGAATGATATTTTGTGCAATATATCATCTTTCGCAGAACCTTTTTTCATAAAAATTATATTGCGCAAAAATTACTTTTATTTACTCAAAAATTGCTATAGAGAATTTGATTTAAATCTATCCAATTTTAAGGCCTAATGTCGCAAATAATACTACGTAAGCCATATATCTCTTTAAATCACTATATGGCGTACAGTGACATTATAATTTAAGCTAGGCTACCTTACCCAAGCCCTATGATGTCACTCCCCCGCCGCGATCCACTAAAAATCTTATTACAGCCTAAACGGTTAAACTGAATCGAATGATATCTCATATTTGTGGATAATATCATTCATAATAGACACTATGAAGAGATGAACGATATTGCGCAAAAATTAAGGGTACTTTCTTCTAGGATATTTTGAAACAAAATTCGATTTACTCAAAAATGGCTATGAGGATTTTGATTAAAATCTATCCAATCGTCACAAATAATACTTACTAAGCCATATGTCCCAAAAATTACTAAATATTGAGCAGTAACATTAAAATATACACTAAACTACGGTTAACTTTGATTTATAAGCGTTTTTCTTTTATAAACCTTTGTACGCAGTCTACCAAACGCATATGAGAAAGTTTGTGCCATGTATATTGCGCCGTTTGTTTTGGAAAGTAGGTTAAAAATTCACACAACTTATTTCACACGCAGCATATTACGAGCTTATTAATTAATAGTTGAATTATAACTATAAATTGTATGACCATGATTTAATTCTTTATCATTTAAGTAAAAGTAACATATTTCTGATTGCTAAATATATATTAATGTGTAAACGTTTTCACTTTCTGTTGATGTAACCCTCTTTAAGCATGAACCGTTTCCCACTATAAATATAAAACAGATTTCCCATATTTATTCTTTTACTACTTATTCGCAATACCTTGCTTTACCTACGAATTGTACTAATAACGAAAAACATTAATATTTACATATTAATAGACTTCCCATAGAACGAAATGAATAACTTTCATAACAATTCACCATGTAAGATGAAATATAGTTTACTTTTGAATAAAATTATTCAATAAGCCAAAGTCAATAGGATAGGTTTATATTTTTCTATTATTCCCTCGTTAAATTTCACATTACTCCTAGTTAATTCGAACCGATAGTCATCGCAGTGCTTGTGCCTAGGAAAAATTTTCTTCCTCGAAATTTCTTGTTTCCGTGACGAACATTCTACCCGATGGGTCTTCCTGATTGAGTGACGAATATACTTCCGACGTGTGACGCGGGAAAACCTGAGGGAAGGAGGAGGAGCGACTCCATAAGACGTGCAAGGGACGGATAAAAGGGAAGGGGAGGAGAAAGCAAACACCTGAATCCTAACCTTTTGAACCGTTTCGGCAGGTTGAATTTGCTCTACGGTAACCCCGTCACACAACTCATCTGCCGCCAACTCCACTCGGAGGACGGCATATGAGTGGGGACATTGCCCGGAGGATGACAGCCACTCTCCTCCTCTCTCTTACTCTTCATCCTTGTTGAAGGGAAAAGCACGACGAGTGCTCTTCCGTTTCCCCTTAACGCGCTCTCTACACCCCTCTCTCTCTCTTTATCTCCCTCTCTCTCTCTCTCTCTCTCTTTATCTACCTCTCTCTCTCTTTATCTCCCTCTCTCTCTCTCTTTCACCTCTCTCGTCTATTTCATTGCCTTCTTCAGTCACTCTCATCTCTTTGCTCTCTATCTACTCTTATCCATTTATAAATATCCTTTCCCTCTCCCGGTTCTTTATTCTCCTTCAACTGCCACCGATATTTGACCAATATACTCAATCTCTTGCTTTCATATTTTTCTCTATACGATATTTTCCCTCCCCAATAATTTCTCACTACTATACGTTTTGGTGGTAGCAGGAAAACTACGGCCCGAGGGCCGCACTGTACCCTTGAAAGCATTTTATGTGGCCCGCGAAGTCATTATGAGAGCAAACCGTCGAATTTTAATTTGGTTTATTTCGCATTTTTGCTAAAAATTATTGGCGGAAATACAGGTTCTAGTAAAAGTATGGCATTAAAACATTATATATTATTTATTTTCAGTAAAATTTTTCTCGGGTAATTTCCGATCTAAATTCTAATGTGGCCCTCCGTAACGCTTGTGACTGCTATCAGTGCCCGCCTCGTAAAACATTTGCTCACCCCTGTTCTAGTGTATGTGCCTCTGAAAACATGCTTCATTTTTTTCAGAAATCTCTTAGCACCCATGAGTAGTGTAGTGTTTTTTTTATATTTGACAGTCAGCCCAGCCACACAGCAGATTTTATCTCACGAAATAACATCCTCATCTTAGAAATTTTATTCCGAATGTGTGAATATCTAAAAGTAGTAATTCACTTAAAATTAATAATGAGGGTCTATACGTAATGGAAAGGATTGTATTCTCAATTTCTCCTAAATTTTTTATTGATCTTCCTATCGACCTACGGGTTATTCCAAAAATAACGAAATGATTTTAATTGATGGCTGTTGAACCAAAATATTTTAGGCTAAAAAAGGAATTGGAGACTACGGTGTACAGATTGGAATTAAAATTTGAAACTTCTGAACCGTAAATTAACCCAGAGAACTTGCAAGTTTCCCAGAGATTTCCAGAGTGATTGTGCGTGTGTGTTCCTTTTCTTCTTTTTAGGCTAGTTTTTGACAACAGGTCCCTGTAGGCCATCATCGTCCTGCAAACTTGTAAGTATAATTTAATTTTCCTTATTTCTTATTGACGTGTGAGTGCTCTCTGGGTTAATTTACGGTTCAGGAGTTTCAAATTTTAATTCCAAAATATTTTAGGATAATTACTTTTACTTTCAGTACACCTTTTGTGCGTTGAAACAAAATCATCTTAAATTTTTATAAATCTATTTTAGCAAGCTTTAATTAAGATTACTAATTATTAGCATTCGGGTATATTCATAGTTTATTAATAGCCAGCGAATGGTAATATTAGCTTCAGATATTTTTGTAATGGGAACGTTAATGGAAAAACTTCCCATCCAACAGGTAAATAATAATAGTATAGCATAAAGGTCAAATTATTTACAACATGATTTTTCGAGTCTATCTTTATACAAGTATATGCTGGCAGAAAATATCGGAAAAGTCGACCTGTTTTTGTTGACCTATTTAAGGGACCGGAATTTTCGACAGAAGACTTAGGCGACTTAATTATGTTATGGCGAATATATATGGAGCAAGAATTTCATTAATTAGTCCCCCTAACGAGGCCACCTTAACGACGCCATTAGCTTCCAAAGTACTCGCCGATAAATCTTTCATGCCTTAATCAACTCCGTGAATCTTTTCAATGCCTTCCGTGCAGCGACAAAATTTCGCCAAACATTTCTCTCTCTTCTCTCCATGCCCCACGTTTATCACTACCACTGCTTTCAACGCTTCTCTCCTTCTTCCACTCCAGTCGTTCACCACCTCATCCTTCATCACTGACCTTCCTCATGCCTTTTCTCTCCCTCTCACTCTCATTCTCCTCTCTCTGCCTCTCTCACACCCACCTCTCTCTCTCCCTACCTTTTTCCCCTTCGCTATGTCCCTTGTGAACATCACCTGTTGCCTCTACTCTGGGAATTTGGACTACAGCCCGCTTATTCCCTCCTCTAAGCTTTCCCCAAACCTTCCCTCTCTTTCGCGCCGGTTTCTCTCTCTCTCTTTCCTTCTCATCAATCACACCCACGCCCTCTGCTCTTCCTTCATCCCAAATAACCTCACGAACCTAACCCAGAGCACATTTTGATGCCTTGGAAGGTTAAACATTCTCAATTCCAGAGTCGTACTCCAGACGTGAAGAGCTTGAAGAAAGATCTGTCACGAGAATCGTTCTCGCTCGTGTCTACGTAACATGTTGAAAATGCTAAATTCCTTTCGCTTGGTTTGTTGGAGAAAGTCGCTGTTACTCAACTAAGGTCTATTTCATGCAGTTGCATTTTATCGGGTGTTTTTTGTTATTTATTGGATTTATTAAGTTTTATTTAGGATTCATTTAAATCTTGGGATTTTTTTCAGAATTACTCGCTCAGTTTAACCAGGCAGGTATCCATGATTTCAGTATATTCGTACATACTCAATACAATTTCATTAAGTCATTTTATTCGTTTCTGGAAATAATTTTATTATTTATTCACTCTATTTTCTATTTATTTAGATTTTAACTTAATATTGGACATTAACTGACTAGATCTTATTCACAAATTTATGAGATAATTAGACTTATGTCTGACTTGGTACTTTCAAATAAAAATTTCTAATTAGCTCGCGCAGTTTAAAAATTGATACAAGCTACGAAATTATACATATAAGAATGGTTTCTAATATAAGTTGTTGGTGCTTGCATACTGCAAGCGCTAAAAAAATCACCATACATCAAGATCTTAACTTGTGAATAAACCAACGCGACTGCATATGAACTATCCATTTAAGTAAAATAATAGTTTTCATTTTCTGCAAAATTGAGGCATTTATCCAGAATTTCTAAATTCTCTGGCGTCCAAGTATTAGAATTTTAAGTTTCATTGCTCAGATCACCCTTATCAAGCAATAACTATAATCATCATTAAGACAATAGCATATATGTTACACTAAAATTTATGTAAAAATTAGGATATTTTGTGTGTTATCAGTGTTAGGTAGCTCTAACGTTCGGCGTGTAATGGTACACCAGTTATCCAGTGCCCGCCGAGAGGGAGTTGAAGAGCGGGTCTTCTCCAGATGTATATCAGGAGGCACGGTGCCGCAAGTGACCAACACGGTGAGAGAAGCGGTAGTGGCGACAGGTTGCTGCGGGTGGTGGCCCATGTTGGGACTAACGACGCCTCGAAGCGCGGGTCCGAGGAGATTTTAAGTTCTTTTAAGGACTTGGCCTCTGAGGTTGCTCGTGTCCGAGAGGAGTCGGGTTCCGATGTGCGGCTTACTGTCTGCAGTATAGTCCCTAGGATTGACCGCGATTCTGAGGTTTGGAGTAGAGTTGAAGGTCTGAACCGAAGGCTGTGGAATTTCTGTCGGGACTTGGGAGTGGACTTCGTCGACCTACGACCGAATATCGAATCGTGCAGTGCACCACTGGATCACTCTGGTGTTCACTACACGCCCGAATCGGCTCAGAGAGTAGCGAGTAGGATTCTCGAGCACAGTAGGGATTTTTTAGGCTAGAGAGTAGGGCAGGGTGTAGGTCAGTTTTGGGTCCGCGGATAATCGATGCACTTGTAGAAAATAAGAATCCCGAAAGATTATCTAATGATAGAATATACACCGAGCGTAATATGCAGCACCAATTTCGCGATAGGTCATTGATAAAATGTTCCGTAAAGGGCGCGACGGGTCGCAATTCCAATTTTGATGCGACGCCATACAGTCGTGGGAGTGATTGTGGTGGGAGCGCATGTAGTTTTAGAGTGGAAGAGAAAGTCAAGGTGAGATTAGTATGCGAAGTGATAGTGATAGTGAACTGTCGCAGCATCCGTAGGAAAATTGCTGAGTTCGAGCATCTTATTCGCAGTCTGCATGCCGACGTCGTGATAGGCACAGAAAGTTGGTTAACGGATGAGATTCAGAGTCAGGAGATATTTCCTAGAGACTATCGTGTCTATAGAAAAGATCGAGCTAATAGATCGGGCGGGGGAGTTTTCATAGCGGTTAGCGATAAGTACGATAGCAGTGAGATTCCTATAAGTGACGAAGATATCGAGAGTGTTTGGTGCCGCATAGGTAAAGATGGCTCCAAAAAGGTGTTCATATGCTCGTTTTACAGGACACATAACGCTGGTGTAGATTGTATTTTAAGTCTCGAGAAACAATTATCAAATCTTAGACTGATAAATCAAGATGGTATCGTTATAGTCGGTGGTGACTTTAACTTACACTCAATTGATTGGGAAAATCTATGTTTCGAATCTAGGGGTAAAGAACGTGAATCCTGTGAGGCATTAATCGAAACATTCTGCGAGCACTCTCTCCTTCAATTAGTCAGAAAGCCAACGCGATCGGGAAACATATTAGATTTATTAGCAACTAACGTCCCAGAAAGAATAAACAAAGTCACCATTGAAGATGGGATAAGTGATCATCAGGCCGTATATGCAGAGTGTAAGTTGAAAATCGATAGGAACCCTAAGCCTCAAAGAAAGTATTATATATTTGCTAGGGCAAACTTTTCAAGCTTCAGGTCGCGCCTACGAGAAATACTACCTGGCTTCCATGATATGACCGAACGATCAGGTGCTGAGTCATCATGGAAACTATTCAAGGATATAATGCTAGAGATTATCGATAAGTACATTCCAATTAAATTGAAGGTCGACAATAAAGAGCCACGTTGGTACAATAAGCAAGTTAGGAGTGCGCTTAGGCGTCAGAGAATAAGCCACGCGAAAATAAAAAATATGCCGTCTACATCATCCGATGAATATAGAGCAACTAAAGTTAAGACGTATAAGGAATCCCGCGCTAAAGCGAGAACTACTATGCGCGAGGCTTTTACTAACTTCCGGAATAAGGTATTAAATAATTATTTGAAGGAGGACCCTAAAGCGTTTTGGTCCTATGTGAGAGAGGTCCAAGGTAGAGGCCCTACAATACCTTCCCTGCGTAATGACTCGGGTGCCGTTATTCATGATAGCGTAGAGAAAGCCAACCTGTTAAACGGTCATTTTGTAAAAGCATATACAGCCGTCAGCGACCACTGCGTACATTATGCACCCGCAATAAGGGGGGACCTGATGGAGGATATAGTATTTTCTGAGGTGAGAATAGCAAAGCAATTAAGTTCCATCAGACATAACAAAGCCACTGGCCCCGAAGAAATTCCTGCTCGCGTCTTAAAAGAATTAGCTGAAGAAATAGCTCCTTTTCTTCTGATAATCTTTGAGAAATCCATTTCTCGCGCAGAGGTCCCTAGCGACTGGAGGTTAGCGCACGTTACCCCAATTCATAAGGGCGGCGACAAGGAGAACCCAGAAAATTACAGGCCGATTTCTGTAACTTCGATATCGTGTAAGATTCTCGAGCATATACTCGTTAGCAACATAATGCGATTTCTTGATAGTAATTTATTGTTAGATGATTGTCAACACGGCCTCAGGAAAGGTAGGTCATGTGATACTCAGCTCGGTCTTTTTGTTAATTGTTTACTGAGAAGCGGAGAAAAGAATACGCAGGTCGATGCCATCTTCTTAGATTTTAGGAAAGCCTTTGATAAGGTACCTCACAGGAAGTTAATAACGAAATTAGAAACCTTAGGCGTTAATTCTAAAATCGTTAGTTGGATCCGTGAATTTTTAAATCATAGGAAGCAGATGGTTGTTATAGATTGGAAATCTTCGAACTTAGTGGAGGTTGTCTCTGGCGTTCCACAGGGTAGTGAAATTGGTCCGTTATTATTTCTAATTTATATAAACGATATCAGCTCAGTAGTCAGAAGTAAAATTAGGCTTTTCGCGGACGACACCGTCATCTATAGAGAAATAAGCAATCCGGAAGACCACCAGTATCTCCAAAATGACCTAGAAGCTATTTCTGCATGGTGTAAGGAATGGCAGTTAGAGATAAACCAAAAGAAATGCTGCGTCATCAACTTCTGGAGAACCAAGAGTATCTCGTTGAATAATAATTATTCGTTGGACGGAGTAGAGATTCCAGTTTCAGACTCGATTAAATACCTCGGAGTCACGATCCATCGTGATCTCTCGTGGGACACCCACATTCGCCGATTGATAGGTGCCGCTAACAAAAAGCTGGCCTTTATAGGGAGAATAGTTCAAAATAGCTCCGAAAAAGTGAAAGAATTATGTTATTTATTCTTGGTTCGACCGCAGGTCGAATATGCTTCAGCTGTGTGGGATCCTTACGAAAAGGGACTCACTAACGAGATAGAAAAGGTTCAGCGCAGGGCAGCGAGATTTGTAAAGAGGAATTACGATAGTAAACAAAGCGTAACATCATTAATAGAAAATCTGACATGGACATCGTTAGAGGAACGTAGGCTGCAGGCTAGAATTAAACTACTGGAAAAATTTATGTCGGAGAGACTAGCGAATAAGGTAGTAGGACTTATCAGAGCCCGACGTATCTCGGATGGCAGGACAGTGAGGATAAGATTCGCGAGATCGACTGTAGAACGGAGCGATATAGAGGATCGTTTTTCCCTAGGACGATAAGAGACCATAATATAAAAAGATAACGTTGGAAAACTATGGACCCTTGGTGCACTGCACCCCCTGCCATCCACCAAAAAGGCGACTTGCAGGGTATAATGTAGATGTAGATGTAGATCATTGTGTCATCATCTGTGCCTTTGAGTACGTATACGGATAACAAATTAATTTAAAATTATCACGTCATCATATGTATACGTCGTCGGGTGACATCAAATAGATTATAATTCTGTATAAGCTGTAAATCAGTGCTATTGAAGTATGTAAAATCAATTACTATTGAAAGGCTTTGGAGTCGTTGCTATGGTAGTTCATATTTTTCATTGTTGAAAACCACCTTTCGTAATTTTATGATTAAAATCAACTTTAACGCAAATTCGGCATGGATGTGAATTTTGTCTTCAAGAAAAATAAACGTCATTCTTTTATCAACAGTACGGTACCTCTCCCAACTCCGTATCTTAATTTTATATAATTTCAAATAAACCCATGTGGGCAACACATGACTTTCTCCATATTTATATGGCAAATTACATGTTGTTAGCTCTGGGATCGTTGTCAATATTTACATCCGATTGACAATTAAGAAAAGAAAAAGGAGCGTTACTTAGACGTAACTAAGCGTCAATTGTTACAATAGTCTTCGGTAGGTGGCGTGGTGGTGGCAGCTAACAATATAAGATATCTCTTAAAAATGCATTAGATGGAAAAATGTGTCAAACAAAGGTTGTAGAAAATGAAATTTCTGACAACTTTTATTCCAATACATTCGAGTATAATTATATATAATAAATTAAAGTATAACATACTTTTACCGATTGGATTGGGGAAATGTACACATTTACCTAGAGAAACTGGTAAATGTGGATAAACGTCGCAACACAGACCTCAACATGGCAGCGCAGTTTAGAAGTACAGTAAATGTGCGCTGTCCGGTAAATGTGTACATTTCCTGGTAAATGTGCACAACTAACTAAACTAACTTGAACACGAAGGAAAATTTTACTCGTCCCCACCGGGTTGGGTAAGTTAGTCTAAGTATTTTTGGTTCCTCCTCACGTTCACTGGGTTTCCTCCTCGGGTTGGGAAGCGTTCATCTTAATATATACCAGTGGAACCGAACGCTTGATATTTTTGTTATAAATTAACGTAATTATTAAATTGTAGCATTCGTACTTATTTCCACATTTACCAAGGTACACCGGTAAATGCACACATTTCCCGATTACGTACCTTTACCGTAACATACATATGATGACATTATAATTTAAAATTTTTTTTTATCCAGATACATACTAAAATACACGGATGATGAAACCATAATCCTAACAGACAAAATATCCTAATTTTTACATAAATTTTAGTGTAACATATAGGCTATTGTCTTAATAATGATTATAGTTATTGCTTAAAAAGGACGATCTGAGCCATGAAACATGAAATTTGAAAACTTGGACGCAAAGCCGAAAATTTTGAAATTCCGGATAGATGCCTTAATTTCAGAAAATGAAAACTATTAATTACAGATGAGTTTGAAAGTTTGCAACGCGAGATCTCCGAATCTACTTGGCTGATTTCCACAAAACTCTCACTGAAAGATTAAACAGAATCTCGAAGAGGTTGTAAACTTAATTTTATTCTTCTAACTTAAGCAGTTTCAAAGATATGGCGATTTTCCCGCGAACACCCATTTTCCTACGCTACTTTATGACGTTCGACGGGCGGTGGGAGGGGGGAGTGAAAGAGGGGCGGGCTGTGGGAGGGATGAGTGAGAGAGGAGCGGGTGCAATCCCGAATCGCACCAGGCAACGCCGGTCGCAAAGCTAGTCTTATATAAATGGGCTCTGTGTAGTTCAAATGCTGCCGCGTTGGTTTATTTACGGGTTTATTTCTTGGTGTATGATGATTTTTTGAACGCTTGCAGTATGCAAGCACCGACAACTCGTATATATAAAAATCAGCTATTTATAATGATGTGAACTTCTTAGGAGGCATGACGGTAGCGAGTTTGGCACGATTGGTAAGATAGATAATTAACGTCATAACAAAAGCCCAAACCTACAGATGTGCGTTTAATATAATAATTGATTGAAAAATAAATTATTGATGATAGGAGTTGATTTCTGTAGTCCTGATATGATCTGCTTGTACAATAAATTCGTACCTCTGTTCCGACTAATTTTCGTTAACTTAAACTTTACGTTGAATCATCTCGAAAGTCTGCATTAAAGAATGGCAAAGCGTATTGAGACAGCTGAAGCATCCAATAAATCCAAATTTCGAGCGAGATCTAATATCTCTCTCCCTGTAAAAATAATTTCCCTCTTCTCCTCTCTGTTGGTCATACATCCGCTGTCATATTAGACTCCAATTCTCACGAGGAGTGTCGATAACATCCTAACCGTTCGATGGTGGAAGGGAATGCAAGTTCATAAATTCAAATCGTTCCGCTAATTTGTTTTATCCTCTCCGATAGGTCATCATCTCGAGACCAATCCTACCTTTCACCTTTCCGTTTTGCGCCTCCATCTGGACCCACTACTCCCGTATATCACTTCCCTTTTTCACATTCGCTCTTCCTATCTCTACGCCTCTTCTTTTGTCTTTCTTCTCAACTCAGCCATC
This sequence comes from Tanypteryx hageni, assembly GCA_028673005.1. Lineage (NCBI taxonomy): Eukaryota > Metazoa > Arthropoda > Insecta > Odonata > Petaluridae > Tanypteryx > Tanypteryx hageni. The sequence continues at coordinate 42,175,852 of CM054115.1, forward strand.
TTGTCCCACCTCGCTGTTGCCGACGTCTCCCGTCATTTGCATCACTCTTTCCTCCCCTTCTCTCTCCCCATTTCTCTCCAAATTCCTCCTCCCTTTGTATTCGACCCTGTTTCTTCCTTTTCCTATATCTTAATTCTTACCTTTGTCCAATCTCTCTTCCTCTCTCTCTCTCTATTCCCGCTCTCCATCCCTCTCTTCTTACCTCTTTTCCCTTTCTTCGTTTCCTCCCCATCGTCTCCTCCCACCTTATTAATTCGGTGATCACTCCATTACTTTCATCCAACTTGTCTCTTTTTAACCACGTTTTCTCACGAGAAAAAACGTGCTGATGTGAGCACTCAGTTTGCACGTCTGCATATGGAAAATCAACGTTTTTTTAAAAGATATTTGTAAATTTCTTTTAAAATTAGATAGCTCTTATCAATCTATGAATTTCTCACCAAATGGATTTTCCTGGTAGTTTATAGATTTTCCATTAGTTGACTTCAAAGTCGTCAAATCCCGAACATTTGAAATGAAATAGCCAAACTGCTGAAGATAGGTAAAAGTAGATATTACGGCGAAATTGATGTTAAATGAGAAATCTAACTCCATAACCGTGTAAAGGAGATAGATTTCTCATTTAACAAACTACTAAAGCTAGAAGAGTGATGGTTTCACAGATAGGAAGGTCTAGTGAAGATCTACGTTCCAACGGTGCGGATTGTCACCTCCTTAAAGGGGGAAGCAATCCAGAACCCTAAAATTTTTTAACAAAACGTGCTTCCACCTCTTGCCATAGCAAAGGTATCTCGATTTTGCTATAAATTCCATCACAATGTATGCTAATAAAATGTCCCAGAACCGTTGGTGTCACTAACCTTTCTTTCTCATTTCTACATGCCTCTCAATATTCCTTCCTTATAAATTAAATGATAATTAAAAATACTTCTTCATATCCGCACAATTATGTGCGTTTTCTATCCAATAATTCTCCTTGGGTTTTTTGCTCAACTTTCTCTCTCAATATGGTATCCTACCCAACACACTCATTATAACTACCTATTTATCTCTCTTGCACTACAATCCTCTCTCTCTCTCTTCCTCCTGTTTCGCAGATGTCTTTTTGGATCTCCCTGGATATTAACGTAGCCGCTTCCATCCTATTTATCGCTCATTTATAGGGAATGCGACGGGATATTTGATTTTCCGGCGGACCATCAATTTTTCTCAATTGTCTTTTATCTAATTTTCCTCGTTTTTTATCCTCTTTTTTCTTCATTCGCCATTTTACAGTTCATTTATTTCTACACAATCATGCTTCCAACATTTCTGTCCGTTCTTTTATGGCTTCCATTTTGCATAGCCTGTTAATATAACTGAAGTTTTTTGTTGAATTGTCTATTCAGCCTTTTTTTACTGGATGGAATGAACAGTCCTTCTTGTGCCAAATTAAATATTTATAGTCTGTCTATGATGTAAAAATATCTTCTCCCCTTATCAATAACTGTTCATTTGTATCATTTCGATAACAAGATTAAACTTTAATATTTTCTTTTCTCTTTGCTGATAAAAAATGACGTACGCCAACGAAACTGGTACCACAAAATAATATTTATTTATTAGTTCAAGTTACTGTTTTTCTTTTTTACGTACCGTAGAATTTTTAAATAGTATTTTTATATTCTATGGCGAATTGTGATGTTTGCTTGAAAGCTCATTAAAATTTTGCAGTAGTTTCTTAATGTGGATTAAATTGATTGAAAATGAAATATGCATGCATATTTGTCCTCTCAACAATGTAATATTAACCGGTAAATATTCATAAGTAAAATAATTCGATGAAATCATACAATTAATAAATTTGTAGATTGAGTGATAAATTATTTGTGTTTGATATTTCATTTAAACATAAAAATAAAATTTACGTTAGTATTTTAAACATTTATTGCGATTTTGTGATAAAACTTGGGCATATTTCTGTAGCCATGAATTTCAATTTTTTTTGCGTTTGAAAATATATTTATTTTTACTAAGACAGAGTTTATATATTATTTCGCTAGCCGCAAGATACATCTCGTTTTATTACCACTTTAAACTGATTTTACTAGACGCATAGTTTTAAAATATATTTATCCAGTCAGCATCGACACAGGATTTCGGTGAATCAAAGGTACAGTAACCATTCAAAAGTGTCAAATTAAAAGTTGCTAATATAGGTAGGTAGGTATAGAGTGTGCTTTCGATTTGCATGACTTAAGTCAATGCGGATCCCTAAACATACATTTCCTATTTTACAGGTAGATTCGAGAACTACGCGGACCGCTACCTTGAATTGAGAATGTACTACTTATAGTATAATCAAAAAGTCAAATTATAAGAGTTACACTTGCTTTACTAAAGCCGTTAGCTCAGCTAGTTATTACTTGTGAATTTATTCTTTAAGTGAATCCACTAAGGTTTCGCTTTTGAATTCTCCAGGAGATTTCTGTCAAGAACCTTACGTGACCCAAAGACGAAGGATTGGTTTTACTTCAAAATCGGCGTTAATAATTGATTCTTCGATGTGTAGCCATGAATCGAATTTCAAAGGTGAAAATTTTCACGCATTTTTTATTTCTAACATCTTTAACACCTAGAAATACTGATAGTCTCTTTTTAATTTTCTTTTTTTTCATTCAGTCGAAGGGACGATTCAAAACCCTTCGCTTTAAAGCGCGTTTGATCACAACAGTGCCTCTGGAAACGCGGAACGTTTCTCTTCTTTAAGTTTGGAGAAAAATATAACCGAAAAGAATTTCGTTTTCCTTTTCTTCCGCTGATTAAGATCCCTGACCCTCATTCCTTTTCCTCCTTAGTATTTGACGAAACCCTTTTCTTCTTTCATTTGGATGCCCAGAAGACCCGAAATATCCCCTTTTTAGACCCATCGCTTACTGGAGATACAGAGGGGGAGGAAGAATCAAAGAAATGTGGAGAAAAAGGAGAGATAGATAGATAGATAATCGTCTTTATTCGGGCGAAATTTAGACCAGAAGGTCCATTCTTACATTTAACCACAGAAAGGAAAGGAAGATAGAGAAGCGTGGAAGTAGAGGGAATAACGAACAAGGGAAGTAGAAATAGTTATAGGCAGTGAAATAAGAAGAAAATAAAGAAGAAACTGTAGAGAGAGGCAGAGAGATGAGAGAGATGGAAAGAGAGAGGATGATGGATGGAGAAAAGGAGGTGGATGATGAGAGAGGGGGGAAGGAGAGAGGGAGGGAGAGAGAGATGGAGGGGGGAGAGAGGGGGAGGGAGATAGGGTAATTGACGAAGAGTGGGAAGGGGAGGATGAGAGGAAGATAGGACGAGAGACAAACAGACGACTATATTAAGGGCGAAATTGAGACTACCTATATATTCCCTTATATTTTACCTTTTTGATCATGTATTACATAAGATACTATTCATATATTATTAACATGTTAATTACATATTAATTATATTGATTGCCTATTAATTACACATTTGGTTAGTAGATCACAGGGAATTACCATAGAACTATGTTAGTCTTGTGAACTGAATAAACTGTGTACCGGCCTTGTTTAAACACTGAAAAAAGTCCCACTGCGCAAATCACCTTCGCAGGATTACATAGGGATGGAAGGAGATGGAGGAAGAGATGGTGTGGGAGGAGATAGTGTAATAAATGAGAGGGAGGAGAAAATGGATGGAGGGTGAGAGAAGGAGAGAGCGAGATGGATGACAAGACAAGGGAGATGGGGAAATGAAAAAAGAGGAGAAGTGGTAAGCGAGAAAGAAGAGACAGATGGTAATAGATGAAAGTGAGGGAGAAACAGAGAAAATGGGACAGTAGAGAAACGAAAGGGGAGAAAGTGAAGAATTGGCAGATTGTGGCAGATATGGAGACCTAAAGGGAGAGAAAATGGAGGGACGGGGTGCCGTTGGTGTAATGATTAGGACACTGGCTGCAACTCGCCTGCTACTCGAAAGGACAGCGGGCACGAATCCTGCGAAAGTAGGATGTTTTTCCAAGATCGCCGGCCCCCTGTTTGTGTGGTTTGAGGAGATCGCGCAAAGTCAGCGCTCCGTCCTTAGGAAAGGACGTTACGCCGTTTGCCCCCTTGGTGCTCTTTGTTAAGTGTAGGCCAATGCCGGCACAGGGTTTCCCTCCTCCCTTGTCTGAGCGTGTTCGGTGTGGAAGGAGCTATGGTTATAACAATCCAAGAGGTTGATTAGCCAAAAATACACATACACACACAGAAGATGTAGGAACGCAGCAGGGGAGGGAGGGATAGAATAAAAGAGGGAGATAGATAGAATAAGAGAGTAAGAGAGGAATATGGGGATGAAAGAAAGATATAAAAAGACGGATCGACTGTGTTAAAGAAGTAAAAAAGGAAAGAAAAATAGAAAATCGATATGGTACCAGAGCTCGCCTTTCTCTCGTTATGCCTCAGCCGACCAATCTCTTCCATCTCTTACGCTGGCAAAAGATTGCAACCTCTCCGCGCCTTCTTCTCGGTTTCTCCCTCTCTTGTTTCTTCACCTCGCCGCCCCTCTTTCGCTCTCTCACACACACGCACACATTTGTATTCCACACGTCATTTTCCGAAAGTAATGTGGCAGCTTCTGCTAGAGATTAAATCGACGTCTTATCTCATCTCCGTTTTTTGCTACCTCGCCTGCCGCTATCTATCTCTCCCTCTCTCTATATCCCTCTTCCGCAGCTTCTCCATCCGCGTTTAATGGCCCGTCAAAGTGGTCTCCGTCTTTTCGCCGAGAATGCGAGTTTCTACTCCGCGAATAAGTAGTACTCAGCTCACACCATTCAGCCCCTTCTCGCCCCTTCCCGAATATGGCCCCCATCTATTTTCAAGGCGCTCGCAAAAGGAGTTCTAAATATTTTAGTCTCGTCTCCTATATAACGAGGTGTCTTTTTTGTTTTCCCTTTCTCCTTTTTGTTTGGAAAATTAAGAAAAGTAACTTCTTCGCCGTTGGTGCAATCGGTTTGTTATTTATTATTATTATAAACAGTATAATTCCGACTCCTCGCGGTGGATTTACCGGGCGTTGTGAATAGCTTTAATTTTCCCGCTTATGTGAAAAATAAAGAATACACGGGCATCACTGATTTATTAAGCATGCGCCGATATATAATGTGCTGTGCTTGTGTAAATAAAGGGCTATCTCATTACCGTCTCGGCCCATTTAGTAATATGCAAAGATTAATATCAGGAAACGTAGCTACCATCCTACTGCGCATACAAATATAGGACTCGGCATTCTAAGCACCTTGTGTTGATCCTAGATGAAGATATTTTTGGACCTACTACTTTTTAGAGAATTGACTTCCTACTACATAAATGGCTTAGGTAACTTATGCAGCCATAAAACGCGAGCGAAGCTGCAATGACATTTATTTAAAATCGAATAAAATACATCCACGTACGTTATTTGCGAAATCACCTTTTTGATGTTTCTCTGCGGTGGCTACAATAAATAACACATCCAGGATGCAAACTATGAAACATACGCAGGAATTTCCAGCATGTTATCCAAAAATTCAACCCGCTATTGCTCCGTTGCCTACCTTCGAATACGGCGTGTGATTTAACGCGAACACGCAATTATAAATAGAAATTCTTTGGAAAAAGTAAACTATCTGCGCCCTTTGGGTGGACTTTTCCAAAATTCTTATTTTTCCCTTCCTAGTATTTCATTGGACATCTTAAATGCAAGATGTCTTATAAGTCCCAAATGGTTATATGAAGCAAATATGAAAAGAATCAAATTAAATTTCTTAAATAAGTTTTAAAATAATTACGGTTTATTCAATACACAAAGAGAAACCGTCTTAATATATATTATTCAAATTATGCTTGAATTTTTTTATAAAATCTTTTATATGCGTTCTTCCGATATATATTTATATATTTTGGGTTAGATCATTTTTTGTTCTCTCATATTTCTTGAACTGATGATTGTATTGAAATTAATTTTATATAGATCGAAGATGCATAGGCCGTGGATGGTTCTTAGACCATACTCAATTTCGTATCTGTTCCAAAAATTTAACTATTAAGGTTTAAAGTTTCCAAACATCTACGTGGTTTAGATGGCTCTGTCGGCGGGTTTGGTAGCCCAGGATTGACACCTCTGCCTTTATGAGAGTAATATAACTGGCGCATAGCTGAGAAGGCTAAAACACACTCCTGTCAAATGGAATATCATGGTTAGAATCTAAGTCGGGTTTGGAATTTTTCCTCATTTTTCTTCCTCTGCGAGTAAGAATGTTTTGCTATGCATAACAATTTTTATAAAATCATTGACAATATTGTAAAACCTTTTATATGTGCTCGTTTTATACATGTTTTTTCGGGGTAGACAGTTTTTTCGGTGTTTTGGTTATTATTTTTACATTGAATATTACTCATTTTAGCACTTAAAGTATGAAAACAAGTACGAATTAAAAGAATCAAAAATAAAATCTTTTATTGTGTTTCACAAGAAGTCGTCCTTAAAGGAGAAAACAAGAAAAATATTTGAGACTATTTGTCCGTTATAAAATATCTTTTTGTCCTGAATAATTTAATTTTCATTTTTACTAATCGGAGGATTTTCCAAAATTAGAACAAAAAATTAGGCGCTGCTCTATCTTGAAGACCGATTGAAGAAAAATTATCATATACTCGACTTTGATATGCAAACTTAAGTTACGCAAATAAATAGCAATGAATAGAAAACATGATACCAAAATCTCTTAAATCGGACAAATAGGCAAATATTTTTCTTGTTCTCTCCTTTTTAGGGCGACTTCTTATGAAACACCATAATAGATTTTATTTTTATTTTTTTAATTCGTACTTTTTCGTTTTTGCTCCTTCATAATCAATTGGGACTTGAGGTCCACCCTCAACTTCCCTTACTGATCACTATTAATTGTTTTTAATAAGAAACCCGTCTCTCCCTCTGCCTCTCACGTGGTTTATAAGGGCTTAAAATGCCTTCCGAAGTCTTAGAATTGTGGATTGGAAGTCGTCTCCATCTCTCTTTCTCTCTCTCTTTCTCTTTACAGTATACGTTAGGATGTTGCGATGCGTAAAATTTCAAACTAGTCGCTCATTAAAAGTCTCTCTTTTAGTGCGAGGATATCACAGCGTGGGTAACGAACCTTTAATTGTCTCGGATCGTGCGTTATTTGCCAACGTTCCCTTCCGATGCCACGCTTGCGTGAGCAGTTTTTCCATATTTCTCTCCGCCCTTTATTATATTAATATATAACAAGCCCTAAATTATGGAGATGGAGGAAAAATTCAAATATTCTATAACAGCTTTCTTTTCCTGACCCTCCATCTTTCCTTTAAAATGAACTAGACTATATGGACCTTCACTTCGTGGTATTCCATCTTATAAAACACGACAAAATTAACTTTTAGCACAACACAATTATTATTTAGAAAACTCACGACCCAGATTACGATGCTTAGCATCATCATCATAAGTTTTTAAAAATAAAAATAGCGGCGTAAACGTTAATTTTGTTTTTTTCTTTAAAGTATCCCATCGATCCGTCCGGTTCTCTTCCTCTTCTGTCTCAACAATCTCTTACAGAGTTTAATTACGCTCTAATTACACAACCTAACGCGCAACGCGTTCATTCTTGATGCCTTTCATTGCTCGGCTGTCTTCGCTCCCTATTTTTTTCTTACTTGTTGGATATCTTCTCCAAATTCTGGCGCCTCTTTCCTTCTGCGCGAGTTTATTTAATTTCCTGTCTTGGTGCAAAATGTCTTTCCCTTTTAAGTTTTGCGTAGTTATTTGTTTTCTGCTTAAATTAAATTTCTCTTTCTTGTATGTATGAAAAGAAATCTATATATATATATATATATATATATATATATATATATATATATATATATATACAATGCATATTTTATTTTTCAAGTTATCTTAAAAATGCATTTCTTTCGAATTCCTCTCACATTTTAGCTTCAATTTTTTTGTTAAAGGAGTCCTTCCCGAAAATCCTTAGCATCCATTTTCGTCTCTCTTTCCTTCCTCCAAACTTCCCTTCAAAATCTCATTCTTGTATCGCTATGGCGTATTTTTGGAGGCGTATATTTTAGCCAATCATAATCTCATCCACTCCCCTATACCTTCTTATAATTGATACTACGCAATATCATTACAATATTTTGTGAAACTCTATTCTATATAAATTTATCTGTGCTAGAGGTTCTGTATTTCAAATATATAGTATACACATTCATTAAAATTGGCATTCCTATAATACGAGGTTCTTAAAATAAGGAGTCCCTACAGCAGAGGTCACAAACTCGCGGGCCGCGTACGGCCCCTGTGGTACGTACATTTTCGCGATCCGCGAAGTAAGCTAGTGTACACTAGCGGCCAAAACCCAAATGTATTCCTTAAAACACAACGTGAGCCAAAAGTCTTTGACCAACTTTAATATACAATTAAAAATTTAAAAATTTTGTTTGATAGATGTATACATAAAGTTTTTTCACACAAGCTCAGCGTACTTTTAATGTTGGCACCCTATTTCACTCGGATAACATTCAGTTAAAACTCCAATTCTTGCCATGTGCGAGCCAGCATGCCTCTATCGATTGTTGTGATGACATCCCTGATCTGTGTCTTCAGATCTTTAACTCCTGTAACCTTGGTAGCATACACCATATCCTGTACATGTCCTCACAGAAAGAAGTCGAGAGATATAATGTCGAGGGATTGGAAAGGCCAAGCAAGTGGGTCGTCTCTGCCTATCCAGCGATTCGGGAATGTCACATCCTGATAGTCGCGAACAATCCCCAAAGTGACGATGCACCATCATGCTGGAAGATTACCGTATGACAAACTTTATTTGTCTTATTATCTAACCACGCAATTTCCACATTTTTCCCAACAACTGTGAATTTTAATTGTATATTAAACTTAGTCAAAGATTTTTGACCCACTCTGTAGTTCACGTAAATCTAAGAACCTTAAGAATTATATTAAATCAGCTCTTTTAAAATATAAGCAGTTTATTGCTCGTTCTGATTCATAAAAATTCTGCACTGGTGTGGTGCTAGGTAAGTTCTTCCCTCTGCCATCTTGTTTCTTGCATGTCCGAATAACCTAACCCTCGACGCCGAATCTAGTATTTTTGTAATGAATGGTTTTAAGGTCGGGGCGATTTCTTCCTTGTGGAAGAGGAGAGTGAATGTCCAAAGAATATGAAATGTTGTGAGGACTGAGAAAGTATGTGGCCCAGGGACTTGGTAAGGTGCATTAATCGAGAGCCTTCATTTTACCTGTACACTGATGTGAGTTTGAGACCCATGCGCTACAGCTTAGTTTGTTTTTTTAATGCCAAAAATTCAGATAACACGGATTATGGTAAGCGTTAACGCGGTTTGGGCAAACCAGGGGTGTGGGCTTCCAGATTGTTGAGCGAGGAATAGAAATTTGGGAGGGTCCAAATACTTGATGTTGTTATTGTTGATATAAAGAAATCATTAAAGAGAGCGCTGCGCTAAGAAGTTGATCATTAAAAAAAGGAAGATGGGAAAAAGAGGGAAAAGCGTAGGAGGAACAGAGGGATGGAGAATGGAAGGGAGGAAGAGAGGTAAAATGGGAAGGAGAGAGGGAGAAAGAATATGAGAGTGAGAATACGAGGGAAAGACGGAGAATTTTGGGAGCGGGAGAATAGGAGGGAGAGAGGGAGAATTGTAAGAAGAGAAGGAAAATGGGAGGGAGAGAGATAGGGAGAATGAAAGGGAAGAGGGAGGAAGAGAGAAAGGGAGGAAGAATGGGAAGTACCTCCATGTTAGTACTTAATCTGCACACACCCGTCATATTTTACGGGCAGTTACGCTAGTTACAATATAGATTATCCATTACTTTTAAAAGCATCGGATTAGTTGCCATAGTAGTTGATTTTTTATTTTTAAAGATATTCTTTTTAGCACGTTTTTTAATAAAATACTCTTTGAGTTTCACTTTGGTGTCTGTCTGTCTGTCTGTGGACTTACTTAAATTGAAATTATTACGGAACTATGCATGATAAAGATCTAAAACTTGGTGGATAGATTTCTGCACTCTTGCCACGTGTTTTTCCTTGGATTTGAGTATAGAGAAATATAGAAACTCGAATTGGGGCCCATTTTAAGTTTTTTTTTAATAACTCCGAATGTGTAATAGATGGAAACATGAAATTTTGAGTGTACATTACCACATTAACGCCATTTATTTTTGAAAAGTTTGAGAAAAATCTAATAAGAACGTCGTAATTTTATTTGAGCTTAGAAAACCTCTTACACGGTTTTACTGATTGTTGTTCGTTCGAAGGCTCTCGTGGTGTTGCTAATTTGAAGGCTTCATCTTCCGGGTGGTCACCACTTAGGTCAATTTAAAATGACAACAGTTTTGCCAACCTTCCTGTTGGCGTCTTCGACTGAAGTAAAAAAATTGATAATTTACGACAGAGGCATGAACGTGAACATAAAAATTACGTTACAATTACGCAATTGAGGTATTTTAAAAATAATTTTCGACTGTTTTTACTTATAACTTCGAAGGCATAATAGATAGAAAGCTGATATTTTGAGTGAAAACTGCGTTATAAACTTTTATGCCATTTTGGTCATATCGATTACCCGAAAATGTATATTTTTACGCTAAATATGATTATGTAGAATGATGCGCATTACAACGATAAATTAGCTATTAAACTTCTCTCATTTAAACGCTAACACTGCCTTCACGTGGCACACCTGTTATATAAAATCTATAAAAGCTTTCTTCTGTCCTTTTATCCCTTTGTGGCTATAAAATGCAAATAATTCGACAAAGGATCGAGATACATTTTTGAAATTAGGCAGAAACGCTTGATTAACATGTTTTAAGGAGATGGCGAATACAAATCTCGAGAAAAGTCCTGGGTTCGACTCCAAGGAAGACATTTCCATTTCACATAAAAAGACACGTGAATAGCGACTTTTCGACATGCAGACTTTTATTATTTTTGAGATGTAAATTATGAGAAATTAAGCTACGATCGTCGAATCTGAACCACTTAAAGGAAAAAACGGAATTTTTTACTCTGTTCGTCTTTTTCCGCTCACAATTTGAAATCTCTCACATATTTTTGGGATATCTTACCATTTTAACGGGATGTTACCTTGCCAACCAATTACATTGTTGAACCTCGAAATTCATTATTTCAATCCTTATGTGTGAAAGCGAGCTTTGAATGATTTTAATATGAGTGAGGGAGAAAAGAAAGAAGAGGGAAATGATTTTCATAGCAACCAATGTCAGCAACATTCGTTGCGTTATTTACGAGAAGGAATATATTTGAATGTAGAACATTAATCATTCGCATATTGAAATTACTTAGAATCATCATAGAAGTTCGAGACTTGAAACAATGAATGCCTAAATGAAAGAAAGTTTGTTTTCTTACCATCCAAAGAAAGTCATGATATATTTTAGTTCATTTTTAATTTCATAAAAACTTTCCCGTTGAATTTCAACGGACATCTCCCTAGTACCATACGTTGAAGTCTAATTAATATTTTTGTCCTGGCCTAACCGTTTGTCCTAGCAACGAAAGCAAACAAAACACAGAAACCTAGTTCATTTGCATAATATTTTAGTGTATTAATTGGTGTATTTTGTCATTCGGTAAAATAAAAGAGCAAATAGAGCATTAATACTATTATTTGTTCGTTAGAATTTTAGTGTTTATGCGTAATGAAAGTCACCGATGGTGACACCATAGTCATGACACAAGATATCCTAACTTCCCCATAAATTTTATTGTAACATATAGGGTATTGTCTTTATTGTTTTTATTGTTATTGTTGACGCGGGGTGATATGAGCTACGAAACTTGAAATAAGAAACTTAGACGCGAAACAATTGCCAGAGAATTGGGACCATCCGGATGGGTGTCTTAATTTTGCCGAAAATGAGAAATATTCTGAGAGAACTCTTGCAATTTATTCATCATCATCATGAGGTGTTCTGCCTCTAGGCAGGTCCCTGGCACCAGCGTTGTCTCCACTCATTTCTGTTCCTTGCCATTTCTTTCATTTCCTGATACCCTCCCCTTTCTTTCAGATCGTCAAACATTTTTATTCTTCTACGTCCCCTTTTCCTTTCCCCTTCTACTGATCCTTCCAACACCATCAATAGTAAACCTTCTCCTCTCAAGATATGCCCTAACCAGTTACTTTTCCTCCTCTGAATTGTTTCAAGTAATCTTCTCTTCTCATTCACCCTTGTTAGTATTGCTTCATTCCTTATCCTATCCGTCCACTTAACCTTCTCCATCCGCCTCCACACCCACATTTCAAATGCCTCTAGTCTTTCTTTCTCTCTTTTCTTTAGCGTCCATGTTTCACACCCATAAAGCAATACACTCCAAACATAGCACTTCACAAGACGTTTCTTCAGATTTAAATCCATTTTACCACTTAGTACCCGTTTTTTCTTATTAAATGTTTCTTTTGCCATTGCTATTCTTGTTCTTATTTCTTTTTCACTTCTCCAGTCTTCAGTTAGCATGCTTCCCAAATATCTATACTGTTTTACTTGCTCTACTCTTCCATCCTTTATTGACACATTCATAATCTCTCTATCCCCTATTCTCATCACCTTTGTTTTCTTTATGTTCATTTTCATTCCATATTCCATCATCCTGTCTTCTAGCTTTGTAACCATTTCCTGAATATGCCTCGTTTCATCTGCCAAAATTACCATGTCATCAGCAAACCTTATACAATTTATTATTCTACCCCCAATACTAATTCCTTTATCATTCCCTATTCCATTGTCAATCATTTCTTCAGCATATATATTGAACAGGGTTGGCGATAAGCAGCAACCTTGCCTTACTCCTCTTCCTAAATCATACCATTCGGTCTGTGCATCTTTTATCCTCATAGCTGCTTTCTGTTTCATATACAGCTCTTTAATTAACCTTCTATCTTTCCAGTCTACTTTTTTTGCTTTTAGTATTTCCATCAGTTTTTCCCAGTTCACTCGGTCGAATGCCTTCTCCATATCTATGAAGCACAGACTAATTCCTTTACCCCTTTCTATATATCTCTCTCCACTCATTCTTATCAATCCTATTGCATCTCTTGTACCTCTACTCTTTCTAAATCCAAACTGTTCCTCTGCAACATTTTCTTCCATTTTGCTAATTAGTCTCCTGTTCATAACCCTAAGTAGAACCTTTGCTGCATGTGTAATTAAACTGATTGTTCTGTGTTCACAGCATTTTCTTGTTCCTTGCTTTTTCGGAATTGGAATCATAATTGTTTTGACGAAATCCTCTGGCCACATCCCCTTGTCATAGATTGCATTACACAACTTCACTATTTCTTCCAGTCCTTCCTCATTAAGACACTTAAATAATTCTATCGGTATCTCATCTACCCCCATTGCCTTCCCATTCTTCATATCCTTTATTGCTTGTAGCACCTCTATTTTCAATATCGAAATATATATATATATATATATATATATATATATATATATATATATATATATATACATATATATAAGAACGTATTTTGCACTTTTTCTTAAAAGAAAAAATGCTCTTGTTCGAGCAGCCTGTCTGTCTGTCCGTCCGTTTCTCCGTGGACAATCTACTTTCTTGTTTTAAAAGGGATGTTTGGAAATTTCTTTTTGAATTAGATAGCTCTTTGAATGGATTTTCTCGGCGGCTCATAGAATTTCAAATTCGAAAAATCCCAAACATTGGAAATGATATTTCAGCCAAACTATTGAAGCTAGATGATCGAATTTTTCGCGGCTGGGAAGGTTTAGCGAGGATATACATTTCAGCAGTGCGGATTGTCCCTTCCTTAAAGCAGGAGGCAAATGAGAACTTTTAAAATTTTTAAGGAAAATTACTTCCATCTCCTGCTTTAGCGAGGGTATCTTGCTTCAAAAATAATGTATGCTTTGTATATTTCTACAATACTTTTTTAGGCGGGCTCGATCTAGATTTCAACGCTTTGCGTCATCATCAGAGCTATCTTCACTTGTTTCTTATCGAATTTCCTCACATGCCCTCCTCTCGTTTTCGTTCCTTTTTTCTCATTTTATTACACTGCTTCGATATTCTTCACTTCTCATATCCTAACTGCCTTATCCGTCGTGTACCTCTTCCCTGATTTTATTCCAGCGTTCCGTCGTAGGTACCTCTTGTATTCTACTCTCCTTTCCTTTTTCTCCCAATGACCATTAACGCCTTCCTCCTCGTTCGCATATTCTTCCTCTTTTTTTCGTCCGGAGTTTTGTCCCACTTTCCCCGTTCCGTTCCCTGTTTTTTGCTGTCTTTAAGAGTTGGTTTCCGATGGGTCTCTTTCTCTAGCGTACTTCCCTTTTCGCCTTCCTTTTACACGAGATTTTCTCTCTCTCTCTCTCTCTCACTTTTCTCTCCCTCTTATCTCTCTCACTCTCTCTCTATCTCTCTCACTCCTCTATCTCTCTCTCGCTCCTTTATCTCTCTCTCTCATCTATCTCTCTCACTCTTCAATCCCTCTCTCTATTTCTCTCGCTCCTCTCACCCCTCTCTCTTTCACTTCTCTCTCTCACTCATCTATCTCTCTCTCACTCCTCTATCTCACTCACTCCTCCCATTTCCCCCCTCCCCTCCACTCCGCTCGTGTAGCTACCGCTCCTCGCTCGCCCGCCGTAAACAGGACTTCTCGGAAATCCGTAAAGGGAGAAATAGATAAAGAGAGATAAAATTTAAAAAAATCGAAAAAGAAGAACAACGAAGAAATACGCTCTCGAAGATCCAGAAAAACAGCAGTGTAACATGCGTTAGGCTTCTTATTCCAAAATAAAAAAACGAAAGGCATGCATTTTTGCGAGTGAATGGGAGAGATAGAGAATGCGGAGAATGCGATCCTTTTCTCCATCTCGTGAGAGGACGTGGAGGATAGAGGGAAGAAAAACAAAACTTTTCCTTTTTCCCATCGTTTTTCTCCCGATGAATGTGATTCGCCGCCGAGAATTTGGATTTTTGTCATGTTTCGTGTTCCCAAAGCGATCAGGGTAATCTCTCCAAAGTGCATATCGTGCACGCGTGACTATGGGTGTCTTATTTTTTATTAGGTCTGCGGTCGTCGGGCGCTGTGTTATGTCACGCGCGTTACTTGCGTCGAACAAGATTTTAAGCGTTCACGGCTAAAACGTGCGTTGCGGACAGTTTGAGCTGCTTCCTAGGTTGAATCGTAATTTAACTAGGCTTACGTTGCTTTTTTTCGCGCGGATTTATTATTTTGTTTATTTATTCATGCCTTTATTTTTTATTTCTGGATGTACCTACCAGCAAACTTCGACGTATTTCATGCGTAATGATTTTCTTGAATTGATATAGTGTTTTAGAAGCTAAAACTCATTCTCTTAAAAAGTATTCCTTATACTTCCACAGTTAAATTTAATGGAAGTTAGCGTAAGAAAAAAATATTGTATAACGCGCGTTTTTCGTTATTATTTAGAGTAGTTATTCTTTAATTTATATATTTTTGTAATTTTCTCATAGAATTTTGCAGTGGGATTATTAAATTTGACATTTACGAACATACATGTCCACCGCAGAATTTGATCGTTTTTTAGTGTGAGGTTTAGTCACTATGCGTAATATTATTGAGAATTTTATGAGCTATCCACCCCTTTTATCAAGAATGCTAGTAAATCGAGAAAGTAAATGGCTAATCAGTTGCGTTTTGAACATGCAGTGAGCTTTGCAGTGGGCGTTTTGTAATGACCAAGCCTGATCACTCACACTTTTTTACCCCACAAACCTTAAAACCTAATACTCACTTTATAAAACCTTCCATTTTCGTTATTTGAGGTTTATATATATTAATGTGTCGTAAATTAAAGTTGTGTTATTTCCCTTTAACAACAGCAAACGTAAATATGTATTTAAATTCTATCATGTAAATGTACTATATAATAATAATAATGTCTTTATTGAGGGCGATATTTGCGCAATCATGTCCATATAAACCTGACATGACGAACATGAACATCCATTTCCTAGGCGTGATTCGAGTCCTTAGTATCCAGTATCCATCCGCAGTTACTCTAACCACCCGTCTATCAAGGCAGTCTATATGACTAAAGGTTACATGTGTGAAGGGACTCTATAATTTCAGTTTCGCCTGAATAAAGTTTTTCGCCTGTCTTTTCTTATTGATGACCATTCTATCATCGAGATCCTTTAAATACTCTTTTTAAATAATTTATTTAAATTTGTGCCCGGCTTTTTCGACCACCGTCGCAGTAACAGGTTGCTTATAAATGCGTGCCATCGGTAGTGTTCCAGCATTTGAATTAAATTAACCTTTTATATCTAGTGGTGTTATCGGAGCTATTCTTCCTCCTAGTTTACGACTCCACCGGTCTTTTTCCTAAATGTTCGGATCGCAGTAGTTAATCTCCGCCGACTTCTCGAGAGCCGTTATTTATATTGGGTGCACTCCGTTGATATATAACGGATCTTAAGGTTTTCTCGTTTTACGATTCCGCCGAATGAAAGCGGGTCGTCCGTTAAAAGATTGAATAGGAGAGAGGATTCTTTGCCCCACAATAGTATTCTTTACGTTAGATAGCAGCAATTTAATCTTTTACTTAGATTCGCTTACAATTCTCGAAGCTTTTTCAGAACCCATTAATGTAAAGTAAATTAAGATTAATGGAGAGAATCGATAAAAAAATGTATTCAACCTACGGATTACTTAATAGTTGAAGAATGAAAGCAATGTCCGTTTTAATGGATTTTGGGCCTGGCACATTTACCGCTGTAATAAATGTCAGTAGAATCTTTACCCGTTAACATCCTTACATATAGTATCTGAAACTAGTGCTGGCGCAATAGGAACTATTAGAGCGTTCATATTAATTATACATTGTCTTACCGTTCATTTTGTTAGCCTCTACCAAGATTTTAGCCTTAAATATTGCAAAATCTTCCAAAGTATTTCTAATATATATTATACCTCCTTAACTTCAATTAACATTTTCTTTATTTGATATTTTTATATTCCCTGCTACTTTAAAGATAGCATGGCTCGAAAAAAATATTTATTGAAACTTAAAGATTCTAAGACACTAGTAGATGGGTTCTCTATTCATTTTCATAATATTATTTATATTTTTTACTTCAAAATCGGTAATATAATCATTTGCACGATGTCTTCCAGATAATACAAAAACTTCAGTATTAATATAAAATAAATTCCATTTGTTAATGGGGCGACGTCTTTATTTAAGTGATGGCGCTGACAAGACAGAAGAAGTTGTACCGAGTGACAGCGTTCTTCATCTTTATAGAGCCAATGACGAAGCACTTGGGCAAAGCAGGATGTTTTTACGAGTATCTCACCGCAATACAAAGGCAATTCCCCATGCTAATTTACGATCCGAATAAAAAATCAAATCTCTAGGTCGTAATAAAAGTCTGCTTTCGAGGCAATAAATTCGTCGGAAACCGTTCTCGTCTATGTTTTACGGATCGCGTGGGCGAATGAATATTCTTTTAAGTTTCTTCATGTGATTCAGTTTTCGTACGATTGGTCGTGGCCCCATTTCTTAAGAGCTATTCCCAAAGTTAACGGTTCAGCAAGATCCCTATATCATCGGAGCTATCCGCTTTATGCCCTCAAAACCGTCATATCAGCGAGCGTGGGAGTTCCCAGGATCGTGGGGGTTAGAGCGAGAAAGAGAGAGAGAGAGAAAACTAAGTAAACATAGAAATGAGCGACGACAATGCGGTCCCATTGTCGACTGCTGCCATTTCGAAAGCATTCCCTCCCCCTCCTACGGAGTTTGTATGTATAGAGAGACGTACGCTAATGGCTGTTGTGAGAAATGCGCATCACTCAACCTCTTTTGTTTTCCATTCTGGCGCGGAACGTTACGAGCGGCGCGTTGTCTGTGCACCGCACGCCGCTACATATATCGTTTTTGTGATGGCTTTTTCGATTTTTTTTTAACCCTTCGCCTCTCTCTTTCTTTCTCTTTCTCTCTCTCTCTTTCTCCTTCCATCGTCATCGATTCTTACTAAGGGGTTAAGCTTGTTGCGTAAATAGGAATGGCTTTTTGTTTTTCGTCGTCCTTTTGTTTCGATTCGGAAAATTTCGTTTAGTATTGTACGCGTCCGCCGTGCTACTTTTTCGTTTCGTCCTGTATCGAGCACTATCACCCCTTCCCTCTTAGGCTAAAATATTTTCGTCGCGTCGGATTTGAGAGCGTCCCAATGTCCGCGCCGAATATCACACGAGAGCAATAAAGCCCGACGCAACGCGGGGAAAACAGATGGCCCTGGGGATGTTTCTGAGCAGATTTGCAAAAAAAAGATAATGGGAAAAGGATAAATGAACTTTCCGTCCCGGAGAATCGAGTTTTCCGTTTCAATTTAGGGATTTCAGAGGGGAATGAATTTGCGGGGCATTATTTACATTTTTCCCGCTCGTCGCTCGGCGGATGAATGACTGGAACTGAAAAGGTCGGGATCGTGATTGGTCCTGTGAACCGGAAGTTATCCAGCGTGTTTTCGTTTATTTTCTGCCGGAAGCTTAGCGGCTTCGGCGTGGAAATCGCGCGTTTTGATCCACGTGGTGGAGTATGACGGTGTGTTTTTCGCTGCAAGATTGAAAAAAATACACACGCGCACGGAAAATAATTGTTTGATTTTCTCTTTTTGCTAGAATTGTCGATGGAAAGCGGTCCTCATTTCGGCCAAACTTTGCGAATGATGTACGACCATAAATACGCCAAACGTAGGCATGTGTGTGTGTGTCCCGATTAATCTAGACATTACGAAAAAGACTTTTCATGTAGATATGTCGTACATTTTCGATTCGTTTTTCTTTTTTTACTTGATCCATACGCCGCATAAAGAGTGTTGTTTTCGTGAAAAGATCGGATTTTATATTTCAACGGAAATACTCGTACACGTGATAAGGTCCCCTGAATACCTGGGTTCCATTTTCTAGATAGATAGATAAATGTCTTTATTTGGGCGAAATTTAGACCATGAGGTCCACTCTTACATTTTAACCGTAGATCAGAGGTGCGCAAACTGGAGGGCGCGATAGATTTGAAGGGTGGCGCCATCGGTTCTTCTGTCAAAGTGGAACTTGGTTCTTAGCCAGTTTACTCGACAGAGAGCGACCTGGTGGGTATTTGGCTTTTCGTTATCAGAAAATATAGAATTTTTTGCTTTTAAAATCTTCATATTATAAGTATATTTTACAAACATGAGATAAGATTCGATTAAAATGGAGGCGAAACGGTTTTCAGTGATGGTGGGCGCGGCTTGAAATGATTCCGCACTGCTGTTCTAGATGTAGGTTGTGTGCGTGATAGGAATTTTCTTTGAGACAAAAACAATAATTGAATCAATAATTGAAACAATAATTGAACAATAATTGAACAATAATTGAATCAGCAGATAAGTTTAAAGATAAATCTGAGATAAAGAATTAGAAAAGGACGGAAGGAAAGAGATAAAGAAGAAGCCGGAGAAAAAGAGGAAGAAGAGCCATGGATTGTGATAGGAGGGAATGAGAGAGGTCGGAAGTGGTAGAAAAGAGAGGGAGAGAGAGAGGCAGAGAGAGAGGGAAGGAGAGAGAGAGAGGGAGGGAGAGAGAGAGGGAGGGAGAGAGAGAGAGAGGGAGGGAGAGAGAGAGGGAGGGAGAGAGAGGGAGGGAGAGAGAGAGGGAGAGAGAGAGGGAAGGAGAGAGAGGGAGGGAGAGAGAGGGAGGGCGAGAGAGAGGGAGGGAGAGAGAGAGGGAAGGAGAGAGAGAGGGAGGGAGAGAGAGAGGGAGGGAGAGAGAGGGAGGGAGAGAGATAGATAGATAGATAGATAATCGTCTTTA
The DNA here is from genome assembly GCA_028673005.1 of Tanypteryx hageni. Lineage (NCBI taxonomy): Eukaryota > Metazoa > Arthropoda > Insecta > Odonata > Petaluridae > Tanypteryx > Tanypteryx hageni. Next base: position 42,195,759 of record CM054115.1, read on the forward strand.
TTCGGGCGAAATTTAGACCAGAAGGTCCATTCTTACATTTAACCCTTCGTCAATATAATAAACACAAGAAAATGAATAAAATAAGGTATAACAAAAAACATTAAATAAACATTATGTACCTAAATCATACTAATTAAAAAGATAAAATTGAATACAGATTTGTGTTTGTGGGGAGAGGGAGGGGGAGAGAGAGGGAAGGAGAGAGAGAGAGGGAGGGATAGAGAGAGGGAGGGAGAGAGAGAGGGAGGGAGGGAGAGAGAGCGAGCGAGGGAGAGAGGGGAGGGAGAGAGTGGGATAGAGAGTGAGAGGGGGAGAGAGAGGGAGAGAGAGATAGATAGATAATCGTCTTTATTCGACCAAAATTTGGACCATAAGGTACATTCTTACATTTAACCCTTCGTAAATATCATGAATATTAAAAATTAAAGTATTACAATGAAGAGTATATAAAATATACAAAACAAAAAGATATTAGTGAAGACATTTAAGTCTGTGGAGAAAACCTAGGTAAAAACAGATTTGTTCTTCCTAGTAAAACCCACGCAGGAAAACATCCACAGAGAAAGGAGATGTGAAAAACCTGCGAAAACCCCACATAGTGTATATATCACAATAGAAAACTACAACAGAATATAGAAAACAGTAAGTGCATCGCAAATACAGCATCCCTGTAAACCGTCACAAGTATACATATAAAGACATTCTAGTAATATACACATTAAATATAGATAAATAGACAAAATATAGATAAGAATACGTAAATTATACATAAAGCATACATGAAAATACATGGAAACTACAACAAAATATAGGAAACAGTAAGTACAGTAAGAAACATCGTAAATACAGCATCGCTGTATACCGTCACAAATATACAAATGAAGACATTCAAGTAATATACGCATGAAATATAGATAAATATGCATGAAATATATATATGATAAAAATACAGTTGATGAAGTTGATGAAGATATTAAAGGATATAGGTGTAGACTGGAAAGACAGGAGACTGATTAGGAATCTATATGAGAATCAAGTTGTAAAGGTCAGGTTTGAGAATGTGGACACCTTCGGAATAAATATCGGTAGAGGAGTAAGACAAGGCTGCTGCCTATCGCCAACCCTATTCAATATATATGGAGAAAGTCTAATGCAATAAGCTTTAGAAGGCACAGGGGCTTTCAAAATTGGAGGAAGGATTATAAGAACAGTAAAATACGCAGATGATCAAGTACTTCTAGCAAGAAAGGAAGAGGAGCTACAAAAAATGATAAACAGACTAGTGATAACAGGTAGAAAATACGGTATGGAAATAAATACAGAAAAATCCAAGGTCATTCGAATATCGGGTAAAGAAGAGAATCTGAACATAACTATTGGGGGAAAGCCATTAGAACAAGTTTCAGAATATAAATACCTTGGAAGTATCATAACACGAGAGGCAAAATGTACGGATGAGATCAAAACTAGAATAGGAAAAGCAAAAGCGGCTTTCAGGAGAAAGAAACAACTACTTACAGGGAATATAAGGGAAGATATCCGCAAGAAGTTGATAAAATGCTACGTATGGAGTATGTATGGGGCAGAAACATGGACGCTAAGGAAAAATGACATCAAATACTTGGAAAGCTTTGAAATGTGGACTTGGAGGAGAATGCTGAAGATAAAATGGACAGAGAGGATGAAAAACGATGAAGTGCTACGAAGAATAGGAGAGAAGCGAATGATTATACAGACTATCAGAAAGAGGAAGGCTAACTGGGTTGGACATTACCTGAGGAGAGAGAGTATTATTAAAGACGTGTTAGAAGGAAAACTAGATGGGAAAAGGGAAAGAGGTAGGTTTCAGCTGATAGACGATTTGAAAGGGAAAGAGAGTTATCAAGATATAAAGAGGACAGCGGAAAATAGGAGTATATGGAGAACCAGGTTTAACCAAGAATAATCACGGACCTGTCTACGGACAGACTACCTATGATGATGAAAAATACAGAGGATAAGAAAATGCATATCATAAAAAGAATAGGGGATAATTATGTTAGGAGGAGTGTAGGCATCCATCGCATAAAAGGTAAGAGAGATAAGCTAAAGTTGACCCGAGCGTTGGGCCCTGAGCAGCAAGTTAAAGTATTTATGTTTGAAGATGTGGAGATATGTTGCATTTTGGAAGTCTGTAGGTAGGGCATTCCATAGTATGCAAGCTGTAACCTGAAAGGATTTATTATAGATCTCTGTCCTGTGATGTGGGATAGAGAAAAGATTATTGCCCCTAGTGTTGGCGTTGTGTACAGAGTTCATTTGGGAAAATTTAAAGTTCAAATATTGTGTAATTTGAAGAGTTTTAATATGATAAAATAACGTGAGGAGGTGGAGACGTCTACGAGCTTCGAGGCGAAGCCAACCTAACTTATGACAAGATTGAGTGATGTGGTCACTCTTTTGAAGATAACAAATGAATCTAACACAGGCATTTTGTGCCCGCTGCAATCTTAAAAATAACTCGTTAGATATATCTTGATAGATCGTATCGCAGTAATCTAAGTGTGGAAGGACAAGAGCGGTGATAAGTTGTTTGCGAAGAGGAAAATGGGTGATGCTTTTAATTCTCTTAAGCAAGTAGAGTGAGCTGTTAACAGTATTGCATATTTTAGTTATATGATCAGCCCATGTCAAAGTTTCGTTGAATAATAACTCTAGATTAGTTGCAGTTTTTTGGAAAGGAATGAGAGAATTATTGAGCAAAAGTGGGGGAAGTTTCGTGGAATTTAATGTGGAGAGAAGTTTGGCGTACCCTATGATAATAGACTGACTTTTTGTTGGATTAATTTTATGGGAATTTGCATTGCTCTATTTGGGTAAATAAGTGAGGTTATGATACATTTTACCAAAGATGAGAGGGAGATCAATAATGGGAGAGTGCTTATAAATTTGGAGGTCATCTGCATAGAGGTGGCATTTGCAGTAATCAAGCTGAGAAGATATGTCATTTATGTATAGAGAGAAGAGCAGTGGGCCTAGGGTGGAGCCTTGTGGTACACCTCATGTCACTTTAATCCATCTTGAAGAACGATTGTCAGCTACGACCTTTTGATAACGATCATTGAGGTATGAGGAAATTAGGATTAACGAATCAGAGGAGAAGTTCAGGAGGCGAAGTTTGGTTAGAAGTATGTTTAGATCTAAAGAGTCAAAAGCTTTACTGAAGTCCATAAGAATTACGATAGTGACTTCTCTTTTGTCCATAGCTAATCTGATATCGTCAGTGATTTTTAGGAGTGCCGTGGTTGTGCTGTGTGATTTTCAGAAGCCCGATTGCAGTGGGTCAAAGATATTATTTTTGGCTAGAAAAAGTGTAATTTGTTCATGTATAATCTTTTCAAATGCCTTTGATAATGTAGAAAGATGACTGATTGGCCGACATTCAGTTATATCGGGAGAAAGAATTTTCTTAGGTGTAGGCAAACTAAGGCATTTCAATTACGATGGGAATTTGTGTTGCATAAGTGACCAGTTGAATATATGAGTGATGACAGGTAGAACTAAATGTATAATCTTATGAAGGAAAGCGATTGGAATTTCGTCAGCACCTTCTGCTCTGGACTTGATTTTACGTAAAGATTTAATTACTTCGAGTTGTGTTACAAGGGAAAATTGGAATGGTGAGGTTGGAGGAGAGTGTTGACGTAGGAGGCTCTGTATGTGTTTCTGTTTCAATTCGTTGTCATCAGGGATTTGGGGAGTGGTGAATAAAGTGTTAGTGCATCAATGCAAATATGAGGAGGCATATTTGTATCCTTAGATTTTCTGATGCCAAATAATTTTAAGTTGCTCCATATCCCAGACTGTGATGAATTAGGACAAGTTATGATTGAATGCATCTGGTTTTAGAGTTTCTGAGGAGCTGTTATTCTTATTTCTCAATTTTTTAAAATGGAAGTATGAAAGCTGTGTTTTCGTATTTTTGAAAATGCGGAAGGCATAGCCACGTCTCTTCATCATCTGTTCGATATCAGTTGATAGCCATGGTGCGTGGAGCTTAGAGACTTTTAGTCTTTAGTGGAGCGTGAGTGTTGATTACTAATTGTATAAAGTTGTTAAAAGTCTCGAGCTTGTCATTAATGCCGTCCAAATATTCAATGGATTGCCAAGGCATGGCAGATGTGTCAGCAAGTAACTTTTCGTTATTGATGTTTTTGTAGTCCCTAAAGGTGATATATTTCTGCTTGTGAATAGGCTACCTTACTGAATAGGCAATGTATATTATGTCATGTGCGGAGATTCCAGGAGCAGAGAGTTGACCGTGTGCGAGAACCTTGTCAGGGTTGGCGGTAACGGCTAAATCAATTAGAGATAGAGAGTGGTAGGGAGAGAGAGAGGGTGGGAGACAGATGTAGAGAGGGAGGGAGACAGATGTAGAGAATGAGGGATGGAGGGAGGGAGAGATGGAGGGGGGAGGGAGAGAGAGGGGGGAGGGAGGGAGACTTTTTGGATCACAACAGGACAATTACAAAGAGAAGATATGTTTTTTTGTTTGAAGAATATATGAATAAATAGTTTTTATCGTATTTTAGAAAACTTTACATTGTATTGCCGCGAAAATGTATTTAAACTCTAAGTGAAACTCGTAGAAATGTAAATCAAAAAGATTTATAAAGATTCATTGCATAGTCTTTGAGATGAAAATGTACGTGACACGAAAAAAATAAACAAATTATTATATAGATTCTAACATAATGGATGTATAACATAAACTTTAATGCTTTGTCATAGAAACCCGTTGAACATTATTGAGGACTCTCTGGACGACGCGTTAAATGCTTGATGGCTCATATTAAGGCACTCAAAACGTACGTGTATATTACTCATATGAAAATTGAGACGATTACGGGGGTCTCTATTTTGACAATGGCATGGTTGTCAAGGCAAGTCTTCGTGAAATCGCTAATTTTTGCCAGAAAATGTCATTTAAATGTTAAATTTGAGCATTTGCGGAGTGAGAGAGACGATACACGATAGGACTAAGCGCTTCATTTTCCTTTAAAACAGTCCCCGTTTGAAGATCGAGGATAATTTTTTTCTATTTTTATGAGCAAAAAAATGAAAGCTTGCACGTCGTTAAAACGATTGTTACGTGTTATCCTATGGGAAATAGAAGTTATCTACTGGAATCGAACCCGGGTCTTTTTTGGGGATTTTTTACCAAATGGATTTTACTATAAGAGTCAAACATTTCTACCAGATGTCAATATTCTGTCTTATCGGAAAGTCTGTTACGAGCATTACACCTGACACATAACCAAGCAAGTTATATATAGGGCAACCGGTGGTATAGTGGTTAAAGTGTTGGCCCCGCCAGCTAATGCGACACCCCGTTCGAATCCTTAACGATTATTTCCGAGGACTCCCAGCCCCCATTTTTGTGCGTGTTGGAACTAAGGAGACGTTGACGAACCAATAAGAGAAAGAGAAATGAGGAGCGCGCTCGAATCAGCAAGCACTCCGTCCTTCGGAAGGGACGTTAAGCCGTTGGCCCCCTTGGTGCTCCTCGTTAAGAGCAGGTTAAAAGCCTGCGCCAGGTTTCTCTTATTCCTTGCAGTCCAGCAATTCATTGCATTACTACCTCTTAGATACCCATTGCGCTTGAGAAAGAGGTGAATCAGCTGGGCTTAAAACGTAAACTCTGTTACAAATTATATAGGGATGATCAAGATCTGTACAAGTCTTCCTTCATACAGAAGACCAAGAAGACTTTTTCCTCTCCACATACAAGAATTAGCCGGAATATTCATCAAGTTATTGTTTGAATAATCATGCATTTTTGCTTTCTCCATGCACAGTATTAAAAATGTTGTTTTCATGAAAAAATCGAATTCGAGATATCCACGGAAATACGTTTTAAGTTCCCCTGAATACGTTTTCACTATTTTCTCGATGTTTTCTGTATGGTAGAAATTTCGTGGGCACTCTAATTGAAAAACTTCTACTCAGATCAGCACAAAACTTTATATTTAAACTTTTTATTAAAAAATCAGTTTGGTTAATTTTTTGTTAAAGTCTGTCAACCAGAATTTGTTTACGCTTGTCACTTTTTTGTTATTTTACCAAATATCTCCTATATAGATTCATTAATGTAAATATTTTTCCATAATCAGAGTTGTAGACAACACAATTTTCCATTACTTTAGTCTGTATTCTTTTTTCTTAGAACGCATTCTTTCACAAGTATAATATCTTGGTTATACGTCTGACATCGTTCAATCCATTGAATGTACCTAGCTCCTGAGTGGGAAAACTTTTGACTTTTTGCATTATAAGTTGCGGTTGCTTAGGAAACAGGTACTAATGCTTCGACGGGCCGCATTATGGCCCAAATCGGAAATTACTTGAAAGAATGCGAAGGATTCTATCGGTGAAAATCGATAATTAATATAATTTAGCATAAACACTTTACAAGAAATGGCTTTCCGGTCCTAATTTGTACAAACAAATATAGAATTATCTGTATTGCATTTCATGGTTCGTTTTTTGATGGAATTGCGGCTCATGTAAAATTCTCTCGCAGGCCGTAGTTTCTTCCCATCACTATCCTAGCTGATAGCATTGTTTCCATTGCTATGATGAAATTTTTGAATCACTGTTAGCGATGCCAGCGTCGCCAACAGAAATTTTTATCGCAAATATTTTACGCAATAATTTGACATAGTAACAAATAGCAATTTTGCTAACTTGCTGTTTCTTCAATATGAAAAGTGATTTAATGCATCTTCTCTTCTGATAATTATTTAAGTGTTTAAATTATTCACGAGTGTAGTTGCTGAATGTTATGCTTTATGTAGTCGAAAGATTTATACTCGTAAGTACTACTGCAATTATATTCATTTCTCGGTATGGAGAAACTCGCGCTGGGCGTATCAAAGTTTTGTGTATCGAATAAAATTAAGTTGCTTAATTTTATAGGGCAATATACCTACATGTTAATATTTTATTACTTAAATATTTTATTCCATAACATTCTGCGAACCGGGAATAATCCTATTTTTACCGTAAGCTTTTAGTCTCCCCGTTCGCGGATATTCCATTCGCAGATAGATTTCGGAATGTAACCCCCGCGAACGGCGAGGTCCTGCTGTACAATTGTTAAGTACTGTATGGACAAAATCGTGGGCTGGCCACATCAGATTTTCTCACATGAAAGGATATCGGAAAAAACGCGAACTAATCGTGCTACCTAACCCTGAAATCCTGTAAGCTTTAGCAACATCATTTGTCATAAATACCTTTAAATTTCCCCCAAATCAGTCAACACCATTCTAGGATCTTCTCGTGACTATCCCCTTTTTTCATAAATCCTTCATTTTTTCCTTTTCCTATTTTCCTCTTTCCTAGCATCAAACCATTCAATGACTTTTAAAAAATATTACCGATCAAAATGTTTCTTGACCATTCCTTGTTTCTCACTTGTAACTTTAATAAAGTAAGAAAAATCATCAAGCGTATTTTTGTGGTGCCTGATTGTTATCCTTAATGAAATAAGGATGAACGAAGTAGGGAATAATAGAAGAAATTCGATATAAGAGTCTAATATTGAAGTTCGACCTAGAGGAAATCACTTCTAAGTTTAGATAGATCTATTAATTTATGATTTTGAAGCCCATAAAAGGTACTGAGGTTGTTTGTTCAGTAAACTCGGATAACCGACGTTGAAAAAGAAGCTTTTGCTTTTTACGAGAAATCCCATACGCGATATCCGACGGGTAATCCACAAAAAATGAGGATTAAATCCAGTGAGCCGGCTTAAGCCTAGGAGAATTCGTAAGTCAGCTTAACACTCGCATATATTGAAAGGCTACCTACCCTTATGTCACCCCTGAAATTTGACGACCTACTTTTGGTGGATCGCCACTGAATACGGCTGCATTACAGCCGAAATGCGCATCTAGTTTTTCATAACCCTGTTGTGGCAATTGGAAAAACCCGAGACCGGGACTTTTTTTAATCTTTTGATTTTTATGTGCTTGTTCTTGAATTTTTTTCAGCCATAAGACGAGTTCGATAATTATCCGTCTTTTAATATCAACGAATGAGATTGCTAGCATTGAAATTTTACCAAACTCGATTATATCTCATATGCTTAATATCATTCACCTTTACATCTTCGTTCAGTTTGATCTTGCAACATTCGTTTTGAATCTAAAAAATTAAAACATTTTCCAAGCGAATGCAATGAAAAAATTCTTTAAAAGTCAATAAAAATATTATAATTCTTATAGAAGCCGAAATATTACCCGTTAGGCATAAAAGTAACTAAAAACAAGATGAGATGGAGAAACATTTCAACCTCCAAGTGTGAAACTTTTCATCTATAAATAATTTGTCGATCGACCACTTTATATATTGTGACGTTTCAAGTTAACGCGTAAATGGCCGACAGAATTTCAGTAATTATCAGTTTGCAATTATTATTTTATTTTTAACTTTCAAACTGATGATTTCTCATAGAATAGCGAACGGGGTTTGCTTCTGGAAACTATTCTTTCCTCCTTTTGAATGCCAGAGGAAGGGGTGCCGCGTATTTCTTATTTGCATATTAAAATTATTTAAAAACATCTTTGGGATTCGGGACTTTAAACAAAGAACGCCTTAAAGAGCGAAATTATATCTTACTAGCTGAAACGCCTGGCTTCGAAAGAGTTCTATTAAGAGGCAAATGATTTTTATTATTTATTATTTTATTGATATATCACTTTTGATGTCATGTTACAATAAAAACAATTCAATAAATTCTGAAATTGACTTACTTTCGCTGTTGGGTACCCCAAATTTACCAAACGTTCTCCATTCCTTAATTACACAAGCGATGTTTACATTAACATTTACTATTTTATTTATTGTATTGTAAAGTTTTATCATTAATATAATTACGCATTAACGTCTTATTTAATATTCAAATGGATAGATACACCGAAGCCTTTAAAGCAGCAATAAAATTATGTGGATTAAGTCAGTACTATTAGCCAAAACGTAAATAATAAACAACATCTTGGTTACCGAATAAATGTAAGCAGATGTATCCATTTATGTTGCAATAAATAAGTCAATGTTATGGTAAAAGACAACAATGATTTATATTCCTTAAAAATCATTTGACTCACTTTAAAAGTATTCATAGACTATATTTAGGCATGAATCCATTTGTACCATTTATCCTGGCGTTGGGTATTCTTCCTCTACGGCGCGACATAGTGTGGATTTTCCTTGCATTAATCTTTACGTGGCTGTCTCCCTTTGAAGAGGACAACAATTAAGAAATTTACCTTTGTTGCCGCTTGGAAAATGTTAATAAATTTTGCGCTTAAAGGATAATTTCGAGCGATTTAACATGTAACACGACTAGACATGAACATAATTAAAATATTCAGCATTTTGTGCGTAAAATAAGCTATTTCACGTAATCGTAAAAATACTATTTAGGTATATTTTTATCCACATCAGTGAAGGGCTGCATGGCATTGTGGAATTTCTCCACACCATTCCCCTAGCATTCTTATGGAAATAGTATTTTGTTATAAGAGACCCCACGGTCTGCAAACCTAGACCAAGTTCTTCCTTTGGTCCATAGGATGGCCCATGAAACTTTTTAATTCGATAGCTTAAGCTGTGTAAAAACGTATAAAGAACATACATACATACACACATACATTCATACATACATACATACATACACACACGTAGTACCTGCGTGCGTGCGTGCGTACGTACGTACGTGCATACATGCATGAATGCATACACACACACATACACAAAAAAATATTTATAGGGTATTTTACTACCGTAATCGTCGTAGTCGTAGGTGAACTCTCCTCTTTTTAATGGTACTAAATTCAATCGGAAATGTTATATAATTGCCTTTATAAAAGGGGTTTTCCGCCACCTCTGCACTCCATAAGAAAAGTATTAGAATCAGTTTCTGGTATTATAAAATCGCATTTAAAATTAGTTAGAATCAAGATGTAAAGTCGGGACCTAAACGGTTCTGTTGGAAAAAGAAAGAAGTTCATTTTGGTATCGTGAAAATTCAATTACGTTTCGCATTTCCTGGAAAATCCGTTTTTAATACGAAAAAACGCTACTTGTAAACAATGAGAACTGTCAGTTACCATGGCCACCTCATTTGAGCGAGTGGTAATATTGGGTGTATACTCGCGAGCCCCTTGACCATATTACGTCATTTTGTTTGTTTACTTGGATTTCGAACATTTTTTTAAAAATAAGTGAACCTTTCCCCTTTGAATTAAAGAACCACTTTATTCGTTATTGTAGCATCGTTTAAAAGGTTAATTAAATTAATTTCTTTAAGCCAAGCGAAAAACATTTCATAGTATAAGATTAAAATAGAGTCCCTTGAAGATATTACGTCATTTTCTAAATTTATATTTATTTATGTCTTTATGTTGAGCCTGTTTATTCTGTAATATTTACGAAGAAAGAAGTTTCAAAGAACTTAGTAAGGTCAGTTGTTTTTATTTATCACATCACTTGGAAAATTAAAAAATTAAATTAAATAAAAATTAAATTATACTTATCCTTAATCCTAATACAGGTTAATAATAAATAGAATCTTCTGTTCTATTTACGAAGAAAGAAGTTGACATCTTTTGTCAAATAAATATGTCAGATCAAATTAATTATTTAAAAAAATCAAAATCACAGGCTATCTACTTTTCCTATATTGTCGACCTTCCGATACGCGGCGAATTGGACCACAAATACGTTTCTAACGCGAACATTTTACTTATTTTACCTGAGAATCTCCCGTCCTCATCGTGAATGGTATGTTGCCGATTTCGTGCAATTGCACATGATTGACTATGATTATAAGTTCGCTTCGCATTTGTTCATATATTCAGTATTTTGAAGTTTAAACAATACCTTGGGAACAACAAACAATAAGACAGTAACTAGAATATATAAATATTCGATTATTTCGTGAAATTACGGTAATGCATGTTTCAAAGTCAGATTTAGAGATTTCAATTGCTGAATTTCTGACAAACTTGAAACATTTTCTGCAAAAGCTAAAAAATTGAAAATGAAATTTATGTAAAAAATTTTTAATTGAGCCGACCTTTATACACAATAAAACGAAAAATGAATTTAAAAAATCGCATGATTGAATACTTCAGAAGGTAAAAATAATTTTGGGCATTTAAAAGTTGAGTGGCGTAATCTTTAACTAATTAAATCATCATTAATAGGGTAGGGTGGGGCTATTTGAATCGTTTCAAATTTAATCAGGAATTGCAGGTGGCCAAATAATTTTCTTATAATTCGATAATTATATCTCATTGCATAATAGTGTTTTGAATTAAAAAATATAATGCTAAGTTTTAAACATCATGTTTATTTTAAATACACCACAAAATATACAATAATGAAAAACATTAGTTTTACAAATTCTGTGGGGCTATTTGGACCAGAGGTGGGACTATCTTGTAAAAATGCACTTCAAATTAGTCTTATGAATGTTAGAAACTATATATAGACAACGCAGTACATTTTCTGGCCATTTTCAATCATATTAATAACGGATTAAATACATTTTCCGCATTTCAATCGTTTATGTCCAGAAGCCCCCTACACACAGCTCGTGATACCAAGTTTTGCATGTTTCGCAGCTTATCCAGTCGCCTTTTGTGAGAATTTTCAGATCAAAATACTTGATTCCGCTTAAACCGCGGTACATCTTTATCCTCCGACGATTTGTATGAAGATTCTTTACTTGAACTATTTGATTTCATTAGTTTTCTTCGCAAACATCTTTTCTTACTTTTCTTTGCGATCACTAGATCTTTTGATTTATTTCTAAGTTTTTTTTTACTTTTGTTCCTTTATCCAAATGTAACTTTCTCTTCACTCTTGTTTTCATTGATTTCATGAGACGCCAGACAGGCTGAATGCTTTTCTTAGTTTGCTTTTTTCTTTGGATTGACTTTGGTAGAAGTAGGTAAAACAACTGAAAAGTTTGTTCCAGAACATGGTGGTTTTGTGAGAACTTGATTAGTTTTAGGATGAGAGTTATTTCGGACATTAGAACCGTGGTACCGGGAGGCATTCCTTGTTTTGAATTCTTCTGGCATTCTTTGCCCTTTAAAAATTACCAAAGGAGGAATGAATACTCCGCTTGTACTACAACAGTTACACGTTCTCCCCTTTCTAAATTTGTAATGGAAACAACATCTTTCTTACCCTTTTCGCTAACAACTTTTGAAGGCTTGTTGTTCATAGAAAATCCACTCTCATTCACGTTGTAAATGCAATGAGGTTGGCCGATTCATAAAAGAAATTGAACTGCTCTTTGTCTGCCATCTTTATTTCATCGTCCCAAGGAACTTAAATTTTATTTCTTTTAGCATAATGGTAAACTGCTTTTCGTACACTTGTTCACGTATGGCCAAAACGGTGATTACTCAAAGATTTTAGTCTTTCTAAAAGGTCTCTTTCTTGGTCAAATGAAAAACGTGTTGGGTGGCCTATAGGCTTAGGCTTACAAATTGATTGATGAACTTCCTCCCTTGGAATTTCTCTATTGTATCTAGCATCCTGGACTCGTCTCTTGAGAGTTGTAAATGGAACTTTGAAATGATCTGCAGCTTTAAATATACTTAAATGTCCATTGCGTGTTCTTGATAAGGCCTCGCATATATCTTCCTCCTTCCACTGCAAATACGCTTCTTTCTACTTATATTTTGTCATCATCAGAAAAATGAAACGCAAATTTAAGTGTACTTATAATTTAATTTTTAAAGTGTTTCTATATTTTTGCAACATATTTTACTTTTATGTATACTAAAAAAATTATTCCTCAAATATTCTTAAATTTACAAACCTCTAGACTTATTGAATACTACTGCAAGTGCAATGGGTTGACCGATCCAAATAGCTCCGCTAAAATTGATTCAAATAGCCCCACTTGTGTCGACTTCAGATAAAAGGAAGTAGCCCTGTAGTTACAAACAAAACGCGCTGCTTGTGCCATAGAACAGCGCAGAAAGTAGTAACTCTGTAACTGTAGTAACCGAAATAAAGAACAAAGCGAGAAAAGTTTTAACACTAGACCTTAAATTCTAAGGCTGTAATGTTACATACCGTTAAAACCACTTACCTCGGTCCCTTCAGTTGCGTTTTGAAGGAATGTACAGTTGTATAACTAAATAAACTCAATAATGAGTTCATGCTCAACCCTGTGGAATTTATTCATCATGAAAAAAGAACTTAGTTACTTCCACAAATATAATTATAAACGACCGATTTCACTACGATCGTAGCATCCTAGCTACGATCGTAGTGAAACCGGTCGTTTAAAATTATATTTGTGGAAGTAACTAAGTTTTTTTATGATAAATCAACTCACTTCAAGACCATAAACAACCGTATTCTACAATCGCTCACTAGAATTCTCAAGAAGTAGAAGTAGGTCAAATGATTATTTTGATCCAAATAGCCCCACCCTGCCCTATCACTTTTCCAAACAACTTTCGTATGCTCAAACTCTTGAACATTCGACTTTGTGAACTTTATATTTATTTTTACAATTTAATTCATTTAAAAGGTTGCAGTAATATTTTTAATTATAAATTTTATGTTAATTCAATACTTTATTAATGAATACCCTTCATTTTTGACGGGTAATTACGCTAGTAAATGATAACGGTTTTATGGTTGGGAGAATCGAATCTAGTAGCGCCTTTTTCAGACTCTGGCATCTTTTGAAAAAAATAAATCCTCCGCGTCTTTCTATTCCTCTGTTCTATAGTATATGCATATGTTCTCCTCTAACCAATTATGTAACCAATATCTATCTTTTCATACGTACAGAAAGGGTTGAATGTAAGAAGAGATAATATATTCTCAATTTCGCCCTTAATAATGCCGTTTGTCTGTCTGTCGATTTCGCGCTGTCGGTTAGCCATCGCTTCAGCGATGTATGCAATAAACGCATTTAAAATGACTCCATCTCCGATAAATGAATTGCGCGTGTTGCTCTTGAATTCTGACAATATATCTTCTTTCGCCGAATCGCGTTAAGACGATGATTGAATTACTCTGTAAATCTAACGCCACCAAGTGGGGATCATCCATCATTGCGGAACGGAAATGCCAACGGATATTTGAGTGATAGGTTCGCATCTCACGGTAGGAATCCAACGTTCCGAGCAGTTACAACTCGCTTAAACGTTTTGAAACGTTAATCCTCATGGTGCATGCCCCGACTTTGTATCTTAATTGTAAATAATTTAAAAAATAATTTTTATATAGCCCTGCACGATTTTCAATGTTTTTCTAATGGGTGTTGGGCATTGGGGTCAAAAATACCCATTAAATGTAATGTTTTCTGGAATTTCGGATTTTTCCAGAAATTGTTATCAATGTCATATCTTCATGCCAAATTTCAGCCTAAAAGCCTAAGCCTAAAAGTACCTTAGGTTTTATATGATATATCCTATATACAGGCTTGGTAGAATTCGACGTTCATTTTTATCGATGATTTAAAACGTTTATTTTCCCTAGAGATTTTCGTCGAATATCGACGCTTAAAATTACAACTATTCGAGGCTTGGTAGTTTTCGACGATTATTTTTCGTAAAAATCGACGTTTATTTATACTTGTTAGAACACGACGTTTATTTTTTCTAATCGACGATTTAAATCGACGTTTATTGTCTTGAGAAATTTTCGAAGAACTCGAAGCTTAAAATTACTACTTGGTAGAATTCGACGTTAGTTTAAAAAAAACCGTTTATTTTCCCGAAATATTTCCGACAAATATCAACTCTTAAATTTAATACTTACATATATGGCTGGCAGTTTTTGACCTTTCAATTCGATGATTTAAATTTACTTTTTATTTATAAATTCTTAAATTTTTAATGATAATATTAAAGAAAACACTCAATAATGAATTTATTAATATATTAAATTATCTTTTGCTTACAGTAAAAAAGTATACAAAGTAAGAAGTATATTTAAATAGTTAGTTTGATCTTTTACTACTGAAATATTTACTTTTAACGAAGAAAATCGCCACATTTGAGCCGGTCAGGAGATTTTGCGTGCTTTTTTTGTATTTATGACAAAATGTCCAGGTATATTACAGGAACCTAGGCCACACAACGCGTTAATGCTACGTATGCACAGCGTACAACAAAATATTTTGAATTAAAAGCTAACCTTTTTAAGTGACAAAAAATAGTTAGTAAAGTTCATTGTGCAAATACGAAATGATACTTCTTGTTCTTGTATTTTCACTCCTTTCTTGACAAATTTTGCCAAACGTGATGATTTTGACAACCAATCTATACGACAAAACACATATTAATAGTTAATTCACGCCTTTACTAACTGAATCTTGATGATTAAACCAAATTAGCACTTTACATATCGGTCAAGAGAACATTATTGTTTTTCTACAACACTGAAACTTAGTATATATTTAATCTCAAATAGCATTTTAAAATCTAGATATTTTTTATTTTTTTGTAATTCTTCCAATCGCGCCATTAACAAATATATTATTTCGCGAATGTTGATAGTGAATTATGATTTCCCTTCTTTAATCTGAACAATATCGCATGCTGTTGCTTTAGCCGAGAAACATTCTTTAAAAACAAAATTTGCGACATCAGCTTAAAGGCTTTTAGACATTCGTTGATGCCAAAAAGACTAATTAAGAAAAAACATTAATGATATCATTATCGCAAGAATATTTTAGGCGTCAAAAAAGAATTATCTTATACTTTGTATCATTTGATATGCATATTTCATCACTGAACTAAATATTATCTTTATTTAACATAAAACATTAAAAGTGAAATATATAAAACGTGAAATAATAGAATTAATTATTCTTTTAAAATACAAGCAATTCATAATAAAAAAGTAACGTTTTTCGATTTAAATCGAATCCTACCAAGCCTATGTTTATTTATCCTAAAATCGGCGTTCAATATCGACGTTTAATGCATTTTACTAGGCTCTGTAGTTTTCGTCAATAATATTTATTAAAAACCGACCACTACCATTGTTGATTGTTCCTAAAAATCAACGACGTACATCAATTTTTATTTTTATACATTTAATTAAACATTTCAGTTTTCGACGTTTATATTTTGGCTATAATAATTCAATAGGTTAATTAGACAGAAATACACACAAACATCGACGCTTATATTTCTTAAAAAGCGACATATAATATCGATTTCAATACATTTCATCAATTTTTATCTAAAAAAGTGTTATAAATTGAATTCATTCTAATTAAATAAATAAAAATAATGCTTCTTTTAGGCTGCTTTGTTTGTTGTTATCTATATTTGGCGAAAGTGTTGTTGTTTTTGACTTCGGCCACCAACCTGGAACAATTAATTTTTCGCAATATATTAGAAAGTATATTCTACTCGTTAATTCGGGCTCCATGTTCACTAAATCGCGATCGTTAGTGAGACATTAATGTGACGTGAGTATTATGCACAACCTTATGTATGAATGAATATTTTAATGAAAAATATCTCGCCTTGTTGAGCAATAAACGACTATGATTAAGGAAAAAATCCCAGGATGCCTATATGGAACGATGCTCCTTCGGCAGCAATGCAAAAGAAACTAAGCACGGGGGACGCTCTCAGATGGATTATATAAATATTAATAACAGGGTGCTTTTGGAAATGCAATAAGGCCATCTAACGATCGGTACTCATTTTTCAGTTCGGGAAAACCTTTCTTTTCGCCTCTTGGAGGAAATCGGCAGATAATGTCGCGCAGAGGACGCGAGAGACATCCCCCGACTTTTCGGTAAATTTATTCCAAAGTGCGTATGGATTACCGGATTGGCCGAGCGCAATAAACAGATCATAATATTTTACATAAAATTAACTTGAATTGGTCTCTAATACAATATTAGCATTGCAACCGATAAAAGTTGCAGTAGACGCACTATGTAACAAAAATGTAATTTTTGTATATCGCTGATGTTACGTTAAAATTTATGCTCGATGAACTAACAAACCAAAACACACTTTTAAGCAAGAAACTTAAAAAAGCATTGATTGCCCGTATAAAGGAAATACGTACAATTTATTCTGATATTCTACGGTACCTTTATGATCCCACGAAATCGAATGATGAAGATTACGGAATTTTTAATAAAACCATCACACCCACAATAATGAAGGTAATCGGGGAGCTACTTGAACGTGTTTCTAATAAAAAGGAAAAATAATACAAATGAGTCAACTGAAGTCATTGATTCCGATTCCGTGAATGTTGCAAGTTCAGTTCCGTCGACATCAGCTGCATTGTCGATGAAGGAAAAACTTCAATTGGTGATAAAGGAAAAACTGATGTAGCCTATGAAGATCTAACTAAAAAACCAAAAACACGAAAGACCTAACACATGTCGTGAGAAAGGAAATGATGTATTTTCAAGAAGAAAAAAGAAGTGGGAAATATTTTTAAATGGCTTTCGATTTCCACCAACGAGTGTCGAATCAGAAAGAGCGTTTTCTACGGCAGGGTTGATATGCACAAAAATCAGGTCGCGGTTAGGAGACAAAAGTCTGGATAAATTATGATTTCTGCGAGCCTGTTTTAACAACCAAAGAAACTATAAATAAAAGAGAATCAGAGGCAATAACTTTTGTTTTAATTATAATTTTTAATTTAATTTTTAATATATGTATATGTTACGGTAAAAGTTGAAATCCGTAAATGTGTACATTTCCCAGACTACGCACATTGCTCATAACGTATATTTATCGTTTTATGATAAAAATTAGCATTGTTCTGAAAATGTCTAAAATTACCGATAAATTACCGGTTTGCCGGTAATTAGGAAAACATTTACCGAACTATCGGTAAATGAATAAGTCGGTAAATTTGAAATCTCTAATAGGCGACATTAGAAAGCAAATTCCGAATGTTGTGTAGCCGTTTGGTATGACAACTACAGACTGTGTCTATCATTTTGGATGTTTGGTGGTAAAATATGTTAAGTTTGAGAGCGGATAACAAAATTTTAAAATCATGACGCATAAATTTCGTAGAAAATGTAGTGAAAATTGACACTTATCAATGACAATTCATTTTCGTCGAATTTTTTTTTTTTTTAATTTGATGTTTATCGACATTTACCGATTGAAATCGAATCCTACCAAGCTTACCTATATATATCCTATATCATATATCCTACTAGCAGAATTACCCGGTGTTGCGAGGGGGGAGAGGGTGTACACATTAGTGAGTTATAAATATATTTTTTTAATTTATAACAATAGTCTAGCTAAAACATGCTAAGCTTCTGTTCTCGTTTGGAAAATATTAAAGAAAAAATCCAAGATATTTTTATTCATTTATTTTTTTATTTCATCTAATTGCTTCTTGGTAAACGATGTTTCTGGTTATGCGGTCTGGCGATAATATATAAAGATTATTTGCGCTTCGAACTCTTGGTGCTGCAACATATAATTGACCATGAGTGAAGCATTCAGTTCTCAAATAAATTCCAGCTATTTGAAGTGATTGGCCCTGAGCTATGTTAATAGTAATGGCGTATGCAAATCTTATTGGAAATTGCAATCTTTTTAACTCGATTGGTGTGTCAGTTGATATCAGTGGAATTTTTGGAATCAAAACTTCTTCTCCTTTGGCACATCCAGTTAAAACTGTTGCTTCCATTGTGTTTGGTTTTATCATTTTGACACACAGTCAGGTCCCGTTGCATAATCTTGGAGTATCCAACTTTCTAAGCAGCATAATTATTGAGACTAATTTTATTTTAATTTTGTGAAGAGGCATTCCACTGGGATTCAGGTAGTTGAGGAATTCAATCGTATATAGTACAGCTTTATCGGTGTTGGTAACAGTGTCTATTGATTTGTAAGTAGTGGCTTCTCTGGGTAGTTTTTCCTGAATTTTAAAATTGATTTCATGTACACAGTCAATTTTTGGAGAAAGTATGGTGCGTTCATATAACCATTTTGGATTTTTTAAATTTTGGAGTATCTTTGGGAAAACCGTTTGCTCCAGGTCTTCGATTGTTTCCACTACATTACAAAAATCTCGGGGAAGTGTGATGGTGTTAGTGTTTGATTCATATACTAATCTTCCGTTACCCAATTGAAGTAGCTGAGCAGAAAAACAACCAGCATGAATATCTTCCTGTAAATAGACTCGCATGTTGGTTGTTAATTTAATAGTTTTGACACAGTCCCATAGCTCTGACCTTTTAAACATGCATTAATTTCATCAGTAATAGTGCCTCTTGGAATAACTGGTAAAATTTGTCTCAAATTCCAGTTAACAATGTCTCAATCTTTTTTCTTCAAGTCGACTAATTCATTGTTCTTCTGTTTCTGAATTTCGGAATGCTGCTTGACTCAATCTCTCCTTCCCCCTCCCCCCCCTCTCACTCTCTCCCACTCTCCCTCCTTTCCTCGCTCCCTCTCTCCCTCTGCCCCTCCCCCTCTTCCTTCCTCCCCCTCTCTCTGTCCCTCCCTCCCTCTCTCTATCTACCTCTCTCTCTCTCTCTCTCTCTCTCTCTCTCTCTCTCTCTCTCTCTCTCTCTCTCTCTCTCTCTCTCTCTCTCTCTCTCTCTCTATTATCCGTCTATTTTTCAAATCCATCAACCTCTTGGTCCAAAACCCTGTCGGAAAACCGAGCTTCTACTGTATGTGTAAATTATATTTACTATGTATTACTTCTATGTATTTAAAAGAATTATCAATTCTATCATTTCACTTTTCGTGTGGCCGCGTATGAACGGAGGGGTGGAGAGAGGGTAGGCAGAGGAGAGAGGAGGGAGGGGGGAAGAGGGGCGGAGATAACTTCAGGTAGAACCAATGAAGTTAGATATAGTACAGCAGAGCAGCGGTTACCAACATGAAGTCCTCGGACTATGAGGGGTCGGCAGCGGTGAAAATGTTGGGAAGCCACCTTCGAGTAAGGAACCGGATCGAGGTAGTACTGGGAGGCCGTAAGCTGCGTTCAAAATTTCAAAAGGTTCCAATGTATTTCGCGCAATTACCCGCAGTAAGACCGCCCGAAAGAGGGGCGGAGATAAACCTTGAGATAGGCTAGGGTGTAGGGAATTGAGGTTTTTGTGTGGAGGGGATGGCATCTGTTGAATTGGAGATATTGAACGCGGTTAGAAGGCTTGAGGTGCACGCTGGTGGGAATATTGTTTTCCCGGATGGAGAGATCGACATCCAGGAAGGTGATGTTGGAGGCAGTGGAGTGGTGGGTGAAGGAAAGCGTGGGGTGGGATGAGAGGCGTTGTAAAAAGGAATGTAGGGAGTCAGGTACATGCGTCCAAAGAAGAAAAATGTCGTCAATATGCCTCAGCCATAGGAGTGGTCTACGTCAAGAAAGCGTTCCTCCCATTCACCTAAGAAGATATTGGCATAAGTGGACGCCATGCGGGTGCTCATCGCGGTACCTTTTATTTGTAGGTAGTGGCGCCCTCCGAAAGAAGAGCTGTTTTTTCGGAGCACCATTTCAGCCAGCTCTGTTAGGAAATGGGAAGAGAATCTAACGTCAAATGGTCTTGAGTCCAGTGATTTTCTCAGTCCTTGGTTGTGAGGAATGTATCGTAGGTGTATAGGGAGCAGACGTCTATAGTGGACATGATTGTGTTAGGTGGGAGAGGGGAAGGGAGTAATTTGAGGCGTTGTAGAAAGTGGTTATTGTCTTTGATAAAAGATGGTATTTGACGGACGTGAGTATGTAGGTGGGAGTCAACAAAAGCAGAGATGCGTTCCGTGAGAGAGGTGAAGCGGGCAACAATGGGACGGCGGGGGATGTTGGGTTTGTGGACAGCATAAAATACATGGAAGTAATTTTTGTTTATCTGATCATTTTTGCTAGAATGGGTTATTTTCAAAAATGAATGCAAGGCTAACCTCCCGCGTAATCTCTTATCTTAGAAGCATTCACCCGTTCCATATCCGCCGAAGTGACAGCAAACTCGCGCCCCAAGATGTAAAAGGATTGACAACTTCTATATTAAAACACATAAAGAAACAAAATAGAAAACCTAAAATATCAAAATGCGATTATAAAAAAAATCGAAATTTAGTTAGGAACGCGGATTGATTAAGGAATCGAAATGAGTTCCTATCTAAATTTGAAAAAAAAACTGCATGCTAAGAAAAACAAAACAATGAAGCAAGAATTTTAGAAGACAAGGACTTACCGAAACATTGATGAAGAAAAGGTGGCGGGACCCTTCAACTTACTATGGGCAGAGTCATTTTCAAGGCTGTCTTGTCAGCATTTCTTTTCATAAATAAACTGGACTGGCCTAACCAAAGGGAATCCAATAAACTAGTCGAAGAGAAATGAGAGCTTGCTTAAAGGACCGAGTAAACGTCTTTTTAAGAAAAAATTTCATCAACGTGCTAAGATAACAGATAAATTTATTCCAAGAAAACTAAAGCGTGAAAATGCAGAACCCAGATGGTACAACCAGGAAGTTAGGAGCGCTCTCCGACGGCAAAGAAATCTCCACTCTCGCGTAAATAACACATCCTCAACAGCTACGGTCGAACATAATGCAACGATAAGGCAGCAATACAAGGAAGCGCGCTCCATAGCCAGAGTGTCAATGCGTAATGCGTTTAACAATTACAAAAAGAAGGTTATACAGGATAACTTGAAAGAGAACCCGAAAGCATTTTGGTTTTACGTCATGGAAGTCCAATGTAGAGATCGGAAACGGGAAATGTAGTTCACGATAGTGCGGAGAAAGCAAGCCTATTAAATCAACACTTTCAGAAATCTTTTACTCCTAATGACGATGAATGTGAAACCCCTATTCTTATGCATCAAGTCGACTCGATGGAAGATTTGATATTTTCCGAAAATGGTATCGCACTCCAACTTCACTCAGTTAAACCAAATAAATCTCCTGGGCTGGAGGAAATACCCGCGCGAGTATTGAATGAGTTAGCTTATGAAATCGCGCCGTATTTGAAAATTATATTCGAGAAATCCATTACGGAAGGTGTCCTTCCTAAAGATTGGAATGTGACACATATTATGCCCATCCATAAGGGCGGCGACAAAGAGAACCCCGAAAATTATAGGCCAATTTCCTTAACTTCATTATCGTGCAAGATAATTGAGCACATAGTCTTTAGCTCTGTAATGCGCTATTTAGATAGTCACTCATTGCTTAGCGGATGCCAGCACGGATTCCGGAGAGGTAGATCATGCGAAACGCAGCTCGGCTTGTTCGTGGATGATTTGTTGCGATGCGGAGAGAAAAATACTCAGATCGATGTCATATTCATTGACTTCAGAAAGGCGTTCGATGAAGTATCTCATAAGAAATTAATTGCAAAGTTAGGACAATATGGTATCAATCCGAAAGTTGTCAGTTGGGTGAGAGGTTTCCTCTCGAATAGAGAACAGATAGTTGTCATCGATGGGAAATACTCGACCCCTGTTAAAGTTGCGTCGGGCGTTCCTCAGGGAAGTGTATTGGGCCCTCTACTTTTATTAATTTATGTGAATGATATCTTCTCGGTAATTTGCCGTAAATTAGATTTTTTGCCGATGATTCCGTTCTATATAAAGAAATAAAAAACCAGGAGGACCATCAGTCGCTGCGTGAAAACTTAAGAGCCATTTAAGCGTAGTGCAAAGAATGGAAAATTGAAATTAATTACACTAAATGTGCCGCAGTTACGTTCTGGAAAAGTAAAAACATAGAAGTAGGTTTCGAGTATAATATATATGGAATAAATATTCAAGCAGCCGAGTAGGTAAAATATATAGGAGTACCCATTTATCGAGATCTTTCTTGGGACATGCACATTCGTCGAATTATAGGCGCGGCCAACAAGAAACTGGCTTTCATAGATAGAATAGCACGGAACACTACAGATAAAGTACGTGAAACATGTTACTTATCACTGGTTAGACCACAAGTGGAATACGCCTAATGTATATGGGATCCGTAAAGAGAAGGGACATATAATTCAATTAGAAAGAGTGCAGCGCAGAGCAGCCAGATTCGTAAAACAAAAGTACGAACATAAGGAAAGCGTCACCTCATTATTGAGGGATTTGAACTGGGTACCACTAGAGGATCGAAGATTGAACTCAAGGTTGCGCCTTCTAGGTAGATATAGATCGGAATGTCTAAAAGACGAGGTTTTAGGAATAATTGAAGCACCAACGAATATAGGTAGAAAAGACCGTGACGATAAGATACGAGAGATCGATTGTATGACGGAGCCTTATCTAGGCTCGTTCTTTCCGAGGACAATACCAGATCACAATAGAAAATTTCAACCTACGATAGACAATCTTTAGATAGGTTTTGGTGCATAGCACCCCCTGCCACCCACCAATTAGGTGAATTGCAGGGTAACATGTAAATATAGATAACACTACTGAGTCAGATATACCGCGCTACTGCAAATATATATATATATATATATTAGCGTAATTTTCCATCAAATATAACGGGTATGCAAAGATTAAGTGTTAAATTTAAGGCACTTCCAATTCTACCTCCTATTCTCTCTTCCTCTCTCCCATCCTCCTCCCTCCCTATCCCCTCTCTCTTCTCTGAAAAATAGACTTACTAGCCTCAATCTCGTCCTAATAAAGATCATTATCTATCTAGCTCTCCTCCATCTCTCTCCCTTTATCTTTCTCTTTTCCTTACGATATCTCTCTCTCCCATTCTCAAAAATCGGCGTAACGGAAACTAGTGTCTTCGAGGTCAGACTTTGACCCAGCTTTATTGTTTGCAACTCACGTTTCCATGTATAGAAAGATGTGTCTCTTTCTTCTACGTCCGGAGGTGTAAATAATGTTTTTGTGCGATGCACATTACGTAAGTTTTTCAGAAAACAAAAATTGGAACTTAAACTTCATGTACTCGTAGTTCTGTAACGGTTGAAATTTCGATCATGTTAATTTTCGCGTAGAATTAGCCAGGGAACCACCACCAAACATTTTGCACACGCGTCGTAGGACACCCTGTATGTGTGTGTGTATGTATGTTACGTCTAATTTGTATAATTGTCCAATTCATTAAATAGGCATTTTTTGCTCATTTCATGAAATGGGCAACAGCTTTGCTCATTTCATGAATTAGGCAATTTTACTGCCTAGTTCGCGAATTGGGTAGAGAAATGATGTTAACTAATAATTTATTTTTGTTATATTAAAATATTTTTCTTTGCTGTTTTCAAAGCAAAAAACTGAAATTTATATGTTATGGTATTATAAATGACAGTTTATATCTTCTGCAAAATTTTTGTAAACAATGAGCGGAGTACATTTTGAAGTAACTTAAAATTTATGAACTTTGGAATCGGATGCGTGGCAGTCCCAGAAGTGTGTCTCACCGTCAACCCTCCAGCAATCTTGTTTGGGTGAGGGACGGATTGTGTTGAGGGAATTCGTTGGTTTGGTGGTTAAGAAGCTTTGCGTAATCTTGGCATGAGGGACGGTTTGGGTTGGGGGGATGGTTCATTGATCTGGCATGGGTTAGGGATGAGTTAGGTGGGGAGATTAATTGGTTGGAGACTACTCAACGGCGCCCGCGGTCAGTGGGAAAGGGAGAGGAGAACGAAAGGGTCACTTGTGAACTGTGCCCCGGTCATTAAGCAGTCCTAATTCCGGAAAGATAGTCTTACCTCTTCTTGAAGGGCGAGTTTCGGTTCGTCACGTTGATCATTTTTACCTGTGGAAAACGTAATTCGATTCGTCACGTCCGAATTTGAACATGAAGGAACATTCTACTCGGCCCTATCGGGTTGGGTAAGTTAGTTGAAGTCTTTTTGGTTCCTAGTCACATTCACTGCCCACCCCCCCTCGGGTTGTGTTGGGTATTGTTTATCTTAATATATAAAACTATTTCACCGTATTTTCTCGTTTAATGTTTTACAATAATGCATCCTCTACCTCAGCTGGAGGCATAGAATGCCCTGAATTGAATCCCATGCTTTTCTTATGAAGTATTGAAATGCAACAATGTGGTAAAAAGACCCCCAAAAAAATGCCATTATTTTGTATCGACGCAATCGTATCTCTTTGCCTTGGTCGTTTTAAAGGACTTAAGCTTCTCAGCAACTCCAGCGGCAGGTCGAATGAATTTTTTAAAGACTGTTATAGGTCTATCCATCTTTACTTTCTACGAACCCTCCTTAAGCCTTTACGATGGTTGTAAGAGATGAATCGCATTACGGTCGTAATATCGCTGCGCTCAATAAGCTCCTTGACCTTTTTTGCAAAAATTTATTGACTCTGTTTACTCGACTCAAACCGGTTTCCCCTTGACCTCTATTTGACCTTTACGGACAGTATCTCGGCAAAACGTTCCGTTTAAGGGTGACTACTTTTATGGAGAATCCCGTGGGAGTCGGCACTCTTGGGGTGAAGCAACTCTTTTAATTTGATCTCTTCCAATGGATTACCAATAACTCCATGCGTTGCTTCTGTTTTCGGACGTAATGAAAACGAGGAAATTTCGCTGGAGTTATTTTAATGAAGAAATCCATTAGTTCATTACGATTCCCACGCTCGTTCGTCCGAATGATATGAAGAGTCTAAATTAAGGTAAATATCTTATTATTCCTTCCGACGAGGTCAGGCTAAATTAACACGGCATAATTTCCGTTGGCCTTTCTACAACTGATTGACTTTGAAATTTCTAGAAGGAAAGGTTATTCCGCGTTTTCGTTCCATGTGCTTGATTCGATTGGAGAATAGAGGAATTGTTTAACGACGGGAATCAACGCCGTCTGTCAATCAATCACGGCATACGTGACTTATCGGCTGGCTTGCATAAAATGAACGAACCTAACGAGATAATTATCGCATATATCGCAAAATAAACTGGAATATTGTTCATCGGAAATAAGACCCGCGCGAGGGAATTTTGGTAACGTGAATAAGGATAAATATCTCGATTTCGTTAATTGAACCGAAAAAGCGCTCCATCGGATGGTATGCTGCAATGAACGTTGACGGCTGGAAACAAGTTCATACATTCCGCGAGGGAAAAATAATTGTGGTGCAGAGTCTTGAGGTGATCGTTTCGCTAGAAAAACTCACGGAGAGGACAAAATGGATCTCAGAAAATCAGGAGAGGATTAGAGTTTCAAAAAGTTTTTATGCATATTTCCCTCTTCCTGCGATCGTGCGATGTAATATTTGAAACTAAAAGATATACTTTGAACGAACATATACCATAAAACAACGAAACACGTAAACCGATTACATCTACATCTACATATTACCCTGCAAGTCACTTTGACGGTGGATGGCAGGGGGTGCCGCGCACCAAGTTCCTAACTAATTATTATTCACAGTTATCTATTGTGGTCACGTATTGTCCTAGGGAAAAAGGACTCCTTATACCTCTCCGTCCTACTATCTATTTCTCGAATCTTGTCCTCATTATCCCACCGTCCGATATACGTTGGTTGTCGAATAATATCCTTCATTTCATTTACGAATATCTCCGACCTATATTTATCTAGAAGTTTAAGTCTCGCCTGTAATCTACGATCTTTCAACGATGGCCAACTCAACTCATCAATGAGTAACGTAACGCTCTGTTTTTTATCGTAATTCTTTTTCACGGATCTAGCTGCTCGCCGCTGTATTTTTTCTAAATCCTTTATGAGTCCCCTCTGATATGGATCCCAAACCGCTGCTGCGTATTCCATCTGAGGTCTAACCAACGATAAATAACAGGATTCTCTCACCTTTTCTGTGCTTTTCCTGACTATCCTACGCACAAAAGCCAACTTCTTATTTACCGCACCTATCACTCGTCTTATGTGGGTGTCCCAAGACAGGTCACGATTCAAGGTTACCCCGAGGTATTTCACGGATTCCGAAACAGGAATGCTCTCACCATCTATCGAGTAGGTAAACACGGACGATGGGATTCTAGATTTCCAAAAGTTTAGAACGTTACTCTTTTTCTGATTGATTTCTAGCTGCCATTTCTTGCACCAAACAGATAACGCATCCAGATCATCCTGAAGCTGACGATGGTCGCTAGGACCACTAATTTCTCTATAGACTACGGTGTCATCCGCAAAAAGCCTGATATTACTTTTTACAACTGAGCTGATGTCGTTTATATAAAGTAAGAAAAGCATAGGTCCAATCACACTACCCTGCGGCACTCCAGAGACTACATCTGCCACACTCGAGGACTTACCATCGATGACTACTTTTTGTCTTCTATTCCAAAGGAAAGCGCGAACCCAGTTAATGACTTTAACATTAACGCCAAGATTTCCCAATTTTAATAACTTTCGGTGGGGAACCTTGTCAAAAGCTTTTCTAAAATCAAGGAACCCTGCATCGACCTGCTTATTATTTTCGCCGCATGATAAAACATCAATCACAAACAGACCGAGTTGGGTGTCACAGGATCTACCTTTTCTGAAGCCATGTTGACAGCTGACTAAGAGCGATCTACTCTCAAGATAACGCATTGTGTTGCTAACAATAATGTGCTCCAAAATCTTACATGATAATGATGTTAGAGAAATCGGCCTATAATTTTCGGGGTTTTCTTTGTCATCTCCCTTATGAATGGGTGTGACGTGTGCTAGTCTCCAATCATCAGGAACCTCACAGAGGGTAAGAGATTTCTCGAAAACTATCCGAAGGAAGGGAGCTATTTCTCCTGCTAGTTCTTTTAATACACGCGCGGGAATTCCTTCTGGTCCTGGGTTTTTGTTGGGCTTTATCGCACCCAGTTGCTTCGCTATTCCTGCCTCAGAGATTTTAATATTATCCATCCGAGTACATCCATCGGGAATAAGATTATCTTCAAGTCTATCTCCACATATCTCTATTCAATGAAAATTTCTTCCCTGACCTTTTTTGATGCATTAATAAACGCATTTACGCAATCTTAGTATAATGACTGAATACTCCAAAATGATATTTCAGAGATTATGCTTGGGAAACATTAAATGAATATTGGCCCATTTGTTTTCTAATCAGTTGTAATCAATCAAACAATCTAAATTTATTTAAAATATTACTCACTCAAGTAGTTGTAATATTTACGTTTAGGTTCTTTTCTTCTTCGTAGATAATCCATTTCCTTCCGCTTGCCAAATGATACATGCAAACGTAAGGAAATTATATGTATTTTGTTTAACTATAACAGATCTTATTTACTACTAATGTAATTGTCCGATCTTTGCCCTGGGTTTAGAGTTTAGAATTTTTCATCCAAACTCAAGTTACTCTCATGGTAAGTGACCAATATTCCCCTTTAATTGGTATGAACAAATGAACTCAAATTTGATACCTCCCTCACCCCCCCCCCCAAGAAATCAAAGTTCTGACACGGAGGTGCATATCCTCAACGTCTCTTTAGTATGTATACCAAGTTTTAAGTCTCTACGTTTCTTGATTCAACATTGATATTGGTGGAGGATTCATCAAAATCGGTCAATTGGTTGCTGGGATATCTTGAAACAGAATGCTTTTCGTCAAAATCGGCGTAATATAATCGAATATTAATGCTTTGAAATCAGAAAATTAATTTTCTTATATTGTGGTAGCTCTGCTTTTTAGAACCGTTCTAAACATGTTTATATCGTTTTGCCATTCTAAACCCGCTCTACAAACGAAATTTCTTGTTGAAATCGGTTCAGCCAATCCCTTCAAAATTCAAAGTTACAGAAAAATTGTAACCTTGATATTGTGGTAGCCCTGTTTAGTCGACCCGGTTGAAATATACTATTTGGGTTATTTATTTATATGAAGATTATATATATCATAATGGGTTAAAATCCATGCGGGCAGCTCCTTAGAAAAAAGTGTAAATGAAATATTATTTTACCTTTAATTGTGGTAGCCCTGTTCTTAAGCTCTGCTTTAAAAATCTTTATTTCATTATGGTATTTTGTAAAAATCATATATATAAAATTTAGTTGACATCCGTTGAGCCAATTCCTTCCAAATCCATAGGTAGTTACTGAAAGAGTTTAATTTGTTATTGTAGCACCCCTGTTTAGTTGATCCGGTCATAATATGCTATTACGGTTCTATATATATGTGTACATAATAAATATTATAATTTGGTTAATATTGATGCTGACAGTTCAACACGAACACTTGTAAAAAACATTTTATTACTTTCATTATGGCAGCCCTGCTTTCTATATCTATCCTAAAAATATTAATTTTATTTTTTTATGTTGCACAACTACTTCATACAAAATTTCGTTGAAATTGGTTCGGTCAATTCCTTCCAAATTCATAATTATCGAAAAGTTTAACTTTGCAATTTTGGCACACCTACTTAATTATTCGGATCGAAATATGTCATTTGGTCATGAATTTTGTAAAGATTCAATGTACCATATTTGGTTGAAATCGGTTTAGCCAATTCCTTCCAAAAGCATAACTACCGAAAAGTTTATTTTGCAATTTTGGCACCCCTGCTTGGTTGATCGGGTCCAAATATGTCATTTTGGTCATATATTTATGTGAAGATTCTATGTGCCTGCCAAATTTGGTGGAAATCGGTTCAGCCAGATCTTCCCTGATATATGCGTACAGGCAGACGGACATTGCCGAAATTTGTACCTCTTTGGGGACCTCTCGAAATCGTGAAATTGGGATAGACCCTTGCATTACGATTCTTGACCCCGTAGACCGATTTTATCCATTTTAGGCTCGAAAATGTGTCTCATCAAAACATTGATATTATTGGAGAATTCGTCAAAATCGGTCAATTGGTTCAAAAAATCGACATTTGGACCAACAGTGGGGACCCTCAAGCCCTCGTAAGCCGATTTGAATTATTTTTGGCAGTGCAACTCTCAGGATCAACTTGAAGCTGCTCTCAAAATTTGAGGCTCCTACGCGTATTTTCTGGAGAGTTATGACTGTCACAGACACAGATATACAGACACACAGACAGCTTCTTTTACTATTAAGATAGATGGAGATTATTTTCATTGACAACAATTAGGTACCTATGCATGAATTGTTCCAAGTGAATTACGACTTTCTTGTTTGATTTTCTTGAAAGAGGCCAGTCCTACGATAGAAATGTAAAGAAAAATGAATCTTTTATTTGGCTAGTTCTACAAAATATATTTGAAAATTATTTTGATGAAACTAAATTTTTACGAATTATGACAGAAAGTTCGTTTTTTTATCCAGCAAAGTGGCACTCCTGATTGGGATAAGTAAACCATTTATGTCATTTTCATATTGTTTTTAGCCATAAGCCCTAAACACAAATTTCATGAAAATCCGTTCAGTTGAAAACGAGAACAGACACGCGTACGGACGGACTAAACGAAGCTAATACGGGATTATTTTCCCAAAGCTAATTATTTACTCAGGGCGAAAAATAAATTTAAATCAACCGAGAAAACCCATACAATGTGAAGAAGCTCCATTTTAAAAATTTATCTCTCCACAATTTTATATCACAGCGCAAAAAATTCTACCAAACACACACAAACAATATCACACGACCATCATCGCCTGATTTTTATATTTTGTGGAATTTTTTGTAATAAGGTACATTGCTTTTTTATAATAGAAAATTTTGAACGACATTAACAATTTATCCCGAAAAAATCTTAAACGAGATAAATTCAATGCAACGAATCATTCGTTCTAAATTTAACCTCACTTATGTATGAACGATCTGTCTATTGGTTCTCATTTAATATTAATGTGTTAAACTTTATGAAATATACTATTTTGCTCATACATTGATTTTATCGCAAAAAAAAACAATAATTGCTTTTGCAGAAAGGTTAGATGACAACAAATTAACGCCCTCCGTTGTGCACCTTTAAAAAAGCATCAGATATTACAAAAGAGACTCCAAATTCACAATGTAGTACCGATTATTATCTAAAGCGCAGTAAGACAAGGTAATCTGCGTCTTCCATTATAAAAACAAAGAATATCCACTAACCCACTCGGCATTCAAATGAGATTCGATTTAACCTCGCGTATTTTGTTTACCTATGACGCAAATTCGAGCTTAAAATTTTTTTTCTTACTCGCGTCTACTCCGGAATGTATTTTCGCTGCGATCTTTCTCGTAGTAGATTAAAACAAGTTTTTTTTCATACGATATAAATCTGAACGAATTGACATTAATAATAACAAGATTATCCAAACGGAACTTATTATGCCTACTTTCTATTTAATCATTTATTTGACACTTATATTGGCTTTAACAGCTTTAAAGTCATCGCGGATATGTAGTTCTTCGTGTTCCCAAATTTCATAATTTAGCGTTATAAAATACTACAAATACATTCGAAAGGAATATTAAATTGATCACGCGTGTACGTATTAAGGCCGATTCACACTTAACGACGCGGCAGAAACACGGGACGACAACAACACGATGGCCTCGGATTGTTGCGAGAAAACCAATGCACCCGCCCACACTAGAACGGCAAAGACACGACACGCCACAGACACGATAGCGACAATGCTCAAAAAGAATCCTCGGCCGTGTCGTTGCCGTTCTAATGTGACGGGTGCAATGGTTTTCTCGCTAACATACGAACAGAGACGAGTAATAGTCGTGTCGTTGCCGGCCCGTGTCTTTGCCGTGTCGTTATGTGTGAATCAACCTTTAGACTATACCGAATCCGAGTCCAACAATAGTTGTTGCTACGGCAACACTCTCGTAATGAGTGATAAAAACCGCAAAAACGCCAGTATTTACCCGAAATTCTAAAAAAAAACAATTTATAAGCAAATTTCTACGACAAAAATTAGAATGTACATTCCTTTCCTCAGAGAATATTATAAATCCCGCTCCAATATTACAATTCTAAGATATTTTAATGTGCAAGAGAAAATTAACCTGCACGATGGATTTCAGATTTCCCATGTAAATCCAATGGGAAGGATAGTTCCTGGAATCGAACCAGGGGCTTTAATGACCGCAAAAAAAACATCCTCGGGGGTCGGCTCATTTTGCTACAGATTTCCACCAAGTTTCATGAAAATCGGTTTATTGGTTCAAAATTTAATAGGGGGACGGAACGAAACTATAAGCCTATTTCCATTCTGGAAAGGCTAAAAATGGTAGCTTCATTCGATGGCGCTACAAAAAAACGCGTTTTATTTATTGAAATTTATTTATAATTGTGAACTTATAGTTCTTTATAACCTTAGTATTAAAATTGTATGACATAAAATGGAATTTATTCAATGATAAATTTAAAAGGTATATCATATTCGTACACATTTAGGTTTCTAATATAATGACTATTGGCTTATGATATGAACATACTGCAATACTAAAAAGGGCCCCCCGATGCTCCCCGGTTTTCCAAAAAATGCAATGATATAGATGGCGGTAAAGGTCACGCGATTAACTCCCTATCTACATATAACCGATTGCTCAGAATCTTAATTTGAAAATTTTGAAACCCCTTTCCCCCGTAAATGATGGCGTCATAGACCGCATACACCCTGCAAATTTCTGTCTTCTCTCTCTCTCTCTTACCGTTAACTTGCTATTTTAATTTAACTGATTGCACACACGGACAGATAGGCATAGCGAAAACATAAGTTCGTTTATGAAATAAAACGAGCTAACAAACACCCATGCTCCCGGCGGGATTCGAACTCGCGGTATTGCTATCCGGCGGCATATTTAATGTTAGACGTCTCCCACTCTTCCAACGTCGAGTACGGATGTAAAGTTCTCCAGTCGCGAATACTCTGGTTAATAAAAACCACTTAAGTCTTGCTTACTGTCGACGTTACGCTGACGTCTGGTTTTCCGAGTACCTAAGTGCTTTCCGTTGCCGCCTCTAAAAAAAAGAAGATGGTAAATAAGGTCAGAAGTAGTGCGGAATCGATGTTGAGTACACAGGAAAAGTGGTGTCTTGGCGCCGTTTTAAAGCACTAGAAGAGAAGGTTATCGCGTTTGTTTGAGCTTTTTCGTTAACGTTAGAGAGAGAAAAAAATACGAGAGCAAACGATCTCATCTCTTTCGTATGAATGACAAAAGCGTTCTTTATCGCACCCGGTCGGAAAAACATTAGTTTGCTCGCATCTGTTGGGATATGCCAAGAAGCAAAATTAAGGACAACCTCGTATGAATAAATCGCGGTCTATTCTATTTTAACTATTCTTTCAGATTTAAGGAGACTGACATCTGTAGAAGTTTACGGGTAATTTCCGTGTAATATAACGGCCTGAGTTTGATTCGTGGACCATTTAATTCCTACATTCGAATAAACAGAAATGGGTGAAGCGTATTTTTTATTTGAATTTCAAAAATACTCCAGAAAATCTTGCGATCTTGATACTTGAACCGACGTAGGCCCAAAAAGAATGGAAATTAATTTTCCTACCGTTGCTTTTTAAATACGAGTCGATTTCATGCACGATTTTGTTTTGAACGGGAAAATATTACGTTTCTAGGCTGGTTTTCAAAATAAACATAGCCTTATGAAATGGTCCTGTCTGTGTGTATGTATGTGTGACCACTAACAGCTTTTGCACCAATGGACCGATTTTCATGAAACTTGGTATGAGGCTCGGGCTGGTAGGGGCCACCTCCGGGTATATTTTTTATGGCGAAGATTGAAGTCCCGGATTCGATTCAAGGAACGTTTTTCCATGTTTGTTTTGCATAGGAAGTCTCAAATCCATCGTGCAGTGATTTATTCTTTAATACTTTAAAAAATCTTAAAATTGTGATATCTGAGCGAGGTTTGTACTGCTCTAAGGGAAAAAGAATGCAGATTCTAATTCTTATCGCAGAATTTTGATAATTGGTCATATTTTCTTGAATTTCTACTCAAACAGCGTTTTTGCGTTTTTATCGCATTTTATCGGATTGTTTCCATGAAGACGATAATTATCGAACTCGGCTTTAGCATAGTCGAATAAACAAATGGGTTATTTTTTCCACTCGAATACCCTTCAGCAATGGACAGTTTGTCGATACATATTAGCGTGTAAACAGCAACATTTATTTAATTCGTTTATTTAAAAGATAAATGCAAAATATAATGTCAGAAAGAGATTTTGATATTGCTTTTAGTATTTTAAACCTGATAATGCTCTATTAATTTGTTTTCTAGTTTGTCTCTATCATTGATAAACTATGAATTACAAATGTTGTATATGGTATGAGAATTCCTTGGAAGGACTAACACAAACTGAAACATTTCCTGGCAATATAAGTAATCAATTCGGGACATCAACTTTGGGAAACCAGCCTGCATTAGTCCTGGTTTGGACTTTTTGTTTTATGTGAAAAGCTTTTATCATCAAGCGAAACCTCATTATTGGTGCTTTAACGAAATTGCGATCAACGCATTGCATCACATGAAAAATGCATATACAGGTATTATCTTTAAACAAGTTGTTTATAAAAATTAATTTTCATATTGTCGCTTGTTTTAGTTTTTAAAACTTTTTATAGCTTTTTTACGATATATCGTCACGTAATAGATTTCAAATAAGATTTCAGTGCGATTTAAATTGATATAAATTTATGAGAACAATTTCGTCATACCGTCTAGTTTTCCTTAGGGCAAATGCTATATACGCAGGAATATGCGCGTCGTCAAAGCCAACGGCATTGTTGCCAAATCGTTTAGTCTAGTTCAACGAACGTGGCGTAATAACCCCCCTGCCTTCCACCAAAAAGATGTAGATAACACGATGTAGTTGCATAGCATGGAACAGCAACTTAGCGAAAGCCTTCGAGCAAAAGGTCGTAAGAATATCTTTGCTCCCCCTGCAACACAACCAACAAAATTCTACGTTGCAGAAAATATATACGCTGAATACATGTTTCGACTCCTACCAAACTATCTGAGAAATTATCGTAATTGTTCGTCAGATATAAAGAGTATGCTTGGATTAAATACTAAAATTATGGTATGTCCCTTTCTCCTTTTCTCTCTTCCTCAGCAACAATGCAAATCACCTGGACGATAAAACATTTTCACGTAAAAATACATCAAATTTTCGCCTTAAAAATTAATTTGTGGATCAATTCGATGCGTATTCGAAAATTGAAGACAAGAAAACAAAATTGAACCCACGACTTCACTGTAGACAGCAAGAAGCCAAAAATTTAAAAGTGGCGTTGCCAAATAACTCCTGAAAATTTGATCGTAAAAGAATGAAATTTTTGGAGTTATAAGCGGTTTTCTCATTCTTCTGAATGAGGATACAAACAAAAATAGAGAGAGTTTCTGACCAGAAAAATATTGTCTCGATTTCAAAAAGTTTCCTATATCATTAGGGTTACTTTTATTGACCATGTCTTTCTGCGGAGCAAGCGACAACACATATATGTAGGCTTCATGACCATAAGTACAGCTTAACTCGGCCTGCGTGACGATTGCAGCGCTGATTTTGGCGATTTTGGTAAACACAATTATTAGCGACCGAACTGGCAACAAATACGGAAGCGGAGATCCCCCTCCTATATAGCCTTCAGGTTTTAAAGAAAGGGCATTCTAGTATGGCAGGATAGAAAAATTGCAGCGAATCGAATTTAAACAGGCATTCTCTTGGTCGCCTGGACTTCCTCCTGCGCAATAGGGGTCCAGGAAGTCTCCGAAAGGCCACATGGAGAAGGGAAAGACATTTAAGGAAAGACCCAAGAAGTGACGAATGTTTCTCAGCTAAAAACCCTTTCTGATGGAAATAGAATATTAAAAAAAAAAAATTTCTCTTGACCAACGGTGACCCTCTGGCTCCTTTGTTTTTGTTCCTCCCTCCACCGCACTTAGTGACCTTTTCTTGGAAACGGAACTGTCCCCCATGGGTGGGGGGGGGGGGTGTCCGGGCCCGGTGGACTTCCCCTCTGTATGCGCCACTGATTACTAAGAATACCAAATATAACACTGATCCTCTTTTCGAAGTGTCCGTCCGTCCGTCCCCCTCTTTGTTTGTCGTAGAGAAATTCGGTAAACGACATTTTGTTTATACCAGTTAGAAGACTCAAGGAAATTATTTTCATTTTCATCGACCAATTTGAAAAAAATGTCGGTCGTTTAAAATCTTTAAAAATTTCTATTTCAGAAACAGTGCGTCGGAGAAAACATTTTTTTTACAGAAAACGTCTTAATAAGAGCAGTTTCGAAAAATTATTTTAAGCTCAGGGAGAATTAATGGGAAGCGCGTAGCTCCGAGGTCTATGGAGCAAGCGGAGACCGGGATTGATGGGCGTAGGGGCAGGGATCCTAGTATATATATATAACATAAGTTTGCAAGCCACTAACCACAAGTACGCGGAATCATTTCTAAACGATCGTTTAACAGGAAGACGCTCTTCAAACGTCGAAGTCAGGAAGATTGAAAAGCATATCGTAAGCAAACCAAAATTGGAGCGGAGTGCTGCTATACTAAGTGATTTCGAGTGAGGCTTAAAGTCGCTACGTAGAAATCGATCGATGTTTATTTCAGCCGGATGTTTCATTCGCATTCATCCCCCTCTCCCAGAGAGCTACGCTGCATTTTGATTCGCATTAGGCGCGCTACACCCTTGGGGCTATCTCGTTATATAGGGGTAGATGAAATGAAAGGGTTCCAAATTGAATGCATGCCCAGGCCTTAACCTAAATACCATAAGGGCTTCAAAGTTTGCCGAGACGATTAATAACCTCCTTTTGAGATCGGCATTACCCTTTTAGGTTAATTGGATCTGAGGTTAATGAGCTTATACGCAATGTGTATACAGATTCTAGGCTTCTTCATCTACGACGCGGGCTAAAAAAAGTTTTTTTTTACGTTGACGCAAAGGTCAGTCTTCCAAAAAAAGAAAATATCTGCTTGCGCTAAAGTTCTTATCGACTGACTCGTACGCTCAGCTTACGTATTGTGCGCGGGTCAAATTCCCTTTGGAAAACATCTCTTCTGCTTGAAACGAAAGACTTTGTTTACATAGCTTGAGCATCAGATGATGATTTACGCGTTGCTGCTAAAACTATCATTTTTAAGTCAAGAGGCAACATTATATCTGCTCTATATTCTATTTATTTCTCCTGTAATATTATAAACTATTGCATGAAAGGATTCCTGCCTTTCTGTTTGATTCCTCAGGAACACTCAGTCATTGTTATTTTTTAACTGCATTTCTCTTTTCTCCAAAAAAATGCAGTTACGATCTAAAATTAATTATGTATTTTTTCCTTGGCTCCCCTTCTACCTTTTCCTCTGTGTGTATGCGCGCATACATTGATTTTCTATAATACGATAGTTGAAATTTCACATTTAACTTGCGGAAATATGTCAGCTCTGAACTAGTTATATTATCTGATTATTCCATTCTTGCCCCATATTTTAATATAAATGAAAGAATTGGCAGTAAGTATGACCCATCTGCAGCAATTTGTCCTGTATTTCAGTAAAAATATCAAAAATTAAACGCTAAAGGCGATGCTTCTATTACATAAGCGCAACAGATATTTTGATCGCGATTTTATCAGAAACCAGGCATTCTATTAACAAGGTTATAGAAAAATCAATGTTTGTTTTGTTCATTCCTACGAATACATAAAAAGGAGTTTATCTAAGATTGCGATATAAATAAAATAGTTTACATTTTTTTCTTATGAAGCTGCATCCCTAATTAACTGATTTGATCTTATTATGTCAATTTAGTCTTCTTATTTGATGCAAATCCTAAATACCAATTTTTATTTAAATTTGTTCAGCGGTAAAGCGTCTGAAGTATGCATTCAGACACATCAAATACAACACGGGCTCTTTATTTATTTACAACTTCCTCATAAACGGCCTTTAACAACGATTGCAATAAAATTAACACGGACGAACACATACGCTCATGACCTCGGCTGGATACGAACCGACGATCCTAGAATTCTGATGTTCGACACGCTTACTACTCTTTTAAATCGTTCTTCCGTCGTAGCGATTGATGTAAACAAAATATTTGATGCGATACTTGGGATTTTCTCGATTTTTTATCAGCAAATCTATAAGTCGTAATTTTGTAAACTAACGGACTTTTTTATGGCAAATGTTTTCCTCTTTCCGAACAAATTTTTAATCGATACCTTACATATCATACAAGAGCATGGGAGAGAAACTTATTGCATTTTATTGTTGCTTGACGGATGCCATTTAACGAGATATGAGTATAAGTAAATTTAAGTGGTTATATAAAGTGGAAGTTCTAATTGATGGATATAGTTAAAAATCATAATTCTGCTATAAATTATAGTAAGGATCACAATTACTTAATTAAAATCCTCCCAGTAGTTTTGGAGATTAAACATGCAGACGAATGGACGGACAGAGGAGACATTTAGATAAGGCGATCCGCTACTACCGCTTCGATGGCAAAGAACGCCTAAAAACTCAAACGGTAATTTTGGAGATGGTAAGAAAGGCAAATAGCAAGCGCGCGGCTGGTTCCAGTAGCTTTTTATATGGTAGGTATACCGGCTGAAATGAAACTGTGTGTCAACAAGAGTGTCATGTTTGGAAGTCTAAGAACGTTTGTATAATATCGTTCTGCTGTTAGAAGTAACTCTAATTGGGAGGTATTTGTATATTGGCTTTTTACATTTTTTGTATGCCCATGTATATAATTGCGTGACAAGAGATATGGTTATTATGGGTACATAAACCTGAGAGGAGGTTTCATGCATAAATGTTTTGCTGAATACTTTTTAGTGCTTTTCGTCATTGCTGAAAAGCGCTATTATCTTCGTGATGTCCGTCCGTCCGTCCGTACGTATATATCAGGGAAGAATTGACAACCGATTTCAACCAAATTTTTTACATAGAATTTTTACATAAATACAGGACCGAAATGACATATTTGGACCGGATCGACTCGGCAGGAGTGCCACAATTGCAAAATTAAACTTTCCGGTAATTATGAATTTGGATGGCTAAACCGATTTCAACTAAATCTCGTATGAAGGAAGTGTATAGCATAACAAAACAAAATTAAGATGTTTGGTATAGATATAGAAAGCAGGGCGGCCACATTACAAATAAATATAAATATTGTTTTTACACGTATTTGTGTTAAACTGACCACATCAACTTTAACCAAATTTAAAATTTATATTTTACAGTTATATATAAAAGCATATTAGCATATCTAAACCGAATCAGTGAAACAGGAGTGGCGCAATTACAAATTAAACTCTTTCAATAATTAAGGCTTTGGAAGGAATTGGCTGGACGGATTTCAACCAAATTTTGGATATAAGACTTGCACAGAATACCTTAATGAAATTTAGATGTTTATAGCGGAGCTAAACGGTATAGCTACCACAATAAAAAGTAAAATAATATTTTTACACGTATTTCTATAGAACTTACCGCATGGATTTTAACCAAGTGTAGTATATATAATCTTCACGCATATAAATAACCAAATAGTATATTCCAACCATATTGACTAAACAGGGCTACCACAATATCAAGGTTAGAATTTTTCTGTAACTATGAATTTGGAAGGTATTGGCTGAACGGATATCAAATAAATTTCTTTTGTAGGGTAAGTATAGAATAGCAAAACGAAATAAATGTGTTTAGGACGAATATGAAAGGCAGAGATACTACAATATAAGCAAAACTAATTTTCTGAATTAAAACCAAATACATTAATATACGATTATACTACGGCGAATTTGACGAAAAGCACATCTGTACCACTGGAAACCCGTGTACATTCTTACTTGTTTACTATTGCATATCATTCTTCGAATACTAAGATGATACTAAATGTGATACTTCTAAGAAATTCCATAAATGATAAATTTTTTACTTTCCTTGTTTGACTTTTTAAAATTTGTACCACCTCCTTTGTTTCAGACATAATCCTCAACTTTAGGACGACATATGTAAGTGGTAAAGGGGAAGTTGTGTCAGACGGCCGTTCCATCGCCCTGCATTACCTCCGAGGATGGTTCTTAGTAGACCTGTTGGCAGCCCTGCCTTTCGACCTCCTCTACGCCTCAGACCTATATGGAGGAGAGGTTAGTGCCATGGATTCGATAATCAATTTTTATCGAATATGAATTCCTTCTTTATCATTTTGTGTATTAAATGTTTGCTGTCTTTTCTCTGGATTATGCATTTATACGTTTTCGGCGTAAATATTTGAAATATTTCTTTCACACAAAGTGCACATATTTAATATTACGTTAGAATATCTTCTGTTTGTTGTTCAAAGCAAGGAGGTGATGCTTTGCATTTCGAAACAGTCCAAGTGCACTCTTAACAAAATTGCTTTTACGTGAAAATACCACTTGTGTTTATCGCTAGCATTCCGCCGTTTCTGTGTTTCGTCGCCTTTAAATTGTTTCGTAATGAAGATTTTCATTCTGACTCCAACACACCATGTTCACTCTTGTATAAGCCTTTTTAAAGGCGTAACTAGATTTTAACTGACGCATTCTTTACGCGGCTTTAAAATGCTAAAACGGTAATGAACAATTTTAACTACCGTAAGCGCACATTTTTCCACAAAACATTTGTGCTTCAGAACGCGTTGCCTTTATTAACTCGGTTACGGAATTCTTATCATATTTTTTCTCAGTAATACTTTCAACTTAACATGTGAATCAATTGGTAAAATACTCGAATATATATGCACTGGCTTCATTAAAACAAAGTTCAAAACGTAGTTTTCTCAAGGTGATACGAGAAGTGTCGGAAAGTAACTGTACTGATAAGAAAACTTGGCTTAAAAAAACTTGCTATTACGAAACATACCGTACATATTTACCCGTGTAAGCCGCACCCTTTTGTATCACGCGTGCCCCTATTTTTGGACCAGTTCGGAGGGAAAAAAATAAATTCGTGCCCGAATAAGTTGACATCTGGGATTTTAAAGAAAAAGTCGGCCCCCTCCCTGAAATAAGGTCCGCCCATGTTAAGCATCTTCTCCATCCTACCTGCTTTACGCAATTTGGGTGATTGGGTGATCTCTTTATGCCGATGCTAGCAGAAACTCCTCCTCGGTAGTAGCCCCTCTTATGTTAAAGGAGTATCATGGGCCCACGATGAATTCGGCGAACACGCGTCTGACTCCAACTTATTTCAGCCAAAGTATATGTAGAAATTGATAGTAAACTTTTAATAACAGAACTGCTTATTTTGAGTAAAAATGATAAACTTAAAACTCATTTAGAAGGTGTACAGCTTTAATATTGTAAAAATATAACGTCATCTCAATCGTTAAAATACTTCGCGTGTACACTTCGTGGAATTCATGTTCTTCCGCGAGTGTAAACGTAGATGCAAGCGTGTTGGAATGAATTTACTATCGATACTCGCAATTTATATAGCCTGGTCAGAAATTCTCATATAAGACGCGCTTTCCCCATTTTCTCATCGACATTTTAGGAAAAAAAGTGCGCGCGGTACACGAGTAAATACGATAGTTAATAACCTTCAAATGTCTCCCTTCTGCCGTAAAGCACTTATCCTATCTTATTTTTCATTTGCCAAAGACAAGTGAAAAACCATTGTTTGATAGTTTATATACCCGTAACAACATTTTTAGCACCTTATCGGATTCAAATGGCGACCTCTCAATTATTTTAAATATGCGGTAACAGAAAAACGTTTAAGGCTACTATTGCGGATAAATACGGTGAATGAGCCATTATCTCTAGCCCAGGGCGTTGATTGTCAAACGTGAGATCGACGTGCAGGTGTGTGACTGTTGTGCGATATCAAGCCGCATTAAACAATATGAGAACGTTTTTTCTTGAGTTATACTGGCAACGGGGCTCTTTGCACATTCGAATACTACTCACCGTTTATTCCTTGACCCCTTGGTACACATGACCATAAATGACTCCGATTTTATCAAAGTAATAAGCTCCATGAATTTTCCGCCAATTTGTCAAACCTTCACATTCCAAGCTCGAGCATTACTTGAGGTTTACAATGTCATCTTTGAGACTTTATTTTAGGATAGCAGTGGTGAAACAATGCCTTCTCAAAGCAAAAACTTGGTCCGAAAACATTTAATCTCGAAGAAGCCTTACATGTAAGTGTCACTTAGGATGCATATGTTACAGGGGCATACGTAGGTGGGTGGTACGGTTCGGGAGTAAACTACTGGAAGTTGCAAACTTCATATTGGAAGGCTCAACTTTGCGCAAAACCTCCATAATATAAATAAAGACAGTCATTGTAAACTAGGGAGATTCCAGTTGAAATTCAATTTAAAATGAAATTTCGTGAATAGACGCGACGTGAAGCTATTATCCAAGTCCATGGTACCCGATTACACGAAACCGGTAACAATGCGAATCACTAAAAATGCGTCGAATTCTTGCGTTAAAAACTGTTCTGTTGATCGATTCGACGCATATTCAAAAATCAATGGCAGGAAAACAAATTATCGTTCTTTTAGGCGTTCGTAGTTTCAAGCCTTGAACTTCTGTCATGATACTAAGTAATTTTAATGTGCGTATTATTAATGTTCTACATTCAAATGTATTCCTTCTCGTAAATAACGCAAAGAATGTTGTTTATATTCGTTGCTATGAAAATCATTTCCCTCTCCTCTCTTCCCTCTCTCACGTACTGAAAGCATTCAAACCATGCTATCATCCATAAGGATTGAAATTACAATAGGATTTCGAGGTTTAACAATATAATGTGTTGGCAAAGCAACATTCCGTTATAATGGCAAGGTTTCCCCAAAATATATGCATTAAATGTTTAATTTGAGGAATTTCGAACTGTAGGCAAAAAAAGATGAACAGAATAAGAAACTTTATATTATTTTATTTAAAACGGTTCAAATCCGAAGATCATAGGTTAATTCTTTCTGATTTAGATCTTGAAAAGAATAAAAGCCTGCACTTTGAAAAGTCGATTTTTACGTGTTATTTTATGGGAAATGGAAATGTCTTTCTTGGAGTCGAACCCAGGACATTTTTCGAGATTTTTTTTTCCCGATCACCTTAAAATATGCGTATTTAGTATTTCTGCCGAATTTAAAAAATATATCTCCATCTTTATCGAGTTATTAGCATTTTTATAGCGTGACAGAGGGAGTCACAAAGGGACTTTTATAGTTGGAAATAATTTTTATAGATTTTAGATTATTTATATTTTTACTGTAAGTTGAGTGATATAAGATCAGGAGACACGTGCTGTTAGTTTGGTGGTATAGGTTATTGGGGCAGCCTGTTGTTATTTGGGTGGCATAAAATAAGGTAATTAGCGTGGGTTGCATACTTGTAGGGGCAAACGAGTGTAGGACCTGTACTATACGTCTGTTTTAGCCGAGTGTGAGTTGGGTTGCATAAAAGTAAGAGAGATTTTGTGAAGTTGGTTGTATACGTTGTAGGATCAGCTTGTTGTTTTTTTGCATAAAATCAGGGACCATTTGCAATGGTTTTGTGATGCTCTTTCAGGTCAAAACTGTAGATTGGCTCGTTTCGGGGAACAATTTGGTGTTCCTTTGGTGGTATATATTGCTTAATTGCTTATTGCTATCTGCCTATTTTATTTTCAGCATTCTCCTCCAAGTCCATATTTCAAAGCTTTCAAAGCATTTGATGTCATTTCTCCTTAGCGTCCATGTTTCTGCCCCTTACAAAGCTATACTCGCTACATATCATTTTATGAACCTCTTGTTGATATCTTCCCTTGTATTCCCCGTAAGTAGGTGTTTCTTTCTTTCTTTTGAAAGCCGCTTTTGCTTTTCCTATTGTAGTCTTGATCTCATCCGTACATTTTACTTCTCTTGTTATGGTGCTTCCAAGGTATTTATAGTCTGAGACTTGTTCTAGAGCAGTGTTTCCCAACCTTTTTCGAGTCGCGACCCCCTTTTATAATAGCCAAGTAACCTGCGACCCCCCGCCACATTTGCA
This sequence comes from Tanypteryx hageni, assembly GCA_028673005.1. NCBI lineage: Eukaryota > Metazoa > Arthropoda > Insecta > Odonata > Petaluridae > Tanypteryx > Tanypteryx hageni. Next base: position 42,239,666 of record CM054115.1, read on the forward strand.
TAAAAAGGCATTTTTAATAGGGTAAAGAAAACACATTAAAAATAGATTTTTCAAAATATAATTCTAACCTAATATTTAATGCGATAGTTGTACTTGCATCTGGGCAACCAGCTTCAAAATTTGCGGCTGAGTGTTTGTTAAAGCCAACCTCATGTCATCCTCAACATTCAGTCTGTTTCTTGCCTTTGTTTTGATATGAAGAAGCGTTAGAAATCCACTCTCGCAGAGATATGTAGAGGCAAATGAAATTAAAACTCGCAAGGCAAGCATGGTGACATTTGGATATGACTGATACATAGCACACCAGAACTGAGTCAGCAATTTTTAATAAAACAAATTACGTGCCGAGGAATCGTTCCGCAGATCCAAGAATTCATCCTGTACTTCATCAGGAATGCTGGCTACATTCAGGGAAGCAGAGAATGGGTTTCGTACCAGTGTAGCTTCTTCTTCTGTCAACTCAGGGAAGTACCGCTGAAATTCCTTTTCAAGGGATTCAAGGTGCGCAGTAATCTCCTCTTTCAGATTCTCATCCAGTTCACCTTCAGATTCCTCTACCACACTGCAGACATTTTTCAAAAATGGCAATGTTTCCAAGATTTACTTTCCGACACCAGTTTTGCAGCATGGATACAAATGCCTGAAGATTTTCTTGAAATTGGATAAGGGGTGTTTCCTTTCCCTGAAGTTTCAGGTTCAGCTTATTTAGCTGGTCTATAATGTCTGCTAAGCAAGCAACTCTTTTCTTCCAAGCTTCATCATTAAAGTAAGCCACAAGGTCATGTTTCCCTTGCACTTCCAGGAACAACTTGATTTCATCTTTCAACTCAAAGACGCGATTGACAAACATTTCCTTTCGACAACCAGAGTACAGCAGTGTAGAAAAGAAGAACCGTGTGATCAGAATTCATGTCTTTACAGAGTTCTTTAAACAGACGGGTGTTGAGGGCTCCAGATTTGATGTAATCCACAATTTTGATCAGAGAATCAAGTGTCTCTTGCAGAGGAGCTGGAAGAGTCTTACTGGCAAGTGCATATCGGTGAATCATGCAGTGAATGCCCTTTGCTTGGTAAGCAAGTTCTTTCACTTTTGTTTGAAAGTCCGACTTTGACCCTAGCATAGCTGGTGCTCCATCTGTACAAACCCCACAGACGTTTTTCCACTGTAGTCCTCCAGTTTCAAAAAAGGTATTTATCTTCTCCATAATATCTTCACCTTTTGTAGTAGTTTCAAGTACACTACAAAACAGGAACTCTTCTTTGATGTCATCTGAATGAATATATTTCACGAAGACAAGCAACTGAGAACATGAACTTACGTCCGTTGATTCATGTACTTGAAAAGAAAACTGTGGAGAAACTTTGATTTCATTCAAAACCTGCTCTTTCACGTCTACGGACATATCTGAAATGCGCCTCTGAATAGTGTTATTGGATAGAGATATTTGTCGCATCTTTATCTCGCTGGCTTCTCCAAGAATTACCTTCACCATCTTCAACATGCAGGGTTTGATGAGCGTTTCTCCAATCGTGTAAGGTTTTTTTTTGTTTGGCAATTTCCAATGCGACTTCATATGATGCTTGCACTGCTGCTGTGCTCTGTTGCTGAAAACTTCCTGTAGGATCAAGTCTTTGACGTCTGAGACCACTTTCATGGCGTCAAAAGAACTCCAAATCCTTTTTAGTATGTTCTGAGTGTCGTTTGAGTTTTGAAGGTTTCATAGATTCAGCACTGAGAACAACATTGCACAAAACGCATTGTGGCTTCTCTATGCCATTGCTGATCAAGATGGTAAAGCCAAATTTTAGATAGTCTTCTGAATATTTACGTTTCTTCTCCATGGGTACGGATTTCTAAAAATATAAATATAAATTAATTCTTCTTCGAGAAAAAAATTTTCTTTTTGTATTTTTATTATTTATTCTCGTTTCACGAATTTTATCAATTGTAATATATTTTTTAAACAAATGTTTAGCGTTAGTCACTTGGCTCACTATTTTATTAAAATAATACACCTATTAATACTAATAATATAACAATAAAAATATATATAAATAATTACCCAAATAAATTGTTTTCCGTCGGGAAACGATAACAGCGATGCAGAAAGCCGACCGACAGCACGGACTGATGACGACCTACTGACGCTCTTTAGATTTTAGAAAGTGCAAGCAGTAGCTAACCCGCGCTCGACAGCGAGGTGGTTGACTATTGGCGAACTAAGTTCGCGCCAGTTTTCATTAGACGGCCCATCGCTGACATTATTGAATTACATTATTGCAAACATGGCGGCGTCAGCAAAACATACGGGGTGATCTTCAACTGCGTTAAGAGAGCAACTCATCTTTATTCGACGGTCCGTATTCGACAGTCTGTTATTCAAACATCGAGACACCGATTAAAAATGAATTTTGATATTGAATTTTGCATCATAGTAAATATTTTTTTCAGTTTAGTATTTGTAACATAGAATTTTATTCTAATGATAACACTGCATTTGTATAATTTAGGGCTAGAGAGTGAATCAAGGTCCGCCGCGGCGGAAATTTGAAAAAATATTAAAGGCCCGCCATAGCAAAAAATTAAAATAATATAAAATATTTAATATGTATGAACACGGCGGGCCTTTAATTTTTTTTAAGTATCCGCCGCAATGGGCCTTAAGTCACTTCCTTCATTTATCAAAAATCAGTGTTACAACCACTATTAGAAAATGCATTGTAGCCATATTGAAATAAATAAGTGTTCAAAACCTTCGTGGTGAAATTTTCTATTAAAATAATTGCAACTAAAAATAACCGCGGCGACCACCTAGAAAACAAGAGGGTCTCCACCCACAGGTTGGGAACCCGGGTTCTAGAGGCTTTACTCCATGTTCAGATTCTCTTATTTGCCCGATATTCGAATGACCTTGGATTTTTCTGTTTTTATTTCCATACCGTATTTTCTCCCTATTACTACTGGTCTATTTATCATTTTCTGGAGTTCCTTTTCCTTTCTTGCTAGAAATACTTGATCATCCGCGTATTTTACTGTTCTTATAATCCTTCCTCCAATTTTGAAATCTCCTGTATCATCTAACGCTTCTTGCATTAGACTTTCACCATATATATTGAATAGGGTCGGCGATAGGCAGCAGCCCTGTCTTACTCCTCTACCGATATTTACTCCGCAGGTGTCCGCATTCTCCAACCTGACATTTATAGCTTGATTCACATATAGATTCCTGATCAGTCTCCTGTCTTTCCAGTCGACACCTATATCCTTTAATATCTTTATCAACATTAACCAATTTACTCTATCAAAGGCCTTATGCCAATCTACGAAACGTACGCAGATATCTTGACTGTACTCTATTGCCCTTTCTGATATGATTCTAACTATCCCTATAGCATCTCTAGTTCCTCGTCCTTTTCTGAAACAGAATTGATCTTCCCCTAGCATTTCATTTGCCTTTTTGTCCAACCTTTTATTAAGAATCTTCGTGATGATCTTCGAAGTGTGTGACAAGGCTTATTGTTCTGTAGTCTTTACACTGCATTGCTTTTGGCTTCTTCTTTAGAGGGATCATTGTTACTTCTAGGAAATCCTGAGGCCACTCTCCCGTGTCGTAAATCTTATTAATTAATTTCGTGATCGCTTTTAGTCCTTCTGATCCCATGACTTTAAGTACCTCAGCCGGTATACCATCGCTGCCTGTGGCTTTCCCTTACTTTAGTTCCACTATAGCTTTTTCTACTTCCTTCTCCATAATACTTGGTCCTAAGTTGTCTTCTTCAATGTTTTCCTCATTTTCCAGTTCTATTTTTACCGATCCTGCCTGCTTGCTATATAGGTCCTTAATGTATTCTTCCCATACCTGTGCTACATCCTTTGTTTCTGAGGCTATATTCCCATCCATATTCATAATTCCTTTACCACGAATTCCATTAGACTTCTCATATTTTATTCCAGTGCCCCAGCGCACATCATATTGTACCGTCCTAACTTCTCCATTTGTTGTATTTCATCACATTTTTCTTTTATCCAATTTTCTCTAACTTTATCTGTTACCCTTCTCAACTCATTGTTTATACGTCTATAGTTGGCTCTACTTCCTTCACTGTTAACGTTTTTCCATTTTCGTCTCACCAATTTTCTCCAGCATTTCCTTCGTGATCCATGGTTTTCTGATTTTCTTCTCTTGTTTTCCAATCTCTTTATCCAAGGTATCCTTGATACTGGTTTTAATTTCATCCCATTCTATATCAACGGTCTTCGGTTTGTTTTCCAACTTTCTTAGGTTATCTTCCAACTTCATGCTGACTACATTCTGCCTTTCTTTCAGTTTTTCTAGGTCCCATGTCCGTCTTTCTCTTCTCGTTTTTCTTATTTGTTTGAGCTTTGTACTTGCGTCAACTATTAGAAGGCTGTGATCTGAATCAATGTCCGCTCTAGGTTATGCCTTGGCGGTCTCTATGCTGTTCCTGAATCTTTTTTTTACTAGGATATAATCTATTTGGCATCTCATTCTAGTTTCTGGGCTTTTCCATGTGTACTACCTTCGTTTATGGTTTTTGAACCATGTATTAGTCAATACAAGGTCATTATTGATGCAAAATTCTACCAGTTTTCCCCCTGCTCGGTTACTTTACCCAAGTCCGTATTGTCCGACAACATTCTGTCCTACTCCGACTATGCTGTTCAAATCTTCCATTAATATTTCAGTTTACCTTTCCTCTTCCGTCTTCTTCGTAAATGTCATTAATTTGCTCATAAATCTCCACGATGTCTTCATCTTCATGAGCTGACGTTGGCATATATATCTGGATTATCAGCATGTCCACTGGGACTGCTTTTAGCTTTATTGCCATCAGTCTATCGTTCGTTGCAATTGTCTTTGTCACGCTTTTCGTCATATCTTTCCTAAGTACCAGAGCTACTCCCCTTTTCCCACTATTTCCTCCAGAGTAAACTACCGTGAACTCTTCCGAGTAGAACTGTCCTTCTCCTTCACGTCTAGTTTCGCTCAGGCCTATAATGTCAATTCTGTTTCTTCTTTCAAGTTCTTCTTTCCTGCCTTTCTCATAGTTCTTATAATCCAAGTGCCTATTCGTAAATTACTTTCGACAAATGTTTCCCTCAAGACAGTCCCCGCCCGGAGATCCGATTGGGGGTATATTTTACATCCGGATTTACCTCGAGAGAACTCATATTGTCGAACCATATAATCATTACTAGGGATTGTAATGTGGTAGTTTCCCTCTTGTTTTCCACATCGCACTACTGCAGCCGTTCAAATCGTCCCGATCACGCCTACAGCTGTATTGGATATAGACCCAGCCAACATCATTTGTTTTCGGCTCTATATCATACTGACAGTATTGCTGCCTACCGATGATAGTTTTTTTTAAACCTCCATTCGCGGGGTTTGAACCCCGGAACTTTTTAATGGGAAGCCGACACGCTAACCACTACACCACCAGTGCATATATTATTACATATTTATAGGTAATTAATACTTTTTAATAGTAAATGTGTTTATAATTGTGAAAAAATAAAATTAACCTATCCTAATTTATATAATAGAATTCAACGGAAATACGCGCTTCACTTAACGAATTGTTTCTGCGGAACATATCCTATTGGTAGTAATTATTAATACTTGATTTTTCTTAAGTGCGTCGACTGCTATGATCATTTTGCACTGCCATGAACTGGACAAACACACACAGAAGGGACGAGGGAAACTCGGTGCCGGCATCAGCTTACTCTTTACGAAAAGCACCAAGGGGGCCAACTGCTTAACGTCCCTTCTAAAGGACGGAACGCTGAGTTTGCTCGGTCTCCTCAAATCACACAAACACGGGGCCGAGCGATCTCGGAAAATATCCTACTTTGGCAGGATTCGTGCCCGCTGCCCCTTCGAGCAGCCAGCGTCCTAACCACTACACCACCGATCAGCGCTAGCGCTGTAACTAGCAATTTTACCACCCGGGGCATACTACCAAATATGCACCCATCCATAAAAGTTCTAGTACATATATGGATATAGGGCCAGCATTTAATAAATAAAAGTAAGCTATAAATTATATAACTTCTTACTATAAATGTACTACATAATTTAAATGCATAATTATAAATCCAATTGCATGTAATTACATACATACATAATTTAAATGCAGAAAGTATAAATATTTTAATATTAAAGTGTTATTCAATGTGATTTTAATGCAGCAAACTCATCAATAGCATTATCGAAATTTATAGTTCCTTCTATGCGTAATGTCTAGAACAAGTATAGTAGTGAAGTCTCCCGTCCTTGTGAAATGCACAACTTGCCTTTAACAATGTTTGCGCCCCTTCTTCAGTTACGCCCGGGACAGATGCCCCGCCCTAGTTACGGCGTACCACTGGCACCTCCCTCTTATTCGTTAAGCGGGGTATTGCTGTATTTTATTCAAGGCGTCTTATTTTTTTAATAAAAATTGACAATCCTCAATTTTGAAACATTTTGCTCCCTCTGACTTGTAATCAACAATCGATTAATCACTCACCTTTTTCTTTATTTGAGCAGAAATTATAGACGAAAAGGAACAAATATAATTTTATATTAATCCCTTTAAAACCACGAGTCTCGTATCAAAGGCTCTTTATACCTTCTTCTCTCTTGTTGATACAATTAATCATAAAACTAATCTCGAGCGCGTGAAGAGAAATATAATCTCCCCAGCGAACTTTTAAAGCATTTCCGTTTGCTCTTTCCACTACGAGTGGGAATTGCGTGCACTGTTTGACCGATCCTGATCTCATCGCTCGGATTAATCAACGGATCCACATCCGACTGGTTCCCCCATTTGGCTCATTTTTCTTTCGGCCTCTATGGACTGGCTTCTCGAATTCCCTCAACTGTCAAAATCGGAAAACTTTTCAATCTGCCGATTCTTGCCGTTTTATGGATTCCGCTTACCACTTTGTCGTTCCTTCAACCCTTTCCTCCCCTTCCTCACCCTGCACGGTTGTTTCCTGTGCATACGTGAGAACACACGCTGAATTGTGTGTCCGGATCTGTGAAGGGGAATGAGTTATTTCCCCTAGGGATTCCGTTATAAATTTCCTCCCATCCTGCATGCCGACGTGCTAGAGCTTTGGGTATTAAATTGTCTAACCTGCGTTATACATCTGAGCAGCGCCTCTCCTATATATCTCCAACACGCATGTTGTTTTGTAAGTCGTGGAAACGCTAATTCGAATTTTTTAAATTTCTCGAGGATATGTAATTTGCAATCGTTGACGAGCAAACAAAGATTTTTTTCTCCTGTAGTGATGAGCATTTATGACATATCGTTTCAATTGTTTGTCAAAATGCGTCTTATTAATTTTACTTTATTTTTTAAAATGTTGCATTTTGTTCAGGAGCGATTTAACTTGTTTTTGGGCGCTCCACTGTGTCTTACAGGGATACCGTTAGAGAAAATGTTTACGCCGGTAAAGGTATTAACTCTTTAAAATTCCCCGCATTACAATTTCATTTCTACAGAAAATAGATTCATTCGAAATGAAAATTGTGCTTAGGTACTTCCCTGAGTATTTTTTGACCTCCTGTGTAACAGTGATCCATAACGTTTTGCCAAATATCACTCACTACTGAAACGTAACAAGCTGCGGCGTTTAAAAAGAAATGCCAACCAAGTTTGAAATACGCACAATCTCCGTGGCAGAATATTATCCTATATCATTAAGGTGAACATGTATCTTGGAGTTCTTGTTCCCCTAAACTTCGCATATCTTCCGATAAATTGAGTCAGAATGTCAGGCAAGAAACTCGTCGCGCTTTTATTCCTCCTCATTCCTACTATCCATTTATATCGCTGCAGAGAATTACAGATATACACACGCAGGGTAGGGAAAAGTATTTTTATGCTGTCTTTCTCCCCCACTTCGTGAAAAAAACTTTTTTGAACCCTCTGGGTCCCCGCAGTAGGAAAAGGTACTTAAAATGATGACTCCAAGGAATTTTCCACTCCCGCCCTCATAGCGGCTGTACCCATACCATAATCGCCCCACTTTCTCCCACGTTTGCGTTGGAGTTGGATTAGGATGGAGAGTGAGGCGAGGTTTGGGATGAGGAGGATAGGAATGAGGGGTTTGGGATGAGAAGGATAGGGATGAGGGGCGAAGGGATGAGGGGTGTAGGGATGAGGGGCGTAGGGATGAGGGGAGTAGAGATGAGGGGCGTAGGAATGAGGGGTAGGAAGAAGGGGGACGATATAAGGAAGAAAGTAGGGAAAGGAGGGAGAAAAGAGGTAGAAGCCAGAGTGGAGGTCTGCGTGCATCTGGGTAGGAGACCTCAATATAGGGTTTCCAGCTTCCTCTTTTCTCTTTCTATTTTCCTTTCTTTATTTCCTTCTCTTTAACTCTCTCCTTTTTCGCTAAGCTTTAGTTTCCCCAATGTTGAATGTCATCTCGATTATGAGAGACTTGGGTGAACTCGAGGTTTCAACGATTATTGTCGCCAAATTTCCGATTGCGAATGATTGAACGATATTCATTTTCTGACGGAGATGTCGATAGGTTCAAATTTTGAGGAGGACGTGATCGATGGAGGCGGTAGCTTGAGATGGAACTTAAAATCATGTCATTACGAGGCGCCTTCCCGCGGCAATCTTAACCTGAAGTTTGCCTGCTCGTTCCTTGAACTCCAGCTTTCCATGGTCAGAGCAGTGTTAAAATAACCTTAATTAAATGCCATTTTTAATTTTCTTCATATTCATTCCACTATTGAGACAGTTTAAAATGCCCTATGTATATACATTTTATCGAAAAATACATTGCAAAAGACTCCATCAGCCTTGATTAGTCTGTTAACAAGAGTAGCTCTTTTTGAAGGGTTAATGAATGTTTTAACGCTAATTTACTTAAAGTTGCATTATATTTTCATGGAAATTAAAAGGATGGAAATTCGCATGAAAATGTTATAAATGTTACACATAACCATGAATCAATAAACTCAATATATTTCGGTAGAAATTAACCTCATTTAGTTTTAAACAAATATGCAGACATTAACAATTATTATTCAAAAACCAAATATGAAAGTAAATTTTCAATATTATTCAAATTTAAATTATTTGAACTCATAATATAAACTTAATGTATGTTTCCATATGAATAATCCATTCCATTTAAGAATAAATGCTGTTCTCTCCTATCTAATTTTATTTATAATATAATGTTATGAATTTAACTACGTGAATATTTTTTATCTTCGGTTTGGAAGCACTCCAAAGAAACAATTACCCGAAATATTAATTTAATCTTTAAAACCTCAATACAGCGCCTTAAAACGATCAAATGATATGTTCCAAGGCTGGCACGATGATTCTTGACGATATTATCAAAGAAAGGAAGAAATTCGAAAATAAAATCATGCATGATATTTGCATTATGATCCTGCCCTGCTCTCATAAAAAATTTGATGTGGCCAGCACATGACTTGCTCCATAGCTGCAATATTTCTAAAAATTCCAAATAGGTTACATGATAATAAATATTTTCAAGAACTACGAGAAAAATTTCAAGACTACAAAGAACAGAAATAAACTCAAACCATATAGCCTTCTGAAATTTGATATAGCCAGAAAGCTCCAACAACTAAGGAAATAAAAAGTAGTGTTATTAAGACGTAGCTAAGCGTAAAGTGTTTACAATAGTCGCCGGTAGATGATGGCAGCTAAAATATTTAATTTTTAATATATCTCTTAAACAGTGCATTATATGGGAAAATGTTTCGAACAAATATTGTAGAAAATTAAATTTCCTACAAATGTTTTCCAGTACTTTTTTACATTCATCAAATATTAAAGCAAATCTGATGTGGCCACCACATGACTTTCTCCATATAATATGTAATATTTCTATAAATTTCAGAGGTTACATAATAATAAATATTTTTATAAACTGCAAGAAAATTTTAGTCTTTACAAAGAACAGAAATAAACTCAAACCAAATCCTTCTCATATTGGATATAGCCACAAACCTCCAAAAATTACGAAAAGAAAAAGGAGCGTTACAAATTATAAGATGTAACTAATCGCCAATATTAACAGTAGTCGTCGGTAGGTGGCGTGGTGGTGGCAGCTAAAAATATAGGATATCTCTTAAACAATGCATTATATGAAAACATGTTTCAAACAAAGATTGTAGAAAATTAAATTTCCTACAACTTTTATTCCAGTATATTTTTACGTATCAAATATTAAAGCAAATATTTCAAAATAACGGATAAGTGAAAAGAGTACACACCCACTTTCGGTTGACCGATTTTTACCAAAAACTAATCAGTTCTTGTGACTTTTATAAAAATGTTAAATATAAAATTTCTCGTTGACCTGATTAATAGTTTTTGAGTTAAAAGTACCCACAAAAAGCTATCACATACACGCACAGACATCATCGAGAATATGGTGAAAACGTGTTCAGGGGACCTCAAAACGCGTATATCCGTTGAAATCTCGAAGTCGATTTTTTCATGAAAAGAATACTTACCCCAATACTACGTATAGAGAAAGTAAAAAACGAATTTGACGAGTAAACACCCGCTTCCGGATGACTGATTTCTGGCAAAAAGTTATCAGTTCTTGTCCCTTTAACAAAAATGACAAATATAAAATTTCGCGTTAAACTGATTAATATTTTTTGAGTTAGAGCACCCACAAAATTCCGGTCATAGACACACGGACACACAGACACACTTACAGACGTCGTCGAGAAAATAATCAAAATGTGTTCAGGGGAACTTAAAACATGTATTTCCGTTGAAATCTCGAATTCGATTTTTTTCATGAAAACAATACATATATGGAGAAGGTAAAAATATGTATAAAGGCCAAATGAAAAGTAGGTGCAGAATTTACATTCATACGATGACAGCTGTGGGTGAGGAAGCGATGGGACGCCAGCTGGAGAGAATTTTTTTTCATTTCTCAAAATTTCCTTGTTGGTTTGTAATTTATATGCATATGGTAACAAAGTTAACATTTTTCTTGATGGCTGGAAAGCGTTATCATTTTTGGTACTTTTTTGGCGACTTCTCTCAAGGCACCGGATTTCCACGAGTAGATTTCATATAAATTAGATTTATGTGGAAATGAATCTTTAATTGTTCTACCTAATACAACCTATATATGAATTGCGTTTTGTCCGCATGTCAGCAACAGAACAAAAAAAATAAATTATAGGGTCTGGATTGACCCCACTGGAACAAATTATTGTGTTTTACGATCTGTTGATTCACCTCTTGCCTACGCGCAATGAGTATCTAGGAAGCAGTACAATGAATAGTTGGTTGCAAGGGAGGAGAGAAACCTGGTGCTAGATTTTAGCCTGCTCTTAACGAAGAGCACCAAGGATGGAGTGGTGGTTTGAGCGCGCTCCTCATTTCTCTTTTTCTCATTCGCTCGTCCTCGTCTCCTTAGTTCCAACACGCACAAATAGGGGACCGGGCGTCCTCAGAAAAAATCATATAAGGATTCGAACATGATGTCGCTTTAGCAGATCATGACGGAGCCAACACACTAACCACTACACCATCGGCTCTCCTAGATAAACGAATTAACGTTAGTTTTGTCCCAGAACGGGTATTGGACTACACATCCATTTCCTGTTAAATAAAATTTCATTAAAAATATTTATAGTCCAAATTTTGGTCGCAAATATTTCAAAACACATTAAAATAGAAAATTTCGAGTATCTAATAGTAGCATTTGTCGTAAAATCTAATTTTTAACAGAATATTTTGATAGAAAATATTAATTACGTGCATTTTTATCTTACTGCCATCTCTTTGCCGTACAAGGACCTGGTATAAAATTTCGCTTTGCCTTAAAAGCAGCTATGTCAGAGCCAGTTGAAGTTTTGTCTACTAGGAGGCTCTGTATTATTTTGAAATACATTTCTAAAAAGTAAATCCACACATATTCTTGATTTCCATTGCATTGCATTTCCATGCCGGGAGGCAGTACCACATATTTTATTGTAAGCAACGCTGCAACAGGCAGCTAGTCTTTCATGAAATGTATTTTTATATTCACTACAATTAAAAATACATCCGATAATCGCGACAAAAAAACGTGTTTTATGCGTTCTCATGTAGCAACTTTTATTGTAATATTAAACTACAATGTTGTCCCTCCGTTTTTTTTTGTCATTTTGGCCAACTCGCATACTTTTTTCCTTGTTTTGCGCAACATAATTCTTTGCTGAAAGATTCCATTATAATTAGGATGAAATGTAACCTATGAGAATGTTTTGGACTTGAGAAAACTACGACGACGATTGAAACCGCGTAAAATATCAACGGAAATTTTTTGCATCCGTTTTTTCCCTGAATCTAACTTATTTTAAATCCACCAAATCATCTTTTCTTAACCTAAATACTAGCAGTTTTTAAAGTTATGTATCCAACTCCTGAGGCCTGGAATACATCTCTTCGGTAGGACAAGTAAAAATGAACCGTGATAGGATTCGGAAGGATAGAGAGAGAGAAAAATTGGGCTCACAAGTATTTTCTGGCGAGAAAGAAGATCAATGATGGCGACCATGCAGCATTTCGAGTGCCATGCGTGGAATGAATGCATGAATACCCTTACTGTCCCTCCCAACCTCCTCTTCCTCACTTCCTCGCACTGCGTCTTCCATTTCCCATCTCCCTTGCATCTGAATTAACCTCTTTTCTCACTCTCTCTCTCTCTTTATCCCTTTAAAAATCGTCTCTTTCTCTCTCCCTCGTCCTTTTTTCCTAAATCCGTAGTGGAATTAAAAAACTTAAATATTCAAACTTATGTTTCGATGCCTATGGAATAAACGATGCTTCCAATTCGGAGTTATGACAAAGTTGATGTAGTGTTGAACAGATTGAGTGCGAATTTTAAGTTGAAAATATCGAAAAAATTTATATTTTGCGTTTTTCTCCTCAGGTAAAACGCCAGTTTTGAGGATTTCTATCTTTGTTTGTTTTAGGGTTGATCTTTTGAGGTCGCCGTAAATTTTTATCGTTTTGTAACATTGTCAAATATTGCTTATTCGATTCAGCATGAAACTAATTGATATTATTTTAGAATTTTCATTTTCTCGAAGAAGTTTTCTCACGGAAGCATTCCTATATTTATGCTTAAAGAAGTTCAACAATCTGACTTGTCTATTACGATTTTGCTGTTATCCTACATTTTTTGTTTTTTTTTCAGAGCTTATGAACACAGTTAAATACGTTATCGAACTTTGTTAGGATTACTAAACTCGACGCCAATTACAATAGGCCCCTTTCCTGGACACATTTTTTTCCGAAGAGCTGAGCATTCGTAATAGTATTCCATCTCCAAGAGAGGCTTAACTACTTTAATCATACTTTAAGTTGTGAATAGATAAGGTTCTTCTTCGATACTCAAAAACTGCGAGGGCCGAACCGAATAAACATTTAAGACTTTTAAAATCCAAACCCTTTCAAAATTAAATTCTTTATCCCAATAACCAAAAATAGCTCAGCGCACTAATTACGGCTCGTTTTTCTTCATGAACCTGGAGAGTACCATAAAAAGATTTCGTTCGTCTTTGAGAGTTATTTATTTTCGATCTGTTTTAAAGCGAATATATCTCTCAGCCCTATCTATCTATTTTCTCTCTGACATTTTCAGACAAATCGTTCAAATATTCTCGCTCCTCTAAACCCATCATTATCGCGTTAAATTTTCCGCTCGCATAACTCAACAGAAGGTTTCTTCATCTTTTTTTTGTGTTTGTCTTGCAGCATCCGCATTCTCTGGGGCTAATTTTCCACCGCTCCCTTCTCCCTTGGGGAATCGATCGTTTGTGGAAATAATGGGTGAGCTCTGTAGAGAGAGAGAGAGAGAGAGAGAGGGAAAAGGACGCTACTTCAGAGCGGCCCATATTTTAGACGATAAAATTTTTGGGCAGAAAAACCTCTCATAAACAGGGCTAATCTATTAATCAACGGTGTATGGCCCGACTCTAAAAGATAACGCGCTTTTGCGTATTACGTCTCGGTAGCGCAGTTATTTAATCATCGGAGAACAGTCGGCTGAGGATATTCTCAGTTTATTGCGTTTCATAATTACCCTTCTGCCTACCGCTTTATTAAATTTGCCCCGTTAGTGTCGCGGTTCTCTCTCGTTTTGTTTTATCCAACGTTTTTTTTCTTCAAAACCCTTAATCGGTTTCTAGGCGGGGGCGCTGTGCCTCCGAATTGGAGAGACGCTCTCTCGATTTTCAATTGTTTGTGGTGGACGCGTTTTTTATCGAATACGCGGGTAGTTTCCATTCATTCTGGAAACTTTAATAAGTGTTAGGGCGGTTTATGCGGAGCAATTACGCACACCCATGCCGCGTTCCAATCATCCATCCGGTGCGGCGCCCTGTGAAGTCGGGTCTGCCTCCTTCTAATTGTGTTCTGCCAGGTTTTGCGCACTGGAAAAGAGCTATTTTCTCCTTAGAGAAGGGACGTTATGCCGCGCGGTCCATTTCTTCATTTCCCTCGAGAATATGCCAGCGGCGACAGCAGCGGTCTTCTGTCTGCGCGAGTGAAAGTGCCAGCGAAAGGTATTTATCCCTCTGCAGGCGAGATGTTGGGTATATTTCCTGCTACGCGAGCCAAGAATGATATGAGCAAAAAAAAATGAAGGACTTGTTGCTCGAATGGCGTTCCGACCACTAGGTTACTTATAGTGTAAAAAAACCTGTAATTTTCACAGGAGATTAAAAACCATTAATAGGAGGCGTTTTGGGAATTTTAATTTCAATGACATACATAGTTAACAGTTTAATTTTTTATTCCATTCCTACGAAAACTCGATCGGAATTACGCAGGTGAAAAAATAGGTGCCCACAGCGTAAAGTGTATCTTGAGAAAATTATATCATAATCTACAATAATAAAAGATGTGTGTGTATGCGTGTGTTTGTATGCGTGTGTATGTGCATGTGTGTGGCCACGTGCGTTCGCGCGTGTGCCTGTGTGTGTTCGCGTGTCTGTGGCAGTCGTAAATCTTTAGAAAATAAACATAGGGTCTTCAAAATTTGTCAGAAGCTTCAGATGGATTGTGAGAGTTGTAATGCCGAAAATAATCTAAATCGGCTAAAGAGGGCCCGAGGGGTCCCCATGGAACTGTAGGTCCAAAATTTCGTTTTTTATATCTCAGAAACCAATTGACCGATTTTGATGAATTCTCAACCAATATTAATGGTCTGATGAGACACATTTTCGAGCCGAAAATAGATAAAATCGGTCCACGGGGTCAAGGATCGTAATGTAGGGACCGGTCATAATTTCACTGGTTCGAGGGGTCCCCATGCAACGGTCGATCCAAACCTCGGGTTTTTTTAAGATATCTCAGCAACCAAATGACCGATTTTGATGAATGCTCCTTCAACATCAATGTTTTGATGAAACACGTTTTCTAGCCGAAAATGGAGAAATCGGTCTACAGGGTCGAAAGGTCGTAATGTAAGGGCTGCCCCAAATTTCTGTTTTTTAATATATCTCGGCAACGAATTGACCGATTTCGACGAATCCTTCACTAATATCTATGTTTTAGTGAGATACATTTTTGAGCCCCAAATAAAAGGCGTGAACAAGTTTTGCTTTTTTACCATCGAGTGATAATTAGAAGTTTATCCTTTTTTCATAATTGTATTCATAAGTTCCTAACATTCTGAATAGATCTTCCAGATTATCTCCAGAACTATTATGCAACTTCAGGTTGATCACGAGAGTTGCAGTGCCAAATGTAATTTAAATCATCCCACGGGATTGAGGGGTACCCAGGGAACGGTCGGTCCTAATTTCGGTATTTTGAGATATCTCAGTAACCAATTGACCGATTTTGATGAATCTTCCACCAATATCAATGTTGAACCAAGAAACGTAGAGATTTAAAACTTGGTATACATACTAAAGAGACGTTGAGAATATGCACCTCAGTGCCAGAACATTGATTTCTTGGGGGTTGGAGAGGAAGGTATCAAATTTGAGTCTATATTTAATCTGTCCATACCAATTAAAGGAGAATATTGGTCACTTACCTTGAGAGTGCCTTGAGTTTGGATGAAAATATTATATTAATATATTCTTATAATATTATTATTATAATAATATTATTATTACATGGAAAATTCGAAACTCTAAACCTGAGGCAAAGCCCGGGTAATTATCTAGTAATATATTAATACTAGAGACTCAGCCCCTGATCTTACGGGGCCCAACCTCGTCTGGCGTTTTCCTATTATTTCCAAAGAATTAACTAAATTTTCATGAATTTAATAAATACTTGAAATATAAATACATTTTCATTACGTGATTTATGCCATTAATTAAAAGGTGTAATGTGGTTTATAAATAAACAGGATATTTCGCATGTTTGGATTATTACAACATCATACGTTTAAGTCGTTCTTTGAAATCTACGTCAACATAGTTTAGTCTATTCATTCCCTTTGAAAGCATTAAATCAATGCCACTATAATCAATAATAGAAAGATATCTCTGTTTATTAAAGAGGAAATTTTGTTGATGGATACCAAACAAATCACAACGCATCGGTAGTAAGCAAGATTTCTTTCATAATCAACAATTTAAAAACCATTTTTTCCTCTCTATAGCTCTTAATTATCTATAAGGTACCGATTAAATTGATAGAGCAGAAAATTTGCCGCAGAAAAGTTTGCGTGAGCACATAATTACGACTTCAAGTTTTGTAGATAAAAATTCGAGATTAAAAAATTCAATAAAAGATTTATTGTTGCATTGGGTTTCCAATGAAATATAACAGAATATGTAACAGCACGTAACGGAACAAAACAAATTACTGAAATTATATTCAAGAATTGCGTAGTATGTAAGAAAGAAGACAATAATAGCAGGGGTGCACGGCGTCCGGGCGCCAACTCATCGGGAGCACCTTCTTATTCTGGTATTTAATCTATATATTACTGAAACACGAGTCCTTCGTACCGAATATGCGATCATCTTGCCCTTGCATCTTACATTTTGATACCTATGTGTGAAAGCAGGAAGGGATAAGCAGGAATACCACGGCAATATTAAATCTTCTAGGAAAAAATTTACCTTTGAACTCCCACTATTCGCATTGTACTATGCCTCTCCCGGAAAAGGCCACGATGGAGGCGTTCGAAAAATAAGACGCCGTAGGAATCTTGTATCCGGATGGGGGTAGATGAGTTGCATTTCTTACAATTACTTCTTTCTCGGAAGCCTGCCCTTCTAATATCTATCTCCGCTCTAGCGAGAACCAGCACGCTATTGGCCTTCACCACCAGTGGTGTGTCTAGAAATTAGTATAGGGGAGTTTAAGATTCGTAACTCAACTTCAACTTAATCATCAACCCAACCCATAGAGTCTGAAAAAATTAAAAGTAAAAGATGAAGATATGTGAGGTTAGTAATACTACCTTCAATTGTAATTTCTTCTTCGTTCGCCAATTTTATGAAAACGGCCAGGGTTTAGGGGACCCGTTTACTCTTCCCGCACAGCATGCGTGGAAACGTACCTCTACTCTGCTCAGAAAACATTGACGCACGTATGATACAAGTAGTAAGAATGTAATTTTTCATTAAAAATAACTAATTCTTGGACGCTGTTTAAGATAAAGAAATATAACCATGGAACAAAAACTTAAGCAAAGAAAAAGGAAAAACTTTAACCCCTATCTTCCTCCCCTAAATATACCACAGTTCACCACTAATCCTTTCGTTGTAAGAAAACGAAATGTCTAGTCTCTTTTTTGTATTTTCTCCCCTATCGAGTCATGGAAATTTTAAATCGGCTTGAAGGATCTTTTCCAAAGACCAACCTTTGTTATACCTTCGCTCTCCTAAATTAACATTCATATTCTTACCAAAATAGCACATAACTGCCCTTGAACCAGTTTCCTTTGTACTTCCGTTGGAGGAAGATAGGTATGTTTCTTAATGATGTGTTTGACTGAAAGCCAGACTAAAGGAAGATTTTATCCTTCGCTTGGAGGAAATTCTGTGAAAAATTATTCTTTTTCTCGAAACCTAAAGAGATCTACTCTCATACACAATGAATCGTGCACCATCCGGAAACTCAGAGGTGTTTATTTTTTCTATAGTCAAGTTGGGAGGGTTTTATCAGAGCCGTCGCGTGAGGTGGGTTTGGGAGTCGACCACATCATGCGGCACTTTTCCAGGAGCGTCATTATGGCAGTGTGGTCGCCCACCCACACCGATGTCGTCAACTTGAGCAGCGTTTTTGTCTTTATGCCTCAGGTGACAGATTTACATGCAACAGTCCTTGATTTTATAAACTTCAGTTTTAATTTCCGTAGTAAGATGAGATGTTTTCTTCGTGTTTCTGATCATAAATCGCTCATTTTTGCATCTCAAATTTTGACTACTGAAATTAACCATGGTAACATTTTATGGTACGGTAATTGAATATTTTAAATTAGATCTGTATTTTTAAAAGCGTCATTTGGACGATAGATTTAATGATGTTTTAGTAACTGCGAAAGAAATTGCGGAAAATGATAAGGTCGATACAAAATTTCCCGACATTTTATCGATCCGGCCTCGAAAGAAAAAAATAAATAAAATTTGAGCATGAGCACAAGGTTGTGACAATGCAGAATCCTGAAAATAACTAAAAAATAAATTGTTATTTTGTAATATTAGATGCAGCTGTTCCTTATAGGAAAGATTCTAATTATTAGAAAATCTTAAATTTAATTTTTTGAACAAAACATTTCTGTGCAGTTAGTAAAAAAAAGGAAAAAAGAGATACTGTATGGATCTACTTTCTAAATTATCTGATAATATTAGGAAAGAATGTAATATTAAAACCCTTGATATTTGTTATGAGCTCAATATCACTCACGAGTTACTTAAAACCAGGAATGGCATTTGTGTTGTTCGGATTATCTTTTCACCCAATATTTATTAGGCACGTGTCCCATCATCGCGATTTATCTTCGGATTGTTTTAATCCCGTCCGATTTAGAGCAAATATTCAGAATTTACGAAGTATGTTCGAATAAAATAATTTTTCGGTCACAGCCTGTGACTATCGAGATTTCGATTCTGTTAGCTTTTCCTTTCTCCATTTGCTTAGCGAATCAACATTTTCAATATCTTTCATGCGTGAAACAAAATGGTTGCAATGCTCCGGGATATAAATTTAAATAATAAAGCTGATCATTTAGCTCGATTGGCACTGTAATGGAAAGCTATAAGTCAACGAACGTTGTGAAATTAAACATTAATTTGTTTAAATCAAACTTAAAATGTCATTGACTAATTATTATTAAATTAGAAACATCGCTCCATAACACGGCCAAAGAACAATTTACGTTGCCAGTGTTTATGTAGTGGAAGGGTGGGGAAGGGCGCCACAGAAACACATGTTTATTGCACCCGGGCTCCAAGCATCCTTGACGCAGCCCTCAATAATACCTCTATGCAGTTACTCGTAGAATTTTAGAAAGTAAAAAATGGAAACATAAATCACGATCGGCTTCATTGATCCATCCCTCAGATAGAGTTTCTCGGCGATTAGTTCTGTTTGCAAAACTTTCCTCTTTTCAACAATGTTTCAATTTGCTTTTCTCTATTGGTAAGTTAAAATACGTACTTTATTTTAAATCCATCGCTCTACCTCTCTGTCTTTCCTTCCCCCCTTTTCTAATTCCATCCCTTCCTTCCTCCCCATTTACCTTCCAGCCTATCTCCCTCTCCCCATCCACTCCCTTTTTCTCTACCTCTATTTAGTCGATTAGATAAGCAAAACAAGATGATCCAAACGGAACTTATTATGTCTACTTTCCATTTAACCATTTATTTAATACTTATATTGCCTTTAATAGCTTTAAAATCACCACAGATATGTTGTTCTTTGTGTTCCCAAATTTTATAATTTAGCATTGCAAAATATTTCAAATACATTCAAACGGAATATTAAATTGATCACGCGTATTTGTGCAGCAAAAATAATGTGTGTATGTATTAGATTACACCAAATTCGAATCCAAACAATAGTTGTTGCTATGGCAACACTCACGTAACGAGTGATAAAAACTGCAAACATTTTGGTATTTCCGCAATATTCTAAGAAATCCGATCTATAAGCAAAATTCTATGATAAAAATTAGAATATTCATTCCTTTCCTCAGAGAATAGTACAAATCCCGCACTGATATTACAATTCTAAGATATTTTAATGTGCAAGAAAATATTACCCTGCATGATGGATTTCAGATTTCCAATGTAAATCAAATGGGAAGGATAGTTCCTGAAATCGAATCAGGGACTTTCATCTTAGCAACAAGAACTATCCTCGGGAACTCGGCTTTAGTAGCAATAGATTTCCTACAATTGTCATGAAAATCGGTCGCTTGGTTCAAAAGTTAATAGGGGGAGACAGACAGACACAACTACGAAACTATAAGCCTATTTTTATTCTAAAAAGTAGACTAAAAGTGGGGAGACCTGGGCTGGTTGGGTACAGGGGCAGGTTCGTACAAATGTCATAACTCTCGAGTTTTCTGGTAGATAGTGCCACAATGCAGGTGGGAGTTGCAGCAGTGGATGACTAGTGTGTCATGTGATTGCACGTATCTGACCTCTCTTGTTGAAGAGATATTGTGCTTTTTTTTAATATTAACGTGGTAAGTAATTTGTTTAACTTCATTAAATCATTAATACACAACACATAACATAACATAACAACTGATAATTTTATAAAAATATTTAATAATATTATTTTAAAATAAAAATTGACAAAACTTAAGTCAATATGTCTATAATGTCAAAAAGAGCGAACATATATTTTTGTCTTGCAAAAACAAAATATAAAATGAAATTTGGTAAAAAATGGTTCAATTACAATTACTTTTTAATATAAATATATAATAAATACAAAAAATTTATAAAAGTACAATTGTAATAGTTTTACTATTTTTCAAAAGTCCTCATTTTGTCAGATGTTTCACACACATCTCTCTTTCTCATGTTGTCTCATATTTTTTTCAGATCTCATTCACAACCACTAAGTATAAATTAATTAATGTGAGATAATTACTATATAAACATTTAATTATTTACTATCGATAATATTGCATATGGAGAGAGAAAGTGAAAAGATCATAAGTTTTTTTCCTCACCTCAGAAATTATAGGTATCGGTTAAAACTTTATGAGTAAGAAACAGAAACATAAAAAACTGTCAATTGTTGCATTTAAAACTAATTCACCAAAACAGCAACAATATTTCCTACACAAGGAGATATATCACAGATGTTCGTCTCAAATCGCCGTGCGCCGTCTAAGAAAATGCTTCATTACTCAAAAACGATTGACACAGTACTAGAAATTTTTGCCTAAAAACCTTCCACACGTGTCATTCCAGCTACTGAAAAGGAAGAGACAGCGAAAAACAAACGGGAGAGAAACCATCATAAAAAGTGAGGGGAGAGGTAGAAATCTACTCCGCGCGAGTACCGGAGAGTTAATGTACGATTGATCGATATTCATGTTTTATGTTCGTTAAGCAATCAACTAGCAATTTCACGAAACTCGAAGCGACAGTATCCCAATTAAATGAAGTGGGAAAATCCAACTTTCTTGGATATACAATGCGTTTAAGGAGTGGCAGGTTGGTTTATCCTTACTATTATTCCTTTATGTGTGTTTTTCGTTGTACCAACCAACCCCGTGAACGGGGTTGGTTGGGGTTGGGACACGTATAGTGGTTAGGAAAAACTTTTTATGGCTACTTCCCATATGTTTTAAATAATTCCATAACTGTGTAATTTTGTAGAAAAATATTTATACGTTGTGCATGACATGAAAGATTTTCCAAATATATCATTCCTAATAATAGAAAATTAAATAAGTAAAAAGTGTCCCAACCAGCCCGGTCTCCCTACGTAATTTCGCTAAATGTCCAACAATGAATGTTGTCATGACGGGATGATTTTCTATCAAAAACGTGAAATTTTGCCGTTAAAAACGAAGTTGTGGACCGATTTGACGCGCATTCGAAAATTGATGGTAGGAAAATAAATTGTCATTCTTTTAGGCGTTCTATAGCTTAAGTACCGAGTTTATGCGATGATTATATGTAATTTTAAAATGGTAACGAAAAAAAGACTTGCAAGATCTCTTTATATGCTATTCAAATGGAGAGAAGAATCGCTTCTGAAATCGAAACCATGACGTTACTGTATACTTTGAACAGTCTAAAATATAAACGACCAAGTAAATACTGAAATAATGATTAAAATTTTTGACAAAAATGAGTTTTTATAGACAAAAAAATAAATTTAAATGTTCGTGACACGAAAATTTTAGCAAATAATAAAATAGATAATTTTAATGTGCATTTTACTGGATTTAACAGATGCATAAAAATCCAGAAGCATTTTGTTTCTAATGAGGCTTTTCGAATCTGTCTCGACATGACAATCATGTACTAACCAGGTCATCGAACCGAACCGAAAACCGAAAAAAAACGTTATTTTAGCTGGAGTTAAACCAAATCCGAACCGAAAAAACATATTTTTCTGAACCCGAACTGAAATCGAAAACCGTTATTTATTTCGTTCCATTTTTTTCGGTTCGCATAAGCAGTGGGAGCAAATGAAGGGTTTTTCCTTTTGCTTTAATATGAGTACTTTTTGAAAGCCTTTATTTTCAACACCGAATAAGGAAAAGGCTAATAGTTTTCTTGAGATTACATGCTCCTAAAGCCTTTGCAGAGCTACATCTATGTGATAGTATCAGTTCCTTTAATGGTGGGATTTTCCATGAGCATCTCAATATATAGGGAGAGGGTCAAGGATACGTCCTCCTAAGGTTTCCCAGAACCCTGTTTAAACGAGGCTAGCGGGAAGGAACTTAGTGGCAGGTACATACTTTGAAGACAGCCGCTAATCTTCTTGGTACCCTCCCCCCTGAACTTGCCCCGTGGAGTGTTCGGGTAAAAATGTTTTACGATTCTTAACTTCGATTTTGCTTAAAGTTGGAGGCTATTGTCCCCATAAACCTTCATCCCTTCCCCATATGCACTGAACCCTTATGTCCTGGTAATCTTTCTCTATAACTTATCCAGGAAGGATCTCTCCGCAGTCGTGCTTTTGTGGTATTCTTACTTGTGTAATCCTTTTTACTGGTTAATAAATTTATATAGTCCATCTTAGACAAAAAGTGCACACATATTAGCATTCGTTGCTTAAAACTGAATAGGAATTAAAGATTTAATGCGAATTTGTTATTTTTAGTGAAGTATATTTCCGACTTCAAAAACGCACATTAGAAACTCCGCTTGACGCGCAGAATATGTAAGTCTAATTTTCTTTCTGTTTGTGTTTGTCTTTGATTTCAAGAGGATATTTAGTAAACGTAAACGTTTCTCGTTTCAAAAATTGTTCCAACTTTCACAGCTTATGCCTGTCTGCATAGGATCTTCGGATCATATCATTCCATCAATTTCATGTTTGGCAATCTCACCATTTGAGAGGAAGGAGTTTCTTTCGATGATTCTCTTCGAGGACATCTGTCGGGGCAGTTTGATACTAGCTTGGCTAGTTCCCGTCCTACCAAGGAAAACATCCGTGTTCAGAAACGAGAGAAAATGTTCTGCTACGATAGTTCAGGGGTAGAATATCCGCCCGGCAAGTGGAAGACCCGGGTTCAATTCCCGGTCATAGCAGACTTTTTTCTCGTTTCAAAAATTGTTCCAATTTTGAAAGAATAACAACGTTGTTACATCAAATTAAAGACTAAAAAATAAATAATAGTTTTTATACGAGCTAAAAAGGAAAAAATAAATTTTAAATTCTTATAGAACAGTATTGGATGGAGTCGTATAAAAGGAGCCGTTTACAAATTGAATAACGAAAAATGTAAGAAGGGAATTCATACAATATTTTACTGTTCGTTACATGGTGGGAGGAGGCGCTTGCACGATGTTACGTGCGGATATCTATTTTTGTTTTCTTGGCTTGCGATTGTGAAGACGTATTTGGTTGAAATAGAAAATAACATTAATTAATAAAGATTATTTTGGAATTCTCTCGAAATTTTCCCCAAAAATTCAAAGTCGGAGCGAAAAAAAACCGGTTCGAACCGGTTCAATGGTGGTTGCTGGAGCGAAACCGGAACCGAACCGAAAATTTTTGTTTTGTGTGAACCGGAACGAAAACCGGAGCGAAAAAAATGTCGGTTCGATGCCCTGATTTCTCCATCGACGGTGAAATAGACAAGTGGCCCCACGCGTAATTTGCTTAAAGATCGTTGCGAAGAAGAGTGTGGAAGAAAACAACCGAACGCGAAGCTTTTTCATCTCATAAATCATAAGCCGCTATACAGTCTAGATATGCATTTATTCACGTTGCAAAGGAAAAGTATTAGCATTGAAGATATTCATTCTTTCGTATTTTTTTCGTGGATCTTCGAATCGAACTCAAAATATCCTATTATTTGTTTCTGCTACTACCACAGAATTTTACCTTTTCAATAAAATTATATAAGTAAAAAAAACGGTGATCACTTGCTGATCTGCTCGCGGTTAAGTTAATATTTTTATTATTTCTTGAATTCCGTTTAACTTGTGGCTTCAAAATATATATATATATATCAATTGAAACCATATTTACCATATTTTCTATTGATTTCCACAGCAACGTAAGTTCATTAATTTTTTACTAATCTGTAACCTGTTGAAGTTATAATTGTTTGGAAAAGCTGCCATTTTCTTACACATTTGCTTAAATTAATGAACGGCCTGCATCCGATAGTGAGCAAATAAATATTGCCCGTTGCTAGTTGAATTTGAGTCATAATGTTGCACTTGTATAATCAATCCGAAGTGACTGAAGAGTCATATTTTGACTGAGAATTGCTCGCTGTGTTTCCAAATCCATCCGAGTATTTATGGATAACAAAGGGAACTAAATGGATTCGACGGGAAACAGCGCAGACCGGAATCAAAATGCAATTACTAAATGATAAATGTTCCACTATCAAAACAATCAGAATGATTTTGCGGATGCTGAAGACGTCGTTATTTATCCCCGAGTGGCGACGTAAACGACTTTATGAGATTTGGAGAAGATAAAGTATGGAATTTTGCCTCACTTTAATGAAAAAGCTTTAGGGGATATTGGGATAACATGACAGAATCAAACAGTATCAAGGCAGCAAAGGGGAATAGAAGCAATAAAAATTATATAAGTAAATTTATTTCAATTCATGAATCGGTAATAAATGGCAAATTCAAGTTCATCACTATTTCATACGGAAAAAATGCAAATCATGAACAGGTCTTTGCAACAAGTGACATAATTTACAATACGAGTCACCGATCTGAATTAAAGAAATGTCCGTCGACGAGTACCGAACAATAAGGTTACATTTGGAATACACTGCAAATCTGTATTTATCAACAGGTCATACTAATTTAAAATGTTGAATTAAAAAAAATTTATATCGCATTTTTAAATGCGCGAGATTCACATTTATGGTGAGACGGCAGCACAATCGTAAATGGCGCGCATGACTTTCCAAAATTTCAGCCGTTCAGCCATCGATCGAATCCAGTGTAAAATTTTCACACACACAAACTTAAATATGGAAAGTTGAAAAAAAAAAATTAGTAATAAAATTTCTTTGTCGAAGAGGAGGTATAAATAGTCGGACCAGATAAAGATAAATGTGTGCGGGAAAAAATTGTTTTCGATCACGAACTTGCACGTTATCAATGGAAATTTCGCGTCCATTAGTATTGATCCCACTATCTTTCGTCGTACATCCAAAAAGCTCGTTCTATTCGCCCCTTTGCTTGCCACGGGTGGCATCCATACTTCATAATTTCCTCGAAAAAGATCCGACTCTGTATCTCCTCCTCTTTTATGCGCCCGTAACCGACTTCTAATCCTTCCGTCTCATCCATAACCTTGCGAGATCAATTTTACAGCTGACCCACATTTCCGATCTCGTAACGTTTGCGCCTCTTGATCACCAAATGGCAGTCTGAGTGAGAGAGGTTTTTTATTCGACTCGCTTCCGCGAAAAGGAGAATTAATACGATTTCGTTACGTCTTCATTTGGCGTGTGTATTCAACTGTCTGCATATATCGCCAATTATTCTTTGTGTAATTGATGATATGAGGATTTGGTGGAATGTAACGAAAAATACCTCAACCGGAAAGCATCAGGTCATGCTTAAAAGATACATATTAACAAGTTTGAGTTTTTCATTCATCCCGATCTAAAAGGAATAATAATTACATCCGTAGGTTTTAAAATATTATTTAACTGTATATGTGTGCATCTCTGTTAACCATGCTAGCTTTTGTGTCAAGCGTAATCTCTTAGAATTCGTTCAATACACCCTTTTTACTTTCTCCATACGTAGTATAGGGGAAAGTTTAGTTTTCATGAAAAAATCAATTTCGAAATTTCAACGGAAATACGCGTTTTGAGGTCCCCTGAACACGTTTTGACCATTTTCTCGATGATATCTGTGTGTGTGTGTGTGTGTGTGTGTGTGTGTGTGTGTGTGTGTGTGCGTGTGCGTGTATCTGACAGTTTTTTTGTAGCTGCTCTAACTCAAAAACTATTAATCAGGTCAATGCGAAATTTTATATTTAACATTTTTATGAAAGACACAAGAAATGATTAGTTTTTGGTAAAAATCGGTCAAACGGAAGTGGGTGTTTACTCTTGTCACATCCATTATTTTGAAATATTTGATAAATGTAAAAATGTATTGGAATAAAAGTTGTAGTAAATTTAATTTTTTACAACCTTGGTTTGAAACATTTCCCATATAATCCATTGTTTAAGAGATATCTTAAACATTATATTTTTAGTTGCCACCACCACGCCACCTACCGACGACTATTGTTAACAATTGACGCTTAGTTACGTCTTAGTAACGCTCTTTTTTATTTTCTTAGTTGTTGGAGCTTTGTGGCTATATCCAATATCAGAAGGCTATGGTTTGAGTTTATTTCTGTTCTTTGTAAAGTCTAAAATTTTCTCGCAGTTTCTTAAAATATTTATTATTATGTAACCTATTTGGAATTTTTATATGTTACAGGTATGGAGAAAGTCATGTGGTGGCCACATCAGATTTTTCTTAATGCCCTTTATGTGCGTGGGACGCAAATCCAATGCAGTCTCGAGATATTTTTTTATCCGTTTTACAGCATATTAACAAGAAAACGCCATTCCTGAAATACGAGCATGGATTTCTACTCGATATAAGAACGTAACTCAGTCTGGTTTATGATTAATGATCGTCCATTTAGACATTGACGTCATCATTCATCCAGTTAAGACAGCATTTCTTTTTATCGTCGATTCCGTTTCAGTTCGTGTCGTTCTTTCGCCGCTCGGTCGTATCTCGACTCGGCATTTTAAGTGAATTTCGTCGCAGGGAAAAAAACTTTTCGTTTTTATTCGTCCAACTAAGTCTGCTTCGGTGCAATAAAATGTTTGCTGTTCGCGAAGATGGGAAAGAAATCGTATTTTCTCGTCCTTAGAATTTCGTTCGTTTTAACGGCACCATCGCGCAAAATTGTTATCATTTAATTTAAATTAAGGCTGATTCCAGGCGTCGCGATTGGATACTTTCACGCCCGGGACGAGTTTCATCAACTGGCGTAATTAAGACGGGGTGAGAGAGCGAGAGAGAGGGAGAGCTCGCGCATTCAGCCCCTGCCTACCGGGCTGCACCCGGGGCAAGCTGCCTCGCTCTCCCGGACGGAGTTACCCCTCCGTCTAACGGTGCATTAATGGAGAATCCAAATAGCAGCACCGTCAAATGGATGTGTGCGGTTTACCTCGTTAATGATGATAATTCATTCGAATATTTTCATGAATAATGTAATCACAGTATGTGCGCGGAGTTATTTTCTCGATGAAACAGAAGAGAGGGGAAAACATTTGTAAAAATTTCCCGCCAAGTGTATTTATTCTACGTTTCATTTTGCGGTCGCATCATCATCGTGAGTGGATTGAGTTTGAGTGGAGTTTTATTATTCCCAGTGTAAGTGCCCTTCAAAAATGACGGGAGACGAGTTTTAATGTCCTAATGTAAACGTTCTAAGCCCAAAACTTAACGGTCATGTTTTTCTCATTTTAATTTGTAAAAGAATGAAAGCCTGCACGTCGAAACATCGCTTTTTATGTGTTATCTTAAATTAAATCCTGGCGTCGAACCTGGGTCTTTTTTCGGAGCTTTTGTTCGTCATTGACTTTTAATTCGTGCAAAATTTTAATCTTCTACTTAGCCAGGAAATTTGTTAAAACACGTTAAAAAAGCGTTACACACAGAGTGACAGAATAAGTGTTTTATATTGAGGATATTTCACGCACGATGTCTTGTCTTTAACGCAGAGTTGACGATTCCAAGAACTAGTTTCGGTTATTTTTATCGTTCAATTGAAATTAATTTCCTGGTATTTTAAATTTATTCTGTAGAATAACTAATTTATAACCGAAAATGTAGAATACACCAATATAAGATGCATGGACTCTCGGGTTTTTATGCGTTCTTTGCACGAAGTCCGTCGGTTCGCATGTTAATACTTGGAAACCGCTGGACGTATTATGATGAAATTTGGTATTGGAGATTTTTGCTAAAATTTATCGACCGATTTCAATAATGGTCAAAATCGGACGACAATGATGACCACTACATGAAGACCTACAATGTTCCTTTGTTTCAACTCGGGAACCGCTTGATGTATTTTGATGAAATTTGATATTGGGGAGTTTTGCTAAAATTGGTCGACAGATTTTAATTTTGGTTTAAATCGGACAACAATTACGACCACTTTAGATGAAGACCTACATGTAGTTAACAATGTTTCTTAGTTTCAACTCGGGAACCGCTTTATGTATTTTGATGAAATTTGGTATTGGGGAGTTTTTCTAAAATTGGTCGACAGATTTCAATTTTGGTTCAAATCGGACAAAAATTACTACCACTTTACATGAAGACCTACATTTAGTTGCTTGCTTGCTTCTAGTTATATTCTCATATGAGCGAAAAATATTGAGAACATTGTGAAATCTCAAAGAACGCATTTGGAAACTCTGTTTACTCCGAAATGGAGTACACCTTTCCAATCTTGTTTCATTCTGTGAATAAAGAAAAATTTAACGTCTCTACATGTCTTCGGTCAGATTCACTTCACCATGAAAATCCAAAGCATATGCATTTGATAGGTCGGCGCTAGTTTTTCGTAAATATTGTAGTTCGTAGAACAAAGAATGGTCTAGAACAGTGGTTCTCAGGCGGATCTGCCCTGCGACTCCCTCCGTGCGGATGTTAGGTCACCTCGACCCCCATGATTTTTGGAGATGTATAAAAAGGATTTCTCCGAAAATGGGAATTTATGATAATAAGCTTAAATGTTACCACTGAAATTACTTTATTTATAAATATGTATGCGTTTAGATACATTTTAAGTTGTTTATTATTACTGAAGCATATCTACTTGTTATTTATTACATTGGAATAACACATGTGTATATTAAAAAATTGTATATTTATAGGTTACAGAATTTTATTTATCTTTTGAGCACAACTTGTCGATTCTGGGACAGCTTACTTAACCCTACGTAATTCGCTATCAACATCTATCAACTTGTTTCACGCTTTACATTTAATTGACACTAAACTAGAAAATCCATGTTTACAAAGATAAGTTGTAGGAAAAACCAATAGGAGCTGTGCTGCTAAGCTGAAAATATTTTTATATTTTCCCTTCACCTTTAACCAAAATTCTAATTTTTGCTACGGTAAGTGTTATTTAAAAGAAATCAGAAGAAATTAATTGTTAAAAAGAAATTGGCTCGTCAAAAATTCAGATATCGTCATGAATTACAACAAAGATGAGAAAAGTGAGGACTGATAAAATGAGTCAAGCTAATATATGTCACCATATTATTTTTATTTTAAAATCATATTTCTTATATGAAATTTATATAGAGTAAAATTAGCAAATATTTTATTCTGAAGAGTCCAACTCTCAATCAAACACGAAACATAGACTTATAAACTATAAATTAATATTGAAAGATTGAGAAATTGAGGAAAAAAAAACAATTGGTCTAGCGAAGACTGCTCGCAAAATTGTTTCGCGACCTTACGTTTGAGAACCACTGGTCTAGAATAGAAATTTTATTTCTCAACAAATGCGCTCGTCTACACGACCATTAAGAGATAAAAAATCAAATATTGACGTAACAAATATAAGCTATTGTCACCATTTGTTTTTTGGCTAATTCTCTTGATGAAAATACGTCAGAGCTCTTCCACGCAGCAATCCCCACTTGTGTGCTATGAGGAAACCGTGCAAGTCAGCGCTCGTTCCCTCGGAAGGGACATTATGCAGTTGGTTCCCTTGGTGCTCTTCGTAAAGAGCAAGCTATTGCCAGCACCGGGTTTCTATCCTCTCTTCTGTGCATGTCCGGCGTAGAAGGAATTATGGCTACGATAGTTCAAGAGTCTGATTAGCCGGAAAAACGAACAAACAAAAATACATCAGAGTATGTATTTTTTTCAGCCCTCATTCTAATTATTATCTCTGCCTTACCTTTTTATGTAAAATTTTCTGGTCGTTTCAGAAGAGAACTCTCGACTTTGAATCCTAATTATTATTCTGTCCCGATTTAATTCGTGAGTCAAAGATTGTATTAAATTATGTTAAATTTTTTCGTAATCGAGCCAAATTTCTTTGAAAACATATAACATTGGCCATATTACTTAATGATTATGTAATACATTTCGTGAAAAATAGTGTTATTTCGATAAAAAAGCATGAATATTAAACTCCATGCTAGCTTCCAGTGAAGGAGTATATTGTTACGGCTGTCATTTGTTTATCATTCACCGTTTTCAAACAAACAGATGAGAGGTAAAATACTCTGTAACGGTAATGTTTAACGAGAAATTCCTTCAACTTTTACTTTCAGCTATTCTTCTGATTTAAATTCACGAACAGTCCGTAAGACTGAGCTAAATGTGGACGTGTCCGTAAAGTCCGTAAAATACTTAGAAATTTTCCTGAAACATTTCATTCTTGTCAAACTTTATATGGCATTCTTGAAGCTAACAATTAACCTTTGCAGTGCCCAGACAAATAAAATTACGTCTTAAAGTGTGCCAAGCGATTTTAATGAAAAATGCTGGATACATTGAAAATAGTTATAAATAAAGCATTCATCATAGGAAAATGAAATCGACAATTTTTCATTCTTCAGGATGTTCTTGGCAGCACAACTTATATATATTAAACTGTGTGTCGTCGACATTGAAGTTATGGGTACGATTCCAGGAGAGTTTATTTTCTCCATTTGATTACAGGAGGATGAGAGTAGCTCATTAATCATTCGCATATTAAAATTACTTAGAATCATCGTACGAGTTCGAGACTTGAAACAACGAACGCGTATAAGAACTAAATTTAGTTTTCCTACCGTCGATTTTTAACACGCGTCGAATCGATCAATAGATTAATTTTTAACGCGAAAATTGACGCATGCTTCAGTGAAAATCTTTCGTGATTTGCTTTGTTGCCCGTGTCATGTAATCGCATACGATTGACTTGGATAATAACCTTGCATTGCATCTATCAATACATTCACAAAATTTCAACACTGTTTTGAAGTTTAAACAATACCTTGGTTGCAATTAATAATACGACGGCAACGAAACTAATATTCAGTGATTCAGTTTTTTGTTGATATTGTGTTAATGATGTCAGATATAGTGATTAAAATTTTTGTATTTTTTGAGTCTTTGAGGATAATTTCTGCAAAGGCAGAGTAACTTATTAATCTTTAAACAAAAACAGAAAAATAAAATTTATGTAAGTTTATTTTAATAAAATTACGTTTTATACGCACTAAAAAGTAAAAAAATAAATAAATGTAAAATTTGCATAATTGAATTTTTCAGAAAGTGAAAATTGTTTTGGCAATATAATAATGATCTAGCGTATGGTTTAAAGAACAATATTACTTGTCACACAACTTTTGTATTTCCAAAACTATTGTTCCTTTCTGAAACATTTAATTACGTAAATTGTATAATTATTGTTTACTTTTTAATGTATATATAGGTTGATTTCATTATTTTTTATTTAAGTTTTATTTTAACGTAATGTGTGATTCATACATACCTGTCATTTTTGATTGGCAATTTCGCTAGTTCTACACTAATACAGTAAATGTAATCAACAAGAGAATGCCCATACGTAACCAAGCTTTGTAGCTTATTGCAGCATATGTCTTCAAACAGAACATCATCGGAAGCATCAACCATTTTGGAATTGGCCAAGTGCTTTTCACAAATTGCATATCCAGTAGATTTTGGATGCCTGGAAACTGAGTTTATTGATTACCAAGTTGCAGATTTAAGCAATATTAAGGAAGCCTGCAACAAATATTGAAATTGAATCAGGCATATAATTAAGCATGACAATCAACCAACTGCAGAAGTGAAGCCTGTTTTCTCACTCCTATGTTGGAAGGATTATTGATTGTCAAAAATGGACCTGGAAAAATTACTACAGCAATGGTTGACATTGTTGCTGTTGCAATGTACGATCAAAAACTGGAAAACTTGGAGGGTGCTGATGTGGCTAAGTAGGATAAACAGGCTTAATAGCATTGTTGTTGTAATGTATGAATAAAACCATGAAATATTCTTCAATTTTGTCCTTTTGAGTAATCTTGATATTTTGTAAAATTCTGTGATAAAAAATGTTCGGTTGACTGTAATTTATTTCATATTGTGCATAATAATCATTCTCAGTTGTTGGCAACCCTAACATTGTGTGATAAATAAAATGGATAATTCTCATTTCGCTCATAGTATATACTTTTGGATTTGATGTCTCTTAGCTGAAACAATTAATAATTTCTGCTCATAACAATTTTTATATTGCAAGCGTCATTCAGAGGAACTTCGTGAACAGGCAAGAGGCAAACAAGCTTTTGTCAGAAACACTGAATATTTTCTTTTTCAATTTAAGAAGTTGGGTTCATTATCATTCAGGAGTCTGGACATGGAAACCGGGTGCACTTGTTGAAGCTTACTCGCCTCCTGCGCCTAGCACGATTGCTCCAGCGCATGGACCGTCATTCCCAGCATTCCGCAGCCATCCTGTCGCTGCTCATGCTGTCATTCACCCTTTTAGCACATTGGCTTGCATGCCTTTGGTATGTAGTGGCAGACACGGAGAGGGGGAGGCACAAATCAGATTGGGACCTAGGTGAGATGTATGCTCATAAGAATAGAATAACTCATATTACTTTAAGCTTCATTTAAAAATTAACATGAATTCTGAAAAACTTCTGTGGAAGTATCCATTTCACAAAGGTGCTCAAGTTGATCTATGTCATTTCTCAACCAATGGGATTCAAAGGTCATCTAGGTTCGAAAATAATTATAATAAAACTTTTTATCTACAATCTTGTTTCAATATTTAATGTCCTCAAAATTTTCCATTAATGATTAATATAATTCTAAAATGTATTTAATTTAAAAATCCACTTCTTGGAAAAGGTGAAGTTTTATTTTCACCATGGTGCAACTCAGGGTTTTTTAACAAAATGATTGTTGGTGACTTAAGATGCAAACAGTTGATAACTGCTGATTTACAGGATACAATATGTAGGCTTTCTTTGTTGATTATTTTTATCCCTTTGTAAATATGTTAGAGACTTTCTATATCTTACCCAAACCATTGACAATAATTTAGGTATTGTTCCTATGTGCAATATGTTTTATTTGGTCCTGCATCCACATTATTTTTATTATACTACAGTTTGAAAATGAGTGAGCTTAGCTTATGGGAATATAAATCATATTGTTAACTCCTATAGCACAGATTAAATGATTGCCTTGGATGTTTTATTGCTGTAGGAGTTGCCTTTATTGCTCGTTTTATTAGTTTTGTCTCATTTTATGGAGGATTCTAATATATGTACATTTATTTAACCCTTTCTGACCCTCAGGTGCATAAGGTGTGAAATTGGAATTTTTCCCTATTGGGATCCAATGGTGCACCTGGTCTCCATGATATTTTCCCAGTTGTTGTAACCCTTAGGAATTGGTCATAGTTACCAGACTTCTATGACTACTAGTCAGAACTTTGAAATGTCCACAAATATTGTGCTAGCAGATCAAATTGAAGACTAGGCAAGATGACTTATGATGCCTACTTGCCCTTTAATCATTTATTTATTATTTATATTGCCTTTAATAGCATTAAAATCACTGCAGATATGTTGCTCTTTGTGTTCTCAAATTTCATAATTTAGCGTTCAAATGGAATATTAAATTGATCACATGTATTTGTCCAGAAAAAATAATGTGTGTATGTATTAGACTATACCAAATCCGAATCCAAACAATATGGCAACACTCACGTAACGAGTGATAAAAACTACAAACATTATAGTATTTAAGCAAAATTCTAAGAAATTCGATCTATAAGCAAAATTCTATGATAAAAATTAGAATATTCATTCCTTTCCTCAGAGTATAGTACAAATCTCGCTCTGATATTATAATTCGAAGATATATTAATGTGCAAGAGAAAATTACCCTGCATGATGGATTTCAGGTTTCAAATGTAAATCAAATGGGAAGGATAGCTCCTGGAATCAAACCAGGGATTTTCATCATAGCAACAAAAACTATCCTCGGGAACTCAGCCCAAGTAGAAAGAGATTTCCACCAAGAGTCATGAAAATCGGTCTATTGGTTCAAAAGCTAATTGGGGACAGAAAGACAGACATACGGACAGACAGACACAATGACAAAACTATAAGCCTATTTCCATTCTTAAAAGTAGGCTAAAAAGTCATTTGGGTTGATAAGCAATGGCATCATGGGTGGAGTTACAAAACAAAAGAGGAAATATTCATACATGCAATGCAAAGGCATTCTTTACAAATCATGTAATTATGTAAAGTAACTAATTCTACAACCATTGTTTAAGAGATATCTTATATTTATAGCTGCCACCACCATGCCACCTACCGATGACTATTGTTAACAATTGATGCTTAGTTAAATCTTAGTGATGCTCTTTTTCTTTTCTTAATTGTTGGAGCTTTGTGGCTATATCCAATATCAGAAGGCTATGGTTTGAATTTATTTCTGTTCTTTGTAAAGTCTAAAGTTTTCTTGCCATTTCCTAAAATATTTATTATTATGTAACCTATTTGGAATTTTTAGAAATATTACAGGTATGGAGAAAGTCATGTGGTGGCCACATCAGATTTTAATAATAGTTTTTAAGTTAGAGCACCCACTTAATTCCTACCACATACACACCCAGGCTTCACCGAGAAAATGGTCAAAACGTGTTCAGGTTACCTCAAAAAGTGTATTTACGTTGAAATCCTGAAATGGATTTTTAGCTTACTTTCCAGAATGGAAATAGCCTTATAGTTTTGTCACTATGTCTGTGTGTCCGTCCCCCATATTAACTTTTGAACCAATAAACCGATTTTCATGAAACTTGAAGGATATCTCTTGCTACATGGGCCAAGCTCCTGAGGAGAGTTTTTGTTGCAAAAATTGAAGTCCCAGGTTCGATTCCAGGAACTATCCTTCCCATTTGATTTACATGAGAAATATGAAATCCCTTGTGCAGGGTAATTTTCTCTTGCACATTAAAATATCTTAGAATTGTAATATCAGAATGGGATTTGTACTATTCTCTGAGGAAAGGAATGAATATTCTAATTTTTATCATAGAATTTTGCTTATAGATCGGATTTCTTAGAATTTTGCTTAAATACTATTATGTTTGCAGTTTTTATCACTTGTTGCGTGAGGGTTGCCATATTGTTTGGATTCGGATGTGGTATAGTCTAATACATACACACATTATTTTTTCTGCACAAATACATGTGATCAATTTAATATTCCGTTTCAATGTATTTGTAGTATTTTATAACGCTAAATTATGAAATTTGGGAACACAAAGAGCTACATATCCGTGATGACTTTAAAGCTATTTAAGCCACTATAAGTATTAAATAAATGATTAAATGGAAAGTAGGCATCATAAGTTCTGTTTCGCTCATTTTGTTACTTTCTCCATAGGTAGTATAGGAGAAAGGATTGTTTTCATGAAAAAATCGATTTCGAGGTTTCAATAGAAAAACACGTTTTGAGGTCTTTTGATCACGTTTTGTCCATTTTCTCGATTGTCTGTGTGTGTATGTGATAGTTTTTTTTGGGTGCTCTAATTCAAAAACTATTAATCAGGTTAACGAAAAATTTTATATTTAACATTTTTATGACTCACAAAAACTGATTAGCTTTTGATAAAGATCGGTCATCCGGATATGGGCGTTTACTCTTGTCACTTATCCGTTTTTAGTTTCTCCATGCGTAATAGGGGAAAATGCTGTTTTCATGAAAAAAATCGACTTCGAGATTTCAACAAAAATAAACATTTTGATTATTTTCTCAAGGATGTCTGTGTGCATGTGTATGTGACAGCTTTTTTGTGGATGCTCTAACTCAAAAACTATTGATCAGGTCAATGCGAAATTTTATATTTAACATTTTTATGAATGTCATAAGAACTGATTAGGTTTTGGTAAAACTTGGTTAACTGGAAGTGTTTCTTTACTCTTGTCACTTATTCGTTATTTTCAGATATTTGCTTTAATATTTGATATATTTAAAAACATATGGGAGTAAAAGTTGTAGGAAATTTAATTTCCTACAACCTTTGTACAAAACATTTTCCCATATAATGCATTGTAAGAGATATCTTAAAAACTAAATTATTTAGCTGCCACCGCCACGCCTCCTACCGACGATTATTGTTAACATTTGATGCTTAGTTACATCTTAGTAATGCTCTTTTTCTTTTCTTAATTGTTTGTGGCTATATCCAATATCAGAAAGCTATGGTTTGAGTTTATTTCTGTTCTTTGTAAAGACTAAAATTTTCTGTTTCTTAAAATAATTTTTACTATTTACCCTATTTGGAATTTTTATAAATATTTCAGGTATGGAGAAAGTCATGTGTTGGCCACATCAGATTTTTTTATGAAGATCTCCTAATGATTTGGGGCAGTATAGGAAGTTTAATTCTTTAGAAAGTGGTCCAGAAAGGGTTAACTATTCCTATCTCTAAAATAAGATTGTTTTATTGGGAGCTCATAACAATGGTACTAATTTATTTTTTTGCATAGTAGGTTTAATATAATGAATGCCAAATAATAAAATTCTGAGAATTTTATCATTTTAAAGTTATTTTATCACAATGCCCTTTTCTCGTCTCTTTCAGGATGGATTCACCATATGGCTGACAGGCTGAAGATGAACATCTCTTCAGTGACACATGCTGAGTCATATATCACTGCCTTGTATTTCACTTGCTCATCTCTCACCTCTGTGGGATTTGGGAATGTTTCTCCCAATACTAACTCAGAGAAAATATTCTCCATTTGCACAATGCTGATTGGAGGTGGGTCCGATACTTGTTCAAAATTCTGCTCCCATTTTAATCATTATGCAGGAAAATTAACTACCCAACTTATTGATTCATACAAAGTACTTTTGTGATCATGATTCTGTCCTTAATAATAAACCAGTTGATACCATTTTTGCTTTTAAAGGGGATTCGATAATTTAAATTGAATTTTTAACTATTGCTTAGTCATTTTATTTTAATCTGGTTGGCTGCAGAATTTGATTATGACCTTCATGTACAGCTTTTTATGGTTCAAAAAACCACAATATTATGTGATTCAGTTTCATTGATAATAATTTAGTTCTTATTGATAATTATGTGTAAATTCTAATATCTTTGTTTTAATTGAGTATATAAAAAATAACCAAGTATAAATGAAATATTACATCATTAATGTAAAATGAATCTTAACATGAGATTTTTGAGCACTCATCAACTATTTTTAAAACAAAAAATTGTTGCACATGCAAGAATATTTTTAAATGCATTCATTTAAATAAATTAACATTTATTATAAGTTTTATTCTCATTTCTTATGAAAGCATCTTGCTTTATTCAGCTCTGATGCATGCGGTAGTATTTGGAAATGTGACGGCTATCATCCAAAGAATGTATTCTCGGCGATCACTATACCAAAGCAAGTGGAGAGACCTGAAGGATTTCTTAGCTCTCCATGCTGTTCCCAAGGAACTGAGGCAGCGAATGCTTGATTATTTTCAAGCTACATGGGCACTTTATCATGGCATTGACACGCATGAGGTTTTGCATTTTGATTCATTTAAGCTATTAACTAAATTTTTTAATTAATTGCAAGGAAAATCTCAATGAAATGAGCTAAAAAAGTGTTAGATATTTTTACTAATGTATATTTTAAGGGTACCAATTTGCTGATTTTCAGATCTCAAAATACAATTGTTACAACAAATATTTTAGGATCTAGAATCATTTTGAGTGAAATGACTCATAAAATAAATAATTAAATATACATATATCTAACTATTGATTATAGCACAAATTTTGTTTCAATATTCTTTGAGATTTGGTGATGATGCATTTGATGCATTCAGAAAATGTGATTGATAATGTAATCACGGTGACAGCAAGCAAATCAATATTTTTCAATATAAATTAATTTTTGTTGAAAATATCATTGTTTACATTTTTCAGACACTTAAAGAATTTCCGGAGGAGTTAAGGGGAGATGTATCAATGCATCTTCATCGTGAAATCCTTTCTCTACCTATATTTGAAGGAGCTCCACAGGTAAGCTTGCAATCAGCATTTAATTCTTATGTAGGAGTTCAATGAAAGTCAAACAATGTAACATTAAAGGGAGCTTCCTTTCATAGGATCTTGAATGAGAAAAGCTGTTTTAAAGTACATAATTCTTACTCATAAATACATTTGACAAAATAATCTTCCTAATATTTGACAAAAAAATACTCCAAAATATCTTATAATTATGTATAACTGAAGAGAAATGCTTAGATTGTCTTTTCCAAAATGTATTTCAAGTCATTAGCATGTTATGCTGAATCAGAGCTTTAAATTGTATCTGTTTCTTTCTCCACGTCACTTTCATGCAAAATTTCCATAGAACAAATCATTATGTTCCTTATCAAAGCAAGATGAACTTGAAAATACCAAATTTGCTCATCCTCTTCATAGCACTTATACTACAATTTCCTTTTCATAAAAAGTTACATGCGACTTTCAAGATATTAGTGTTTAATTTCTGTAGGCTATCTTTCATCTTCTTAAGTTTAGATTAGATTCAAGATATTAAGAAATCTCCTACTTAAAATGTTTTCTAAAATTCAATATTACAAATATATTCTGTTTTCATTTACCTGAGGTACAAAATAAATATTTTATTACACCCTTAAACTATAAACTTAAGAAATCCCCTCTTCCATAATTATTTTAATACAGAATCCAAACAGGTATATGCATAAAAATACAAGCTTCTTCTAGTGAAAGATAATTATTCACAATGAATTTTAACATTTTGAGTGTTCAGTAAGAGCCAGTATTTTATTTTAAAGAAGAAACAATATTTGTTATGGATTATTTTATATTGCTCTTTTCATCTCCTTACTTTTTAAGCCACCAGAAAATGTAAGATATCACTTTTTCCTATGAACATACCACATAAGTCAACTATTTATCTTTTAACTTCTTATTATTAACACTGAGATTTTTTCCATTAACTCTTTATCTCTGATTTATTCCCCTATGTTCACCTATAATCAACACAGTTTTTTTCATTTGAGGGTGGTTATGTTTTGATAATTTTAATATCTGTTCCAATAAAAATTTATGAAAGTACACATGTATTTTATTGCCTCTATGTCTGCAATGCCAACGACCTGGTAGCAGACATTTTTTTAAATCACTCTGACTGATAATTTTAATATCTGTTCCAATAAAAACTTATAAAAAGTACACATACGTATTTTATTGCCTCTATGCCCCCAATGTCAATGACCTGGTAGAAGACATTTTTTTAAATTGCACCGACCATATACTAAAAAAATAAATGGAAACTGGAAACGGGGAATATTCCGGTGCATAGACACAACCATCGACCCAATAATTTTCCCATGAGCAATAATTAAATTTACATTTTCCAATGCAATTATTTAAGTTTTTTCTTATAGGGATGCCTAAAACTACTATCACTTCACATTCGCTCCAACTTCTGTGCACCAGGAGAATATTTGCTTCACAAGGGGGATGCTCTGC
This sequence comes from Tanypteryx hageni, assembly GCA_028673005.1. Taxonomy (NCBI): domain Eukaryota; kingdom Metazoa; phylum Arthropoda; class Insecta; order Odonata; family Petaluridae; genus Tanypteryx; species Tanypteryx hageni. The sequence goes on from CM054115.1 coordinate 42,279,968, forward strand.
ACTCTCTCTATTACATATGCAATGGATCAATGGAGGTGGTCCAAGACGGAATGGTTGTGGCAATTCTTGGTAAGAAGGGACAATTAATTCTGCATTTTAGAAGAATTTTAATGTAAAATAATGCATTGTAATAATTTTCTAAGGAATGCTTACAGAAATTTATGCCAAAGGTGTTTGGTTTTATTGAATTAGATAGTGATTGGGTAATTAACAAAATAGTCTACATAGTAGTATATTGATTATTCCATATACAATACCCTGACTGCATTTTAACTGTGGAAAATATTTCTCATTTTTAACTCTTTTTATTTTGCCAAATATAGATTGATAATGTGGCAGGAATAATGCTGTTATTCATAATTTGATAGTTTTTGCATGATAGTTTTACTTGTAATACTTTTGAACAAGCCAGTTTTATTTGGCAAAAATGTCAATGCCTATAAAAATTTTTCTCAAAAACTCGAATGATACCCAAATTGAGGTTTATATTTTAATGTCTATTGTTTTTTTAATCAAAAATCATCTCTATATTGGATCATAAAGCACAAAATGAATAAAATAGAAACTTTACTAAAATTTAAAAATCATGTGCAGTCATTACTTAATTATCTTTCACTTGAAATTTCTGTATAGGTAAAGGTGATCTTGTTGGTTGTGACATAAATGCATATGTGGGACAGTTCTCTGGAGGTGCTGCATTAAATCCCGGAGATGGAAAGAACATAGGAGGAGGAGGGACTGGTACTAACCCTGGTGGTAAGTGTTCTATACTTATAACCACTACAACCTAAATCACCTTTAACCACCTTGCTGTTGCTTAATGGATTTGCTGCTAAGTGGCAGTGGCAGAAATACAAACATTTGCCTCCTACCCTTCCCTGTGAATATAGTAATTATAACTTTTTTCTAGACTCAATTATATGTACTAGGGGTCATGCCATGCCCTTACACACTATGTGCATCAACCCCATCCTCCAGTCACTTCCAGGGACCTTTGGCACTGCATGTCTCATTAAGCTGAAAATTATTTTTCAGAATTATTCTTATTAAGATGCATACTTTTTGTTCAAAAGAAAGTATTTTTTTCAATGTAGCATTTCCAAAATATAAAATTGGAACTATTTTAAACAGTCACCATTTTGTTTCAAGATGGCAAGTAAAAATGAAAATAGTTTTCCTGCGGTCTACTAGCTGGAGAAACAAAATGTCATTTACCACATTTCTCTATGAAATACAGTTCCTGAGATGCAGAGGGGGAGGGATGGACTAACAGATGGACAAACACTTGAAAAATTATATGTAGGATGCTACAACAAATACTATATTTTCTGATGTATAGGACACGCCCCTAAAAATAGGGCCATTTTCCATTTTTTTTAAACAAAAACATTTGCTTGGATAAGGACATAAGATTCAACAGTGGTTAAAAAACAACATAAAGTAAGTTGGTTATTGGTTTAAAAGCATCAATTATTAGTTTAATAACTTTGAAAATATACTGTATTTTCTTGCATAGAAACTACGTTTTTTCTAAATTTTTCCTCTCCAGATCAAGGATGCAGCTTAGATGCAAGAAAAAATCAAAATATTTGAGATAATCGTTAAAATTCTCTAGAAATTCTCTAAATGGCTGGATGATTCATTGCACAGGAAGTGATGTATAAAAACATAACATAATCATCACAACAAATAACAAAGTGAAAAGGGAGGGTTGTGAGACACGTTGAAACAATACAATAGTAAATAAACAAAAATTCCTTCACCATAAACAGGAAGAGAATACATTCATGCTGCAGGTTGCTGGTAAACACCGTCGCTGGACCTAAGTCAAAAGGAGACACATGCACATGCAGAAACATACAAATCCATTGAAAGACATTCACACAGTATACTCTAACCAAAACTTAAACTATGCACCAATGGTTTGACAGCTAATTTGTCATCTTCAGTAGTATGGGGTGTGGGAGGGAGAAAGGGGAGTATATACAGGGTGTGGGAAAAATGGCACACACTAACAATGGGGAAAACCTCAAAACTAAGCAAAATGTACTAGGAACAAATTCTCTAGAATGAATAGGTACTGAGATATGGTAACTTTGCCAGTCTCCCTCATTTGCTGGTCCAGCCAGCAAAACACATTTTTGTCTAAATGGTGGCATGCTGGATGCCAACAATCAAGTACATATCATAGTATTTGTGTAAAGTGTAGTCTATATCATTTCCCCTTCCATGCTGACGGCATACTACTATGGAACAACTGCACAGTGTGACAGTAGGCCTGCATACTGCATGCTGAGTGTTGATCACTGTCGTCCATGATATTGCAGTGAGCTATCTTTGTCTTCTTTGTGCCATAGGTGACGTTTTGTGATCCTTGGTCATCTCACAGCATGACTACATGCTTGCCCCAATTGATGGTTCCTTCTTACCATGATATCTCGGTACTTATTCATTCTAGAGAATTTGTTCCTTATATATTTTGCTTAGTTTTGAGGTTTTCTACCTGTCCCTGTTGTTAGTGTGCACCATTTTTTTCACACCTTGTGTACAAGGAGTGACCGTTGCGGAGAGAGGAAAGGAAAGTGAAAGGAATGGGAACGGTTAACTGAGTAACTGAAAAAGGGGGATGGAGGATGGGACCTAAGTTGTTGTTCATAACCGTGTTTTTGTTTTTATGTATACAGATGCTGCTTATCATCATCATGGATATACTGTCCGTAGACAGATCTGTGATTATTCTTGGTCAAATCTTGTTCTCCACCTTCTCCTACTTTCCGTAGTCTTCTTCATGCTGCACTATTTTTTCCAAATTTTGCATCTCTTGAATGAAGATGCAGTTTATATGGAAGGAAAAATCTTGCAATTTTCATGTGTTAGTCTCTTTCAGTTGTATCTTGTGAAAAATTATGGTATAAATATTTACATTTAATGGTATTTATTAGTGATTTTTAGTTTGTGAGAATGTTGTAAACCTGTGATTTTTGAGGTGTGGCTTATATTCAAGGACTTTTTTTCATTAGATTCAGTTACAAGAAACAAGTACAGGCTTGCCTAGTTTAGTACATGTTCTTTTAGTGCATTTTCAATATAGCACAGTTGCCATCTTGATTTTTATTTAGGAAATAAATAAGGTTCTTAAATGGCTACGGTCTGTTAATACAGTCCCAACTTTTTCTTACTTATGTTCACTTCTTTGTTCTAATGATACTTGGTTGTGTATTATTCACTAATTGGAGACATTTGTTATTTGTACGTTTATTCGCTTTATTTGTCTATTTCACCTGTTCACTTTTACTGTTTTTACATTGGTTTGCCACGATTCTATGGTCTTTTGCAGTAATGCAAACATTGGAAATTTTACACTTGTTAACATTACTGTTGGGATAATTAGAGATAGATTTGTTTTGGGTGGGTTTTTCTTTGAGGTGGGTTAGGTTAGGTTCATGACTAAATTTTAACTTTCTTAATCGATATTCATCTGTTATTCTTATGTATTTTGCTGTTGGTGCCTATGTTAAATTTACATAATAATAGACCTGTTCCATTTTTTGTAGCGCTTTAAAAAATCAGATTTTTTACTTCGTCCATTCGTGGACAATATTTTGAAGTAACGAGAAAAACTGGGAAACTAAGATTTCCAGGGTAGTTTTAGGGAGTGACAGCCATGAGCTCTATCGATTTTGAAGTGCGTTTGTTCCTCCATTTGCCTTTTCACAGGATTTCAAGATAACCCTTATGAACTATCTATATGGTGCAATATTATGGTAAAGTTTCATCTTGCTTACATTGCTACAACAATAAAAGCGAAGCGCAAATATGTTCAGTTATCTTTAGAAAATGGATAAAGATCAAATTAAAACTGCTTAACTGTGGTGAGGTATGTTTTTAATAACTTTTAGTTGATTTTGGATTTTACGTTTTGTTATAATTGCTTAGCTCTAATGAAAACTATGATTTACAATGAAGGAATAAATGTAAACATAAAGATTGCAACTACTTAGAGTGAGATATGTTTTGAATAATTTTTGATTGATTAATTACAACTGGTTAGAAAATAAATCAGTGTGCTATCAAAAATTTAATATTTCCTTGACATATTTTTTCCATGGTTGGATGTTTTTGTTATTCGAATCTTCAGGAAAAATAGCTTCTACTGTAATAAAAAAATTAAGTAAATATTAATAAAATAACATTATTTTTAATAATATTAGTGTGTATTACACATCTTTTTCTTATTTAATTCAAAAGCATAGCTTTACAATGGTATATAAGGATTATAATATTTTTTACTAATAAAAATAAGGCTAAGTCCATTCGTTTGGCGCAAATTCCATTAGTGCACAGATCTTCTGGAACACATCCCTTGCATTAAGCAAGGCATACCTGTATGTGGTTTGTACATATGTGCATAAATATGGTATTTCTTGCTCATACCAAAATTTCATCTCATAAAAATTGTCTCAAATCCATGCATCTTATTATTTTGCAATTAAAATTTATTTATATAGGTGGTGGCACTGCTCCTGAGGCAAATGCCGTCGTTAAGAGTAGCTGTGATGTTCGAGCCTTAACTTACTGTGACCTTAAGTGTGTAAGTGTAGCTGGTTTAGCTGAAGCTCTTCGCCTATATCCTGAGTTCTTAGCTCAATTTGCAGCAGACATAACTCATGATCTCACTTACAACCTTAGGGAAGGTTATGAGGCTGAGGTGAGCAAATATTTTTAATAATCTACTAATTCGACCATATAAATCCACTTGGCTAGGCTGTTTGGCAAGATTTAGCATGTTTATTGTGAAATTGATACTGTTATCAAAATAATTGCATACTAGAGGTTAGGCTTCTATGCGCTATATGAGTAAACCCCTGCCCCTCCCCCTCTGCTTTCTTTGCTTGCTCCAGGGACCTCGGTGCTGCATGCATCACATTTATTCTTCCTAAGCTAAAAATACTTTTTTTTAAATTGCTCTTATCAAGACACGCTTTGTTTGAAAAATTATTCTCCAACCTACTGTTTCTGAAATAAAAATTTGTAAATATTTAATACAGCTGCCGTTTTGTTGGAAGATGGTGGGTGAAAATGAAAATAGTTTTCCTGGGGTCTACTAGCTGATTGAAACCAAATGTTGTTTACTGCATTTCTCTACAAAACAGTTATTGAGATAATGCTAAACTCCTTGTAAATATGCAAGTGAACATTTTGTTTTATATTGTTAATTTCTCCTATGGTGTTGATCCTGTAGCAAGAATGGGACACCAATGGAGGTGCACCTTCTCTCACGCTTCCATCGATCAGCGAGGAAGAAGATGAGGAAGGAGATGATAAAAGAGAAGGTTCACCTTCTACTCCACCAACAATAATCAAAACATCTCCCTCCACTGTTAAATCTCAGAAAATCAAAACCAGCTCAACTCGGTAAGATATATTTTAAGTTATCAAAGAAAAATTAATCACTCTATAGATGAAAATTCTTGGCATGTGATTCATTTGCATTGCCTGGTTATAATTCTCTTTTGTGTTTCTCATTTATTAAATCCCCATGATGTCTCTTAAGTCTTTTTATTACAAAAAGATATCTACTTTTAAGTTAATTATTAATTTTTTAAATCTAATCAATAATAATAAAAAGATCTCTAAAATTTTTTGTTCCTTCATGATTAAACCACTTCAGTATGATGATCATATTTCCAAAGAATTTTGCAGAGTAAAAAATTATTTTAAAATACTTTTTTTAATGAAAACATTAATAAAATGTGTTTGACGAATTTTATTTTTAAATTATAAATTGTGCAAGTAATAGTTTTAATTAAAGCTTTTATTTCTATCAAACATTGACTAAAATTTATTATTTATTTGATGGGATGAATGAAAGACTGCTCCTGATAAATTATACATCTAGTATGTACACCAATGTATTTTATAACTAAAAATTTTATTTTAATAATTTGAATGCCATGTTAAGTTATTGCTTTCAAAGCTCTGCCATACACAGCACTATTACAGCACAATATTTTTATAAGTTTATTTGGAAATTAGATGGTAGGATTGAGGAAAAAAGCTCAAAATCAGTTATTTTGAATGGGCCTTTTTAGTTGATTTATTTAAATTGAAAGAAGCCTAACTTAATGTATTATTTGAAATATTTATTCTTATTTGGGCTGTTCCTTTTTGGCAACCTCAAGAGAGACATTTACATGGTGCTTCATAGTTGACATGATATTTAAGCAATTTGGCAATCTCTGTGGCTGCATTGTGTATTTTAAATAGAGAAGTGCATGAGCCTAATTATTATTGGCATCCATTGTTACTATCTTTGTTATTGAATTACAGTTTTATGTAACCACTGCATCATTTTCATCCTCTATAAAAACTTAATATCATCAATTTCCTATTGACTTTTTCCATCATAATTAGGAAAGCATTGTGCTACTTGTTAACCTGAGAATATTTTTTCTATACTTAAGTAAAAACATATTTTTAAAAACTACTTCATTAATATTTAATGTTTTTATTCATAAATACTTATGATGCATAATCTGTAGTATTCATTTGCGAAATATTTTTAATTATTTCAAGTAACATAATCTCAATAAATTCTCATATTCTTCATACTTTGAACTGATGACTACTTCATCAGTCAACAATATCTGAAGTGTTTAGGGATTCAAAGATCAATTTTTCGAATCCACAAAGCAGCATGTCATTTTGCAGAAATTAAACTTTTAGAGAAAGCGTTACCATGAAACCATGAAGTCTGTCGAGGTCCAAATTTTTTTAGATTCTTTGTACCCTGTGTTTGCGCTGTTGTGGCAGGGCTCCTGAGGGTGTAAAGCATTTTGAGTATGGCATTGGGAGGGTGCCTGCAAGGGTAAAGGACACTCATTCGAGCCCAAACTCCCCTCGCAGTGGGGTTGGGCACCACAGGAGGGCAAGACGCAGAAGTACGGATGATGATGAGGAGAGGGGGCAGGTTGACACAGGTAGTGCTGGAGGAGCAAAAGTCCAGGAAACCAGCCAGTTAGTGCCATCTTCCCTGCAAGAGGATGTTGCCTTGCTTTCTCAAGAGGTATGTTACCAAACTGAATACATGTTTTTACATCACCGTCACAAAGCAATATTTTCAAAACACTTATTTGCTTAACTCCTCCAGCAGATGTTACATAATTTTTTGCTCACAAAATTATTTTAATCAATAATATAATGTGCTTCCATGCACATTGGTCTCATAAAGGTTCGTTCTCACTATGTACATGTATGATAAATACAAATCTTATACATGTATAAATAGGAATCTAAGAAAGTATAGGATTTGTAAAAGTCAAGTCTAAGACTTCTATGTGTTCTATACGGTATGAGGCAAGCATATTACAAATCTGAAGCTTCTGCACTGAATGGGAAACTTGTATTAATCCACCAACTCACGCATGCGCTGTAGGATCTAAATCATCTGTCATTTGCCACTCTACACTGTTTATGTGCAGTAGTGTTGAGTTCATGTGTGACTTCAAACAGTGTGTTTACTAAAATCCATAGTTTGAGGCATTACTTTGAGGAATTTATCCAACATGGATGGATAAACAATTTAAATGCTTGGTACTTTTTCCACAATTTTTTTATTTTCTTAATATTTCACTACCATGGCATTACTTTGCGGTATTTATCCATCATGGATGAATAAACAATTTAAATGCTTGGTACTTTTTCCACAATTTTTTATTTTCTTAATATTTCACTACCATGGTTTTGCTACACAGTAGCATCATCAGGTGACAAGAATGAGAATGCATCATAAATATATAGAGAAGGGGAAGTAGAAGTGGTAGAAATGTGGATGGGGCAAAAGAGGGGAGAAGGGGGAATTAGTTACACCTACCCCCTTCCCCCTTCTCCACATTTCTACCATCCCTACTTCCCCTTCTCTATACATTTACAATGTATTCTCATTCTTGTCACCTGATGATGCTACTGTGTAGCAAAACCATGGTAGTGAAATATTAAGAAAATAAAAAAATTGTGGAAAAAGTACCAAATATTTAAATTGTTTATTCCCCATGAATGTATTTACTATTAGTTTATCTTGTCAGTCTACAATTTTTAAATCATTCATTAGTAATTTATATGCACCGTGGCCACTTTTTTTGCACAAAAAATTTCTTATCCTCCATTGACATTTCTTCTTTTTTGCTACTTTGTTGTCAATTACATAATTTGCAGCAGCACAAATGAACAGGTATTCCTTGTTTGAAGACATATTGTCTACTGACTTGTCTAACCAAACGCGAACACTTAAAAAAATTTATTCTTGTATTATAATAGTATTAGATTAGTATATACTAAACCTTTTACAAATCTAGGACATCTCATACTTGTATTTGGATTTGTCATATACATGTATATAGTGTGAATGTATGTACCTTAAGCAATTTCTTTTTCAATTTTTAATAATTCATGGTATTACGAGTATTAATTAATCAGTTAAAGTAATGGAATGAACAACTTCATAATTATTTTCATCTTGGAGGGAAATTAATTATAAATGCTGTAGAAAAAAGTTATTCTTGGGGGTTAATCACCGCAATACCAACACAACTAATAAAAATATATAGAATAACTGCAATTGATGCTATAAGAGTAAATAATAATAATAAATTTAAACAAAGACATTTGGTTACTAAAGATTGATAGGTTCTGGATTTTGCTGCAGAGATCATGACATGATGTTATTTGTTATGCTTTTTACACTAAATATAAAACAAAAAAATATGCCATAATAATGACAACTTCACAAATTATTATCATCATATATTGTGTGAGTACAGTGAGCCATGTAAAATTGTTGCTTTGTTATTTTATTTGAAATTAAGCCTACTGAATTATGTATACCTTCTTTTCATTTGAGCAATGATTATTCAGTCTTTTTGATGTGCATCATAATTTCACGTTGATAATAGCATTTTTGATAGCCAATGTACCATATTTTTTCAGCTATTAGATGCACTGGGCTATAAGTCACACCCCGGTTTTTAGAAGATTTTTCAGGAAAAAAGTATTTTGTTTCACCAAGGCATTTAGGAAGGGCCACATAATGCATCATTTCTAAACGTGATTAAATCTGTATCTTGCAACATATATAGAAAACTAGCTGAAAGTACTCAGTGTTGCTCGGGTTTTTAAGTCAAGACAAAAAATATTTAGTAAGATTTGAGAATAAAACCAAGTAATGAAAGCCAGTTAATTTTATTGTAATGCTTAATGGTATGCAATATTTCTTGTCTTCCCATCATTTGCCCAAATAAATAAATTTTCCCGACATCCTTTATCAACAAATTTGTCGACTGTATTTTTATCAAATAATAATAATAAAGTCAATGGAATCACTTTTAAAATTTAGTTATTTCTCTCGAATTGATTTCCAGTGGAGGAAACTGTATCATATTATGTGGTCATGAACCTCTAAAACATTAAAACCTTGGGCAGGAATTGCAAGCTATAGGGATGCAACTGGTGGAAACACTTTTGCACATATATTCAAATTTATCTTAACCATACATTATCCTATGCAAAGGCTGATTTTGTGGGTCTAATTTGTCACGAGAATATTTTAAAGTCAAACCTACGAAACAAAATCAGTTCCTGGACTTTGAAATAAAACTTGGCGATAAAAAATGTGTTGGTATGACATGGAAAGTGTTATTATAATCCAATAAGTATAATTGGCTTAATTGGTGCATGCAAGTGTTCTGTTGAAGAGAAAGCAATAAAATGTAAGGGAAGAAGTTAAAGATTATATTTAGGTTGAAATTAAAGAATTGTTATAGAAGTTTTCTTATTGTACCTTTTGTGATATCTTTCACTTTCTTTGTTCTTGAAGTCATAAATCCCTTTGGTTAGTTTTCTTTGCTCTTGCACTCGCCTGTCTCAGTCTTTCTTCTTCATGTCTTAAATTCCATTGGCCAGTAGTTTTTATTGCCCTGATGTTTGCTCTTCAAGACTTTTATTTCTTTGATCAAAATTTTTTTGCTGCTCTGTTGAGAACCGTTTGTTTGGAATTGATCTTATTTGAATCTGAGAATAATCTTCCACTTCTTTTAGGCATGGTTTCTTATTCAAACCAATGATTTGGTGAACATAATAAAAATTAAAATGAGATTGTTATAGAATTAAAGGGTTAATTATTCAGATACGAATATTTTTGATATTCAGTTTTATTGTTGAGTAAAACAACAACCAAAAAAGTATAATCCAAAACTTTTACTTAATAAGTACAGAATCTTACCTTCCTTGCAATTATCCCAAAAGAACTAAATATGTCCCTTAATAAATGTTAAACTCACTTATACGATAATGACATACACCAAAAAGGAATCCTACAACAAATGATAATAGAAGTATTCTTCATGGGTAACTAAAATGATATTGTCTGAAATAGTTATCAAAGTAAATAATAAAACTCAAAATACATTACTATTGCAAAAAGTTATAGACAAATATGTCAAGCAATCAATTCAGATTCTTTATCATATTACCATTTTAATAGGTAATATGCAAATATATGACTTAAAAAGTAAATAACAAAAAATATGCACGTAAAGAGTAAATAAGTAAACAAATATGAACATGCATTGTCATACATATCTTAATGGCGCTCAACAATAAATGAAAATAATTATTTCAACCTTTTACATAAAATATTTCTGTGTAAAAATTAGTACATTCAGCTAATTTTAGTGGCTGGATTGTTTATTCAAAATTTGGTATCTGCAGCTTTTTGGGAAGTATGACTTTATATTGCACAAACCCACAATTTCTTCAAAATATATAATGGATTTATGGAACATTTAATTTTGTCTCTCTTCCCCTCTCTGTCTCTCTCCTTTCTTTCTCTCTTTTTTCTTTCTTCCTCTATCTCCTTCTCTCTCTCAAATTAAAGCATTCAAAAGCATGCATTCTTTATGCATATAGTATAAGGATTTAGGCAACAATACGATCTCAGGATTTAACATTGACAAGGTCAGTAAGGCAACATATTGTTAAAATGCTTAAATTTTCAAATAAATATGATTTAAATGTAGAACTTGATTGATTTTGTATTGTAGGCAAAATTTGACGATAAGAATAACAAACGTTATTTATTTTTCTTTAAAACATTTCAGGTTTGAAGATTATACGTCAATTATTTCTATTTTTAATTTGCAAAAGAGTATAAGCCTGTAAATCAAAAAATCAATTTTTACGTGTTATCTTATGGGAAATGGCACCTCCCTCCACTTTCTCCCTCCCCACAAAAATCAAAATTCTTGCCCTGAGATGGTCCCATTAGTAATTGTAACAAGCTTCAAATCTCTAAGTTTCTTGGTTCTCTATATATGTTATCCACACACACACATTGCCTTTTGTTAATAGAGCTATTATGGTGTTATAACAGTTAAATATAACATGTACTTTATTCTTGGAAATATATAGGGATAAACTAAAACATAAATAATGGCTTTGAAAGTTGTATAGCTAAATGCATGTACTTGGCAGTCCTATTAATTATGCTGTCAGAGTGTGCCACACACATCTCACATATAGATACCCTTTACCAATAGAGCTTACTTAAACTCAAGTGCAAGATGGGATTTTAATTGAATGGTATAAATAATAAATGAAATGCATATGTATAATGATACTTATGCTCCAATAGTCCGTTTACTTCTTCAACTGTTTTTGCATTATACATAACAATTTTTATCAATGCACCTATAGAAAACTTCCTCTGTTCTACTATCAATCATGCCCTCCTCTAGTTGTGGCCATTTAAAACCAAGCTTACAAAGACTATGTTTCTCTTTTCCTGTCACCTTCAGTTTTTTCTTGTTTTCTCCATTCCTGAATCATTTTTTTCTGTGGGAGGTGGACAGAAATGATGTGCTGCTACTCAGTTTCCATGTATTTTTGCACATTGAATCACCTGAAGCTTATATCTAATTGTGTAGGCATATCTTTTAACTTTTGCAGCAATTGTCATCTCAATACACGTAATGTTATTTATCCTAGATATGTATAAAATTTTTATGAAATCTACATGAATTATAATGTTCCATGACATTAATCGAGCTATTCATCAGGCTCATTAGGAACTAAAATGTATGAATGACACCACAAATGGACCGAAATTGTAATCACTATGAGTGAATATGTTATAAAGTGCAATGATAAAAATGCATCTTCGGAATTCATGTTGCATAATGTTTCACTGTTTTCATTAACAATGTTTTTGCTATTATTTATTAATAATGTATTTTTTAATGTTTTTGCATCAAATGACTGTCAATTGTTCCATTTTGGGAATCATTGGATTCATGAGTGTAATAATGAAGATAGTAATGATCTTACCTTCAGTCTATAAGACGCAGGCTGATTTTGGGAATCATTTTTCTGGAAAAAAGGGTCATATAGCCTGAAAATTGTGGCAATTTAACATTCAAAACATTTAAAAGTGCTTTCTATGTCTAACGATTTATAAAAATATATTTTTTTGTGTGATCTGCTTGATTTTATATGATACAATATAGCCCTTTGATACTTAAATTATGAAATGAATATAATATTATGAAATTTAATTTACTTCTTAATTTCAGTGCAGTAAAAATCCACTAATTAATATAATAATATTCTCACACCAATAAAATTCAGCCTTTCCATAGCTCAAAGGGCTTGCTTAATTTTTTAACATCAATAAACTTAGCAATTTTTTAAAAATCTCAATAAATAAATGTTAAAATTTTGTATATCTTTCTATTAAATATTATCAGGACATATAATACAAATGCATTGCTCCATTTTTAGGTTCGCAGTGCACTACAGGCTCTTCATGCACTTGCCCGTTCTTCAACCAACTGTCTTCACTGCTCTGGACATCTGCACGGAGGCCAGAGGCAAAGGACACCTTCTCCTGGAAGTTCCAGTGCAATGGGGCAACCTGTTCTCTCCCACCCAACTCTTACATTATTATCCCCACATGCAGCTGAAGATGCACCTCTGCGACGCTGCTCCTCGCAACCTCCTAACATGTTTCTGACAACATCAGTAGATGATGGACATTCTCGACGAACTTCAGAAACGACATCAACAATTCAGTGCACCGATTTCTCAAGATGTGCCCAAAGTTCTCCAATTCCTACTTATGCTCGATCTACCTCAGCAATATCATTGGGAGTTCCTTGCCCTGATCTGCAAAATAACCTGCTGAATTTGGGGAATTCATCCTGTCAGGAGAATCAAATGCAGGTACTGGATGTGCATGAAAATGCTGCCAGTGCTATTTATGAAGTACCTGCAAAGACTTCTATTTATGTAATCACATCCGAATCCAGCTCAAACTTAAAAAGTCAGGGTGTAGACATTCTTGGAACGGCACCAACTGGTGGACATGATGAGGAAAATGCAATGGTGACGACACGGTTGATTCCTACCATGTGCTCCTCACCTTATCCATATCTCCACAGACCTGATACATCAGTTCCAAACACTGGGTCTAGTGAGAAAAGGGTCGAATCCCCAACGAGCCAATCAGTACCAGCAGGAGGCAATTCTTGTCCATTTCCCAAACGTGATTTGGATGGTTTCCTTGACAGGACGTGTGGCTTGCCTTTGAATTCTCGTTCATCATCTTTGTCTTCCTCTACATCATCACTCCTTTCTACCTCTACAGTGGCCCATGCATGCATGCTGGATTCTGTAAGTGGAGGTGTCGAAGAGGATTTGGCCACCTCCAGATTACGGCCATCTTTTCCCAGTACAACTCCCTCATACACCTCAACCACAACCTGGACAAAACCTTCCCCATCTCCTTCAGATGTCAGTCGTCTTGCATCTCATCCACGATCAAGTCCTTCTCTAACTTTCTCTCATTCTTTTCCCCTCTCTCTTTCCTCATCACTCGGTAGCCAAATGCCATCTTCTTGTATCAGTCCTTCAGGTCGTCACTCAGCAAAACCCTCTGATATCAAGATGTCTCCCCATGCCACTTTGGTACCTGTCACAGAGCAAAAGCCAAACAGAGTGAGTGCCGGGGGAGTATTTGGAAGGCATAGAAGGAGTCTCCCACTGAACTATCAGTCAAATGAAGTCAAACCATTATTGGAAGATTTCACTAGGGAAAATATGAATGTTACATACCCATATTCATCAAGTGCTGCAGCAAGAAGTTCTTTCCAAGGACCACATTCACCTAAATCTGGTTCCATTACGAACATCTTAAAAGCCAATGAGTCAATCTGCTGTGCTTCCATGAATACTATACCCCCCCATAGTCCTCCTGTTACTTGTAGCCCATTTCCAGATTCATTTGTTTCTACAAAAAATGATCCTTATAAGCCCCAGCTTCCACACTGTGATTTACTACATGAGAAAAAAATACCTTCCAATCGAAACTTATCATCTCCTCATCTCATTTCATCGCAATCATCAGTAACATCAATTTCTAACGTTCCACCATGTTCAAGAAGCATGAAATCTCACTCTGCATCCTGTTCTTTGTTGACCAATCAACCCAGGTCTCCTACGAGCTCTTCCCAAGTTTTAAAAGATAATTTTTCCACTTCTTTGAACAAAACACCTTCTCTTCCATCTTTAAGTACCTCTGTACATCCTAAATCTATTTACCGCCAATGCTCCACCCCTCAAAGCTTTTCTAGAGAAGGTCAACTAATGTTTGGGCATAGTATGAATGCATCATTCCTGACAACGTCTAATAAATATTCTACACCTAACCATCCACATCTTTTGGCAAACTATGCCAGCTCACTCTCCGTCATACCCCATGATTCAGAAAATGACACAGCTGGAAGTTTAATCCATCCATCTGCTCATTCTATCACACAGTCATTGACCTCCTCATTACTTCCTTCTCCCCAACATGGCCACACCCCCACCTATCTTCATAACAACCCAATGGCTTCAGACCTCGATTCTCTTGCCTCTCTTGAGATAGGGGTCCAACCCATATCTCCATCAGTGCTTCCTCCTTCATCCCCATCAATGATGTCCTCTGCCTCCACACAGACAGAGGAGGATTCTTGGGTCCCATCCTTTGTGCTTGCTAACAGGGAGAGAATTATTGGGATTCTTGGTTTGAATTTACACACCAAGTCGAAAGGACGTAACGGTTCATCTGTTTCACGTTCCTTTTCTGATCCACTTCATCGCATGAAATCTATGACATCACCAGCGACCTTGCCTGCATGGAGCTCTCTTCAGTGGCAGAGGTGAGAATAATGCCATGACAAAAGAATTTATGGTATGAATTTTACTTTTCCATGTTATAATGGAAAATGTTGCATTTAAATCTCAGATAATATACTATAACATCGATTTATATCGTTAAAATTTTATTACTGCAATATAGGGATTCATCTAATCCAATGGAGCCATTGGTCACATCAGAATCCACAACAAGAAAACCACATGTGATGCAGCAGTTGCACAGAAGGGGGACAAGCAGAACTGATAGAGAAGTAGAGAAACCACCTAATATAATAGAAATGAATAAAGAGAAGACATGAAGGCCAACTACAAGACCTAATGGCAAGAAACGTTGATGATATGCATGTTAGAGAAAGTCTGCATTGAGAGTTTAGGCTCAGTGGCTGTTAAATAAGGAAAAATATTTTGTGAATTCAAGGATTTTAGGAGTGATGTTCCTATGTAAAGTCACTACTGAGGAGGAACTTTTGGAAGAGGAAAGTATATCTTATTATGCTTTGCCAATGGCTGTGATCCATCCAAGTGAGCATGAATGTCAAAAGAAGATTGTTGGTATAGCACTGTTAGAATAAAGTGATATAAGCAAGGACTGATATGGATAGTTGATATATATACACATATTTCTGTTTTCAAAGTATCTACATTTGTTAACGAGGCTTTTAAAATTCATTTTTATGAGATTGTACAAATCTCATTCCTAAATTTCAGTTTCTCATGCATTGCTGGCAACTGAGATAATTAAACATTTCACAGCTTAAATTATATATAATGAAAATAAGTTATAGATTATTAGAATATATCTCACCAGGTTTTATTTATCCGTTGTGCAAAGAATAGCACACAGAAAAATTTACAGTAGCTTGCTGTAGTATCAATAATATCATTATAAATAAAATGATAACTGTTATATCACACACATTTTCTGACATAACTTTGATAAGCTTGATTCCATAAGTACATAAAATGCTATTACACATCAGTGAACAATTTAGTTGATAAACATGAGATGTTCCTTTTGGAGGTAATTGGTGTTGGTTTCATTATAGTGCAGTATGACTCACCATAATTTTTACTCATGAAAAATCCATTTTAAAAATTATTGACTATATAACAGCAGATATACTTAACATAGAAATTTACCAAATTTTACAATGGTAATTTAAATTTTCAATCAAATATAATTTTAATCAAATGTAATTTTAAATACAACACTTTTAGCAAACTTGAGAGCAAAAATCTTATGGAAACTTTTCCCAAAGTGTATTTTCGTGGATGCTATGATTTTTTTAATTTTAGTACCGTAAATTCTAGCTATGAATGATTTTTATAATTAACATACATTCACAGTCCATTACTGAAAGTAAATTAATCAAATTGTGTAATTCTGACAGATTATATTGCCTACATTAACAGATTTACATTAAGCATACACTTTCCATCAGCTTTATATTTTCTGAGATGCTTCCTCATTCATTGAAGAATCATCAAATAAATCCAATTGGTCAAAATGTATATCTATCTCAATTTGATTTTCAGAACGATGATAAAAATGTGAATAATTGAAGGTATATAAATCATTTCTCATTTTAAGTCATTCATACCTTCAATTTGTTTCTCATGAAGTTACCTGAAAACAATAGGTAAATGGTTTATTTGCTTCATTACACTCAAAACATTCTTAAGTAAGAGATACTCATTGAAAAATAGTTTGTTTTGTTGTATTTTGAAAAACATCCTGTAAAGATAATTTTTAATCGAAAGATTTTTGAAACATTGTATGATCTATTTTCTCTTAGGAAAGAGTATTAATAAGTAAGAAAAAAGAAGATATATTATTTTTATGAAAACTGATATTTGGTTGCAGATTTTTCAATTCCTCTGCTCTTTCAATATTATAATTGCTGGTAACTTTCATGCTTAATATTACAACTTACAACAGCATTGGTAAATAACTGTACGATGATTAAGTTTATATAGCATAGGCTTCCTTAATTTTAAAAATACTACCAATTTTCAAAAAGAGAGTTAATAGTCAACATTGTAAAAGCTAAACCAATTTATGATTTATGAATTTCAAATTTCTGCTTTAAATTTCATCAAGTGAAACAAGCATTTCAATGTAGGCAACTATGATATTAAATGTTACTAAATAATTTCTTTGAAAAATATCTTGAAAAGACAATCAAATGGAATGCTTTCCATTCTTTCATATCAATATAATACATAAGCTGATTAGTAGGTAGATTTTCATTAATGCATTTGGCCATCTAAATTTAGTGAGCCTTTTCCATTGTTAATGTAAAATTAATTAACATACAACTAAAAAATCAAATCCCCAATAAGTAGAAGGATGCTATTATGTATGTTGGCATCAACAGCCAAAAGCAGCAAAGACAGTAGAATGTTCTATATTCCATTCATTTCATAGCACAACTTTAAGTGAAAATGTTATAAAATAGGAGAATTGATATAGCACTCTATTGCACAGGTGACTTTTAACTGTTATGTTATTTTTCGGTACTTTGTGGTTAACGCGGCACCACCTCCGCAGCACCCATCAGGGGCGAGATATGGAACTACAAGGCGCTGAATGTGGTGAGATTTGGAATTATGTGGAGCTGTACTCCATTGGAACTCGACTGGGCCAGAGAAGGGAAATTTGAACATGATCAAAAATTTTACTTGGCCCCTCACATTTGCTGTGTTCAGAGGCATCTTCATTCAAAGAAAAAATGAAATTTTTCTCTTCTTTTTTCTTTAAATGGAGATGTCTCTGAACACAGTGAAGTTGAGGAGGAATGAAAAACACTTCCACCAACTTACCTTACCTGGTGGGGTCGAGTAAAATTTTTGTTCATCTTCAAATTTTCCTTCCCTGGCCCAGCCGAGTCCAATTGGTTCCAATGGAGCACTGCTCCACATAATTCCAAATCTTGCTGCATTCAGCATTGTAGTTCCATATCTTGTACCTTGGGGCGCTGCAGAGGTGGTGCCGCGTTAACCACAAAGTACCTATTTTTCTTTCCATAATTTTGTACATGAAAAATCTAACAATTAAATTATTTAATCTGGAGGCTTCCAAGCATTTTGTAGTCACAATCCAAAACAGCTTGGATTATCACAAAGTGATTAGTTTGAATCTTTCTTAAAATGCTTGAAATTGTCAGATAAAACAAATCCTTTTGTTTTATTTTATAAGCATGGCTGAGCTTGGAGAGAATAATTTTTATTCAATAGCAATAAATGTAGCTTCAATGAAATTATTCAAGAACTGTATTTTAGAGGTTTGGGAATCATGGATTCCTGGCAATTCTAAGATGATCACCATAAAATCTAATGACAGCCACCTTATCACCTTACTGAAGCCTGAATTTTAAAGGTAGATTTTAGGATTAAAATTCAATGGTTGTTCTCAATAATTTATCCATAAGTTACATTGTCATTTAATTGGTATCTTTCATCTGATTTTGATATCTGTAATTATTATTTTGCCTATTATTCAGAGGATTGATCACTTTATTGGAATCATAAAAATGTTTACTTATTCTTGCTCAACCACCATCCTTTGATAATGTTATGCCTTTCATTTTCTTACTCTGGTGAACTATGAATTTTAAGCAACAGCTTTGAGATTATAAAGAACTACAGTTTTATCAAATTGAACTATGTAATAGTTTATCTTTATCTATGCCTTTTTGTATATATTTTCCCAGAAAAGCTATTTTGTTATTGAAATTCAAGTGAATAAATACCTGAGCAAAAGTTATTTTTATTTGTCTTATTTTTCATTGTTCAATTATTTAAAACTAGTAATTGAATTTGCATTAAATGTAATATGTATAAAGAAAATTATCATCAAACAAAATCTCAAGGTATGCTATAAGCAGCAGTGAAGAAGCTATGGATTGTGGTGTGAATAGAAGTTGGACCCATTTAGAGGGCAACTGCATTAGATTTACAATATCCTTTACTGGCTAGTGCCAATAACAACTTTAGAGAAGCAATCTGACATTATTACTAAGTTATGATTGTTACTACCAGTTTATTATCCTTCTGATAGTCTTGAGGGGCTGAAAGAACTCCAAAAACATTTATAAATAAAGCCACTAATAAATAGCAGTACTGAGACATTTGTTGTGTATAATACTTCCTTCCTAAAACCCCCTAAAGAGTATACACATCAATTTTCCCATTTCTATTCCAGCTTGAGACAGAGAAAAACATTGTTTTAGTTGCTAGAGGAAAATAAGAATCTCTAAGGGCTAACACAATACATATCTTTCGGCTAACCTCATGTTATTCTTTGTAAACCATTGTGATATGACTGATTTAGTATGCCTAGTTACTTACCTAACTCTAACCTACAGTGGTTTTATTTTGATGTATTGTTATTGGCAATTCCTATTCAGATTCATAATGGATGGTAAATATGGAAGAACAAACTATTTTCAAACTAATTTATTTTTAAAATTTTAATAACACAGCATTAAATATCTTATATCACCTTGTATACATTGTTACATTTTAAGACATCTCAATATTAATATTTTTTAAATATTTTTTTCCTGGTTTGTCCGGGGTTGATTCGTTCCTGTAAGGCCAACGGCAATCCTGTTAGGGAGAGAACTAATAGAGGGTTAACTGGTAAGAATACTCTTTTTTTGAGAGGAGAGAGACTAATAATGAAACTTTCCTCTGAACCTGGCTTGATAAACATTTCATTTGTAATTTTCAAACATCAGGCAAAAAGTTTGAAGTTATTTCATATCATTTTTCTGAATCATGCAATTACATAAATTTAATATTTTATATTGTAATAATAAATTTATTGTACAAATTAATACACAAAAAGTTATTCATTGTTTCCTCTTCTCCTCTAAAGCTTAAAATATTGAAATACAAGAATAACCTGCTATTTGACATGATTTGTTTCTGGAAGATGCACTAAATAAAGGACATCAAACAACAGATCAACCTCTCCCATAACAATTAATGTTAAATGCATAAGGGGTGCATTCCTAGGTTATTTGCGGTGACAATAATAACCATTAGATTCCCAAATATATGTTAAACTATAATCATACACTTTAACTTATATAACGGCCTGTAAAATGCTAAGGAAGCAATTGAAAATCTAAAAAAAAAAAACTAAAAGAATCATGCCATTATTTTATGCATATATAATGAGCTGCCTTAATGATTTCAGTATAATTTTATTTGACAAAATTTTGTAGAAACTTTCACAAAATATATACAAATGAGTTAGAAATAATGGTTATCATGGTGATAGGCCTAATCAGATTTATAAAATTATGGTTTTCAATCATCCATCTTTCCTTACTTCTTAAATAGCATGGTTAATCAGATTTAAACTGCATTGTTAGTGCTTGGAAGATATAATATTGATTTATTTTTATTGTTATCATTGAAATTGCTTGTGTGAATTATGGAAACAGCTCTATATACATCAGAAATCCATATAACTATTGCAGAATTGCATTATGTTCAAAGTGTTATCTATACACAGGTTTGGGCAAAATACTTACATTCCAGTATTTTAAATACAAATACAAAATACTTGATAGGGAAGTATTTTAAATACAGATACAAAATACAATAATAAAAAATGCCAAAATATATTTAAATACTTTTGTATTTTAAATACTTAAAATACAATTGATCCATACAAAATAACAAAAAAGGGAAATTGCTACAAAATTCAGTTAAAGAAAATTTTACAAATAAAATCGCAATTAAAAACCATCAGAACAATAATTCATATTAACTTTAAAAAAAATTAATT
Organism: Tanypteryx hageni; assembly: GCA_028673005.1. NCBI lineage: Eukaryota > Metazoa > Arthropoda > Insecta > Odonata > Petaluridae > Tanypteryx > Tanypteryx hageni. The sequence continues at coordinate 42,301,020 of CM054115.1, forward strand.
CCTCAAAAAGTTCATCTGAAATAGCACCCCTTGAAGGGAAATTTATGAAGCCTGCAAAAGAGAAGTCTTTCTACAGGCGCAGAGGAACACAAACTTGTATTGTAGTGAAAAAAGGCTTTTCTCACTATTGCATAGTTATTAACCATTTCACTCTCACGGCATTTGCCTTTTTTAATCCCAGAAAGCTCGCGCCTAATTTTTGAAAATTTCCAAAGTTTTTTAAATATTTTTTGCGAGCCTAATTTTTGGTCAAGGATATCAAAATTTTTAATACATAATACCAATAATTCGATCATTGCTTTAGAACATGTTACGCCATCTACTTTATTCTGGAACGGTAATGCTAAGAATAAGCTGTGCGCACTATACAGGGGTATATAGAAAAATCATAGATTACGATGCTGAAAAACCCCCTGCGCGTTAAACGAGGGTGTGCATTATATGCGGGTATTTATGGTAACTAAAAACAAAGTAATAAAAATGAAAATGAAAAGTTGATTCATGCTCCTATAGTATTAATATGAATGTAATTGAAAAAAAATAGATAATTTTCACAGATTTTTCAGTTCGCATTTCAAGATAAAATCATGTTTCCAATTTTGGAAAGCATATATCATACAAATCACTTATCGATAAAAGCAAAGTTAATGATAAAGCTATAGATAATGATACTCCTGCAAGTCATCAAAATTGGGATGAGGTATGCAATCCCGCAAAACACTCAGGCGGTGCTTACCACTGACTGAGGACGACGATTGTCATCCAAATTTAAAATAACTATTAAAGCGGCAAAATTATTTTCAAATTTTTTTCCTTAATCAATTCATGACTCTGAACCTCTATATAAATGGAAAAAAGAAAAATTGACTTCAGTCACCAGTGAAAAAATAAAATTTCGTTGCAGCGTTGAACGTGTTAAACTAATTAATAATGTGTTTAGGTACATTCCTCCCAAATCTGACCAAAGCATATACCAAAAATATCGTGAAGAAGTAAAGCGTCTTGCATATTTATTTATTTATGTACAGACGCCCATTCGCTTATGTTTGGCGATTCAATTTGCCAGGTAATAATTGGTCAAGATTCTTTCCTGAAGATAACCTCACTGCTAATATCTGAATTTTGTACAAAAAACTTAGTTACCAACCAACATGGCGAGATTCCGGATTTGTGTTTAACAGATATGACAAGGTGCTCATTGAACAGTGTTTATGATGTTGATGTGACTTTTGCCTTGTATTGCCTATCATCCTCCTCTTATGTGTGAACTTCATGTAGGTGTATCCCCATGTGTAGATATTAATTTTGAAACTTTCAACTTTAGGAAAGGGAACTATTCTGCAATGATAGATTACTTTAGCTCTATAGATTGGTTTATGTTGACTGAATTACAATTAGATGATGCTGTTTGTTATTTTTATGATATTGTAAATAATGCCATTAATCTGTATGTTCCTGAAATTTTACACAAGAGTGGATCATCCCACTTACCCAACTGGTCTGGTAAAGAATTAATTTCATTAATATATGATGAGAAAATAGCCCACAAGAAGCTTAAAATAAGTAGATAACAATTCTTTTGCATCTCTTCATGCTAAATGTAAGTCATTGTCAAAAGTCTGTTACCTCTCTTATATTAGTTCTGTTCAAGATTCCATTCCATCGAAGACAAGTAGATTGTGGAATTATGTTCATTTCAGGAATCTGCTAATGTCTTTGTTGAACATCTTTCCAGCGTATATTCTACTCCAAGTAACATAATACCACAATACCAGTATTCTCATACAGTTAATTTACACTCTTGTGGTGTGACTCAATTAAGTGTTCTTAATGCCTTTAGTACGCTTGATGTAAATAAGAGCGCTGGGCCTCCTCTCTAGCTGAAGCGCTGCTTTAACTTTTTAACTTATCCTCTTACTATATTTTTTAATTAGTCACATAAGAATGGCCATTTCCAGATGTTTGGAAGGATAATTTCATGATTCCTGTCCATGAAGCAGATAGTAAATCATTTGTAAAGACCAAGAGTAATTAGGGGAAGGCATGGTAAAGTGGCCATGTCTGGTAAAGTGGCCGTGTAACTTTTCATTGTCTGTTTAGTGCTGCACCCATGCAGGAATTATGTAAACTCGGAGGGCAGGGCGTTCTCAGTTGCCTTGCAAATGTGGAGGAAGGAGGCATTTATTTTTACATACTTGAAATATATTAGGACAATTCAGATACAAATGTTATGTTATAAGTCATTCATTTTAAGAATCAAAATTTTTCCAATAGAAAAGTACATATACACAGTCTGTATTTTAAGAATTTATTTTCATTTGAAATATGTTAAGACAATACAGATACAAATGTTATATGTCATTCATTTAAAAAAATTAAAAAATTTCAGTTGTTTAGATGAAGTAACATGTTGTTTAACTGAAAGGTCCCTCCATTTTTTTATAAGCATGACATCGTTAACAGTTGAATCAGACTCTAGGTCAATGTAATGCAAAACTGCATCTAGGGCATCTTTGGCTGCTGCATGAGGTGTTTTTGGCTCTGTATTTAATTCTTCTTCCTCTTCAAACTTTGATCCTTCTGTTTCCATCACGGCCTGTATGATTTCTGCATCCTTCATAATTTCATTCTCCAACAAATAGTCACCTTGGATCCATTGCTTTATGTCATCTTGCTGTAAATCTTCTGAACCTTCAATTTGCCTTGCATCACTTTTTAGACTTAATTCATTTCCTTCTTCCATTTCAGAATTTTTATCATCGATATCATCCTCAAGCCAAAGTTTTCTTCAAGATTTGGTAAATGTTGAAATCTGGGATTTTGTTCCAAGCTTGTGTTAAATTATAAACAACATCTTTGATGCTGATGTCTTCCAAGGAATCCATTAGACCTATATTTTTATCTTCTATTTTATTTAAAACGGAAATCAGAAATTTTCGCCTGTATCTTCTTTTCAAGCTTTCTAAAACCCCTTGATCCATTGGCTGAAATAAGGATGTTACATTCGCTGGTAGAAGTATGAACTTTATGTCCCTATCTTTGAGTTCCTCGCAATTGGGATGTGAAGGAGCATTATCCAGAATGAGAATGGCTTCTCCAGGTAAGTTCAGTAATTTCAAGTGTCTTCATACAGAAGATACAAACTCATGAAAAACCATTCTCTGAATAATGCAGAATTCATTCAGGTTGATTTTTGTGATCGGTAGTAAACTGGTAAAAACAAACGATTTATACTTTTAAAAGCCCTGGGATTTTTTGATTTACCAACAATAAATGGGGCAAATTGTGAGTTCCAGCTGCATTGCTGCAGGCGGCTACATGAGTCTTTCTTTGGCTTTTTTGTATCCTGATGCTGCAGGCTCATCCTTTTTTGCCTTCGTTTTTGTTGGTAACATCTTGTAATTTAGACCCGTTTCGTCTATATTGTAGAGTTGTCCTCCAACTGATTTATCTCGGTCGATAAGCTCTCTTAAATCCTGCGAAAATTTTTGAGCAGCATGCTGATCAGACGATAACTTCTCACCAGTGATGATTAATACATGGATACCATGACGTTTTTTTCCAACGTCCAAGCCATCCATTACTTGCAGTAAATTTCTGGGCACCACCAATTTTTCGATTTAGCGTTAGGTCCTTTTCCTTGGGTATGGGTCCACTGATTGAAATTCCAAGATGCCTTTCTTGCATAAATCTCAGCCAAAATGCATCTTCTAAAATTTCCAATTTTGGTTTCTTTAATGTTGAATGGGAAGACAAAGACACTTGTGATGCAATCTGACAGCAAAATCCTTCTAGATTCATGCGATTTTTTCAAGTCTTTTACAGTTGTCTCTCCAACACCTAATTCCACAGAAATTTGTCTTACTGACTCACCCTTATCAATTCTCTCCAGAGCATCAAGCTTAGTTTTCATGGAAACAACCACACACAACTCACCCATATTCTATAAATAAATATGTATATATAATAATGTAGATATATATACATAATTTAATATTGATTGAATATCATAACTAAAATAACAATGAACTTTACTAGTATGTGGGACAACTGACAGCGGACCACAGCAGACTGTGTGTACAACTGACAGCAGATGCATACCAGACTGGATTACTATGTAATGAGAAACATTTTAGCACAAGGGACAACACGTGAGATTGTTGCGTAGTGAAAGGAATGGTTTAAACAGTTTTAAGCTAGTCGTTTTTATGTAAAATGTCGCACTCGACTGTGGATTTCAGTTTTCAGACCTAGGGGCGTAAAACATCAGTTAATCCGGCGAGTCGGTTAAGCAAAAGTCAGTTATGAGGGCTTGTACTGTATTTCAAATGCAGCAATGGAATCTCTTGGATTTATATGCAGGAATACAACTGATTTTACTAATTTATTTGCTGTCACTGCTGTGTATACTTCTCTGGTCAGCAGTCCGATAGAGTACTATTGTTCAGTCATTTGGAGCCCATATTACGAAATAGACTCCCACATAAGGGAACGAGTCCAGCAGAAATTTCTGAGATTGATTGTCATTTAAAATGGTAATTTCACTGGTCGATATTTCCTATAATGATATACTAGCTCAATACAATTTAACTTCACTTTCTAGTAGAAGGTCCTGAACCGGCCTAAATTTGTATACAAAATAATTAATAATATATTTGATTGCCCTAATTTATTATCGCTTATAAATTTAAGGATCCCTGCTCACTCAATAAGCTCTTTTGTTACATGCCATCTAGGTTATAATAGAAATAATTACACTTTTAATTCACCTATTGCAAGTGTTGGAAGGCTAGGCTACAATTGATTTGTTCAGATCTCTCCAAGTATATAAAAGGAAAATTAAGGTTTTTATTTGACTTTGAAATATAAGCATGATTAGGTATATTTTAATTGCTAAAACTATTCTAATTGATAACTATATAACTATAGTGCTGCAGTTGCGTTTTCTCAGCAATTAACACAATGAAAGATAAATCAAGAAACAGACTATCGATGGAAACCTCGGCAGGTTTAATATTAACAAAACAATTCATAATGAATTATAATTTTAATGCAAGAAAGTCACTGTTGAAGAGAGCGAACAAGGCAGGAGAGAAATATAAATGTTAAGTTTAGTTCTAAATCACATTTTAGTAGATTAGAGGAAAATAAAATATTTCGTTTACCATTTTTCATCATATGTATTCTTAAAAATATTTTATCGATTTACGCATTTTTCATTTACGGTTGAGCAATTTTGTTTTATTGCCATACCTAGTTACATTATATATTCCTAACAGAGGTATTTCTTTTTTCATTAATAAATAATTATTATAATAAAAACCTGATTTATTTCTTTAGTAAAGCGAATAAAATAACCATGTATACAGGTCGTTTATTATAGTTAAAAGCTACAAAATCCTTAATTCTTTTTAAATCTAAGTGTAAAGCAGGTATAGAAAATATCAGCATTCAAGAAACAGTAAAATTGAATAAAAGACAGGGTATTGGATATTTTATTAATTTATTTATTTTTTCAGTGTGACAGCATTTCGCTGTCTTTCAGTCACATTAATTACAATCCACCTCTCTGACCAGGTAAGTTTAAGTATGGAGGCATTTCACACTAGATGTTTCTGAACCACAGGTGGTTAGAACTTAGGTAATGACTGCACTATTTGCTACCAAAAACACAATTTTAAGTTTTTAACAAAATGATCTAGGTAAATTAAGCGAGGCTTGCTCAAGCATAGCAGCAACACTAACACTTGGGCTGCTTGGAGATTCTTTGAAATCATATTTAGAGCAGGTTCTCAAATGTTGACTTGCAATTGTCCTGGATATCCAGTTGAAAGACAACGTGTTGGCCTCTGTGGTCATAGCATTATTCATTCAGGTATGAGATTGAAATTCCCTGGAGTTCAAGCATCCCTGTACATCCTGAATGTTTAATATTTCAGTGATGGATTACCCCTTTACCCTTCTACTTGAGCAGAATTCATCATACTATCTTAGCTGTTGCTCCTCAACAATGGAATTGTTGTTATAAAATTAATTGAGAAATTCTGAACCTGCAATAAAGGATTTATAATTATTTATTAATTCACAGGCAAAAGGCCATTACAAAATATAATGAACATTTTCAAAATTGGTAGTAAAGTACCTGAAATATGGTTCCCCAAAGAAAACACAGCGGGCCTGAATCCTGCGAAAGTAGGATTTTTTCCTAGGTCGTCCGGCCTCCTGTTTGTGTGGTTTGAGAAGCCTGCACTGGGATTCTCTCCTTCTCTGTGAGTGTGTTCGGTGTGGAAGGAGCTATGGCTATAAGAATCCAAGAAGAGGTTGATTAGCCAAAAATACACACACACATTTCATTCATAATTAAGAAATTTCATCTCCACTACTTGACTATTTGATAGCATCATTTCTCTGCAATTATCACGGATCTGATCATGAAATAAAGGAACGTTACACATTCAAACAGTTCTACTGTAGAATAATGAGGGCTTGTAAATAGAATAGCAACCTATTACTTTGTACTATATTTTTGCCCAGGCATTCACAACTAAATTTAATGAATGAGCTGTGCTGGGAATAAAAATCCTCTGGGGTTTATTTTTCGTATCCTGATTTACTCGCCCACATGTTTGGTTCATTATCATTGTAATGATGTTCTCTAATATATTTCATTGATAATTTTACCTTATTCAGCTCCTTAAATAGAGAATCTGTTAAAAAAGCAGCCCCACTGTCCATTGGATTGATGAGGGCCACTGGTTAGCCGCTGGGGGCGGGGAGACACGTGGGCCTTGGTGACCAGCGTTGCCAACTTTCATTCAAGCACTGTCATATGAGAAAGTAAAAATTATCTACTGTAAATTTTATGCTACATAGATTATTCAAAATTGCCAATATTGAAATGTTAAATTTGTTGTATTATGCAAAGATTCATTCTTATTTTTCATATGGAATAATCTTTGAGGGTCAGGTTAGATATGCCAATAAAGTCTTCTTCCTGAAAAAAGCCAGTCATTAAAGCATATAGAATGGAATGTTATAAAAAACACCGGCGCTATTTTAACTAAATTTCTTATGGCCACCGTTACATCAGCTATATCGGTCGTGGAAGGTTATCTGGTGCAAAATAAATATAGGCAGGCCCTATGAAAAGGGTGGGGGGGCATTTAGCCTGAGCCTCAAGCTTAAAGGGGCCTCAAATTTTGGCAGTCGTTCAGAGATGGATTTATGCACAGGCACTATCTGGGGGCCTCATCGAAAGAGGGCCCTTTTTCTTCTTTCTTTCAGAAAAGATGAATTGACATCGAACGTAACTTACAATTTGATTTTTAATCGATAATTAATAAATTTGCATATACAAAAGCTAGAAAAGCATCTCATAAATAAATATTTTATTTCCTTATAGGTAATTTTATTTTTTCATCTTTTTATCCATCGAAATATCAATAATGAATGTAGAACAGGACACGCCAAAAACAAATGTACAATACGATTACATTATTTGCAGGACATTCAAGTATTATATGACACAACTTCCCCAGTTTTTGATAAACGATATAATCCCTCAATTAGATCCCCATCTCTCCTCTTACGTAACGCAGAGAATTTTTCATCTTGCACTCAGTTTTTAAAAGAATTTCTCTAGAGGGCCATTTGAATGTGCTCTGCGTTATTGGCTGGGTGGAAAGCACTGTCAGCAACATATTTTTTCGGGTCATATCTTTTCTTTAGGAGGTCAGAAGATTTTATGAAAGAGTGCTACGTAGTGCAAGCTTGAACCTCCTACCCCCAGTGTAATCCGCTGTAACCATTCAGCGAACCCCGACCGCCAAAGTGGGCTACATAATGCCTAAAATTTTTATTTTTATTAGTGAGAGGGGCCTCAAAATCTGGATGTGGCTCGGACCTCTCTGAGTCTCACTGGGGGCCTGACTACAGGTTATTTGATAATAAAGTTGTATTGCATAAAAATATACAAAGATCTTTATATAATTTCTTATGGCGCGTAGAAAAAGGGCAACTTTTAAAAACTACTAGAAAATCTTTCAAATTTTCATTGATATCGCCAGAAATACCACTAGATGGAATACTTGCTCACCAGATGGTAGGCTCATTCTAGCAGATCTACCAGATCAAGTAGAAATTCCAATAAGTTGGCAACGCTGGACGCCGAAGCGGGAGGCTGTGAAACCTCCACGCCCTCCCCTTCCCCCGCGTCGCCCTTCGCCGCGGCGCTCGAGGGGGCGGCGTTTATGTCCGCCACCCTCACTCCCCCTCCGCCCCCCTCCTCCCCCGCATCAGCTTCGCCACCCGCCGGAGACACGCTCAGGACCTCCACCTGAACAGGAAAGACAGAGAGAGAGAAAATAAATGAGTATCGCCGTCGATATGAAAGATCGTTTACTAAATTCTAAAGCTTAGAAATTCAGCTTCTTGTAACGTTCATCGAAGATTTTTCATTTAATTTCATTTGACTACTTACGCAGTATTATTTAAATAAGGGTGGGGTTGATGTGAATGATCAATTTGTTGCGCAGTACAGATCAACTAATTGAACCAAAAAGTGGTGGTGTTCTTTTATTGGGTGGGCAGTCTATGTTTCCTGCGAAGAAGGGTGGTTTGTGTATAGAAAATAATTGAATAATAATATTCCATCTTTAGATTTTCGTAGGGAATGTGTTTTGTTCCTTTTGCGACGCAATGGCTCAGAGACCGCTGGTAGAGGCCCACGCGCATCTATTTCGCTTGGACTGGATTCAATAAAACGCGATGTCAGAGATCATATAATTACCAAGGGATCAACCCGCCTTAGCCATTGTAAACATTGTTCCAAGAGGACAATATTTATTTGTAAAAAGTTCTATGTCCCTCGACACCCTAAATCAGTGGTTCCCAAACGTTTTTAAGTTGCGGCACACTTTCGAAGGTAAAGAGGATTTCGCGTCTCCCCAGCCATGTAACAAGCTTTATATATTTTTAGATACGGGTGTTATAATCTTTGGACACATCCATTCATCGTTTCTACCACTTGATCAATGTACTAGGAAATAATTCAACTCCCAATTACTCACCAACACATGAAAATCCTTGATTCATATATTTACTAAACAAAGTTTTTTGCGGCACCCCTAAAAATCTACCGCGGCACTCAGTTTGGGAACCACTACCCTAAGCTTTTTCTTTGTAATAATTACATCTTCTAGAATTAAAATTGGTTAATTTACTTTTTTGTAAAATTAAAAGCTATCTAAAAGGCATTATAGAATTAGTTAAACTAATGTAAAGTGTATGCTAAGTGGTCTATAATATGAACTATTCTGGAATGAAAAATTATATTTATTGAAATATTGTTATTTGAAATTAATAGCTTTTATGATGAAATTCTTTTTTGTAAGTTCGCAGTTTAAAAAATATACATGTTTGAAGGTGTTACAGCAAAAATAATTGAATTAATTTATACATGTAGTACTTAAAAGAAAAACATACCAAAAATGGCAGTGGAAATAAATAATTCCATTAAAACAAAGATAATTCTGACAAAATAAAAATCAAAAAGTTTTCTATATGTTATTTGTGGCTTTTTGACAAAGATATCATACAAAAATTTCATAAAATATGCAAAAAAAACGTTTTGGGGAATAATGGGTTAGTTGGGAGAGGTGAAGTAGGGAGCTGGACGAAAGTCATGGAAGAGACGCATGTGGCTCAGAAGCCTCAGCTTGCCGACCCTGGCCTACATAGCAAATTCAACTATACCTAATCTCTTCACTCGCATAGGAAGTTAAGTAGCAGTACTCCGGTTTCTCTCAAGAAGCATCTGGTAACTTCACTCATTATTCTGGATTTTGACTATGTTGATATAGCGCATCAAGATTTATCACAGGAGTTGTCATTAAAGATTCAGAGAACAAATAACGCGTGCATTAGATATATTTTTAATCTGAAGAAATCAGACAACGTTTCTGATTCACTCGTGAAGCTAAACTGGTTACATGTGAAGTCCCGAAGACGGCTCCACTTGCATTCCTTACTATACCAATTACTTACTTCTAACAACCCACACTATCTTTCCACGGAATTCAGGAGTATAGACACTGTACATAACCGTAATACCATAAAGAGGCATAAACACCTTATTCCTCATCACAGAACAGTATTTTTCAACGGTCCTTCATTGTTACCGCTTGCAGACTATGGAACGAATTTCCACAAACAATAAAAAATTTGCAATCAATCAATCTCACACCAAACGCCCGCCCGCTCCAACGAAAGGTCTTCTTCATCCTTGTCTCTCCTTCCTCGGCCGCCGACGCCGGACCGTCTCTCGAACCCCTATCTATGAACTTTTGCACCAATCGACCGCTTCTCATGACACTTTGTGGAAGTCTCCCGCTACTGCCGAGCCGAGCTCCCGAGGTTAGTTTTTGTTGCGAATGTTGAACGTTTCGGGTTCGATTCCAGAAATTATTATTATTATGATTTACATGGGAAAACCGTGGTGCAGGGCAGTTTTCTCTAGCGTATCAAAATATCTTAGAATTGTAATATCGGTGCCGGTGCAAAGTTTAACACGTTTTTTAAGTTTTACTAGATTCTCCATCCCTGGCGCCTATGATGCACAAGCCGTTTTCATCCGCTCCACGGGCTACACGCGACAACCCCTCCTTCCACTATACTCGTTTTGGCCCACGATCCTCGCTAAAGTCGCTGGTTATGAGAAGTATTACATATTTACTGGCCAACATTTACTAAAAGTGCATTTCATTTTACTTTTTAAACGGGGAAAATTTCACAATGTTGTCAAAATGTCCGCGCGCGACATCGTAATAAAATAATTAAAAATTAATTTTTAAAAGATTTTTTTCGCAAAAAGTTAAAGAATACATTTTGATTTACTAGACTTGTTTTAAATTCTTTGCTAATGTTATATCGCTCTGAGAAGCTGCAAGAATGTTAGCAGGCAGAACGTGCGCCAAACGTCATTACGGGGTTGATGCGAGTAGCGAGCTGGGGCGGCGCATATAAGATACTTGAATGAAAATTTACCAATTCTGGGTGTCCATTGCCATTTGACGCGGTCACTTCGTCGCGAAATCTGACCTGGGGAAAAAATGGTCTAGTAAGGAAATTGTTTTATTTTTACCTAGACATATATAGATTAACCATACAAATAGGGTACCGAAAAGGGACACGACTTTGTAATATAAATATATAATAGTATCAGGTACATAGAAGCAGTGTTTCATAAATAACACTCACGTGTTTTTCCGGCGGTTGACTACCTCTGACGTGAGGAGAGGAGGGGTCATGCGCTTGCTCTTCAGCCTGAAGAGCAAAACATCAGGATGACTTAAAACCAATTTGTAGTCATGAAATGAAGTTTATTAAGTTTCTCAAAAAAATTTACAATTTAATGAAACAAAAAATAACAAAGTTTATTCAAATCTCAGAAAAATAAAATTATTTTACAGTTCCATAAAATATTTCTTTTGCCCAAGTGCTGAGTCACATAATTTCCAATATGTACTTTATTTAATGCATTGTGCAAACGTTCAATACACCATTTACAGAGAATCAGACTAACTTAAGGGTTCACTATTTAATTTATTGTACTAGTATAGGGTAATCCTGGAAACATACTTATTCAACACTTCCCTCCGTTTTGTACTATATTTATTCACCGTCATTCACAAGTAAATTTAAATAATAAGCACTAAAGCGAATAAAAACACTCTGAAGTTTATATTTCCTATCTCGATTTGTGCGTCTGCATGTTTGACCCTTTATCGTACCCATGACCTCTCATATCTTTGATTAATAATTTTACCTTTTTCGGCTCCTTCAATAAAAATCTATTAATTCTACTCAAGTTTTATCTTAAAATGGAAGAAACTTTCTAAGGAATTTCATATTTATACAGCATTTTATCGGGGAACTGGGTAAGGAAGAAGAGAACCACTATATAGTTGGAATTATAAAGAGAGTAACCAGATACAATATGCATACGTTGACCATATTTTCCGATCCAAAATTCGGGACGGATGGTCAAACAAGGAAAATTTTCCGATTTGTGAATTTCTTTTTATGAAAAATCCTACAAAAGTATAAAAAGTAAATCACATATAACGAATCGCCTTCGTCGAAAAGAATAAAATAATATGACAATATATTGAATTCAGCAAAAAAATATTTATATATATATATATATATATTACCAATTAATACAATATTTTTGTTTTTATTTTCGTCCTTTATCTAATGTTGAAGTGGATGGCGTTTTGTTTCCCTCGTATTTGTTGGAAGAACACAGCTTTATCAATGATGTGTAGTTTATTGTTCTTAAGTTTTTTCAAACATCTTTTGGCAAGTCTCGTAGTAATTCATTCGGATTATCAAGAGAGATGATATGGCATCACTATTAAGCGATGGCTTATCCGATCCTCAAATGTTGTTAATAAGCGAAAATGACCGTTCTATCGCAGCGTTAGTGCCCGGCAAAGAGACGATGAATTAGCACATTTTCTGTGTTTGGAATATGTATGTTTTCACGACAAAAATCTATAAGTATGCACATTTAACCATCTCTGATCAGTAGATAATTACTCCATGTCCCATTCGGCTAGCAAGTTCTCATTAAGATATAAATTATGGACACACACACAGTTCATTAAAAAGCTCATCTTGATGGATGACTGGAATGAATGCAGCCTTCCCTTGTTTTACGAACTACCATTTTACCAGTTCTTGCTTACACGAACTGAGCAATTTCATGCCTATTTTTATTCGATTTGCGAACGACAAATTTTCGCTTATAAGAGTTCATTACGTTAGCAAGAATATCCTTTTTCTCAAATATCGAATAAATGCGCTGTTCCGAATAAGAATTATCATCTCGGTCTCAGTACGCGCGTTGCCGTTCTGTGTGAAATTCGGTTCGCTGAGTGGTGTGCATTTTTATCTTTTAAATCAAGATATATTTTTGTGAATCTTGGCCTTTCAGATATTGAAATTGGTAACGTGAAAAAAGAGAGAAGGGCTTTATGTGTAGCCCAGAAAGTAAATGTATATTATTCAAAGATTGGAGAAAGGCGAGCGGTCGAAGGACATATACTCCGCATTTAGCCTATCGTAGGCTACCATAGGCTAAGATATCATTGCATAATACCGCTAATATATAGAGTAAGACATCATATGACTAGGGATGTCATTTAAATACATTAATATATCATTATTGATATTTTTTTCTCAATTTGTTATCATTCGGTATTGTTTTTAAGTGAACTGTGGGATATTTTTTTATTTTGGCCTTCGGAACCAATTAAAAATTTTACATAGGATGTAATGGGAAAATAATCTTTGTTTTACGAGTATTCGCCTGACGAACAGTTTTCGTGGAACGAATTAAGTTCGTAAAACGAGGGAAGGCTGTACCCTCGTTAGCACTTTTCCTCTCCAATTCTTCCACGTTGGGCGGAAATAACTTAGATTTCTTTCCCTTCCAAATTCTTATACATGCGCAAAAATTCACTTGCGGCTTCCCCTCCATTTTGGAAATAGCAACAACATTGTGTAATAACCAGAACCAAAGTTCTCTCACTTAGGATCTTCGGTTAATTACGGAAGAATAACGGGGGCATTTTCAACTTATAAAAAATAAGCTGTTGAACCATTATTAGTATTTATTCTTTCAAGAGTAGGCATCAGTCTCAGAAATGTTGTGCTCGTATGCGACAAAATTTGTCGTTAAAATCACAAAATGATTTCAGTGCCTCCACTCGTTCTGTGTCAATATGAACAAATCTGAATATTTTTACAATACCAACTTCCACAGACCGTTTTAATGTAAATGTGTTCCTTGCAACCGATCCCCAAAAATGTTCGACTGCAGTTGTCCGATAATTTCCGGAAAAGATTCTTATAACCTGTACTTTTTGCACCTCCACTGTTAGTACCTATTGGTAGTATAAGCTGACATGCTAACAATCATAACAAGTTTTCGGAAGTGAGATATAATTTAATACATTAAAATCTTAGAGAGAGAAAAATATTTTCATCTATGATTGGCACCATCAAATACATTCACGCATCAGAGTAAATATATTCAGAAAAATCAGAACATCGTGATAAACACTCACGTGTTGCTGGTCCTGGTGTTTTATAAGTATTCCGGCTGGAATCACTTCATTCTGAATAGGAGAACAACAACGTAATTATGTAGATATGAAATGAAGTGGATGAAGTTTCTCAATATATATAAATAAATACATAAATGATACTTTGGGATCCGAAAGCGGATCAGAGCAGAAACATTTCTGTTATTAACAGCATAAAATAACGTATTAGAAGGGTTTATAAGATAAGAGAAGAAGAAGAATGTAATCGCAAGTATTATACTTACAGGCAAATTGGCGGTATCGTACACCACGTCGGGCACGCCGTCTTCAACAGACCATCTCCTTCGGCGCCCGACGCAGTACCGCCTGTAAAGGCCCCATAGGAACCACGCTACGAGAGCGACAGCTATAAAAATGGCCAGTCCTAGGGGCAAATAATCACCGAAATCTGCAGACACAAATGAGAAAAGAATTTCGGATTTAACGTATGTCGACGGCTTTGCTCTTTCTTTTACATTTTGAAATATTCAAATATTGTCAAAAAGAAAAGAATTTCTTAAAACTATATTTTGTATTAACTCATAAACCTACTTTGATTGTTTCAAGCTAAGAAAGATGTTGTATGGGATAGGATTATATAAGTAATTTACTGGTTGTGTATGCATTAATAGTTAGTCTTTGTACCGAGGACGAATGCTTCGAAAGACGGACGGAGCAAAATTATCCTAGGAAACGAATAAGAAAAAATCCAAGTTGATTTGGATATCGAGAAAGGAAAAACTTGAACGTAAGTTGGAAAGCCATCGGAACCAGTTTCAGATCGTAAAGTAAAGCACTTTGCTAGTATGATAACGAGAGGATCAAAATATACCGATGAAATTAGGGCTAGAATAGCGATCGTTAATTGCAGCGAGAAGTAACATATAATGCATTTAATTAAAATTCCACTAATCAACTGAGCTAGGCTACGTTCCGAGTTCTGAAATATGCCAGATTTTCAACAATATTGGTGAAAAACAAGTTAATTACCTCTCCCGCCCATTATTTGCTCCTTCTTCTTTCGTTTTTCAACAAGAATGATCAAGTTCTGAATCGTGTGGTTTCCACGGTAACGGCCAACAGAGACGACACAAGAAATAAGCCTCCATTGTTGGATATAATCAATTTAGAAAACAAGATAAATTTAAAGACTAAGCACTGCTAAAGGATATATCAGAAGCGATGCCAAAGAAATACAGAATTTGCCTTAGAACAATCGAAAATTGAATTATTATTTAACTCATACATACCTCACTTGAGATGAAGTACGTTAATCTTTACACTCACGCTCATTCCTTCGTCGTAAATTATTTATGTCTTTTAACTTACAAAAGCTGAGCGTACACGTATTTTAGTTCACTTCTTCGTCCTGAATAACCCATTTCCTTTCAATTAATATGTTCAGTAGGCGCGATAAAGAAAATAAAACTTATTACTTACTATTAGATCTTGTTTACTTCATTTGTTACGAAGATTGTTTTCGTTGACAAAAACAAACAGGAGGGAAAAGTATGTCTCTGCATAACATAATAATAAGACGACACAAACAGAACTAACGACGCGAGCTTTCCATTTAAACATTTATTTAATACCTAATTATATTGGCTCCAACAGCTTTAAAATCACCGCAGATATGTTGCTCCTTATGTTCTCAAATTTCATAATTGAGCGGTATAAAATTCGAACGGGATATTAAGTTGAACACGCGTATTTTTGTTCAACAGAAACAATATTTATTAGACTATACCGAAGCCGAGTCCATCAATAGTTGTTGCTATGGCTACACTCTCGTAATGAGCGATAAAAACTGCAAAACCGGCAGTATTTACGCGAAATTCGAAGAAATACTATCGATGAGGAGCGTTTTACGATAAAAATTAGAATCCCCCCTCCTTCTCTCAGAGAACGGTACAAACCCCGCTCCGATATTACAATTCTAAGATATTTTAATGTGCAAGAGAAAATTGCCCTGCTCGGTGGATTTCAGATTTCCCATGTAAATCAAATTGGAAGGATATTTCCCGGAATCAAACCCGGGACTTCAATTTTCGCAACGAAAAGTATCCTTGGGAGCTCGGCCCAAGTAGCAAAAGATTTCCACCAAGTGTGTGACAGCTTTTTGGTTCCTCTGTATAATGTGCGAATTATGAAGGAAGGAACGGAATTATCTCACAGGACAAGTGCCGAAGAATTCTCCAGTGTTTGACACAATGAAACGGTCTCTTATGAGAGTTTAAAACAAGTGACTGTCTGATGTGTTATTGCCTTATTGTTGGACACACTCCACTACGGGAGGAGTTTCCTTAATGAGTGACGTAGTGATTCATGAAGGTAATATTATTCTTTTTAAATTTAAATTACTTCGACAATTTTTTTATCGTTTAAAAATGACAACTAATATGCTTAATTTAGTACCAGATATCATCATCATCATGCTTCTGTCCGAAGACAGGTTTTAACTGAATCGCTGCCTCCATTTCTCTCTCTCCCTAGAAGCCTCTTTTATACCTCTATAAGTATTATATCCCTGCTTTATATTATCTAATATTCCTATTCTTTTTCTCCCTCTTCCTCTTCTTCCACTAATTTTTCCTTCTAAGATCGTCCTTTGTAAACACTGTCTTCTCAATATGTGCCCTATCCAATTTGCTTTTCTTTTCCTGATTGTTTTTATTAGCGTCCTTTCTTCTCCCACCATTTCTAATACTTCTTCGTTTCTCTTCCTCTCTGTCCATTTCACTTTCATCTTTCTTCTCCATACCCACATCTCAAAACTTTCTAAATATTTTTCCTCCTTTCTCCTTACCGTCCACGTCTCTGCACCATAAAGAGCTATGCTCCATATGTAGCATTTTGCTAATTTCTTCCTTGTTTCTAAATTTATTTTCTTGCTTGTGAGAAGCTCCTTCTTCTCGTTAAATGCTGCTTTTGCCATTGCAATCCTACTTCTGATGTCCTGTGTACTACTTCCATCCTGTGCTAAAATACTGCCGAGATATTTGAAACTACTTACTTGTTCCAATTTTTGGCCATTTGCCATTATATTTAATTCTTTATGTTCCTTTGAAACCACCATGACTTTCGTTTTTTCAGCATTGATCTTCATTCCATATTGTTGGCCAACCTCCACTAGTCTGTCTGTCATCCTCTGAAGCTCTTTCTCGCCTTCTGCTATTAAGCCCTGATCATCTGCGTATTTAATGGTGGTAATACTTTCACCTCCTATCTTAAATCCTTTCTCTTCCATCAACGCTTCTTCTGTTATTGTTTCTGCATAAATATTAAATATCGCTGGTGAAATAGGACAACCCTGCCTCACTCCCCTCCCTATTGAAGTACTTTCTGTTTCTTCTCCTTCAACCCTGACTCTAATCTTTTGATCAAAGTAAAGGTTTTTAAGCAGTCTTTTATCTTTCCAATCTATTCCTATTTTGTTTAAAATACCCAGCATTTTATCCCATTTCACTCGGTCAAAAGCATTCTCCCAATCTACAAATAAAAATACATACCTTTATTGACTTCTAGCGCTCTTTCAGTCATCATCCTCATACATCCTATAGCATCTCTAGTCCCCCTTCCTCTTCTAAAACCAAACTGATTATCTTGCAGCTCCTTTTCTATTTTACATTCAATTCTTTTGGTTATTATTCTGGTTAGAACTTTAGCTGTATGAGATATTAAACTAATAGTTCTGTAATCCTTACAACATTTTGCATTGTTCTTTTTCTCCAGTGGTACCATCACAACATCTAAAAAATCTTCAGGCCATATGCCAGTATCATATACTTGGTTAAAAAATTTTGTGAGTTGCTTAACTGCTTTAGACCCTAAAACCTTGAGAACGTCCACGGGTATATCATCACTCCCAACAGCCTTCCTTCTTTTCATGTCATCAATTGCTCTTTTAACTTCAGACTCGAGAATACTTGTTCCTAGCTGATCTTCTTCCACATCCTCTTCTTCATTTAATTCAATATTTCTTGGCTTTCCTTCTTTGTCATACAGAACCTCAATGTATTCTTTCCAGACATTCTTTACATTGTCTGGCTCCGATACTATTTTACCACTTTTGTTCATGATTCCTTTACGTCCTATCTTTCTTGCTTTTTTCTTGAATAGTTCCCTTGCTTTGCTATACATGAGGTCTGTTCTACAAATTCTTTCACATTCGACAATCTCCTCGCATTTTTCATTTATCCACTGCTCTCTTGCTTTATCTGTTTCCCTTCTTAAAGCATTATTTAACTCCTTGTACTTTCTTTGGCCTTCTTCAGTGTTTATGTTCTTCCACTTTCTCCGCTCTTCCATTTTTTGCAGCATGGCTGCTGTGATCCAGGGTTTTTTGTTTCTTTCACCCATTATCTTTCCTACCTTCTTTTCCATTACATCTTTAATGTTGCTATGGATGTATCTCCACTCCTCATCTCCATTCTTCCTATTTTCTTCAGCTCTCTCCCCCAACCTTTCCTCCAGCTCAGTCATGATAGCCTCCTTGTTTTTAAGGAGTTCCTCTAAGTTCCATTTCTTGTTAACTCTTATGTTTCTCCTAACGCTCTTCAGTCTACATTGTATATTTGCCACCAATAGGTTGTGGTCAGAATCGATATCTGCCCCTGGTAGTGTTTTCACATTTTTAATGCTATTTCTAAATCTTTCATTGACTAGTATGTAATCTATCTGGTATCGTCTCTGGTCTCCTGGGCTTCTCCATGTGTAAAGTCTTCGCTGGTGATGCTTAAACCATGTATTAGTTACAATTAATCTATTTCTATGGCAGAATTCCACAAGTTTATCCCCTCTTTCATTTCTCTTCCCTAGTCCATATTTTCCCACTATGTTATCTTCCTGTCCCTCTCCGACTACACTGTTCCAATCTCCCATTACTATGGTGGTGATCCTTCCATTTCCCTCATCCTCCAATATCTCCATAATCTGTTCATAGATTTCATCTACTTCGTCGTCGCCAGCATTAGTTGTTGGCATATACACTTGAATTATAAGCATATCCACTGGCTCCATCTGGAGTTTTACGGCTATTAATCTGTCATTAACTGTCACTACCTTACTAATTCTTTCAGCTATCTCTTTTCTCATTATAATCCCCACTCCCCTTTCCTTTTTCTCCCCTCCCGAGTAAATAATCTTAAATTCGTCTGAATTTATCTCGCCTTCTCCTTCCCACCGGACTTCACTAAGACCTACTATACTTACATTATTCCTTCTCATTTCCCTTTTTAGGTTCTCTAGTTTACCCCCTGAATTCATAGTCCTAACATTCCATGTGCCTATTTTTAATTTCTCACTACTTGCTTTCTTATTAATCTTACATTTCCTCTGTGCATCCCCTAGGGTAGTCCCCACCCGGAGATCCGATTGGGGGACTATTTTACCTCCGGAATATTTTACCCCAGAAAGATCCATAGAGGTATTTTCAGCTTTTCAGCCTATCATGGGAAATATAATGAGGTAGTTTCCCCTTGCTTTCCTCATCGCAGTTTCACAGAGTGATTACCCATCTGTAGCTGTTCAGATCCACATGATCACCACCTACAGAGGTACTGTGCAAGCTGCTGCCCTTGCACAGGGGGATGTAAAACCCCCAAGACTGCTTCTTAGTCTGACTCTTCCCCTCAGACCTTTCCGGCTTGGATGGTCCTACCAGGAGAATTATCTCCCGCCGGCATAGCTCTTTGGTTCGTAAGAGTACACAAACCCTCCCACCTCTGTAAGGTTATGCAGTCCTTAGGGAGGGGTACCAGATATAATTAAGCGATAATTAAATATAATTCTCCTGCGTAAAAAAAAAAAAATTAGCCGTGTATAATTACTTTCTGAAGATTGGGATATAAAAACCTGTAAGAAAAAGGACATTTAGCAGGAGAGAAAAAAATTCGGAAAGCGGGATTCTCGAATGGCAAAATTACGGGACGCGAGACTTATGTTAGGCGATATCTCTAGCATAAAGACACCCGAGATAGCGAAGTTACAAGCATTTGAGAAAATCGGTCCATTTTTTTGCACTTTTTAATTAATTATTTCTCTTAATTTTAAAGCCATTGGCTCGAAATTCCGAAAAGGTATTCTTATAGTTATTGAACAACACTCTCCACTGGGAGAAGATGAACCGAATCTGTGAGTTACAGTCCGTAGCGTCTCCTTGTACGATATCTAGAATTTTTTACTCTGGAGTCTTTCTTTAATGTTTACATTGTATAAATCAAAATAACTTTAAATTTATTTATAAAATCATAAATTCCTTTTGGTTTCATTTTTAAAGCAACTTTTAGTAAATTTAGAAATTCTCGTTCAAGTTAAAAACTATTTTCATATGTACAGTGAAACGTTTTTTAAAAATTGTTTACATGCAAAAAATATCGACTGGAACAGATCATCCCTCAAATTTAAATAATTACATCAACAATCCTACTAAACTCAATAAAATGATATCATTATAAATATGTTACTATGAATTTAGTATTTCAGAGCAGAGATTACTAATTTGTTCCCAAAATAGTAATAGATAAACATTTAAAAAATTTGTAACTAATATTTCCGCATACTACCATAATGTCCGCTGCGGTTTGCGGATTAAATTAAAGGACATGCGTATTTCAGCTGTTAATATCGAGTGTGATATCACATTATTCTCTGAGACTTGGCTTACACGCGATATATGCGATTTTTAATTATGAAATTTAAAGAACTGATTGCATTGATTGGTATTAAGAAAAGGGAAAGTGCTGTGCTAATTGGCGTTAATTTTATATTTAAATCTTATCAACCTTAAGCTACATCCTCGTGTAACATTGAACACAAGTTTCTCATGGCGTCATCTCCATCTCTTCAACTAATTAATAATGTGTTTACATTCCTCCCAAATCTGACCAAAGCATATACCAAAAATATCGTGAAGAAGTAAAGCGTCTTGCATATTTATTTATGTACAGACGCCCATTCGCTTATGTTTGGCGATTCAATTTGCCAGGTAATAATTGGTCAAGATTCTTTCCTGAAGATAACCTCACTGCTAATATCTGAATTTTGTACAAAAAACTTAGTTACCAACCAACATGGCGAGATTCCGGATTTGTGTTTAACAGATATTACAAGGTGCTCATTGAACAGTGTTTATGATGTTGATGTGACTTTTGCCTTGTATTGCCTATCATCCTCCTCTTATGTGTGAACTTCATGTAGGTGTATCCCCATGTGTAGATATTAATTTTGAAACTTTCAACTTTAGGAAAGGGAACTATTCTGCAATGATAGATTACTTTAGCTCTATAGATTGGTTTATGTTGACTGAATTACAATTAGATGATGCTGTTTGTTATTTTTATGATATTGTAAACAATGCCATAAATCTGTATGTTCCTGAAATTTTACACAAGAGTGGATCATCCCACTTACCCAACTGGTCTGGTAAAGAATTAATTTCATTAATATATGATGAGAAAATAGCCCACAAGAAGCTTAAAATAAGTAGATAACAATTCTTTTGCATCTCTTCATGCTAAATGTAAGTCATTGTCAAAAGTCTGTTACCTCTCTTATATTAGTTCTGTTCAAGATTCCATTCCATCGAATACAAGTAGATTGTGGAATTATGTTCATTTCAGGAATCTGCTAATGTCTTTGTTGAACATCTTTCCAGCGTATATTCTACTCCAAGTAACATAATACCACAATACCAGTATTCTCATACAGTTAATTTACACTCTTGTGGTGTGACTCAATTAAGTGTTCTTAATGCCTTTAGTACGCTTGATGTAAATAAGAGCGCTGGGCCTCCTCTCTAGCTGAAGCGCTGCTTTAACTTTTTAACTTATCCTCTTACTATATTTTTTAATTAGTCACATAAGAATGGCCATTTCCAGATGTTTGGAAGGATAATTTCATGATTCCTGTCCATGAAGCAGATAGAAAATCATTTGTAAAGACCAATAGTAATTAGGGGAAGGCATGGTAAAGTGGCCATGTCTGGTAAAGTGGCCGTGTAACTTTTCATTGTCTGTTTAGTGCTGCACCCATGCAGGAATTATGTAAACTCGGAGGGCAGGGGGTTCTCAGTTGCCTTGCAAATGTGGAGGAAGGAGGCATTTATTTTTACATACTTGAAATATATTAGGACAATTCAGATACAAATGTTATGTTATAAGTCATTCATTTTAAGAATCAAAATTTTTCCAATAGAAAAGTACATATACACAGTCTGTATTTTAAGAATTTATTTTCATTTGAAATATGTTAAAACAAT
Organism: Tanypteryx hageni; assembly: GCA_028673005.1. NCBI lineage: Eukaryota > Metazoa > Arthropoda > Insecta > Odonata > Petaluridae > Tanypteryx > Tanypteryx hageni. The sequence continues at coordinate 42,323,427 of CM054115.1, forward strand.
ACAGATACAAATGTTATATGTCATTCATTTAAAAAAATTAAAAAATTTCAGTTGTTTAGATGAAGTAACACGTTGTTTAACTGAAAGGTCCCTCCATTTTTTTATAAGCATGACATCGTTAACAGTTGAATCAGACTGTAGGTCAATGTAATGCAAAACTGCATCTAGGGCATCTTTGGCTGCTGCATGAGGTGTTTTGGCTCTGTATTTAATTCTTCTTCCTCTTCAAACTTTGATCCTTCTGTTTCCATCACGGCCTGTATGATTTCTGCATCCTTCATAATTTCATTCTCCAACAAATAGTCACCTTGGATCCATTGCTTTATGTCATCTTGCTGTAAATCTTCTGAACCTTCAATTTGCCTTGCATCACTTTTTAGACTTAATTCATTTCCTTCTTCCATTTCTGAATTTTTAACATCGATATCATCCTCAAGCCAAAGTTTTCTTCAAGATTTGGTAAATGTTGAAATCTGGGATTTTGTTCCAAGCTTGTGTTAAATTATAAACAACATCTTTGATGCTGATGTCTTCCAAGGAATCCATTAGACCTATATTTTTATCTTCTATTTTATTTAAAACGGAAATCAGAAATTTTCGCCTGTATCTTCTTTTCAAGCTTTCTAAAACCCCTTGATCCATTGGCTGAATTAAGGATGTTACATTCGCTGGTAGAAGTATGAACTTTATGTCCCTATCTTTGAGTTCCTCGCAATTGGGATGTGAAGGAGCATTATCCAGAATGAGAATGGCCTCTCCAGGTAAGTTCAGTAATTTCAAGTGTCTTCATACAGAAGATACAAACTCATGAAAAACCATTCTCTGAATAATGCAGAATTCATTCAGGTTGATTTTTGTGATCGGTAGTAAACTGGTAAAAACAAACGATTTATACTTTTAAAAGCCCTGGGATTTTTTGATTTACCAACAATAAATGGGGCAAATTGTGAGTTCCAGCTGCATTGCTGCAGGCGGCTACATGAGTCTTTCTTTGGCCTTTTTGTATCCTGATGCTGCAGGCTCATCCTTTTTTGCCTTCGTTTTTGTTGGTAACATCTTGTAATTTAGACCCGTTTCGTCTATATTGTAGAGTTGTCCTCCAACTGATTTATCTCGGTCGATAAGCTCTCTTAAATCCTGCGAAAATTTTTGAGCAGCATGCTGATCAGACGATAACTTCTCACCAGTGATGATTAATACATGGATACCATGACGTTTTTTTCCAACGTCCAAGCCATCCATTACTTGCAGTAAATTTCTGGGCACCACCAATTTTTTGATTTAGCGTTAGGTCCTTTTCCTTGGGTATGGGTCCACTGATTGAAATTCCAAGATGCCTTTCTTGCATAAACCTCAGCCAAAATGCATCTTCTAAAATTTCCAATTTTGGTTTCTTTAATGTTGAATGGGAAGACAAAGACACTTGTGATGCAATCTGACAGCAAAATCCTTCTAGATTCATGCGATTTTTTCAAGTCTTTTACAGTTGTCTCTCCAACACCTAATTCCACAGAAATTTGTCTTACTGACTCACCCTTATCAATTCTCTCCAGAGCATCAAGCTTAGTTTTCATGGAAACAACCACACACAACTCACCCATATTCTATAAATAAATATGTATATATAATAATGTAGATATATATACATAATTTAATATTGATTGAATATCATAACTAAAATAACAATGAACTTTACTAGTATGTGGGACAACTGACAGCGGACCACAGCAGACTGTGTGTACAACTGACAGGGGAACTGACAAGGGAACGAGTCCAGCAGAAATTTCTGAGATCGATTGTCATTTAAAATGGTAATTTCACTGGTCGATATTTCCTATAATGATATACTAGCTAGATACAATTTAACTTCACTTTCTAGTAGAAGGTCCCGAACCAGCCTAAATATTTATACAAAATAATTAATAATATATTTGATTGCCCTGATTTATTATCGCTTATAAATTTAAGGATCCCTGCTCACTCAATAAGCTCTTTTGTTACATGTCATCTAGGTTATAATAGAAATAATTACACTTTTAATTCACCTATTGCAAGTGTTGGAAGGCTAGGCTACAATTGATTTGTTCAGATCTCTCCAAGTATATAAAAGGAAAATTAAGGTGTTTATTTGACTTTGAAATATAAGCATGATTAGGTATATTCTAATTGCTAAAACTATTCTAATTGATAACTATATAACTATAGTGCTGCAGTTGCGTTTTCTCAGCAATTAACACAATGAAAGATAAATCAAGAAACAGACTATCGATGGAAACCTCGGCAGGTTTAATATTAACAAAACAATTCATAATGAATTATAATTTTAATGCAAGAAACTCACTGTTGAAGAGAGCGAACAAGGCAGGAGAGAAATATAAATGTTAAGTTTAGTCCTAAATCAAATTTTAGTAGATTAGAGGAAACTAAAATATTTCGTTTACCATTTTTCATCATATGTATTCTTAAAAATATTTTATCGATTTACGCATTTTTCATTTACGGTTGAGCAATTTTGTTTTATTGCCATACCTAGTTACATTATATATTCCTAACAGAGGTATTTCTTTTTTCATTAATAAATAATTATTATAATAAAAAACTGATTTATTTCTTTAGTAAAGCGAATAAAATAACCATGTTTCGTTTTTCCTAAATTTACATATATAAAATGGAATTTGGAGCATAAATATTCCTTTAACAGATAATTCTACAGATTTTTCTTTCCGATTCTACAGATATTATAAGTTTTGGAAAGGCAACACTGTTACAATATCCAAATTATTCAGATCTGAAAAGAATTGTAAAACCAAACAGTAAAAAACCACTGAATGCTGAAAATTATTATGTTATTGAAAAGACGAAATGCTCCTGCATAACCAGTTTTTAATTATTTGCTGAATTTCGTAAGACAAATAATGTATACAGGTCGTTTATTATAGTTAAAAGCTACAAAATCCTTAATTCTTTTTAAATCTAAGTGTAAAGCAGGTATAGAAAATATCAGCATTCAAGAAACAGTAAAATTGAATAAAAGACAGGGTATTGGATATTTTATTAATTTATTTATTTTTTCAGTGTGACAGCATTTCGCTGTCTTTCAGTCACATTAAATACAATCCACCTCTCTGACCAGGTAAGTTTAAGTATGGAGGCATTTCACACTAGATGTTTCTGAAGCACAGGTGGTTAGAACTTAGGTAACGACTGCACTATTTGCTACCAAAAACACAATTTTAAGTTTTTAACAAAATGATCTAGGTAAATTAAGCGAGGCTTGTTCAAGCATAGCAGCAACACTAACACTTGGGCTGCTTGGAGATTCTTTGAAATCATATTTAGAGCAGGTTCTCAAAAGTTGACTTGCAATTGTCCTGGATATCCAGTTGAAAGACAACGTGTTGGCCTCTGTGGTCATAGCATTATTCATTCAGGTATGAGATTGAAATTCCCTGGAGTTCAAGCATCCCTGTACATCCTGAATGTTTAATATTTCAGTGATGGATTACCCCTTTACCCTTCTACTTGAGCAGAATTCATCATACTATCTTAGCTGTTGCTCCTCAACAATGGAATTGTTGTTATAAAATTAATTGAGAAATTCTGAACCTGCAATAAAGGATTTATAATTATTTATTAATTCACAGGCAAAAGGCCATTACAAAATATAATGAACATTTTCAAAATTGGTAGTAAAGTACCTGAAATATGGTTCCCCAAAGAAAACACAGCGGGCCTGAATCCTGCGAAAGTAGGATTTTTTCCTAGGTCGTCCGGCCTCCTGTTTGTGTGGTTTGAGAAGCCTGCACTGGGATTCTCTCCTTCTCTGTGAGTGTGTTCGGTGTGGAAGGAGCTATGGCTATAAGAATCCAAGAAGAGGTTGATTAGCCAAAAATACACACACACATTTCATTCATAATTAAGAAATTTCATCTCCACTACTTGACTATTTGATAGCATCATTTCTCTGCAATTATCACGGATCTGATCATGAAATAAAGGAACGTTACACATTCAAACAGTTCTACTGTAGAATAATGAGGGCTTGTAAATAGAATAGCAACCTATTACTTTGTACTATATTTTTGCCCAGGCATTCACAACTAAATTTAATGAATGAGCTGTGCTGGGAATAAAAATCCTCTGGGGTTTATTTTTCGTATCCTGATTTACTCGCCCACATGTTTGGTTCATTATCATTGTAATGATGTTCTCTAATATATTTCATTGATAATTTTACCTTATTCAGCTCCTTAAATAGAGAATCTGTTAAAAAAGCAGCCCCACTGTCCATTGGATTGATGAGGGCCACTGGTTAGCCGCTGGGGGCGGGGAGACACGTGGGCCTTGGTGACCAGCGTTGCCAACTTTCATTCAAGCACTGTCATATGAGAAAGTAAAAATTATCTACTGTAAATTTTATGCTACATAGATTATTCAAAATTGCCAATATTGAAATGTTAAAATTGTTATATAATGCAAAGATTCATTCTTATTTTTCATATGGAATAATCTTTGGGGGTCAGGTTAGATATGCCAATAAAGTCTTCTTCCTGAAAAAAGCCAGTCATTAAAGCATATAGAATGGAATGTTATAAAAAACACCGGCGCTATTTTAACTAAATTTCTTATGGCCACCGTTACATCAGCTATATCGGTCGTGGAAGGTTATCTGGTGCAAAATAAATATAGGCAGGCCCTATGAAAAGGGTGGGGGGGCATTTAGCCTGAGCCTCAAGCTTAAAGGGGCCTCAAATTTTGGCAGTCGTTCAGAGATGGATTTATGCACAGGCACTATCTGGGGGCCTCATCGAAAGAGGGCCCTTTTTCTTCTTTCTTTCAGAAAAGATGAATTGACATCGAACGTAACTTACAATTTGATTTTTAATCGATAATTAATAAATTTGCATATACAAAAGCTAGAAAAGCATCTCATAAATAAATATTTTATTTCCTTATAGGTAATTTTATTTTTTCATCTTTTTATCCATCGAAATATCAATAATGAATGTAGAACAGAACACGCCAAAAACAAATGTACAATACGATTACATTATTTGCAGGACATTCAAGTATTATATGACACAACTTCCCCAGTTTTTGATAAACGATATACTCCCTCAATTAGATCCCCATCTCTCCTCTTACGTAACGCAGAGAATTTTTCATCTTGCACTCAGTTTTTAAAAGAATTTCTCTAGAGGGCCATTTGAATGTGCTCTGCGTTATTGGCTGGGTGGAAAGCACTGTCAGCAACATATTTTTTCGGATCATATCTTTTCTTTAGGAGGTCAGAAGATTTTATGAAAGAGTGCTACGTAGTGCAAGCTTGAACCTCCTACCCCCAGTGTAATCCGCTGTAACCATTCAGCGAACCCCGACCGCCAAAGTGGGCTACATAATGCCTAAAATTTTTATTTTTATTAGTGAGAGGGGCCTCAAAATCTGGATGTGGCTCGGACCTCTCTGAGTCTCACTGGGGGCCTGACTACAGGTTATTTGATAATAAAGTTGTATTGCACAAAAATATACGAAGATCTTTATATAATTTCTTATGGCGCGTAGAAAAAGGGCAACTTTTAAAAACTACTAGAAAATCTTTCAAATTTTCATTGATATCGCCAGAAATACCACTAGATGGAATATTTGCTCACCAGATGGTAGGCTCATTCTAGCAGATCTACCAGATCAAGTAGAAATTCCAATAAGTTGGCAACGCTGGACGCCGAAGCGGGAGGCTGTGAAACCTCCACGCCCTCCCCTTCCCCCGCGTCGCCCTTCGCCGCGGCGCTCGAGGGGGCGGCGTTTATGTCCGCCACCCTCACTCCCCCTCCGCCCCCCTCCTCCCCCGCATCAGCTTCGCATCCCGCCGGAGACACGCTCAGGACCTCCACCTGAACAGGAAAGACAGAGAGAGAGAAAATAAATGAGTATCGCCGTCGATATGAAAGATCGTTTACTAAATTCTAAAGCTTAGAAATTCAGCTTCTTGTAACGTTCATCGAAGATTTTTCATTTAATTTCATTTGACTACTTACGCAGTATTATTTAAATAAGGGTGGGGTTGATGTGAATGATCAATTTGTTGCGCAGTACAGATCAACTAATTGAACCAAAAAGTGGTGGTGTTCTTTTATTGGGTGGGCAGTCTATGTTTCCTGCGAAGAAGGGTGGTTTGTGTATAGAAAATAATTGAATAATAATATTCCATCTTTAGATTTTCGTAGGGAATGTGTTTTGTTCCTTTTGCGACGCAATGGCTCAGAGACCGCTGGTAGAGGCCCACGCGCATCTATTTCGCTTGGACTGGATTCAATAAAACGCGATGTCAGAGATCATATAATTACCAAGGGATCAACCCGCCTTAGCCATTGTAAACATTGTTCCAAGAGGACAATATTTATTTGTAAAAAGTTCTATGTCCCTCGACACCCTAAATCAGTGGTTCCCAAACGTTTTTAAGTTGCGGCACACTTTCGAAGGTAAAGAGGATTTCGCGTCTCCCCAGCCATGTAACAAGCTTTATATATTTTTAGATACGGGTGTTATAATCTTTGGACACATCCATCCATCGTTTCTACCACTTGATCAATGTACTAGGAAATAATTCAACTCCCAATTACTCACCAACACATGAAAATCCTTGATTTATATTTACTAAACAAAGTTTTTTGCGGCACCCCTAAAAATCTACCGCGGCACTCAGTTTGGGAACCACTACCCTAAGCTTTTTCTTTGTAATAATTACATCTTCTAGAATTAAAATTGGTTAATTTACTTTTTTGTAAAATTAAAAGCTATCTAAAAGGCATTATAGAATTAGTTAAACTAATGTAAAGTGTATGCTAAGTGGTCTATAATATGAACTATTCTGGAATGAAAAATTATATTTATTGAAATATTGTTATTTGAAATTAATAGCTTTTATGATGAAATTCTTTTTTGTAAGTTCGCAGTTTAAAAAATATACATGTTTGAAGGTGTTACAGCAAAAATAATTGAATTAATTTATACATGTAGTACTTAAAAGAAAAACATACCAAAAATGGCAGTGGAAATAAATAATTCCATTAAAACAAAGATAATTCTGACAAAATAAAAATCAAAAAGTTTTCTATATGTTATTTGTGGCTTTTTGACAAAGATATCATACAAAAATTTCATAAAATATGCAAAAAAAAACGTTTTGGGGAATAATGGGTTAGTTGGGAGAGGTGAAGTAGGGAGCTGGACGAAAGTCATGGAAGAGACGCATGTGGCTCAGAAGCCTCAGCTTGCCGACCCCTGGCCTACATAGCAAATTCAACTATACCTAATCTCTTCACTCGCATAGGAAGTTAAGTAGCAGTACTCCGGTTTCTCTCAAGAAGCATCTGGTAACTTCACTCATTATTCTGGATTTTGACTATGTTGATATAGCGCATCAAGATTTATCACAGGAGTTGTCATTAAAGATTCAGAGAACAAATAACGCGTGCATTAGATATATTTTTAATCTGAAGAAATCAGACAACATTTCTGATTCACTCGTGAAGCTAAACTGGTTACATTTGAAGTCCCGAAGACGGCTCCACTTGCATTCCTTACTATACCAATTACTTACTTCTAACAACCCACACTATCTTTCCACGGAATTCAGGAGTATAGACACTGTACATAACCGTAATACCATAAAGAGGCATAAACACCTTATTCCTCATCACAGAACAGTATTTTTCAACGGTCCTTCATTGTTACCGCTTGCAGACTATGGAACGAATTTCCACAAACAATAAAAAATTTGCAATCAATCAATCTCACACCAAACGCCCGCCCGCTCCAACGAAAGGTCTTCTTCATCCTTGTCTCTCCTTCCTCGGCCGCCGACGCCGGACCGTCTCTCGAACCCCTATCTATGAACTTTTGCACCAATCGACCGCTTCTCATGACACTTTGTGGAAGTCTCCCGCTACTGCCGAGCCGAGCTCCCGAGGTTAGTTTTGGTTGCGAATGTTGAACGTCTCGGGCTCGATTCCAGAAATTATTATTATTATGATTTACATGGGAAAACCGTGGTGCAGGGCAGTTTTCTCTAGCGTATCAAAATATCTTAGAATTGTAATATCGGTGCCGGTGCAAAGTTTAACACGTTTTTTAAGTTTTACTAGATTCTCCATCCCTGGCGCCTATGATGCACAAGCCGTTTTCATCCGCTCCACGGGCTACACGCGACAACCCCTCCTTCCACTATACTCGTTTTGGCCCACGATCCTCGCTAAAGTCGCTGGTTATGAGAAGTATTACATATTTCCTGGCCAACATTTACTAAAAGTGCATTTCATTTTACTTTTTAAACGGGCAAAATTTCACAATGTTGTCAAAATGTCCGCGCGCGACATCGTAATAAAATAATTAATTTTTAAAAGATTTTTTTCGCAAAAAGGTAAAGAATACATTTTGATTTACTAGACTTGTTTTAAATTCTTTGCTAATGTTATATCGCTCTGAGAAGCTGCAAGAATGTTAGCAGGCAGAACGTGCGCCAAACGTCATTACGGGGTTGATGCGAGTAGCGAGCTGGGGCGGCGCATATAAGATACTTGAATGAAAATTTACCAATTCTGGGTTTCCATTGCCATTTGACGCGGTCACTTCGTCGCGAAATCTGACCTGGGGAAAAAATGGTCTAGTAAGGAAATTGTTTTATTTTTACCTAGACATATATAGATTAACCATACAAATAGGGTACCGAAAAGGGACACGACTTTGTAATATAAATATCTAATAGTATCAGGTACATAGAAGCAGTGTTTCATAAATAACACTCACGTGTTTTTCCGGCGGTTGACTACCTCTGACGTGAGGAGAGGAGGGGTCATGCGCTTGCTCTTCAGCCTGAAGAGCAAAACATCAGGATGACTTAAAACCAATTTGTAGTCATGAAATGAAGTTTATTAAGTTTCTCAAAAAAAATTACAATTTAATGAAACAAAAAATAACAAAGTTTATTCAAATCTCAGAAAAATAAAATTATTTTACAGTTCCATAAAATATTTCTTTTGCCCAAGTGCTGAGTCATCATTTCCAATATGTACTTTATTTAATGCATTGTGCAAACGTTCAATACACCATTTACAGAGAATCAGACTAACTTAAGGGTTCACTATTTAATTTATTGTACTAGTATAGGGTAATCCTGGAAACATACTTATTCAACACTTCCCTCCGTTTTGTACTATATTTATTCACCGTCATTCACAAGTAAATTTAAATAATAAGCACTAAAGCGAATAAAAACATCCTGAAGTTTATATTTCCTATCTCGATTTGTGCGTCTGCATGTTTGACCCTTTATCGTACCCATGACCTCTCATATCTTTGATTAATAATTTTACCTTTTTCGGCTCCTTCAATAAAAATCTATTAATTCTACTCAAGTTTTATCTTAAAATGGAAGAAAATTTCTAAGGAATTTCATATTTATACAGCATTTTATCGGGGAACTGGGTAAGGAAGAAGAGAACCACTATATAGTTGGAATTATAAAGAGAGTAACCAGATACAATATGCATACGTTGACCATATTTTCCGATCCAAAATTCGGGACGGATGGTCAAACAAGGAAAATTTTCCGATTTGTGAATTTCTTTTTATGAAAAATCCTACAAAAGTATAAAAAGTAAATCACATATAACGAATCGCCTTCGTCGAAAAGAATAAAATAATATGACAATATATTGAATTCAGCAAAAAAATATTTATATATATATATATATATATATTACCAAATAATACAATATTTTTGTTTTTATTTTCGTCCTTTATCTAATGTTGAAGTGGATGGCGTTTTGTTTCCCTCGTATTTGTTGGAAGAACACAGCTTTCTCAATGATGTGTGGTTTATTGTTCTTAAGTTTTTTCAAACATCTTTTGGCAAGTCTCGTAGTAATTCATTCGGATTATCAAGAGAGATGATATGGCATCACTATTAAGCGATGGCTTATCCGATCCTCAAATGTTGTTAATAAGCAAAAATGACCGTTCTATCGCAGCGTAAGTGCCCGGCAAAGAGACGATGAATTAGCACATTTTCTGTGTTTGGAATATGTATGTTTTCACGACAAAAATCTATAAGTATGCACATTTAACCATCTCTGATCAGTAGATAATTACTCCATGACCCATTCGGCTAGCAAGTTCTCATTAAGATATAAATTATGGACACACACACAGTTCATTAAAAAGCTCATCTTGATGGATGACTGGAATGAATGCAGCCTTCCCTTGTTTTACGAACTACCATTTTACCAGTTCTTGCTTACACGAACTGAGCAATTTCATGCCTATTTTTATTCGATTTGCGAACGACAAATTTTCGCTTATAAGAGTTCATTACGTTAGCAAGAATATCCTTTTTCTCAAATATCGAATAAATGCGCTGTTCCGAATAAGAATTATCATCTCGGTCTCAGTACGCGCGTTGCCGTTCTGTGTGAAATTCGGTTCGCTGAGTGGTGTGCATTTTTATCTTTTAATCAAGATATATTTTTGTGAATCTTGGCCTTTCAGATATTGAAATTGGTAACGTGAAAAAAGAGAGAAGGGCTTTATGTGTAGCCCAGAAAGTAAATGCATGTTATTCAAAGATTGCAGAAAGGCGAGCGGTCGAAGGACATATATGTACTCCGCATATAGCCTATCGTAGGCGACCATAGGCTAAGATATCATTGCATAATACCGCTAATATATAGAGTAAGACATCATATGACTAGGGATGTCATTTAAATACATTAATATATCATTATTGATATTTTTTTCTCAATTTGTTATCATTCGGTATTGTTTTTAAGTGAACTGTGGGATATTTTTTTATTTTGGCCTTCGGAACCAATTACAAATTTTACATAGGATGTAATGGGAAAATAATCTTTGTTTTACGAGTATTCGCCTGACGAACAGTTTTCGTGGAACGAATTAAGTTTGTAAAACGAGGGAAGGCTGTACCCTCGTTAGCACTTTTCCTCTCCAATTCTTCCACGTTGGGCGGAAATAACTTAGATTTCTTTCCCTTCCAAATTCTTATGCATGCGCAAAAATTCACTTGCGGCTTCCCCTCCATTTTGGAAATAGCAACAACATTGTGTAATAACCAGAACCAAAGTTCTCTCACTTAGGATCTTCGGTTAATTACGGAAGAATAACGGGGGCATTTTCAACTTATAAAAAATAAGCTGTTGAACCATTATTAGTATTTATTCTTTCAAGAGTAGGCATCAGTCTCAGAAATGTTGTGCTCGTATGCGACAAAATTTGTCGTTAAAATCACAAAATGATTTCAGTGCCTCCACTCGTTCTGTGTCAATATGAACAAATCTGAATATTTTTACAATACCAACTTCCACAGACCGTTTTAATGTAAATGTGTTCCTTGCAACCGATCCCCAAAAATGTTCGACTGCAGTTGTCCGATAATTTCCGGAAAAGATTCTTAGAACCTGTACTTTTTGCACCTCCACTGTTAGTACCTATTGGTAGTATAAGCTGACATGCTAACAATCATAACAAGTTTTCGGAAGTGAGATATAATTTAATACATTAAAATCTTAGAGAGAGAAAAATATTTTCATCTATGATTGGCACCATCAAATACATTCACGCATCATAGTAAATATATTCAGAAAAATCAGAACATCGTGATAAACACTCACGTGTTGCTGGTCCTGGTGTTTTATAAGTATTCCGGCTGGAATCACTTCATTCTGAATAAGAGAACAACAACGTAAATATGTAGATATGAAATGAAGTGGATGAAGTTTCTCAATATATATAAATAAATACATAAATGATACTTTGGGATCCGAAAGCGGATCAGAGCAGAAACATTTCTGTTATTAATAGCATAAAATAACGTATTAGAAGGGTTTATAAGATAAGAGAAGAAGAAGAATGTAATCGCAAGTCTTATACTTACAGGCAAATTGGCGGTATCGTACACCACGTCGGGCACGCCGTCTTCAACAGACCATCTCCTTCGGCGCCCGACGCAGTACCGCCTGTAAAGCCCCCATAGGAACCACGCTACGAGAGCGACAGCTATAAAAATGGCCAGTCCTAGGGCCAAATAATCACCAAAATCTGCAGACACAAATGAGAAAAGAATTTCGGATTTAACGTATGTCGACGGCTTTGCTCTTTCTTTTACATTTTGAAATATTCAAATATTGTCAAAAAGATAAGAATTTCTTAAAACTATATTTTGTATTAACTCATAAACCTACTTTGATTGTTTCAAGCTAAGAAAGATGTTGTATGGGATAGGATTATATAAGTAATTTACTGGTTGTGTATGCATTAATAGTTAGTCTTTGTACCGAGGACGAATGCTTCGAAAGACGGACGGACACAGCTAAGGTTAAATGAGCAAAATTATCCTAGGAAACGAATAAGAAAAAATCCAAGTTGATTTGGATATCGAGAAAGGAAAAACTTGAACGTAAGTTGGAAAGCCATCGGAACCAGTTTCAGATCGTAAAGTAAAGCACTTTGCTAGTATGATAACGAGAGGATCAAAATATACCGATGAAATTAGGGCTAGAATAGCGATCGTTAATTGCAGCGAGAAGTAACATATAATGCATTTAATTAAAATTCCACTAATCAACTGAGCTAGGCTACGTTCCGAGTTCTGAAATATGCCAGATTTTCAACAATATTGGTGAAAAACAAGTTAATTACCTCTCCCGCCCATTATTTGCTCCTTCTTCTTTCGTTTTTCAACAAGAATGATCAAGTTCTGAATCGTGTGGTTTCCACGGTAACGGCCAACAGAGACGACACAAGAAATAAGCCTCCATTGTTGGATATAATCAATTTAGAAAACAAGATAAATTTAAAGACTAAGCACTGCTAAAGGATATATCAGAAGCGATGCCAAAGAAATACAGAATTTGCCTTAGAACAATCGAAAATTGAATTATTATTTAACTCATACATACCTCACTTGAGATGAAGTACGTTAATCTTTACACTCACGCTCATTCCTTCGTCGTAAATTATTTATGTCTTTTAACTTACAAAAGCTGAGCGTACACGTATTTTAGTTCACTTCTTCGTCCTGAATAACCCATTTCCTTTCAATTAATATGTTCAGTAGGCGCGATAAAGAAAATAAAACTTATTACTTACTATTAGATCTTGTTTACTTCATTTGTTACGAAGATTGTTTTCGTTGACAAAAACAAACAGGAGGGAAAAGTATGTCTCTGCATAACATAATAATAAGACGACACAAACAGAACTAACGACGCGAGCTTTCCATTTAAACATTTATTTAATACCTAATTATATTGGCTCCAACAGCTTTAAAATCACCGCAGATATGTTGCTCCTTATGTTCTCAAATTTCATAATTGAGCGGTATAAAATTCGAACGGGATATTAAGTTGAACACGCGTATTTTTGTTCAACAGAAACAATATTTATTAGACTATACCGAAGCCGAGTCCATCAATAGTTGTTGCTATGGCTACACTCTCGTAATGAGCGATAAAAACTGCAAAACCGGCAGTATTTACGCGAAATTCGAAGAAATACTATCGATGAGGAGCGTTTTACGATAAAAATTAGAATCCCCCCTCCTTCTCTCAGAGAACGGTACAAACCCCGCTCCGATATTACAATTCTAAGATATTTTAATGTGCAAGAGAAAATTGCCCTGCTCGGTGGATTTCAGATTTCCCATGTAAATCAAATTGGAAGGATATTTCCCGGAATCAAACCCGGGACTTCAATTTTCGCAACGAAAAGTATCCTTGGGAGCTCGGCCCAAGTAGCAAAAGATTTCCACCAAGTGTGTGACAGCTTTTTGGTTCCTCTGTATAATGTGCGAATTATGAAGGAAGGAACGGAATTATCTCACAGGACAAGTGCCGAAGAATTCTCCAGTGTTTGACACAATGAAACGGTCTCTTATGAGAGTTTAAAACAAGTGACTGTCTGATGTGTTATTGCCTTATTGTTGGACACACTCCACTACGGGAGGAGTTTCCTTAATGAGTGACGTAGTGATTCATGAAGGTAATATTATTCTTTTTAAATTTAAATTACTTCGACAATTTTTTTATCGTTTAAAAATGACAACTAATATGCTTAATTTAGTACCAGATATCATCATCATCATGCTTCTGTCCGAAGACAGGTTTTAACTGAATCGCTGCCTCCATTTCTCTCTCTCCCTAGAAGCCTCTTTTATACCTCTATAAGTATTATATCCCTGCTTTATATTATCTAATATTCCTATTCTTTTTCTCCCTCTTCCTCTTCTTCCACTAATTTTTCCTTCTAAGATCGTCCTTTGTAAACACTGTCTTCTCAATATGTGCCCTATCCAATTTGCTTTTCTTTTCCTGATTGTTTTTATTAGCGTCCTTTCTTCTCCCACCATTTCTAATACTTCTTCGTTTCTCTTCCTCTCTGTCCATTTCACTTTCATCTTTCTTCTCCATACCCACATCTCAAAACTTTCTAAATATTTTTCCTCCTTTCTCCTTACCGTCCACGTCTCTGCACCATAAAGAGCTATGCTCCATATGTAGCATTTTGCTAATTTCTTCCTTGTTTCTAAATTTATTTTCTTGCTTGTGAGAAGCTCCTTCTTCTCGTTAAATGCTGCTTTTGCCATTGCAATCCTACTTCTGATGTCCTGTGTACTACTTCCATCCTGTGCTAAAATACTGCCGAGATATTTGAAACTACTTACTTGTTCCAATTTTTGGCCATTTGCCATTATATTTAATTCTTTATGTTCCTTTGAAACCACCATGACTTTCGTTTTTTCAGCATTGATCTTCATTCCATATTGTTGGCCAACCTCCACTAGTCTGTCTGTCATCCTCTGAAGCTCTTTCTCGCCTTCTGCTATTAAGCCCTGATCATCTGCGTATTTAATGGTGGTAATACTTTCACCTCCTATCTTAAATCCTTTCTCTTCCATCAACGCTTCTTCTGTTATTGTTTCTGCATAAATATTAAATATCGCTGGTGAAATAGGACAACCCTGCCTCACTCCCCTCCCTATTGAAGTACTTTCTGTTTCTTCTCCTTCAACCCTGACTCTAATCTTTTGATCAAAGTAAAGGTTTTTAAGCAGTCTTTTATCTTTCCAATCTATTCCTATTTTGTTTAAAATACCCAGCATTTTATCCCATTTCACTCGGTCAAAAGCATTCTCCCAATCTACAAATAAAAATACATACCTTTATTGACTTCTAGCGCTCTTTCAGTCATCATCCTCATACATCCTATAGCATCTCTAGTCCCCCTTCCTCTTCTAAAACCAAACTGATTATCTTGCAGCTCCTTTTCTATTTTACATTCAATTCTTTTGGTTATTATTCTGGTTAGAACTTTAGCTGTATGAGATATTAAACTAATAGTTCTGTAATCCTTACAACATTTTGCATTGTTCTTTTTCTCCAGTGGTACCATCACAACATCTAAAAAATCTTCAGGCCATATGCCAGTATCATATACTTGGTTAAAAAATTTTGTGAGTTGCTTAACTGCTTTAGACCCTAAAACCTTGAGAACGTCCACGGGTATATCATCACTCCCAACAGCCTTCCTTCTTTTCATGTCATCAATTGCTCTTTTAACTTCAGACTCGAGAATACTTGTTCCTAGCTGATCTTCTTCCACATCCTCTTCTTCATTTAATTCAATATTTCTTGGCTTTCCTTCTTTGTCATACAGAACCTCAATGTATTCTTTCCAGACATTCTTTACATTGTCTGGCTCCGATACTATTTTACCACTTTTGTTCATGATTCCTTTACGTCCTATCTTTCTTGCTTTTTTCTTGAATAGTTCCCTTGCTTTGCTATACATGAGGTCTGTTCTACAAATTCTTTCACATTCGACAATCTCCTCGCATTTTTCATTTATCCACTGCTCTCTTGCTTTATCTGTTTCCCTTCTTAAAGCATTATTTAACTCCTTGTACTTTCTTTGGCCTTCTTCAGTGTTTATGTTCTTCCACTTTCTCCGCTCTTCCATTTTTTGCAGCATGGCTGCTGTGATCCAGGGTTTTTTGTTTCTTTCACCCGTTATCTTTCCTACCTTCTTTTCCATTACATCTTTAATGTTGCTATGGATGTATCTCCACTCCTCATCTCCATTCTTCCTATTTTCTTCAGCTCTCTCCCCCAACCTTTCCTCCAGCTCAGTCATGATAGCCTCCTTGTTTTTAAGGAGTTCCTCTAAGTTCCATTTCTTGTTAACTCTTATGTTTCTCCTAACGCTCTTCAGTCTACATTGTATATTTGCCACCAATAGGTTGTGGTCAGAATCGATATCTGCCCCTGGTAGTGTTTTCACATTTTTAATGCTATTTCTAAATCTTTCATTGACTAGTATGTAATCTATCTGGTATCGTCTCTGGTCTCCTGGGCTTCTCCATGTGTAAAGTCTTCGCTGGTGATGCTTAAACCATGTATTAGTTACAATTAATCTATTTCTATGGCAGAATTCCACAAGTTTATCCCCTCTTTCATTTCTCTTCCCTAGTCCATATTTTCCCACTATGTTATCTTCCTGTCCCTCTCCGACTACACTGTTCCAATCTCCCATTACTATGGTGGTGATCCTTCCATTTCCCTCATCCTCCAATATCTCCATAATCTGTTCATAGATTTCATCTACTTCGTCGTCGCCAGCATTAGTTGTTGGCATATACACTTGAATTATAAGCATATCCACTGGCTCCATCTGGAGTTTTACGGCTATTAATCTGTCATTAACTGTCACTACCTTACTAATTCTTTCAGCTATCTCTTTTCTCATTATAATCCCCACTCCCCTTTCCTTTTTCTCCCCTCCCGAGTAAATAATCTTAAATTCGTCTGAATTTATCTCGCCTTCTCCTTCCCACCGGACTTCACTAAGACCTACTATACTTACATTATTCCTTCTCATTTCCCTTTTTAGGTTCTCTAGTTTACCCCCTGAATTCATAGTCCTAACATTCCATGTGCCTATTTTTAATTTCTCACTACTTGCTTTCTTATTAATCTTACATTTCCTCTGTGCATCCCCTAGGGTAGTCCCCACCCGGAGATCCGATTGGGGGACTATTTTACCTCCGGAATATTTTACCCCAGAAAGATCCATAGAGGTATTTTCAGCTTTTCAGCCTATCATGGGAAATATAATGAGGTAGTTTCCCCTTGCTTTCCTCATCGCAGTTTCACAGAGTGATTACCCATCTGTAGCTGTTCAGATCCACATGATCACCACCTACAGAGGTACTGTGCAAGCTGCTGCCCTTGCACAGGGGGATGTAAAACCCCCAAGACTGCTTCTTAGTCTGACTCTTCCCCTCAGACCTTTCCGGCTTGGATGGTCCTACCAGGAGAATTATCTCCCGCCGGCATAGCTCTTTGGTTCGTAAGAGTACACAAACCCTCCCACCTCTGTAAGGTTATGCAGTCCTTAGGGAGGGGTACCAGATATAATTAAGCGATAATTAAATATAATTCTCCTGCGTAAAAAAAAAAAAATTAGCCGTGTATAATTACTTTCTGAAGATTGGGATATAAAAACCTGTAAGAAAAAGGACATTTAGCAGGAGAGAAAAAAATTCGGAAAGCGGGATTCTCGAATGGCAAAATTACGGGACGCGAGACTTATGTTAGGCGATATCTCTAGCATAAAGACACCCGAGATAGCGAAGTTACAAGCATTTGAGAAAATCGGTCCATTTTTTTGCACTTTTTAATTAATTATTTCTCTTAATTTTAAAGCCATTGGCTCGAAATTCCGAAAAGGTATTCTTATAGTTATTGAACAACACTCTCCACTGGGAGAAGATGAACCGAATCTGTGAGTTACAGTCCGTAGCGTCTCCTTGTACGATATCTAGAATTTTTTACTCTGGAGTCTTTCTTTAATGTTTACATTGTATAAATCAAAATAACTTTAAATTTATTTATAAAATCATAAATTCCTTTTGGTTTCATTTTTAAAGCAACTTTTAGTAAATTTAGAAATTCTCGTTCAAGTTAAAAACTATTTTCATATGTACAGTGAAACGTTTTTTAAAAATTGTTTACATGCAAAAAATATCGACTGGAACAGATCATCCCTCAAATTTAAATAATTACATCAACAATCCTACTAAACTCAATAAAATGATATCATTATAAATATGTTACTATGAATTTAGTATTTCAGAGCAGAGATTACTAATTTGTTCCCAAAATAGTAATAGATAAACATTTAAAAAATTTGTAACTAATATTTCCGCATACTACCATAATGTCCGCTGCGGTTTGCGGATTAAATTAAAGGACATGCGTATTTCAGCTGTTAATATCGAGTGTGATATCACATTATTCTCTGAGACTTGGCTTACACGCGATATATGCGATTTTTAATTATGAAATTTAAAGAACTGATTGCATTGATTGGTATTAAGAAAAGGGAAAGTGCTGTGCTAATTGGCGTTAATTTTATATTTAAATCTTATCAACCTTAAGCTACATCCTCGTGTAACATTGAACACAAGTTTCTCATGGCGTCATCTCCATCTCTTCAACTAATTAATAATGTGTTTACATTCCTCCCAAATCTGACCAAAGCATATACCAAAAATATCGTGAAGAAGTAAAGCGTCTTGCATATTTATTTATGTACAGACGCCCATTCGCTTATGTTTGGCGATTCAATTTGCCAGGTAATAATTGGTCAAGATTCTTTCCTGAAGATAACCTCACTGCTAATATCTGAATTTTGTACAAAAAACTTAGTTACCAACCAACATGGCGAGATTCCGGATTTGTGTTTAACAGATATTACAAGGTGCTCATTGAACAGTGTTTATGATGTTGATGTGACTTTTGCCTTGTATTGCCTATCATCCTCCTCTTATGTGTGAACTTCATGTAGGTGTATCCCCATGTGTAGATATTAATTTTGAAACTTTCAACTTTAGGAAAGGGAACTATTCTGCAATGATAGATTACTTTAGCTCTATAGATTGGTTTATGTTGACTGAATTACAATTAGATGATGCTGTTTGTTATTTTTATGATATTGTAAACAATGCCATAAATCTGTATGTTCCTGAAATTTTACACAAGAGTGGATCATCCCACTTACCCAACTGGTCTGGTAAAGAATTAATTTCATTAATATATGATGAGAAAATAGCCCACAAGAAGCTTAAAATAAGTAGATAACAATTCTTTTGCATCTCTTCATGCTAAATGTAAGTCATTGTCAAAAGTCTGTTACCTCTCTTATATTAGTTCTGTTCAAGATTCCATTCCATCGAATACAAGTAGATTGTGGAATTATGTTCATTTCAGGAATCTGCTAATGTCTTTGTTGAACATCTTTCCAGCGTATATTCTACTCCAAGTAACATAATACCACAATACCAGTATTCTCATACAGTTAATTTACACTCTTGTGGTGTGACTCAATTAAGTGTTCTTAATGCCTTTAGTACGCTTGATGTAAATAAGAGCGCTGGGCCTCCTCTCTAGCTGAAGCGCTGCTTTAACTTTTTAACTTATCCTCTTACTATATTTTTTAATTAGTCACATAAGAATGGCCATTTCCAGATGTTTGGAAGGATAATTTCATGATTCCTGTCCATGAAGCAGATAGAAAATCATTTGTAAAGACCAATAGTAATTAGGGGAAGGCATGGTAAAGTGGCCATGTCTGGTAAAGTGGCCGTGTAACTTTTCATTGTCTGTTTAGTGCTGCACCCATGCAGGAATTATGTAAACTCGGAGGGCAGGGGGTTCTCAGTTGCCTTGCAAATGTGGAGGAAGGAGGCATTTATTTTTACATACTTGAAATATATTAGGACAATTCAGATACAAATGTTATGTTATAAGTCATTCATTTTAAGAATCAAAATTTTTCCAATAGAAAAGTACATATACACAGTCTGTATTTTAAGAATTTATTTTCATTTGAAATATGTTAAAACAATACAGATACAAATGTTATATGTCATTCATTTAAAAAAATTAAAAAATTTCAGTTGTTTAGATGAAGTAACACGTTGTTTAACTGAAAGGTCCCTCCATTTTTTTATAAGCATGACATCGTTAACAGTTGAATCAGACTGTAGGTCAATGTAATGCAAAACTGCATCTAGGGCATCTTTGGCTGCTGCATGAGGTGTTTTGGCTCTGTATTTAATTCTTCTTCCTCTTCAAACTTTGATCCTTCTGTTTCCATCACGGCCTGTATGATTTCTGCATCCTTCATAATTTCATTCTCCAACAAATAGTCACCTTGGATCCATTGCTTTATGTCATCTTGCTGTAAATCTTCTGAACCTTCAATTTGCCTTGCATCACTTTTTAGACTTAATTCATTTCCTTCTTCCATTTCTGAATTTTTAACATCGATATCATCCTCAAGCCAAAGTTTTCTTCAAGATTTGGTAAATGTTGAAATCTGGGATTTTGTTCCAAGCTTGTGTTAAATTATAAACAACATCTTTGATGCTGATGTCTTCCAAGGAATCCATTAGACCTATATTTTTATCTTCTATTTTATTTAAAACGGAAATCAGAAATTTTCGCCTGTATCTTCTTTTCAAGCTTTCTAAAACCCCTTGATCCATTGGCTGAATTAAGGATGTTACATTCGCTGGTAGAAGTATGAACTTTATGTCCCTATCTTTGAGTTCCTCGCAATTGGGATGTGAAGGAGCATTATCCAGAATGAGAATGGCCTCTCCAGGTAAGTTCAGTAATTTCAAGTGTCTTCATACAGAAGATACAAACTCATGAAAAACCATTCTCTGAATAATGCAGAATTCATTCAGGTTGATTTTTGTGATCGGTAGTAAACTGGTAAAAACAAACGATTTATACTTTTAAAAGCCCTGGGATTTTTTGATTTACCAACAATAAATGGGGCAAATTGTGAGTTCCAGCTGCATTGCTGCAGGCGGCTACATGAGTCTTTCTTTGGCCTTTTTGTATCCTGATGCTGCAGGCTCATCCTTTTTTGCCTTCGTTTTTGTTGGTAACATCTTGTAATTTAGACCCGTTTCGTCTATATTGTAGAGTTGTCCTCCAACTGATTTATCTCGGTCGATAAGCTCTCTTAAATCCTGCGAAAATTTTTGAGCAGCATGCTGATCAGACGATAACTTCTCACCAGTGATGATTAATACATGGATACCATGACGTTTTTTTCCAACGTCCAAGCCATCCATTACTTGCAGTAAATTTCTGGGCACCACCAATTTTTTGATTTAGCGTTAGGTCCTTTTCCTTGGGTATGGGTCCACTGATTGAAATTCCAAGATGCCTTTCTTGCATAAACCTCAGCCAAAATGCATCTTCTAAAATTTCCAATTTTGGTTTCTTTAATGTTGAATGGGAAGACAAAGACACTTGTGATGCAATCTGACAGCAAAATCCTTCTAGATTCATGCGATTTTTTCAAGTCTTTTACAGTTGTCTCTCCAACACCTAATTCCACAGAAATTTGTCTTACTGACTCACCCTTATCAATTCTCTCCAGAGCATCAAGCTTAGTTTTCATGGAAACAACCACACACAACTCACCCATATTCTATAAATAAATATGTATATATAATAATGTAGATATATATACATAATTTAATATTGATTGAATATCATAACTAAAATAACAATGAACTTTACTAGTATGTGGGACAACTGACAGCGGACCACAGCAGACTGTGTGTACAACTGACAGGGGAACTGACAAGGGAACGAGTCCAGCAGAAATTTCTGAGATCGATTGTCATTTAAAATGGTAATTTCACTGGTCGATATTTCCTATAATGATATACTAGCTAGATACAATTTAACTTCACTTTCTAGTAGAAGGTCCCGAACCAGCCTAAATATTTATACAAAATAATTAATAATATATTTGATTGCCCTGATTTATTATCGCTTATAAATTTAAGGATCCCTGCTCACTCAATAAGCTCTTTTGTTACATGTCATCTAGGTTATAATAGAAATAATTACACTTTTAATTCACCTATTGCAAGTGTTGGAAGGCTAGGCTACAATTGATTTGTTCAGATCTCTCCAAGTATATAAAAGGAAAATTAAGGTGTTTATTTGACTTTGAAATATAAGCATGATTAGGTATATTCTAATTGCTAAAACTATTCTAATTGATAACTATATAACTATAGTGCTGCAGTTGCGTTTTCTCAGCAATTAACACAATGAAAGATAAATCAAGAAACAGACTATCGATGGAAACCTCGGCAGGTTTAATATTAACAAAACAATTCATAATGAATTATAATTTTAATGCAAGAAAGTCACTGTTGAAGAGAGCGAACAAGGCAGGAGAGAAATATAAATGTTAAGTTTAGTCCTAAATCAAATTTTAGTAGATTAGAGGAAACTAAAATATTTCGTTTACCATTTTTCATCATATGTATTCTTAAAAATATTTTATCGATTTACGCATTTTTCATTTACGGTTGAGCAATTTTGTTTTATTGCCATACCTAGTTACATTATATATTCCTAACAGAGGTATTTCTTTTTTCATTAATAAATAATTATTATAATAAAAAACTGATTTATTTCTTTAGTAAAGCGAATAAAATAACCATGTTTCGTTTTTCCTAAATTTACATATATAAAATGGAATTTGGAGCATAAATATTCCTTTAACAGATAATTCTACAGATTTTTCTTTCCGATTCTACAGATATTATAAGTTTTGGAAAGGCAACACTGTTACAATATCCAAATTATTCAGATCTGAAAAGAATTGTAAAACCAAACAGTAAAAAACCACTGAATGCTGAAAATTATTATGTTATTGAAAAGACGAAATGCTCCTGCATAACCAGTTTTTAATTATTTGCTGAATTTCGTAAGACAAATAATGTATACAGGTCGTTTATTATAGTTAAAAGCTACAAAATCCTTAATTCTTTTTAAATCTAAGTGTAAAGCAGGTATAGAAAATATCAGCATTCAAGAAACAGTAAAATTGAATAAAAGACAGGGTATTGGATATTTTATTAATTTATTTATTTTTTCAGTGTGACAGCATTTCGCTGTCTTTCAGTCACATTAAATACAATCCACCTCTCTGACCAGGTAAGTTTAAGTATGGAGGCATTTCACACTAGATGTTTCTGAAGCACAGGTGGTTAGAACTTAGGTAACGACTGCACTATTTGCTACCAAAAACACAATTTTAAGTTTTTAACAAAATGATCTAGGTAAATTAAGCGAGGCTTGTTCAAGCATAGCAGCAACACTAACACTTGGGCTGCTTGGAGATTCTTTGAAATCATATTTAGAGCAGGTTCTCAAAAGTTGACTTGCAATTGTCCTGGATATCCAGTTGAAAGACAACGTGTTGGCCTCTGTGGTCATAGCATTATTCATTCAGGTATGAGATTGAAATTCCCTGGAGTTCAAGCATCCCTGTACATCCTGAATGTTTAATATTTCAGTGATGGATTACCCCTTTACCCTTCTACTTGAGCAGAATTCATCATACTATCTTAGCTGTTGCTCCTCAACAATGGAATTGTTGTTATAAAATTAATTGAGAAATTCTGAACCTGCAATAAAGGATTTATAATTATTTATTAATTCACAGGCAAAAGGCCATTACAAAATATAATGAACATTTTCAAAATTGGTAGTAAAGTACCTGAAATATGGTTCCCCAAAGAAAACACAGCGGGCCTGAATCCTGCGAAAGTAGGATTTTTTCCTAGGTCGTCCGGCCTCCTGTTTGTGTGGTTTGAGAAGCCTGCACTGGGATTCTCTCCTTCTCTGTGAGTGTGTTCGGTGTGGAAGGAGCTATGGCTATAATAATCCAAGAAGAGGTTGATTAGCTAAAATTACACACACACACACACACACATTTCATTCATAATTAAGAAATTTCATCTCCACTACTTGACTATTTGATAGCATCATTTCTCTGCAATTATCACGGATCTGATCATGAAATAAAGGAACGTTACACATTCAAACAGTTCTACTGTAGAATAATGAGGGCTTGTAAATAGAATAGCAACCTATTACTTTGTACTATATTTTTGCCCAGGCATTCACAACTAAATTTAATGAATGAGCTGTGCTGGGAATAAAAATCCTCTGGGGTTTATTTTTCGTATCCTGATTTACTCGCCCACATGTTTGGTTCATTATCATTGTAATGATGTTCTCTGATATATTTCATTGATAATTTTACCTTATTCAGCTCCTTAAATAGAGAATCTGTTAAAAAAGCAGCCCCACTGTCCATTGGATTGATGAGGGCCACTGGTTAGCCGCTGGGGGCGGGGAGACACGTGGGCCTTGGTGACCAGCGTTGCCAACTTTCATTCAAGCACTGTCATATGCGAAAGTAAAAATTATCTACTGTAAATTTTATGCTACATAGATTATTCAAAATTGCCAATATTGAAATGTTAAAATTGTTATATTATGCAAAGATTCATTCTTATTGTTCATATGGAATAATCTTTGAGGGTCAGGTTAGATATGCCAATAAAGTCTTCCTGAAAAAAGCCAGTCATTAAAGCATACAGAATGGAATGTTATAAAAAACACCGGCGCTATTTTAACTAAATTTCTTATGGCCACCGTTACATCAGCTATATCGGTCGTGGAAGGTTATCTGGTGCAAAATAAATATAGGCAGGCCCTATGAAAAGGGTGGGGGGGCATTTAGCCTGAGCCTCAAGCTTAAAGGGGCCTCAAATTTTGGCAGTCGTTCAGAGATGGATTTATGCACAGGCACTATCTGGGGGCCTCGTCGAAAGAGGGCCCTTTTTCTTCTTTCTTTCAGAAAAGATGAATTGACATCGAACGTAACTTACAATTTGA
Organism: Tanypteryx hageni; assembly: GCA_028673005.1. NCBI lineage: Eukaryota > Metazoa > Arthropoda > Insecta > Odonata > Petaluridae > Tanypteryx > Tanypteryx hageni. The sequence continues at coordinate 42,348,290 of CM054115.1, forward strand.
TTTTTAATCGATAATTAATAAATTTGCATATACAAAAGCTAGAAAAGCATCTCATAAATAAATATTTTATTTCCTTATAGGTAATTTTATTTTTTCATCTTTTTATCCATCGAAATATCAATAATGAATGTAGAACAGAACACGCCAAAAACAAATGTACAATACGATTACATTATTTGCAGGACATTCAAGTATTATATGACACAACTTCCCCAGTTTTTGATAAACGATATACTCCCTCAATTAGATCCCCATCTCTCCTCTTACGTAACGCAGAGAATTTTTCATCTTGCACTCAGTTTTTAAAAGAATTTCTCTAGAGGGCCATTTGAATGTGCTCTGCGTTATTGGCTGGGTGGAAAGCACTGTCAGCAACATATTTTTTCGGATCATATCTTTTCTTTAGGAGGTCAGAAGATTTTATGAAAGAGTGCTACGTAGTGCAAGCTTGAACCTCCTACCCCCAGTGTAATCCGCTGTAACTATTCAGCGAACCCCGACCGCCAAAGTGGGCTACATAATGCCTAAAATTTTTATTTTTATTAGTGAGAGGGGCCTCAAAATCTGGATGTGGCTCGGACCTCTCTGAGTCTCACTGGGGGCCTGACTACAGGTTATTTGATAATAAAGTTGTATTGCACAAAAATATACGAAGATCTTTATATAATTTCTTATGGCGCGTAGAAAAAGGGCAACTTTTAAAAACTACTAGAAAATCTTTCAAATTTTCATTGATATCGCCAGAAATACCACTAGATGGAATATTTGCTCACCAGATGGTAGGCTCATTCTAGCAGATCTACCAGATCAAGTAGAAATTCCAATAAGTTGGCAACGCTGGACGCCGAAGCGGGAGGCTGTGAAACCTCCACGCCCTCCCCTTCCCCCGCGTCGCCCTTCGCCGCGGCGCTCGAGGGGGCGGCGTTTATGTCCGCCACCCTCACTCCCCCTCCGCCCCCCTCCTCCCCCGCATCAGCTTCGCATCCCGCCGGAGACACGCTCAGGACCTCCACCTGAACAGGAAAGACAGAGAGAGAGAAAATAAATGAGTATCGCCGTCGATATGAAAGATCGTTTACTAAATTCTAAAGCTTAGAAATTCAGCTTCTTGTAACGTTCATCGAAGATTTTTCATTTAATTTCATTTGACTACTTACGCAGTATTATTTAAATAAGGGTGGGGTTGATGTGAATGATCAATTTGTTGCGCAGTACAGATCAACTAATTGAACCAAAAAGTGGTGGTGTTCTTTTATTGGGTGGGCAGTCTATGTTTCCTGCGAAGAAGGGTGGTTTGTGTATAGAAAATAATTGAATAATAATATTCCATCTTTAGATTTTCGTAGGGAATGTGTTTTGTTCCTTTTGCGACGCAATGGCTCAGAGACCGCTGGTAGAGGCCCACGCGCATCTATTTCGCTTGGACTGGATTCAATAAAACGCGATGTCAGAGATCATATAATTACCAAGGGATCAACCCGCCTTAGCCATTGTAAACATTGTTCCAAGAGGACAATATTTATTTGTAAAAAGTTCTATGTCCCTCGACACCCTAAATCAGTGGTTCCCAAACGTTTTTAAGTTGCGGCACACTTTCGAAGGTAAAGAGGATTTCGCGTCTCCCCAGCCATGTAACAAGCTTTATATATTTTTAGATACGGGTGTTATAATCTTTGGACACATCCATCCATCGTTTCTACCACTTGATCAATGTACTAGGAAATAATTCAACTCCCAATTACTCACCAACACATGAAAATCCTTGATTTATATTTACTAAACAAAGTTTTTTGCGGCACCCCTAAAAATCTACCGCGGCACTCAGTTTGGGAACCACTACCCTAAGCTTTTTCTTTGTAATAATTACATCTTCTAGAATTAAAATTGGTTAATTTACTTTTTTGTAAAATTAAAAGCTATCTAAAAGGCATTATAGAATTAGTTAAACTAATGTAAAGTGTATGCTAAGTGGTCTATAATATGAACTATTCTGGAATGAAAAATTATATTTATTGAAATATTGTTATTTGAAATTAATAGCTTTTATGATGAAATTCTTTTTTGTAAGTTCGCAGTTTAAAAAATATACATGTTTGAAGGTGTTACAGCAAAAATAATTGAATTAATTTATACATGTAGTACTTAAAAGAAAAACATACCAAAAATGGCAGTGGAAATAAATAATTCCATTAAAACAAAGATAATTCTGACAAAATAAAAATCAAAAAGTTTTCTATATGTTATTTGTGGCTTTTTGACAAAGATATCATACAAAAATTTCATAAAATATGCAAAAAAAACGTTTTGGGGAATAATGGGTTAGTTGGGAGAGGTGAAGTAGGGAGCTGGACGAAAGTCATGGAAGAGACGCATGTGGCTCAGAAGCCTCAGCTTGCCGACCCCTGGCCTACATAGCAAATTCAACTATACCTAATCTCTTCACTCGCATAGGAAGTTAAGTAGCAGTACTCCGGTTTCTCTCAAGAAGCATCTGGTAACTTCACTCATTATTCTGGATTTTGACTATGTTGATATAGCGCATCAAGATTTATCACAGGAGTTGTCATTAAAGATTCAGAGAACAAATAACGCGTGCATTAGATATATTTTTAATCTGAAGAAATCAGACAACATTTCTGATTCACTCGTGAAGCTAAACTGGTTACATTTGAAGTCCCGAAGACGGCTCCACTTGCATTCCTTACTATACCAATTACTTACTTCTAACAACCCACACTATCTTTCCACGGAATTCAGGAGTATAGACACTGTACATAACCGTAATACCATAAAGAGGCATAAACACCTTATTCCTCATCACAGAACAGTATTTTTCAACGGTCCTTCATTGTTACCGCTTGCAGACTATGGAACGAATTTCCACAAACAATAAAAAATTTGCAATCAATCAATCTCACACCAAACGCCCGCCCGCTCCAACGAAAGGTCTTCTTCATCCTTGTCTCTCCTTCCTCGGCCGCCGACGCCGGACCGTCTCTCGAACCCCTATCTATGAACTTTTGCACCAATCGACCGCTTCTCATGACACTTTGTGGAAGTCTCCCGCTACTGCCGAGCCGAGCTCCCGAGGTTAGTTTTGGTTGCGAATGTTGAACGTCTCGGGCTCGATTCCAGAAATTATTATTATTATGATTTACATGGGAAAACCGTGGTGCAGGGCAGTTTTCTCTAGCGTATCAAAATATCTTAGAATTGTAATATCGGTGCCGGTGCAAAGTTTAACACGTTTTTTAAGTTTTACTAGATTCTCCATCCCTGGCGCCTATGATGCACAAGCCGTTTTCATCCGCTCCACGGGCTACACGCGACAACCCCTCCTTCCACTATACTCGTTTTGGCCCACGATCCTCGCTAAAGTCGCTGGTTATGAGAAGTATTACATATTTACTGGCCAACATTTACTAAAAGTGCATTTCATTTTACTTTTTAAACGGGGAAAATTTCACAATGTTGTCAAAATGTCCGCGCGCGACATCGTAATAAAATAATTAAAAATTAATTTTTAAAAGATTTTTTTCGCAAAAAGTTAAAGAATACATTTTGATTTACTAGACTTGTTTTAAATTCTTTGCTAATGTTATATCGCTCTGAGAAGCTGCAAGAATGTTAGCAGGCAGAACGTGCGCCAAACGTCATTACGGGGTTGATGCGAGTAGCGAGCTGGGGCGGCGCATATAAGATACTTGAATGAAAATTTACCAATTCTGGGTTTCCATTGCCATTTGACGCGGTCACTTCGTCGCGAAATCTGACCTGGGGAAAAAATGGTCTAGTAAGGAAATTGTTTTATTTTTACCTAGACATATATAGATTAACCATACAAATAGGGTACCGAAAAGGGACACGACTTTGTAATATAAATATATAATAGTATCAGGTACATAGAAGCAGTGTTTCATAAATAACACTCACGTGTTTTTCCGGCGGTTGACTACCTCTGACGTGAGGAGAGGAGGGGTCATGCGCTTGCTCTTCAGCCTGAAGAGCAAAACATCAGGATGACTTAAAACCAATTTGTAGTCATGAAATGAAGTTTATTAAGTTTCTCAAAAAAAATTACAATTTAATGAAACAAAAAATAACAAAGTTTATTCAAATCTCAGAAAAATAAAATTATTTTACAGTTCCATAAAATATTTCTTTTGCCCAAGTGCTGAGTCATCATTTCCAATATGTACTTTATTTAATGCATTGTGCAAACGTTCAATACACCATTTACAGAGAATCAGACTAACTTAAGGGTTCACTATTTAATTTATTGTACTAGTATAGGGTAATCCTGGAAACATACTTATTCAACACTTCCCTCCGTTTTGTACTATATTTATTCACCGTCATTCACAAGTAAATTTAAATAATAAGCACTAAAGCGAATAAAAACATCCTGAAGTTTATATTTCCTATCTCGATTTGTGCGTCTGCATGTTTGACCCTTTATCGTACCCATGACCTCTCATATCTTTGATTAATAATTTTACCTTTTTCGGCTCCTTCAATAAAAATCTATTAATTCTACTCAAGTTTTATCTTAAAATGGAAGAAAATTTCTAAGGAATTTCATATTTATACAGCATTTTATCGGGGAACTGGGTAAGGAAGAAGAGAACCACTATATAGTTGGAATTATAAAGAGAGTAACCAGATACAATATGCATACGTTGACCATATTTTCCGATCCAAAATTCGGGACGGATGGTCAAACAAGGAAAATTTTCCGATTTGTGAATTTCTTTTTATGAAAAATCCTACAAAAGTATAAAAAGTAAATCACATATAACGAATCGCCTTCGTCGAAAAGAATAAAATAATATGACAATATATTGAATTCAGCAAAAAAATATTTATATATATATATATATATATATTACCAAATAATACAATATTTTTGTTTTTATTTTCGTCCTTTATCTAATGTTGAAGTGGATGGCGTTTTGTTTCCCTCGTATTTGTTGGAAGAACACAGCTTTCTCAATGATGTGTGGTTTATTGTTCTTAAGTTTTTTCAAACATCTTTTGGCAAGTCTCGTAGTAATTCATTCGGATTATCAAGAGAGATGATATGGCATCACTATTAAGCGATGGCTTATCCGATCCTCAAATGTTGTTAATAAGCAAAAATGACCGTTCTATCGCAGCGTAAGTGCCCGGCAAAGAGACGATGAATTAGCACATTTTCTGTGTTTGGAATATGTATGTTTTCACGACAAAAATCTATAAGTATGCACATTTAACCATCTCTGATCAGTAGATAATTACTCCATGACCCATTCGGCTAGCAAGTTCTCATTAAGATATAAATTATGGACACACACACAGTTCATTAAAAAGCTCATCTTGATGGATGACTGGAATGAATGCAGCCTTCCCTTGTTTTACGAACTACCATTTTACCAGTTCTTGCTTACACGAACTGAGCAATTTCATGCCTATTTTTATTCGATTTGCGAACGACAAATTTTCGCTTATAAGAGTTCATTACGTTAGCAAGAATATCCTTTTTCTCAAATATCGAATAAATGCGCTGTTCCGAATAAGAATTATCATCTCGGTCTCAGTACGCGCGTTGCCGTTCTGTGTGAAATTCGGTTCGCTGAGTGGTGTGCATTTTTATCTTTTAATCAAGATATATTTTTGTGAATCTTGGCCTTTCAGATATTGAAATTGGTAACGTGAAAAAAGAGAGAAGGGCTTTATGTGTAGCCCAGAAAGTAAATGCATGTTATTCAAAGATTGCAGAAAGGCGAGCGGTCGAAGGACATATATGTACTCCGCATATAGCCTATCGTAGGCGACCATAGGCTAAGATATCATTGCATAATACCGCTAATATATAGAGTAAGACATCATATGACTAGGGATGTCATTTAAATACATTAATATATCATTATTGATATTTTTTTCTCAATTTGTTATCATTCGGTATTGTTTTTAAGTGAACTGTGGGATATTTTTTTATTTTGGCCTTCGGAACCAATTACAAATTTTACATAGGATGTAATGGGAAAATAATCTTTGTTTTACGAGTATTCGCCTGACGAACAGTTTTCGTGGAACGAATTAAGTTTGTAAAACGAGGGAAGGCTGTACCCTCGTTAGCACTTTTCCTCTCCAATTCTTCCACGTTGGGCGGAAATAACTTAGATTTCTTTCCCTTCCAAATTCTTATGCATGCGCAAAAATTCACTTGCGGCTTCCCCTCCATTTTGGAAATAGCAACAACATTGTGTAATAACCAGAACCAAAGTTCTCTCACTTAGGATCTTCGGTTAATTACGGAAGAATAACGGGGGCATTTTCAACTTATAAAAAATAAGCTGTTGAACCATTATTAGTATTTATTCTTTCAAGAGTAGGCATCAGTCTCAGAAATGTTGTGCTCGTATGCGACAAAATTTGTCGTTAAAATCACAAAATGATTTCAGTGCCTCCACTCGTTCTGTGTCAATATGAACAAATCTGAATATTTTTACAATACCAACTTCCACAGACCGTTTTAATGTAAATGTGTTCCTTGCAACCGATCCCCAAAAATGTTCGACTGCAGTTGTCCGATAATTTCCGGAAAAGATTCTTAGAACCTGTACTTTTTGCACCTCCACTGTTAGTACCTATTGGTAGTATAAGCTGACATGCTAACAATCATAACAAGTTTTCGGAAGTGAGATATAATTTAATACATTAAAATCTTAGAGAGAGAAAAATATTTTCATCTATGATTGGCACCATCAAATACATTCACGCATCATAGTAAATATATTCAGAAAAATCAGAACATCGTGATAAACACTCACGTGTTGCTGGTCCTGGTGTTTTATAAGTATTCCGGCTGGAATCACTTCATTCTGAATAAGAGAACAACAACGTAAATATGTAGATATGAAATGAAGTGGATGAAGTTTCTCAATATATATAAATAAATACATAAATGATACTTTGGGATCCGAAAGCGGATCAGAGCAGAAACATTTCTGTTATTAATAGCATAAAATAACGTATTAGAAGGGTTTATAAGATAAGAGAAGAAGAAGAATGTAATCGCAAGTCTTATACTTACAGGCAAATTGGCGGTATCGTACACCACGTCGGGCACGCCGTCTTCAACAGACCATCTCCTTCGGCGCCCGACGCAGTACCGCCTGTAAAGCCCCCATAGGAACCACGCTACGAGAGCGACAGCTATAAAAATGGCCAGTCCTAGGGCCAAATAATCACCAAAATCTGCAGACACAAATGAGAAAAGAATTTCGGATTTAACGTATGTCGACGGCTTTGCTCTTTCTTTTACATTTTGAAATATTCAAATATTGTCAAAAAGATAAGAATTTCTTAAAACTATATTTTGTATTAACTCATAAACCTACTTTGATTGTTTCAAGCTAAGAAAGATGTTGTATGGGATAGGATTATATAAGTAATTTACTGGTTGTGTATGCATTAATAGTTAGTCTTTGTACCGAGGACGAATGCTTCGAAAGACGGACGGACACAGCTAAGGTTAAATGAGCAAAATTATCCTAGGAAACGAATAAGAAAAAATCCAAGTTGATTTGGATATCGAGAAAGGAAAAACTTGAACGTAAGTTGGAAAGCCATCGGAACCAGTTTCAGATCGTAAAGTAAAGCACTTTGCTAGTATGATAACGAGAGGATCAAAATATACCGATGAAATTAGGGCTAGAATAGCGATCGTTAATTGCAGCGAGAAGTAACATATAATGCATTTAATTAAAATTCCACTAATCAACTGAGCTAGGCTACGTTCCGAGTTCTGAAATATGCCAGATTTTCAACAATATTGGTGAAAAACAAGTTAATTACCTCTCCCGCCCATTATTTGCTCCTTCTTCTTTCGTTTTTCAACAAGAATGATCAAGTTCTGAATCGTGTGGTTTCCACGGTAACGGCCAACAGAGACGACACAAGAAATAAGCCTCCATTGTTGGATATAATCAATTTAGAAAACAAGATAAATTTAAAGACTAAGCACTGCTAAAGGATATATCAGAAGCGATGCCAAAGAAATACAGAATTTGCCTTAGAACAATCGAAAATTGAATTATTATTTAACTCATACATACCTCACTTGAGATGAAGTACGTTAATCTTTACACTCACGCTCATTCCTTCGTCGTAAATTATTTATGTCTTTTAACTTACAAAAGCTGAGCGTACACGTATTTTAGTTCACTTCTTCGTCCTGAATAACCCATTTCCTTTCAATTAATATGTTCAGTAGGCGCGATAAAGAAAATAAAACTTATTACTTACTATTAGATCTTGTTTACTTCATTTGTTACGAAGATTGTTTTCGTTGACAAAAACAAACAGGAGGGAAAAGTATGTCTCTGCATAACATAATAATAAGACGACACAAACAGAACTAACGACGCGAGCTTTCCATTTAAACATTTATTTAATACCTAATTATATTGGCTCCAACAGCTTTAAAATCACCGCAGATATGTTGCTCCTTATGTTCTCAAATTTCATAATTGAGCGGTATAAAATTCGAACGGGATATTAAGTTGAACACGCGTATTTTTGTTCAACAGAAACAATATTTATTAGACTATACCGAAGCCGAGTCCATCAATAGTTGTTGCTATGGCTACACTCTCGTAATGAGCGATAAAAACTGCAAAACCGGCAGTATTTACGCGAAATTCGAAGAAATACTATCGATGAGGAGCGTTTTACGATAAAAATTAGAATCCCCCCTCCTTCTCTCAGAGAACGGTACAAACCCCGCTCCGATATTACAATTCTAAGATATTTTAATGTGCAAGAGAAAATTGCCCTGCTCGGTGGATTTCAGATTTCCCATGTAAATCAAATTGGAAGGATATTTCCCGGAATCAAACCCGGGACTTCAATTTTCGCAACGAAAAGTATCCTTGGGAGCTCGGCCCAAGTAGCAAAAGATTTCCACCAAGTGTGTGACAGCTTTTTGGTTCCTCTGTATAATGTGCGAATTATGAAGGAAGGAACGGAATTATCTCACAGGACAAGTGCCGAAGAATTCTCCAGTGTTTGACACAATGAAACGGTCTCTTATGAGAGTTTAAAACAAGTGACTGTCTGATGTGTTATTGCCTTATTGTTGGACACACTCCACTACGGGAGGAGTTTCCTTAATGAGTGACGTAGTGATTCATGAAGGTAATATTATTCTTTTTAAATTTAAATTACTTCGACAATTTTTTTATCGTTTAAAAATGACAACTAATATGCTTAATTTAGTACCAGATATCATCATCATCATGCTTCTGTCCGAAGACAGGTTTTAACTGAATCGCTGCCTCCATTTCTCTCTCTCCCTAGAAGCCTCTTTTATACCTCTATAAGTATTATATCCCTGCTTTATATTATCTAATATTCCTATTCTTTTTCTCCCTCTTCCTCTTCTTCCACTAATTTTTCCTTCTAAGATCGTCCTTTGTAAACACTGTCTTCTCAATATGTGCCCTATCCAATTTGCTTTTCTTTTCCTGATTGTTTTTATTAGCGTCCTTTCTTCTCCCACCATTTCTAATACTTCTTCGTTTCTCTTCCTCTCTGTCCATTTCACTTTCATCTTTCTTCTCCATACCCACATCTCAAAACTTTCTAAATATTTTTCCTCCTTTCTCCTTACCGTCCACGTCTCTGCACCATAAAGAGCTATGCTCCATATGTAGCATTTTGCTAATTTCTTCCTTGTTTCTAAATTTATTTTCTTGCTTGTGAGAAGCTCCTTCTTCTCGTTAAATGCTGCTTTTGCCATTGCAATCCTACTTCTGATGTCCTGTGTACTACTTCCATCCTGTGCTAAAATACTGCCGAGATATTTGAAACTACTTACTTGTTCCAATTTTTGGCCATTTGCCATTATATTTAATTCTTTATGTTCCTTTGAAACCACCATGACTTTCGTTTTTTCAGCATTGATCTTCATTCCATATTGTTGGCCAACCTCCACTAGTCTGTCTGTCATCCTCTGAAGCTCTTTCTCGCCTTCTGCTATTAAGCCCTGATCATCTGCGTATTTAATGGTGGTAATACTTTCACCTCCTATCTTAAATCCTTTCTCTTCCATCAACGCTTCTTCTGTTATTGTTTCTGCATAAATATTAAATATCGCTGGTGAAATAGGACAACCCTGCCTCACTCCCCTCCCTATTGAAGTACTTTCTGTTTCTTCTCCTTCAACCCTGACTCTAATCTTTTGATCAAAGTAAAGGTTTTTAAGCAGTCTTTTATCTTTCCAATCTATTCCTATTTTGTTTAAAATACCCAGCATTTTATCCCATTTCACTCGGTCAAAAGCATTCTCCCAATCTACAAATAAAAATACATACCTTTATTGACTTCTAGCGCTCTTTCAGTCATCATCCTCATACATCCTATAGCATCTCTAGTCCCCCTTCCTCTTCTAAAACCAAACTGATTATCTTGCAGCTCCTTTTCTATTTTACATTCAATTCTTTTGGTTATTATTCTGGTTAGAACTTTAGCTGTATGAGATATTAAACTAATAGTTCTGTAATCCTTACAACATTTTGCATTGTTCTTTTTCTCCAGTGGTACCATCACAACATCTAAAAAATCTTCAGGCCATATGCCAGTATCATATACTTGGTTAAAAAATTTTGTGAGTTGCTTAACTGCTTTAGACCCTAAAACCTTGAGAACGTCCACGGGTATATCATCACTCCCAACAGCCTTCCTTCTTTTCATGTCATCAATTGCTCTTTTAACTTCAGACTCGAGAATACTTGTTCCTAGCTGATCTTCTTCCACATCCTCTTCTTCATTTAATTCAATATTTCTTGGCTTTCCTTCTTTGTCATACAGAACCTCAATGTATTCTTTCCAGACATTCTTTACATTGTCTGGCTCCGATACTATTTTACCACTTTTGTTCATGATTCCTTTACGTCCTATCTTTCTTGCTTTTTTCTTGAATAGTTCCCTTGCTTTGCTATACATGAGGTCTGTTCTACAAATTCTTTCACATTCGACAATCTCCTCGCATTTTTCATTTATCCACTGCTCTCTTGCTTTATCTGTTTCCCTTCTTAAAGCATTATTTAACTCCTTGTACTTTCTTTGGCCTTCTTCAGTGTTTATGTTCTTCCACTTTCTCCGCTCTTCCATTTTTTGCAGCATGGCTGCTGTGATCCAGGGTTTTTTGTTTCTTTCACCCGTTATCTTTCCTACCTTCTTTTCCATTACATCTTTAATGTTGCTATGGATGTATCTCCACTCCTCATCTCCATTCTTCCTATTTTCTTCAGCTCTCTCCCCCAACCTTTCCTCCAGCTCAGTCATGATAGCCTCCTTGTTTTTAAGGAGTTCCTCTAAGTTCCATTTCTTGTTAACTCTTATGTTTCTCCTAACGCTCTTCAGTCTACATTGTATATTTGCCACCAATAGGTTGTGGTCAGAATCGATATCTGCCCCTGGTAGTGTTTTCACATTTTTAATGCTATTTCTAAATCTTTCATTGACTAGTATGTAATCTATCTGGTATCGTCTCTGGTCTCCTGGGCTTCTCCATGTGTAAAGTCTTCGCTGGTGATGCTTAAACCATGTATTAGTTACAATTAATCTATTTCTATGGCAGAATTCCACAAGTTTATCCCCTCTTTCATTTCTCTTCCCTAGTCCATATTTTCCCACTATGTTATCTTCCTGTCCCTCTCCGACTACACTGTTCCAATCTCCCATTACTATGGTGGTGATCCTTCCATTTCCCTCATCCTCCAATATCTCCATAATCTGTTCATAGATTTCATCTACTTCGTCGTCGCCAGCATTAGTTGTTGGCATATACACTTGAATTATAAGCATATCCACTGGCTCCATCTGGAGTTTTACGGCTATTAATCTGTCATTAACTGTCACTACCTTACTAATTCTTTCAGCTATCTCTTTTCTCATTATAATCCCCACTCCCCTTTCCTTTTTCTCCCCTCCCGAGTAAATAATCTTAAATTCGTCTGAATTTATCTCGCCTTCTCCTTCCCACCGGACTTCACTAAGACCTACTATACTTACATTATTCCTTCTCATTTCCCTTTTTAGGTTCTCTAGTTTACCCCCTGAATTCATAGTCCTAACATTCCATGTGCCTATTTTTAATTTCTCACTACTTGCTTTCTTATTAATCTTACATTTCCTCTGTGCATCCCCTAGGGTAGTCCCCACCCGGAGATCCGATTGGGGGACTATTTTACCTCCGGAATATTTTACCCCAGAAAGATCCATAGAGGTATTTTCAGCTTTTCAGCCTATCATGGGAAATATAATGAGGTAGTTTCCCCTTGCTTTCCTCATCGCAGTTTCACAGAGTGATTACCCATCTGTAGCTGTTCAGATCCACATGATCACCACCTACAGAGGTACTGTGCAAGCTGCTGCCCTTGCACAGGGGGATGTAAAACCCCCAAGACTGCTTCTTAGTCTGACTCTTCCCCTCAGACCTTTCCGGCTTGGATGGTCCTACCAGGAGAATTATCTCCCGCCGGCATAGCTCTTTGGTTCGTAAGAGTACACAAACCCTCCCACCTCTGTAAGGTTATGCAGTCCTTAGGGAGGGGTACCAGATATAATTAAGCGATAATTAAATATAATTCTCCTGCGTAAAAAAAAAAAAATTAGCCGTGTATAATTACTTTCTGAAGATTGGGATATAAAAACCTGTAAGAAAAAGGACATTTAGCAGGAGAGAAAAAAATTCGGAAAGCGGGATTCTCGAATGGCAAAATTACGGGACGCGAGACTTATGTTAGGCGATATCTCTAGCATAAAGACACCCGAGATAGCGAAGTTACAAGCATTTGAGAAAATCGGTCCATTTTTTTGCACTTTTTAATTAATTATTTCTCTTAATTTTAAAGCCATTGGCTCGAAATTCCGAAAAGGTATTCTTATAGTTATTGAACAACACTCTCCACTGGGAGAAGATGAACCGAATCTGTGAGTTACAGTCCGTAGCGTCTCCTTGTACGATATCTAGAATTTTTTACTCTGGAGTCTTTCTTTAATGTTTACATTGTATAAATCAAAATAACTTTAAATTTATTTATAAAATCATAAATTCCTTTTGGTTTCATTTTTAAAGCAACTTTTAGTAAATTTAGAAATTCTCGTTCAAGTTAAAAACTATTTTCATATGTACAGTGAAACGTTTTTTAAAAATTGTTTACATGCAAAAAATATCGACTGGAACAGATCATCCCTCAAATTTAAATAATTACATCAACAATCCTACTAAACTCAATAAAATGATATCATTATAAATATGTTACTATGAATTTAGTATTTCAGAGCAGAGATTACTAATTTGTTCCCAAAATAGTAATAGATAAACATTTAAAAAATTTGTAACTAATATTTCCGCATACTACCATAATGTCCGCTGCGGTTTGCGGATTAAATTAAAGGACATGCGTATTTCAGCTGTTAATATCGAGTGTGATATCACATTATTCTCTGAGACTTGGCTTACACGCGATATATGCGATTTTTAATTATGAAATTTAAAGAACTGATTGCATTGATTGGTATTAAGAAAAGGGAAAGTGCTGTGCTAATTGGCGTTAATTTTATATTTAAATCTTATCAACCTTAAGCTACATCCTCGTGTAACATTGAACACAAGTTTCTCATGGCGTCATCTCCATCTCTTCAACTAATTAATAATGTGTTTACATTCCTCCCAAATCTGACCAAAGCATATACCAAAAATATCGTGAAGAAGTAAAGCGTCTTGCATATTTATTTATGTACAGACGCCCATTCGCTTATGTTTGGCGATTCAATTTGCCAGGTAATAATTGGTCAAGATTCTTTCCTGAAGATAACCTCACTGCTAATATCTGAATTTTGTACAAAAAACTTAGTTACCAACCAACATGGCGAGATTCCGGATTTGTGTTTAACAGATATTACAAGGTGCTCATTGAACAGTGTTTATGATGTTGATGTGACTTTTGCCTTGTATTGCCTATCATCCTCCTCTTATGTGTGAACTTCATGTAGGTGTATCCCCATGTGTAGATATTAATTTTGAAACTTTCAACTTTAGGAAAGGGAACTATTCTGCAATGATAGATTACTTTAGCTCTATAGATTGGTTTATGTTGACTGAATTACAATTAGATGATGCTGTTTGTTATTTTTATGATATTGTAAACAATGCCATAAATCTGTATGTTCCTGAAATTTTACACAAGAGTGGATCATCCCACTTACCCAACTGGTCTGGTAAAGAATTAATTTCATTAATATATGATGAGAAAATAGCCCACAAGAAGCTTAAAATAAGTAGATAACAATTCTTTTGCATCTCTTCATGCTAAATGTAAGTCATTGTCAAAAGTCTGTTACCTCTCTTATATTAGTTCTGTTCAAGATTCCATTCCATCGAATACAAGTAGATTGTGGAATTATGTTCATTTCAGGAATCTGCTAATGTCTTTGTTGAACATCTTTCCAGCGTATATTCTACTCCAAGTAACATAATACCACAATACCAGTATTCTCATACAGTTAATTTACACTCTTGTGGTGTGACTCAATTAAGTGTTCTTAATGCCTTTAGTACGCTTGATGTAAATAAGAGCGCTGGGCCTCCTCTCTAGCTGAAGCGCTGCTTTAACTTTTTAACTTATCCTCTTACTATATTTTTTAATTAGTCACATAAGAATGGCCATTTCCAGATGTTTGGAAGGATAATTTCATGATTCCTGTCCATGAAGCAGATAGAAAATCATTTGTAAAGACCAATAGTAATTAGGGGAAGGCATGGTAAAGTGGCCATGTCTGGTAAAGTGGCCGTGTAACTTTTCATTGTCTGTTTAGTGCTGCACCCATGCAGGAATTATGTAAACTCGGAGGGCAGGGGGTTCTCAGTTGCCTTGCAAATGTGGAGGAAGGAGGCATTTATTTTTACATACTTGAAATATATTAGGACAATTCAGATACAAATGTTATGTTATAAGTCATTCATTTTAAGAATCAAAATTTTTCCAATAGAAAAGTACATATACACAGTCTGTATTTTAAGAATTTATTTTCATTTGAAATATGTTAAAACAATACAGATACAAATGTTATATGTCATTCATTTAAAAAAATTAAAAAATTTCAGTTGTTTAGATGAAGTAACACGTTGTTTAACTGAAAGGTCCCTCCATTTTTTTATAAGCATGACATCGTTAACAGTTGAATCAGACTGTAGGTCAATGTAATGCAAAACTGCATCTAGGGCATCTTTGGC
This sequence comes from Tanypteryx hageni, assembly GCA_028673005.1. Taxonomy (NCBI): domain Eukaryota; kingdom Metazoa; phylum Arthropoda; class Insecta; order Odonata; family Petaluridae; genus Tanypteryx; species Tanypteryx hageni. Next base: position 42,363,576 of record CM054115.1, read on the forward strand.
TGCTGCATGAGGTGTTTTGGCTCTGTATTTAATTCTTCTTCCTCTTCAAACTTTGATCCTTCTGTTTCCATCACGGCCTGTATGATTTCTGCATCCTTCATAATTTCATTCTCCAACAAATAGTCACCTTGGATCCATTGCTTTATGTCATCTTGCTGTAAATCTTCTGAACCTTCAATTTGCCTTGCATCACTTTTTAGACTTAATTCATTTCCTTCTTCCATTTCTGAATTTTTAACATCGATATCATCCTCAAGCCAAAGTTTTCTTCAAGATTTGGTAAATGTTGAAATCTGGGATTTTGTTCCAAGCTTGTGTTAAATTATAAACAACATCTTTGATGCTGATGTCTTCCAAGGAATCCATTAGACCTATATTTTTATCTTCTATTTTATTTAAAACGGAAATCAGAAATTTTCGCCTGTATCTTCTTTTCAAGCTTTCTAAAACCCCTTGATCCATTGGCTGAATTAAGGATGTTACATTCGCTGGTAGAAGTATGAACTTTATGTCCCTATCTTTGAGTTCCTCGCAATTGGGATGTGAAGGAGCATTATCCAGAATGAGAATGGCCTCTCCAGGTAAGTTCAGTAATTTCAAGTGTCTTCATACAGAAGATACAAACTCATGAAAAACCATTCTCTGAATAATGCAGAATTCATTCAGGTTGATTTTTGTGATCGGTAGTAAACTGGTAAAAACAAACGATTTATACTTTTAAAAGCCCTGGGATTTTTTGATTTACCAACAATAAATGGGGCAAATTGTGAGTTCCAGCTGCATTGCTGCAGGCGGCTACATGAGTCTTTCTTTGGCCTTTTTGTATCCTGATGCTGCAGGCTCATCCTTTTTTGCCTTCGTTTTTGTTGGTAACATCTTGTAATTTAGACCCGTTTCGTCTATATTGTAGAGTTGTCCTCCAACTGATTTATCTCGGTCGATAAGCTCTCTTAAATCCTGCGAAAATTTTTGAGCAGCATGCTGATCAGACGATAACTTCTCACCAGTGATGATTAATACATGGATACCATGACGTTTTTTTCCAACGTCCAAGCCATCCATTACTTGCAGTAAATTTCTGGGCACCACCAATTTTTTGATTTAGCGTTAGGTCCTTTTCCTTGGGTATGGGTCCACTGATTGAAATTCCAAGATGCCTTTCTTGCATAAACCTCAGCCAAAATGCATCTTCTAAAATTTCCAATTTTGGTTTCTTTAATGTTGAATGGGAAGACAAAGACACTTGTGATGCAATCTGACAGCAAAATCCTTCTAGATTCATGCGATTTTTTCAAGTCTTTTACAGTTGTCTCTCCAACACCTAATTCCACAGAAATTTGTCTTACTGACTCACCCTTATCAATTCTCTCCAGAGCATCAAGCTTAGTTTTCATGGAAACAACCACACACAACTCACCCATATTCTATAAATAAATATGTATATATAATAATGTAGATATATATACATAATTTAATATTGATTGAATATCATAACTAAAATAACAATGAACTTTACTAGTATGTGGGACAACTGACAGCGGACCACAGCAGACTGTGTGTACAACTGACAGGGGAACTGACAAGGGAACGAGTCCAGCAGAAATTTCTGAGATCGATTGTCATTTAAAATGGTAATTTCACTGGTCGATATTTCCTATAATGATATACTAGCTAGATACAATTTAACTTCACTTTCTAGTAGAAGGTCCCGAACCAGCCTAAATATTTATACAAAATAATTAATAATATATTTGATTGCCCTGATTTATTATCGCTTATAAATTTAAGGATCCCTGCTCACTCAATAAGCTCTTTTGTTACATGTCATCTAGGTTATAATAGAAATAATTACACTTTTAATTCACCTATTGCAAGTGTTGGAAGGCTAGGCTACAATTGATTTGTTCAGATCTCTCCAAGTATATAAAAGGAAAATTAAGGTGTTTATTTGACTTTGAAATATAAGCATGATTAGGTATATTCTAATTGCTAAAACTATTCTAATTGATAACTATATAACTATAGTGCTGCAGTTGCGTTTTCTCAGCAATTAACACAATGAAAGATAAATCAAGAAACAGACTATCGATGGAAACCTCGGCAGGTTTAATATTAACAAAACAATTCATAATGAATTATAATTTTAATGCAAGAAACTCACTGTTGAAGAGAGCGAACAAGGCAGGAGAGAAATATAAATGTTAAGTTTAGTCCTAAATCAAATTTTAGTAGATTAGAGGAAACTAAAATATTTCGTTTACCATTTTTCATCATATGTATTCTTAAAAATATTTTATCGATTTACGCATTTTTCATTTACGGTTGAGCAATTTTGTTTTATTGCCATACCTAGTTACATTATATATTCCTAACAGAGGTATTTCTTTTTTCATTAATAAATAATTATTATAATAAAAAACTGATTTATTTCTTTAGTAAAGCGAATAAAATAACCATGTTTCGTTTTTCCTAAATTTACATATATAAAATGGAATTTGGAGCATAAATATTCCTTTAACAGATAATTCTACAGATTTTTCTTTCCGATTCTACAGATATTATAAGTTTTGGAAAGGCAACACTGTTACAATATCCAAATTATTCAGATCTGAAAAGAATTGTAAAACCAAACAGTAAAAAACCACTGAATGCTGAAAATTATTATGTTATTGAAAAGACGAAATGCTCCTGCATAACCAGTTTTTAATTATTTGCTGAATTTCGTAAGACAAATAATGTATACAGGTCGTTTATTATAGTTAAAAGCTACAAAATCCTTAATTCTTTTTAAATCTAAGTGTAAAGCAGGTATAGAAAATATCAGCATTCAAGAAACAGTAAAATTGAATAAAAGACAGGGTATTGGATATTTTATTAATTTATTTATTTTTTCAGTGTGACAGCATTTCGCTGTCTTTCAGTCACATTAAATACAATCCACCTCTCTGACCAGGTAAGTTTAAGTATGGAGGCATTTCACACTAGATGTTTCTGAAGCACAGGTGGTTAGAACTTAGGTAACGACTGCACTATTTGCTACCAAAAACACAATTTTAAGTTTTTAACAAAATGATCTAGGTAAATTAAGCGAGGCTTGTTCAAGCATAGCAGCAACACTAACACTTGGGCTGCTTGGAGATTCTTTGAAATCATATTTAGAGCAGGTTCTCAAAAGTTGACTTGCAATTGTCCTGGATATCCAGTTGAAAGACAACGTGTTGGCCTCTGTGGTCATAGCATTATTCATTCAGGTATGAGATTGAAATTCCCTGGAGTTCAAGCATCCCTGTACATCCTGAATGTTTAATATTTCAGTGATGGATTACCCCTTTACCCTTCTACTTGAGCAGAATTCATCATACTATCTTAGCTGTTGCTCCTCAACAATGGAATTGTTGTTATAAAATTAATTGAGAAATTCTGAACCTGCAATAAAGGATTTATAATTATTTATTAATTCACAGGCAAAAGGCCATTACAAAATATAATGAACATTTTCAAAATTGGTAGTAAAGTACCTGAAATATGGTTCCCCAAAGAAAACACAGCGGGCCTGAATCCTGCGAAAGTAGGATTTTTTCCTAGGTCGTCCGGCCTCCTGTTTGTGTGGTTTGAGAAGCCTGCACTGGGATTCTCTCCTTCTCTGTGAGTGTGTTCGGTGTGGAAGGAGCTATGGCTATAAGAATCCAAGAAGAGGTTGATTAGCCAAAAATACACACACACATTTCATTCATAATTAAGAAATTTCATCTCCACTACTTGACTATTTGATAGCATCATTTCTCTGCAATTATCACGGATCTGATCATGAAATAAAGGAACGTTACACATTCAAACAGTTCTACTGTAGAATAATGAGGGCTTGTAAATAGAATAGCAACCTATTACTTTGTACTATATTTTTGCCCAGGCATTCACAACTAAATTTAATGAATGAGCTGTGCTGGGAATAAAAATCCTCTGGGGTTTATTTTTCGTATCCTGATTTACTCGCCCACATGTTTGGTTCATTATCATTGTAATGATGTTCTCTGATATATTTCATTGATAATTTTACCTTATTCAGCTCCTTAAATAGAGAATCTGTTAAAAAAGCAGCCCCACTGTCCATTGGATTGATGAGGGCCACTGGTTAGCCGCTGGGGGCGGGGAGACACGTGGGCCTTGGTGACCAGCGTTGCCAACTTTCATTCAAGCACTGTCATATGCGAAAGTAAAAATTATCTACTGTAAATTTTATGCTACATAGATTATTCAAAATTGCCAATATTGAAATGTTAAAATTGTTATATTATGCAAAGATTCATTCTTATTGTTCATATGGAATAATCTTTGAGGGTCAGGTTAGATATGCCAATAAAGTCTTCCTGAAAAAAGCCAGTCATTAAAGCATACAGAATGGAATGTTATAAAAAACACCGGCGCTATTTTAACTAAATTTCTTATGGCCACCGTTACATCAGCTATATCGGTCGTGGAAGGTTATCTGGTGCAAAATAAATATAGGCAGGCCCTATGAAAAGGGTGGGGGGGCATTTAGCCTGAGCCTCAAGCTTAAAGGGGCCTCAAATTTTGGCAGTCGTTCAGAGATGGATTTATGCACAGGCACTATCTGGGGGCCTCGTCGAAAGAGGGCCCTTTTTCTTCTTTCTTTCAGAAAAGATGAATTGACATCGAACGTAACTTACAATTTGATTTTTAATCGATAATTAATAAATTTGCATATACAAAAGCTAGAAAAGCATCTCATAAATAAATATTTTATTTCCTTATAGGTAATTTTATTTTTTCATCTTTTTATCCATCGAAATATCAATAATGAATGTAGAACAGAACACGCCAAAAACAAATGTACAATACGATTACATTATTTGCAGGACATTCAAGTATTATATGACACAACTTCCCCAGTTTTTGATAAACGATATACTCCCTCAATTAGATCCCCATCTCTCCTCTTACGTAACGCAGAGAATTTTTCATCTTGCACTCAGTTTTTAAAAGAATTTCTCTAGAGGGCCATTTGAATGTGCTCTGCGTTATTGGCTGGGTGGAAAGCACTGTCAGCAACATATTTTTTCGGATCATATCTTTTCTTTAGGAGGTCAGAAGATTTTATGAAAGAGTGCTACGTAGTGCAAGCTTGAACCTCCTACCCCCAGTGTAATCCGCTGTAACCATTCAGCGAACCCCGACCGCCAAAGTGGGCTACATAATGCCTAAAATTTTTATTTTTATTAGTGAGAGGGGCCTCAAAATCTGGATGTGGCTCGGACCTCTCTGAGTCTCACTGGGGGCCTGACTACAGGTTATTTGATAATAAAGTTGTATTGCACAAAAATATACGAAGATCTTTATATAATTTCTTATGGCGCGTAGAAAAAGGGCAACTTTTAAAAACTACTAGAAAATCTTTCAAATTTTCATTGATATCGCCAGAAATACCACTAGATGGAATATTTGCTCACCAGATGGTAGGCTCATTCTAGCAGATCTACCAGATCAAGTAGAAATTCCAATAAGTTGGCAACGCTGGACGCCGAAGCGGGAGGCTGTGAAACCTCCACGCCCTCCCCTTCCCCCGCGTCGCCCTTCGCCGCGGCGCTCGAGGGGGCGGCGTTTATGTCCGCCACCCTCACTCCCCCTCCGCCCCCCTCCTCCCCCGCATCAGCTTCGCATCCCGCCGGAGACACGCTCAGGACCTCCACCTGAACAGGAAAGACAGAGAGAGAGAAAATAAATGAGTATCGCCGTCGATATGAAAGATCGTTTACTAAATTCTAAAGCTTAGAAATTCAGCTTCTTGTAACGTTCATCGAAGATTTTTCATTTAATTTCATTTGACTACTTACGCAGTATTATTTAAATAAGGGTGGGGTTGATGTGAATGATCAATTTGTTGCGCAGTACAGATCAACTAATTGAACCAAAAAGTGGTGGTGTTCTTTTATTGGGTGGGCAGTCTATGTTTCCTGCGAAGAAGGGTGGTTTGTGTATAGAAAATAATTGAATAATAATATTCCATCTTTAGATTTTCGTAGGGAATGTGTTTTGTTCCTTTTGCGACGCAATGGCTCAGAGACCGCTGGTAGAGGCCCACGCGCATCTATTTCGCTTGGACTGGATTCAATAAAACGCGATGTCAGAGATCATATAATTACCAAGGGATCAACCCGCCTTAGCCATTGTAAACATTGTTCCAAGAGGACAATATTTATTTGTAAAAAGTTCTATGTCCCTCGACACCCTAAATCAGTGGTTCCCAAACGTTTTTAAGTTGCGGCACACTTTCGAAGGTAAAGAGGATTTCGCGTCTCCCCAGCCATGTAACAAGCTTTATATATTTTTAGATACGGGTGTTATAATCTTTGGACACATCCATCCATCGTTTCTACCACTTGATCAATGTACTAGGAAATAATTCAACTCCCAATTACTCACCAACACATGAAAATCCTTGATTCATATATTTACTAAACAAAGTTTTTTGCGGCACCCCTAAAAATCTACCGCGGCACTCAGTTTGGGAACCACTACCCTAAGCTTTTTCTTTGTAATAATTACATCTTCTAGAATTAAAATTGGTTAATTTACTTTTTTGTAAAATTAAAAGCTATCTAAAAGGCATTATAGAATTAGTTAAACTAATGTAAAGTGTATGCTAAGTGGTCTATAATATGAACTATTCTGGAATGAAAAATTATATTTATTGAAATATTGTTATTTGAAATTAATAGCTTTTATGATGAAATTCTTTTTTGTAAGTTCGCAGTTTAAAAAATATACATGTTTGAAGGTGTTACAGCAAAAATAATTGAATTAATTTATACATGTAGTACTTAAAAGAAAAACATACCAAAAATGGCAGTGGAAATAAATAATTCCATTAAAACAAAGATAATTCTGACAAAATAAAAATCAAAAAGTTTTCTATATGTTATTTGTGGCTTTTTGACAAAGATATCATACAAAAATTTCATAAAATATGCAAAAAAAACGTTTTGGGGAATAATGGGTTAGTTGGGAGAGGTGAAGTAGGGAGCTGGACGAAAGTCATGGAAGAGACGCATGTGGCTCAGAAGCCTCAGCTTGCCGACCCCTGGCCTACATAGCAAATTCAACTATACCTAATCTCTTCACTCGCATAGGAAGTTAAGTAGCAGTACTCCGGTTTCTCTCAAGAAGCACCCGTAACTTCACTCATTATTCTGGATTTTGACTATGTTGATATAGCGCATCAAGATTTATCACAGGAGTTGTCATTAAAGATTCAGAGAACAAATAACGCGTGCATTAGATATATTTTTAATCTGAAGAAATCAGACAACATTTCTGATTCACTCGTGAAGCTAAACTGGTTACATTTGAAGTCCCGAAGACGGCTCCACTTGCATTCCTTACTATACCAATTACTTACTTCTAACAACCCACACTATCTTTCCACGGAATTCAGGAGTATAGACACTGTACATAACCGTAATACCATAAAGAGGCATAAACACCTTATTCCTCATCACAGAACAGTATTTTTCAACGGTCCTTCATTGTTACCGCTTGCAGACTATGGAACGAATTTCCACAAACAATAAAAAATTTGCAATCAATCAATCTCACACCAAACGCCCGCCCGCTCCAACGAAAGGTCTTCTTCATCCTTGTCTCTCCTTCCTCGGCCGCCGACGCCGGACCGTCTCTCGAACCCCTATCTATGAACTTTTGCACCAATCGACCGCTTCTCATGACACTTTGTGGAAGTCTCCCGCTACTGCCGAGCCGAGCTCCCGAGGTTAGTTTTTGTTGCGAATGTTGAACGTCTCGGGTTCGATTCCAGAAATTATTATTATTATATTATTATTAGGTGGTCACTTTTCGGTTGGCATCTGCTTCCGAGTCGCAATCATTTTTAGGCGTTTTTTACAATAGGTAAAAAAAGAATGCCTTGTGGTCAGGTCGTGTCCATCTGTCCGTGTGCTTCATCTCAGAAACTACTTGGCAGATGTTGATGAAATTTGGTATTTAGGACAAAGGAAAAGAAACTAAGAAAATTATATAAATAGTTTATGTGACCTAATCAGGATTGCCACTTTGCAGGTGACAAAAAATGATCTTTTCTTTATATCTCGTACAATATAACTTATAATGAAAAAGTCTTTAAAGAACATTGTAGAACTAATCAAATAACATATGTTTTGTTCAGTACATTTTTATCGAAGGAGTAGCCGATTTCAATAACATCAAACGAGAGAGTTGTAATTCACTTTGGACCCATGTTTTTTAATTGTTGTCAATGAAAACAATCTTCGTGACAACTGATGTAAACAATATCTGCTGTAAATATTTAATTAATTTAATTTTCTTTCGTGCACATGCAATATTTGGAAAATGAAGGGAAATGGATAATCTACAATGAAGAAATGAACGTAAATACGTCTATTTTTTACGTTTAGGCAGCGTTTGCAAGTGAAAAGAAATGGGTAATATACGACGAAGGAATGAACGTGAACATAAAGATTACATTACTACTATTCCAGTGAGGTAAGTTTTAAATAATTGTTGATTGTTTTATTAATTACAATTGATTAGGAAATTAGTCGGTGAATAAAAAATTCGGCATTTCCTTGGTATCACTACTGGCATTTCAGTTTGTAGACATTATACTAACCCATTAATATATATCTTTTTTGACATGATTGTATAAATCGTAAAGAACGCCTCTGCCTCGCATGTGTGTACGCATGATGTGTGCATCTTTCCGCTCTTATTTTTTATTAAAATAAGGATCAGAACTGAAGAACCAGATTATAAACAGTTGGTTCCAGCTATTTTGGTTCTCGAGAGAACTGGCAAAACCGAGGAACCAAAGAACCAATCATCCCATCCCTGGTTAGAACTGATAAAGTGTGTGAAATGATTTAAGTGTTCCCCTAGCTGTATCTTCAAATGCATTAATGCAAGGTAGCTGTAGGCCTGCTGAGTCATGATCATCTGATTCCCCAGTTCCAAAGACGGTTAAGAGCAGCATGTTTAAGAGTGGCAAAAGGAAATTTCTTGCTAAGTGCAAAGAGGAGTTTCCTTGGCTTCAATGTGAAAGTGGTGTGGCAAGGTGTTCTGTTTGTCCACAATTTAACCATTTATATGACAGTACTTCTCATGTAATTGTCGGCTTCACAGAACCATTTAGACATGCAAGCTTCAAGTTTCATAATATTTCAGGCCCACATATCAGGTGCATGGAAGCATTAAATGCTGAAGAACATCCTGAAAACACTGCACTTTCAAAGTGTGTAAAAAAATGGATGAGAAAATGTTTTGTAATTTAGAAATGTTTCAATATATCTTATTACTATACCGCGGATCTTTAGGCAAAAACCTATTTATTTCCTTAGTAGATATCTGAATATACAATTGTATATAAACGTTTCATGAATAATTAACCCCGAAAACATATATTTCATAGTGCCTAAAAATGCCTATTTCGACGTTAATACTTATTTTTGCCTTTTTCATGCAAAAAAGCCTAAAAAGGGCTAATTTTGTAAAAAAAATTGACAATAAATTTTTAGACTGATAGCGCAATGTTCAGTCGAGGGTTGGAAATGTCCTTCACACCATGACCAGCTCGGACCTGTCACGCAACCTGCAGGGCTATTCTGTTTCCCCATGTCACTCGATATGACAGTGAGTTATACACTTGAGCACACCTCGATGAGCGTGCCCCCTCATTTTCTCGGGACACCTCGGCCTGATAGACCATACTCCTGCCGCAGCTGCAGTGTGTTTAACCTCGCTTTCGAGGGCCATTTAAGGCAGGACCAAGCACTGGCCCAGCACATCTGAGCCCCACTGGCGACCCAGACTACCAGGATGAACGAACCGCTCGGTCTTCGCTCCCCCCCGGTGGGGGTTGCGGTCTAGCTTCCACTCGCCCGAAGCTGTACCAACAACCCCCGTGAATCCAACCCATCAACCAGGATGGCAGATGCCTGGTTCCCACGGTACCAATCTGTCAACTAGCGTTTCCGCTGGGCACCGTCATTGGTGGGACGGGCGCCGTCCCTGCAGGAACGGCTACTTCTTTTTCGGCACCAGCGGCCGAGGGTTCGAGTGACCCACTCGATACGACAATGTAACAATGGGTTTAATCTGATGTTGCATTAATTTTGCATTGTCATATTGTGCGACACGGGAAAATGAGAATAGCGCCACAGTCCATCTCCAGATCACAGAAGGTGAATGTGAGAAGCGTGAAGGTGAAAATTGTGAAAGTGCAATGCCTAAAGTAGCAAGTTCGAAAGCTTATTTAATATGTCAGTGGCTACAAGACTTCCCATGCTTCACAATGGATAGAAAAATTATCTTCTGTCAAGCATGCAACAAGGAGGTAAGTACAATATAATGCTGGCTTGCAACAAATTATTGGCTGTGAATTGCTTGTCATCTTTGAGGCAAAAACCATCTACATTTTTTATTTATATGAGCCATTTTATGGTAACTATAGACATAGTTATTCAAATGTCCAGCAATCCAGCTGCGGACCTTCGTAGCTCTAAAATAAATTTTATATTTTGTCCCATTTCCATATTTATTAGATTATTTCCATATTTTTAAGGTTAATCATCATTTTTCTTTATAGGTTTCGAGTGTCCAAGAAGTGCTACATAAGGCAAATGTTGAATGCAAATCGCAGCTGAAACAAACGCTTTTAACACAAACTTCTGAAGGATCCAGCAAGAATAATCAGTTTTATGCAGACTTGTGTCATGCAATTGTGGCAGCCAACATTCCATTCAAAACACTAAAAAATCCAACATTCAAGGGGTTCCTAGAACGATACTGTCATCAGTCGGTACCTTCTGAGTCAACGCTAGGCAATAATTACGTTCAACCCACGTACGATGATGCAATGTGCAGGATACGGGAGGACATTGGAGATTCACATATTTGGATATCAGTCAACGAAACCACTGACGCTCTCAACAGACACATGGCCAACTTGGTTGTTGGGAAATTTGACCCAGATGTGCCATCCAGAGCCTACCTCATCTACACGAAGCAACTTGCCAAAACAAATCAGGAAACAATAGCACACTCCAATGGACTGAAAGTGCTGTATCCCAACAATCTAGACGAAGAGCAAGTGCTGCTCCTATGCACAGATGCTGCGTCGTACATGGTTGCTGCCATGCAGTTGCTCAAGGTGTTTTATCTCTCCCTTGTGCATGTGACATGCCTTGCCCATGGTTGGAACTGCGTAGCAGAGCAAATAAGACTGGAAATCTCCAAGATGAACAAATTGATCTCCACCGTGAAGAAGGTTTTCGTCAAGGCACCAACAAGAAAACAGGCTTTTTGAGAAAAACTGCCCGATGTCCCTCTGCCACCTGAGCCTGTGCTCACCTGCTGGGACACATGGCTGAAAGCAGCTGAATATTACAGTGAGCATATCCTTCATGTCAAGGAAGTTGTGACAAATCTAGCCGAGGATGCTGCCTGCGTCACTTCGACAAAAATGTTGCTGGATGATCCCTCCATTCCAAAGGATTTGGCATATATTAGATCCCACTATACATCCATTGTGCAGATTATTGCTGAATTGGAGGGCTCAGGAAAACCCATCTACGAAAATACTGCTATGCTGAATGAAGTGAAAAAAAAATCAAGGAAGTGCCAGGTGAAGTGGGGAGAAAAGTAAGAGCAAAACTAGAAAAGGAGTTACAAAAGAACTCAGGACTGCAGAGTCTATGTACAACAACAGATATACTGGGAGGAAAATCCAGTGAAGTTCAACATGTACCCAAGTTGAAATTTGCCCCGTCACGTCAGTTGATGTCGAACATTCTTTTTCTGCTTACAAATTGATATTAACTGACAAACGCCATAGTTTTGCGGTCAAAAACTTAGAAAAGGTACTTGTTATTTACTGTGAGACCAACTACGGAAAATTTGTGAAATAAACATAAAGAGGTGACAAATTCATTATGGGAATTTCAAATGAAACAGTTTGTCAAACATTCTGCATAGTACTTAAATATATACTTGAACAGTGTTTTCAGTCAGTATTTATATGTAATGTAGATAGTATTTCTCTGTAATGCATGGGAAATTAACCATAAGAATAAGTTTCAATGCCGAGTAGTCAAATATTTTTATGTTCTTTGAAAACACAAATCAATAATGTTTCATTGACTTGTAATTTTTGTGTGTGTGTTTCAGTCCCTTTTGTGAATTTAAGTTGATAGTTGACGGAAAGAATGTTGTTGTTTTTCACTGGACAGTTTTTGGAAGTAGTTTTTAGAGCCTATTTTACATTTTATAAAGCCTAAATGAGGTACTAAAAGAGCCTATTTTAGTCACCTAAAACTTAATTTTTAGAACCTAAAAATCCACGGTCTACTTATTACATTGCAAAAAACAATAATACTTTCAGTGATATGAAAGGTCTTGTTGATTTAGCAAATAAATTTAAGGTTGGAGTTTTGGATGGATACACGAACAACAAGCAGTGTAAAGAATTCATACATCACATAGCCCATTGTATAAAAAAAAGCATTGTTGCAGATATCAGAGCATCAAGAATGTTTTCCCATTTTGTTAGATGGTTCAACTGATAGATCAGAAACAGAAGAAATCATAATTTATGTAAGATACATAAATGATGATGGTCTCAAAGAGTCTTTCTTGGCCATTGCTCCCTTGGAAAGTTGTACTGCTTCTGGTTACCTAGACAGCATTGACAAAGAGCTGAACAAGATACACTTGGACTGGAGAAATGGAAAATGTCTTGCTGGACTGGGAACAGATGGGGCACCTTCCATGATCGGAGCTGTTAGTGGTTTGGCAACAAAAATAAAAGCATTTGCAGGACATATTACAACTATACATTGTGTTGCACACAAGTTACAATTAAGTGTTCTAAAGTCACTGAAAGGAGCCCCATATATTGAGAAAATTGACCAATGTCTGATTGTAATTTTCAAGTTTTATAATAATTCAAGTAAAACACAAACAGTTGGCTGAAACTGCAGAAGTTTTAACAATAAAACTGCTAAAGCTACAAAAAGTACACACTGTACGGTGGGTAGCCAGCAAAGTAGGGGCAATCAAAGCTGTCATTACAGACTGGATTTCCTTAGTAACACATCTAGAGAATGTGAGTTGTGCTAAGAACAGTGATAGCAACAAGGCAAAAGGTATATAAGACACTGAAAAATTACTGATTCATTAGAACTCTGCACTTCCTTTATGATTTCTTGTTTCTTTTGAAGAAGCTGTCTTTGATGTTTCAAATGACAGATTTACTGCTTAATCAAGTGCAAATTCATGCTAATAGGACATTGGCCAATCTTGAAGAGCTAAAAGATAATCCAGGTGCACTGGAGAAATTGAAAGCTGCCAGTATTTGATACATTTACTTGGAGAAAATCTCTTTAGGTTTGGTAATAAAGAAATAACTACTCTTGTGTCTCATTACGTGGACCTTCTGCAAGACAGCAGCAAAGAACTGAGAAAGTGTTAGATGAGTGGTTCAACGTGTGTGCTAAAGAATTGTGTTTGAAGGATTTATTGGAAAAAGCAGTGTCGCACAGTGATCGTTTTCCTGTTCTGTCAAAACTGCTCAAAATAGTCTCAGTTTTACCTGCATCCACAGCCAGCTGTGAATGGGGCTTCAGCCAGATGACTTAATAAAACATAAATTCAGATAATCATTAGAAAGTGAAAGTTTAGATGATTTGATGATGGTCAATCTAAATCAGTGTTTCTCAACCGGTGCTCTGCAAACATGAGGCAGGTGCTCCGCAAGCCTTTAAAAAAATTACAGTGAAAAGTCCAATTATTGGAAATATAATATTAAATTGTTTATTAGAACAAAGTGTAAAGACTTTTGTCTATCACGTTACAATAATCACAACACTGCTTTGATTATAAAATCTACTTGTTCTGTCTTTTCTTTTCGAATATGTACTACCTCGTTTTCTTACCCATCCCCCAACCTCTTCCAACTTTCTGCCTCCCCTTTCCTACTCTCCAATACCCTCCCTTCCCCATCTTACTTTGTTTACTTAGAAGCATATTCACTCCCTTTATTCCTCTCTCCATTTCATGGACCTTCTCCTTCCATATTGTATACATAAAAGAACATTTTATTGCCCGCCAACCAACCTCTCCTTCACCATTTCACCTCCCCTCTCCTACTCACCGATTCCCTTCCTCTACCTCAGTGTAACATTTGCCATAGATTCTATATACTTGCATCTGATAATGCCAGGCCTCTGTTGTTGACTGTGAACTCTTCCACTGCCTCCCTCCACTCGCCTTCCAAAATCGACTCGGGGACATAGTTACATCTCACAGACTATAGTTTAATTACGTTGTGCCCGCAATCCACGAAACAAGTCCGGCACTGTATGTGGGCAGCCATTTGCCCTGTGTTCCATCGTAGTTGTTTGTATATCAGTTTTTTCGTTTACCATTGTGTAATATTTAAATGCATTGGTGAGTGGTTGTGAAAAGGTGTATTCTACATATTTTGTCGAATTTTGGCAGTATGTGAGTAGCCTTTTGCATTAATAAAATGAAGTTTAAATTTAACATATTCCTATTTATTCTAATCACATTACGCCTGCTTGGTACCCATAGGATAAAATGAGTAAACAGACCAGGTTGACTTTTTTTATGAAAAATTCCAGAGTGAGTGAAACAAATGTTGATGAAGCGATTCCATCTACTTCCATGAGAGACAATGCCGGTAATAGATCATGCGACTCACCTTCACAGTCAGAGCAGAAGAAGCAGAAAATGGTAGTACATCAAAAGTATGATCCTGATTACATTAAATACGGTTTCACATGTCAAGGCAGTAGTCCACAGGGTGTTATTTATACCGAGGTTTTGTCAAATAGCGCCATGTTTCCAGCAAAATTAAAAGGACATCTTGATAAAAAACACCAGCAGTATCAAAATAAGCCAGTCGAGTATTTTTAAGAGAAGAGAAAATGAATTTAAAAGCCAGTGGGGATTAATTAGTAACACATGCCAAGTAACTGACTCAGTGCTTAATGCATCGTTCTTAATTTCACTCCGAATCGCCAAAACTAAAAAGCCTTTCACCATAGGAGAAAGTTTAATCATGCCTTGCTTAGTAGATGCATGCAAGACGATTTTGAGAGAGAAGGCTGCAAAAAAATTAGACAAATTCCCCTCTCCAATGATACGATTGCGAGATGTATCGCAATGATGAATGAAGATCTTCATCAGCAACTGTTAGAGAAAGTGAAAAAAGCTAGAACCTTCGCTCTTCAATTGGACGAATCAACAGATATTGCTAACAAAGCTGTAATAATTATGTACGTTCCATATATTGATTGGGACAGTGAAGTGATTGAAGAAGAATTCATGAACAGCTTTTACTTGCCACACCGTTCAACTGGGTCCGAAATATTCAAGGTAATATCTGAATATTTCTCCAGCAAAGATATCGATATTTCAAATTGTGTTTCGATTTGTACTGGCGGTGCAGCAAATATGACAGGTGTACATGCAGGATTGGTTGCAAAATTTAAAGAATTAGTGCCAAAAATTCAAATTACACATTGTATTATTCACTGAGAAGTATTAGCATGTAAAAAAAGTTAAGCTCAGAGTTAAATGAAATGTTAGCAATATCCATCAAAACAGTAAATTTAATAAAATCCAGTGCACTTAACTGCCAATTGTTTGGAATACTATGCGATGAAATGGGGTCTGCACATTCCACACTATTATTGCATGCAGAAGTTTGCTGGCTGTACAAAGGTCGAGTGTTAAAAAGATTGTGTGAACTTAGAGAGGAAGTAGTGTGTTTTCTGTCTGAGAAAAATTCAGATCTTGTGAAGTACTACAAGGATATTAATTGTCTTGCAGATATTTTCAGAATTTGAATGAGTTAAATTTATCACTACAAGGACTATTGAAAAATGTTTTTCACATGTACAGTAAAATAGAAGGGTTTAAAAAGGAATTAAAGTTATGGGTTAATAGAGCCAAAGACAACTACTTTGATATGTTTTCTGGATTAACAGAGCTTCTGAATGAAGTTAAAGATAGAAACAATGAAGAATTTAATTTTGCAGAACTTCAATTGATCATTGTTAATCACTTGGATACACTTAGTGATAAATTTGATAAATATTTTCCTTTAAACAAAGATCCAATAGTAGGTTCTTTGTGGGTATTAGATCCATTTAATGATAATCAAGGAAATAACTTATCACTAGAAGAAGAAGAGTTACAAGCTGACCTTTCCTCAGACTGCACATTAAAAATTTTAAAGAAGGATTTTCCCCTTGAAACTTTTTGGATTAAAGCTTTCACTGAATTTCCACAGCTAAGTGAAAAAGCGCTGAAAGACCTTCTTCCTTTTTCATCAACTTTTCTATGTGAAAGTGGTTTCTGTAGTTACTGAAACAAAAAGCAAGCTGAGAAATCATTTGGACATCACTTGACCATTAAGACTATCTCAATCCAAACTTAGCCCAAGGATAGATGTACTCTGTTCAAACAGGCAGGCCTAAATATCCCATTAAGTAGTCATGGATAAACCATGTACGGATTTAAAAAATCAAATTATCAATTTTCTACTAAATTTTAATGTTACTTTTTTATTGCTCTGTAATTATAATATTGTTTATTCGTTTTTTGTGTTTTTGGTAAGGATACATAATTTTTTTAACGTTTCCTTTACTTTTATTTCGACACCAAGTTTTAGCAATAATTACTATTTTAGATTTTTATTTCATTATTTCTATTTGTTGGAATACCTTTATGTTAATCTACCTAGTTTGTAATACTAAGTTTGTAGTATTTTCCGCTTTTATAATTAAAGTACTTGCTACAATGTTTTATTTGTTTTATGTAAAAATTTAATTACGGCAGTAGCTATCAAGCCACTCTGGCTTTTATAGACCATAGGTTTCTGTGCTGAGGAATACATTTTTTCATAATTTATTTACAGGTATTAACTGTGTAAAAATAAGTAAGAACTTATTTATTTCATTTTGTGGACCGTTTTCATGACAATGTAATATTCATGTACTGTAAAATGTAAAAAAGTATATGCATATATACAGTGCCTTACTTAATTACAGCAAAAATTCAGATACCCTTGACGACAAAATTTTTTCGTCTAAAATTTAGCCAAAATTTCTTTTTAATAACGAATTTGCAGAACAATTTGACGCGTATTCAAAAATCAATGGCTGGAAAATGAATCTCCATTCTTTTAGGCATCGTTTGGTTCAAGTGCCGCATTCATAGAGGGATTCTAAGTGATTATAAAATGCGAATGAAAAATATGCTGCATCGCATTTGCTCCCATTTAATTTTATGCCAACCTATAGGGAGAGGGAAGGGTTTTGATTTTATATAATAGAAGGATTTGGTCTGGTGCTCCTCCTAAATAAGGGCATATCATGGTGTGCTCCACGGTCTAATAAAGGTTGAGAAACACTGATCTAAATGGTCCCACTTTGTCACAGTTTAAACTCGATAAGGCCATAGACAAGTGGTATTTTAGAGCAAAAACTGTGAGACATGTTCAAGGTCATAAATGCATTGCCCTTGGCAGTGGTATGTTGACATCTAAGAAGATATGCATAGTACATTTCATTGAACTATTGCTTGCTCATGGTCTTGTGTTACTGATAATATGTATGAGTTTTTTATATTAATTGTCATGTAGACTGATGTACATACATACAAATATATTTTGTGTAATGTACTTGGTTGAATATTGATAGTTATATCTAACAAAAATTAAAATAAAGATATACTGTGGAAACCTGATTTTAGGTTCTCCCATTTAAGGTTTACCCGCATTTAAGGTGGTTTTTTTGTGGGCCCAAACAAAGCTCCATATAAATAATGTATTTTATGACCCGATTTAGTGTTTCTCAACTTTGTGAATTGCTTGCATTCAAGGAACAAAATTTGGTCCCTAGATGGAAATGTTTTGATACAAAATGCATTCACAACATATGTCATGTTAATATATTCTTTAGCGGAGTTGTAATGTATTAATTCTCATTATCCATCAATGACACAACCGGCATTGTTACGTTAAATATACTCAATATTTTGTTGTTGTGTTGTCTTTTGTCAATTTTCTGTTAGTCCTTAAGTTATCTAGTCGTATCATATGTTAACTCTAATCTAAATTACCTTAACTTAATCTCAACTATCATATGTTACGAAAGTTGTGGTGGCGTTTTTACGTGAACATGGGTATTTTTTATGTTTCGGTTACCCGGTGTTCGCTCTCTAACGTGATATTTTAGTTATTTACACACTCTCGTATGTACTACAGCCATACTATTTACCATGTTAACCAGAAAAGAAAACCATCCCCTCTAAAAGGGAAGTTTTATTAAGATGCTTTTATCACATCGAGGTAATTATTCAAAGTTCGGGTGTATCTTCTCGTCTGTCGCTGGAGCATTTCCTACACTGCGCAAGAAAAACAATAATATTTGTGTATTTCGTATTATATGCTGAAATGTAACAAATGTATAAGTTAATATTATAATAAAGAAATTATTGGATAAATAATTTATATATAATCAATGTTTATTTCATATAATCCATATTTGCTCAATCATACAAATGACTGTGCTCATGCGATGTCGTAGTAACCACCGAGCATGCGTCATTTTGATCCTACGTCATGGTCATGAGTTGAATAGCTCCCGATGTATCATTTGCGTGAAAGTCTACTTCGTTTATAATATTAATAAGTTATAACATTTATAAAAAAGTTATTTTATTTAAATCGTTATATTTAATTAATATGGGTACCAAAAGAACTAAGCTTACTTTAAGTGAAAAATTTAACATTATCTGTCAAGTTGAGACTCATCCAAACGTGACGAGTAGAAATGGCAAATCGTCTTAAATTAGCTCCATCTTCTTTGAGCAACATTATGCTACAAAAAGATTCAATATTGGAAGCCAAGAGTATGTATAGGACAGTCAAAAAAGAGGAAAAACATGAAGAAATCTCCCCATGAAGAAAGAACTGGAAGCTGTACTGCTGAAGTGGTTTCAGCAGATGTGGTCAGAAAATATACTCATAAATGGACCAATATTACGAGAAGAGGCAACTGAAATTGCCCTTAGGTTGAAAAAAGACAATTTTAAAGCCTCTAATTGGTGGTTTGGCCGTTTTAAGAAGAGAAACGACATCATATACAAGAGTGTTTGCAGGGAAAGTGGATGCATAGATGAAGATTCTATAATCAATTGGAAGAAGCACCTATATGATCTCATTAAGGAGTACGAACCAAAAGACATCTACAACGCAGATGAAACTGGGATCTTTTATTCACTGCTCCCTGATAAAAGTATGAATATAAGAGGGGAAGTTTGCCATGGTGGGAGGAAGAGTAAAGAACACCTGACAGGTTTGCTTTGTGCAAATTCAGATGGATCATAAAAGTTGAAGTCTTTAGTAATAGGCAAATTCGCAAATCCAAGGTGCTTCAAAGGCATTTCAACTCTATCATACAAATATACAAACAACACTAGATCATGGATGACCACACAGATATTTCTTGATTTTCTGAGAAGTTTTGATGCTAGGATGGTAGGTTTAGACAGAAAAATATTGCCGTTTGTGGACAAGTGTCCTTTCCATCCTCCAGACACTAGTTTTTTTAGGAATATAAAAGTGATTTTATTTCCAGCAAACTGCACCAGTAAGCTGCAGCCCCTTGTCCTGGGTATCATTCACTCAATGAAGGCAAGGTCTAGAAAAATGTTGGTGCAAAAGGCAATAGTAGGATTGGAAAGAAAAATCAAACTGAAACTCACCATACTTAATGCATTACATATGATAGTGGCATCATGGAATACTGTGACTTCTGTTACAATTGCTAACTGCTTCAAAAAAGCAGGATTCGATCTTGATTTTGCTCCAGATGAGGAGGAAGAAAATGAAGAAGTGGAGGAAGAAGAATGGAAACAGCTGATGAGAAAAATCAGACGTCTAGTTCAATGAATATGTAAACTGTGATGAGGAAGTTGTGACTTCACAACTGTTATCTGTTGAAAAGTTGAAGTAGTTGAGAAGAGTTAGCACATAGATGTAGGAAGTGAGGCAGAGGAAGAACCAATCCCATCATTTGGAGATGGAATTACTGGGTTCAAGGTAATGAGGAGGTATGTACATATGCTCATTCCAACTTGACAATGACAGCATGATGTGAATTATCAGGATAGAGAAGGAGCTACATTTTCTTAGTCACAATTGCCCAAAGAAACAGACATCCTTCTTAGATTATTTCAAGAAGTAACTAACATTTAGGTACGTAATGTAGAGCAAAGTTTTAATAAATGGTCCATCCTTCTTTTTCAGTATACAACTGGAGTTTACAATATGTATCTGAAATTTCCAATTTTTTTCATATAGAAATCCTGTAACTTTACAGGAAGCATACCTTTTAAATAATATGTACTTTTAAATTAATAATAATTTTATATTAATAAACTGCCATATGGTCTTTAAATTTTAGATTACCCCATTTAAGGGATGACTTGATTTAAGGTACAAAAAACTTGGGCCCTTGGCAAACGTTAAATAGGGGTTCCACTGTATGTAGATCAACAAAATGTAAATAATTAACATTTCATTTTTAGTACCGAGGGTTTATTTTGCTTGCCAGCCTTGGGGTCCCTGGGACGCTGGCGATTTTCAGCTGACGAGTGAGATATTTGCCTGACTGGTGAGCAAGCATGAAATTTTTCAAGTCCTGGTGATCACGTTGATGTTACAGACTTCTTCCTCACAAATCAATCAAGACACAAGGGTAACACATGGCACCAATCTTAACTTATTAGTCATCAGGTATGCAGCAGAAACTAATAATGCTCAAGCTCCAAGAAAGTATGAACTTAGTGAGTCAAGTATTAGAGTTGGAGGTTTCAGAAAGAAAATTGAATTCGGTGAAGTCTACATGGTGTTCATTCCTGGGACCAAAGACCAACTGCTTTCAGAAAGCGGAAGACTTCCCCATTCCTATTTTATTCATAATAATTAATTTTTCGAATATTTTCCATTCAACTGATTTAGCATAGTTTACTAAGGTCATATGTTATCACTATGACATCTAGGCTGAGTAGAGAACTAAATAATTTCCATGGTGTGATGATATTATTCAGTACCACTGATTCACAATAACTGCTTTAACTTCTCTAATCTAGCATCTTATATATCTTATTATAAGCTCTGTATAAAGAAAAGAAAATTCAAGATGAAACAAAATATTAAGCACTGTAACCGACATTGTCCCATAAAACATTATTTTGATCTAATATTTTCTAGTAAAACAACACAAACTAATTATTTTATATTACAAACATGAATATTCATGACCATAAAATTGTATTGTACTGAATGTTGGCATACAAATCTTTGTCCAAAAATAAGTACCGTATTTTCTGGTCTATAACGCGCAAGTGATTTTCTTCAAACCTGGTACAAATGTATAGATAACGCGCAGTAAAAAAAATCGATTTGAAACAAGCGCTTCCTGAAAAAATTAATCAATTAAAATTTGCTGTGGCTTTCCGTTATTCAGTTGTTTTACCTGTACACCACATGGTATTATGGAGTCTTGAATTAGCTTGGCGTCGATATTGAAAAAATTTTTAATTTACCATGGAAAACGAAAATATGCGAAAGCGAAAATCATACACTTTGCAGTTTAAATTAGAAGTCGTAAAATTCGCTATAGAAAAAGGAAATCGTGAGGCTGGAAGAAAGTTTAACATAGGGGAATCAAGTGTACGAGAACGGCGTAAAGGCAAATTGGTGCTGAAAAAGTTGCATTGGAAAAAACGAGCAATGCGTTTTAGAAAATGCTTTTGGCCAGAACTCGAGGAAGAATTGTATGAGTGGGTGATACGAGAAAGGGCAAAAGGCATTAGGATTTCAACAACAAGGGTCTTACTGCAAGCAAAATGCATTGCTCAAGAGATGGACATCCTGGGCTTCAAAGCCCTGGGGATTCCGTTTCATGAGGAGGAACAATTTATTATATTTTCCTTTGTATAATGCACATGATGTTTTTTCCCGATTTTTATATTTTTTGTATAGATAACGCGCGCGTTATAGACCAGAAAATACGGTAATACGTTCCATTTTTATGTATCAGCATCTGCATTTATCAATATTTTGTCTAATTATATAAAATTAGTTGTCATTTTACTTAAAACAACAACTACTCATAAATATATATGATCTTTATCTCACCAGGTGATCAAAATTATAAAATTTTCTATCAGTTTCACTAGGTAAAATTCTTACTTCTGAATATTTTCAACTTCTCATATATGCAAAATTCTATTTTGAAAAAATATGCTCAAATGTTTCACATTCCAAAAATTACCATTTCTGCATGAATAAATAGATCTATGGTACACATTGGTATGGCATTGGACACCTTGCAAGATGCAAACAAGAGTATCACATATTACAATCGACCTGGTAAATACGACATGTAAAGTGGAAAGCTCATTCATTCTACTTTGTAAAACAAAATTATTACTCTCACCCTTATTTTTTTCTTGGTATCACAAAAGAGTACAGTTCCAGGGAGATCCAGGATGTCAACTTTGCAGTAGAGACTGCATGTTCAGTATGTCCTGGTAACTATCTCTTAATGCCACACTTCTGAAACAACAGAATCAGATCAGACATCATGCACCTCAGGACATTTCATGATATTCTTACTTCCCTCATCTTAAATCAGTATACCATTTACCAGAATTGAATATCTCTAAAAACTTATTTTACCCTTTAATTTGAAGATTTTAAGAGGAAACTGAGTAAATTATTTTTTCATATATTTACAAAGACATTCTTTCTTAGTTGCTCAAGTAAACTATAGTTGTTGACACAAAAAGAAAACATTTATCAATTACAAACCTTGATATCAATGTAACTAAATGTATGATTGATGAATGCATTTGAGGCAGAAACTCATGGTCCCTTAAGTTCCCTTTTGTCCAATACAGGTTAATAATCTTTTCCAAGTTTGCTTTTCTTTAAGGACTAAAAAGCCCTAAATGGAATAAATCCCAGCAGAGCTTCCAAGTTAATAATTAGAAGGGGAATGAGGCATTTTTAATCTGATTTTCATTTTCATTCTCATTACTCCTTTCATATGAAGTTTAGACCTTTACGATAGTATTAAAATAATATTCCTTGTAATCAAAATAATAATAAAAATCATAAGTTAAGAATCATTTACGAAAGAACAGCAAAATACAAGGTCTGTCAAGAAATATCAAAACTGAATGTTCATTTGTGATATGATGAACATGTCTGGATACATAGGAACTCATATTGACACCTTTGCAACTTATAGAATTTCCCCAGTTTTCTGCAGCAAGCAGATGAAGTAAGATAGTTTATGTCTTGCATCCCCTTTCATTAAGTCAGCGTGACCAGAACAATGTGAGTGCATTAAATTTTGCATGAAAATCAGTAAAACTCCAAGTGAAATATTTTAATTATTTAAAACAGCATTTGGTGATGGCACCATGAACCATGGCAGACTTTTTGGACAGTATCCTTGGTTTAAATAAGAACGATCATCAGTTGAAAGTACATAATAAGCATAAGAGAAAAAAGCAGTGGTAAAATCAGAAAAGTTATTCAGCATAGTCAAGAGTTATTAATGACAAGGCATTACCAAAATAAAAAAACAGCTTGCATATGCTACTGAGATCCTAAAATTAAAATATTCTGGGAATGAAAATAAATGAAAAACAATTAATGATAATTTCTTAAGTGGAAAATCGAAGATAAATCTTAAAGAGGAGACTATAACTAATGGAATATTATTTAAAGGGCTTTTTTCTCGTGGTACACAGGGGTATGCCATACCCTCACCTTTTTTCATAAATACAAAAATGTCAAAAAATTTAAAAATATTGAACCCACATCACATATATGTGTTCCAACCTTTTTTTCCGAAAAAAGAACTGCTTATTTATATCCTTAAAGATTCAAGGAAATAAAAATAAAAACTGCAGAGGAAGCATGTATTAGAAAAGAATGGGCAACAAAGAGCTTGAGAACTTACAACT
Organism: Tanypteryx hageni; assembly: GCA_028673005.1. Classification (NCBI taxonomy): domain Eukaryota; kingdom Metazoa; phylum Arthropoda; class Insecta; order Odonata; family Petaluridae; genus Tanypteryx; species Tanypteryx hageni. The sequence continues at coordinate 42,387,699 of CM054115.1, forward strand.
AACTCCTAAACTGTACGAATTAATATGGTTTAGGAGTTTGTTGTAAGTTTTCAATTTTTTGCCGTGGTCTCCTTTATCTCATATAACAAAGATAAGGATGAGATAAGGATATTCAAAAAGACAAAAATATCAATGCATAATATGGGCAAAGAATTGAGAATGCAGAGTTAAAACAGATTGGCATAAGGTATGGTAGAGACTAAAGAAAGTTTACAAAATTGTGGAAAAACAAATGAGGTGGTATCAGAAGTAGCAAAAGATTCCTAGTTATAATAATTAATAAAGGGCAGAAATAAGTGGTAGGTTAGATTTTGAAAGATAATTAACCAAAGAAAGAAGTCATACAAGGAGAATGCTTGAAAAGACGTGAAAAGATTAAGGATTTTGGACTTTAAATGATAGAGATAGATCTAATGAGAACAAAGGAATGCTTATCATAGGGAAAATGAGCTAAAACCCTACAGAGGTGGGCAACTCGTATATTTAATGTCTAGTAGCTGCATCAATTTAACACTCATACCTTTAGTTCAAGTCATGCTGTATTTCTTTCCCTGAACTATAATTTAAAATAACAAATGCTGAATCCCTTCCTCGGAAACATGAGAAAATTTCTGTAATACGAATTAAACACATTACAAAAATTTAAAATTGCCGGCAATTGTCGAAAAGATAAAAATTTCGATCAACATTAATTTCTCGAGATAATCCTTGGAAATAATAAGCACGACTCTCATAAAATATTCCTAATATCTTAATCAAGGTGATCACAATGACTCAAAAGCTTCTGACAACTTTCAAATGTATAACAAAATGATCGAATCTACTGAGTCAAAATTATTCTCTTATTTGGGTCCGATACAGAAAATTCAACCACAGAGACTATGCGTTGGGATGAAACTTTTGTACAACTTGGCGTAGAGGAATCGTTAAGGTCTAGTTTTCTTTCGAAAGATACGAAGACCGAATAACGTTCTAAATGTCAGTTTGAAAATACTATTGTTACAAAAATATTACTAACCAGGCTTAGGATTCCTCCATTGTAGATTGTGGCACCAGACATCGACCAAGCTTCATTTCTTGCAGTTTGTATTGATTAAAAATAGATTCAAACGCAGCAGCATTCCTGTACAGACCTTACCCTTATTTGAAAACTTACTATTGTGCTCACAATTAGCTGAAGATCGAATTGGTGTAAATTTATCTCTGAAGAGGGCAGAACAATCGGTACCCGGGTAGAATTAAAAATACGACGCGTTACAGGTTGTTTGCGGAGATAAATACAGTTGCCATAATAGGACTTAGGGTGCACTAAAAAAATAATTGTTTAAACTTTTTTCATTCGATGAATACGACTGATATAAATTTTTATACACTTGTATATTTGCAGATTGGCTATAACAAGAAAATTGGCATATTCGAGACGAAATTGTATTTTATGAGTGGATGATTAGGTCTGAATCACAGCACATATTTGTTATTAATCGCACATTATAACGCGACAGTAGCAATTTGAAAGTATGTTAAGTCCACGTAAGAAGTTAATTCAAGAAAGACTCGTATTATTGCTCAAAATCATCATCGAATAAAATATTTTATATTTATACCTTCGTTTCTTTCTAAAATCATGCATGGGCTCTTTTTATGCAAGAATATTGCAATACAAAATTTTACACTGTTATATAATTTTCGTAATGCAACCACCCTTAATATATTCACTAAAAAGTAAAAAATAAATGTAAAATTCACGTAATTTAATGTTCCGGAATGCAATAGTTTTGAGTATGTAAACATTGTGTGGCAAAGAAATATTAATGATGATTTATTAGTATAATGTTTATTATGGCACAAAACTCGTATATGCCCAAAACTATTTTGGCAAATATAAAGTTTTTTCGTTAAATTTTTAACAGATATTTATAAAAAAAGCGATTAAAGCGGACGAGTTAATGCCAAACCCGATCGCATCCGATAGGTAGCCGAAGTTTGCCGAGTGTTTAGTTACGTCAACGCATCCCACGAGCATCCTAGCCGTGCTAGAAGTCATTGTACCGATATAGAAGTAGTAGCTTAAAAGACATAAATCTGTTGTTTTCCTCTAACCGCCGTCTTAAAAGAAATATTGGTAGAAGTACTACACCTTCCTGCATTTATTTCGCTTTCTGTTATGCAAAATGGCATCTGAAGGGTTTTGTGTTTTGTAGAGTCGCTCTCTTTCTCTACCTGTCTCCCGCCCTCTCTCCCTCACTCTCTCCCCGTCCCTCTCCCCTCCCCCTCTCTCCCCATCCCTCCCCCCTCCCTCCCTCTCCCTCCCTCACATTCTCTCCCCCTCCCCCTCCCTAACCCGCCTCAACTCCCTCTACCCCCTCTCTCTCCCTCCCTCTCCCCCTCCCTCCCCCCTCCTCTCTCTCTCCCCCTCCTTTTCCCCCCTCTCCCCCCTCCCCCCTCCTCTCTCTCTCCCTCTCTGCCTCCATCTCTCCCTCCTTTTCCCCCCTCTCTCTCCCTCCCTCTCCCCCTCCCTCCCCCTCCTCTCTCTCTCTCCCTCCTTTTCCCCCCTCTCCTCCCTCCCCCCTCCTCTCTGCCTCCCTCTCTGCCTCCCTCTCTCCATCCCTCTCTCCCTCCCTCTCTCCCTCCCTCTCGCCCTCCCTCTCTCCCTCCCTCTATCCCTACCTCCCCCTCCTCTCTATCTCTCTCTCCCCCTCCCTCCCTCCCTTCACCTCCCTTTCCCTCCCTCCCTCTCCCTCCCCCCTCCTTCCCTACTCCTCCCTACCCCCTCCCTCCCTACTCCTCCCCTCCTACATCCCTCCTCTCCTTCCCTCCCCTCCCCCTCCTCTCTCTCTCCCTCCTCTCCCTCCCTCTCTCGTCCTCTCCCTCCCTCTCTCCCTCCCTCTCTCCCTCCCTCCTACCTCCCTCCTCCATCCCTCCCTTTACCTCTTACCCCCTACCTCCCCCCTCCTCCCTCGCTCCTCCCTATCCCCTCCCCCTCCCTCCCTCCTCCTTCCCCCTCCCACTCACCCCTCCCCATCCCTCCCCCCTCTCCCTCCAACTCGGGAAAGGCACATGACCGAGGTAGTACAGCGAGTCCGTAAGCTATGCGCAAAATATCAATATGTCCCTATGTGATTTGTGCATTTACCCGCATTGAGATGGACCAAAAGAGGGTGGAGATATACTTTGAGATAGAGCAGCGGTTCTTGGGCTGAAAATGATCTGCGGGGATGAGAAAAGGTCGAAGCACTGAGATAAAAGACAGCTTTCGTTTTTCAGATAGCAAACGACACTCAATGCTCGACACTTGTCGTTACGAAATTAGTTATATAGATTATCGCCTCATAATATTTATACGTCATTGGCTGTAATCAAGTGCATTATAATGCAGTCTAAGCATTAAATCAATGCTTTTCAAGTATAGAAAATGCATTCCCATTGAAAGTATTGAGATCGTTGCTATGGCAGTTAAAATTATTCATTGTTGAAAACCGAAAAACTTCTCATAATTTTATGATTTAAATCTAATTTATACGAAAATTCAGCATGGGTTCGAATGATGTCTTCAGAAGTTTCAATAACCCATCCCGCACGACTTATGCATGTCATGAGGTGTTAGTATCTGTGTTTTCCGGGATATCAAAGGGTTATCATAAGTAAAAATGGTAAAAACCATGCAATAATTGACATCAGTATCGAGTTTTTTTAATCATGAGAGATTACCAATATTTTATACGAGTCTTATCTCAAAGGAAGAAAGGTAAGGAAATTTTCTTCATTGTCTCGCATATTTAACGGCAATAAAAATTTTCCGTATGCCAGTAGCGTAGCTAGGTACTCCTTTGCCCGGGGGCAAACCACAAAGAAGCACCCCCCATCCCCTTTGCTCCCTGTACAATTTTCCAGACAAATGTAATGCGGGGAATTAGATGGAAACCCAAGCATACTATGTTAACATTTAAATTCGGCATATATTATAATATAGTTATTGTTTATAAGCAGAAACGTTAATTTTCGGTCCATGATTTTGCGCCCCTTTAGCCCTGCGCCCGGAGGCAAATGTACCCCTCTGCTCCCCCTTGCTGCGCCACTGCCGTAGGTCTAAGCCACTAAAAACTGTTATAATTGAGGCACAAACTGACACCAAGAAGACATTTTTTATGTTTCATACTCAGATACATCCACACAAGTCAAGATTGCTAATTCTAGCCCTCCAGTGACTAGTAGTATCATTTGCGTCCATCTTTTTCTTAAGGTGGCTATATTAATTGCCATTGTTGTTACTGTTTATGAACTGTGAATTAAAATTATACAGAAGGGGGGCGCAAAGAGTTTTATTAGGTTAGGTGGGTGTAACTTATAATGTTTGGAAAATGATGGGTTAAGATGACAAGTTTGGTGGATGATTGAGGGTTTTTCCGGCCAATCTGCACATATATTTTTGCTATATGTGTTCTTCTTCTTTTTAATTTCTGAATAAGTGTTTTATTGTTCTTAATGCATTGAAAATTGTATGCGTGCTACATCAAAACTTTGCATTATTACATTTGCGCTTTAAATTCATCGTATTCTCAATTTCAAGAACGTATACGAATATAGAATAAGAACCGTTTTTACTCAGATTAAAAATAGCTATATAAACTGATTGTATGTTGTGGCAATAAAACACTGATTCATGAAAAGTAAAAAAATCTCAATCATCATCTTAACCCCATTAATCAAAATTGGTGGAGTAAATTATCCTCTTTACTATCCTTCTATCAAGTAAGGACAACCGTCAAAGAGAAGGGCGGTATAGAGGAGTAATAACAGTTTTGTTTTCAACCGAGAGAGTGAAAGATAGCTTATCTACTATAGTTTTACATATTTCACTATTCGAACACGTGTGAACAAAATAATATTCTTTTCATCATAGTGATGGGTGGAGACGGTGGGGATAAACAATGAACGATCGTTTCTATGCCGAATATAAATGAGGATGAAAAAGGTTCTGAGGAGAAAGATCCTCATGTCGACTCAATGCAAAAAAATGCTTCGTTGCGTCGGTTTGAAAATGAACCCGATTATCATTCTCCGGACGTGGACTTGGTTTAAATTTTTTACATGCGGGATCGCTTTGAAAGTATCAAGTGCTTCAGCAGGCCGGATAGCATGTATGAAGGAAAGAAACAAAATTTTCATTTTTACTTTGGATTTCAAATTTATTTTTTCCATTGTGTTATACAAAAATCACTTCCTTACGGAATCAATTGTTGGCATTTGGGAAACAGAAGTAAAAAGATTATTTTTTAGCGGCATTTAAAAAAAATCCGTTTATGCGTTCGGTTTGTCCGTCTGTCTGACGCGCTATCTCCTAAACGAAAGCTGATAGAGAGAGAGAGAGAGAGAGAGAGAGAGACGTGGTATTTTCGCGAATCGATTCAGTGTTCTGTCTCGCTGTTTACGTTCACTTGTGGAAGTTGAAGTGGCCAGGAGAATGTGCTAACTAGTACGTATACACAAATTTTAAAATTCCCTATTAACAAACATTTTTTTAAAATCTCCATTTACTGTCTGCTTCAGCAGTTTTTTCTTACTTGTTCTACATAAATAAAACATTTATTTTAAAAATTTAGATTTATCTATCATTTATCATACTGCGACATAAATAAATGTGTATATTGGAAATCTATAATAAAAATTAAGTTTAGCCAAAAAACGCACATGCTTTATCAGACACCAAAATGACCAGCCTAATAACACACTTTCTCGATAATTGTCAGCTTTTTAAGCCGGAAGGGGATTTTAATATGGGTAAGGGAACATTTCGGTCCGAATGGTTCGATGGTGGAGGTTCAATGGAATTTTCATGATTTAATCAATGAATCCATGAATGTAATTTAATTTATATAAAAAACAAAAATCTTTTTACTTCTGTTTCCCGAATGCCAACAATTGAGTCCGAAAGGACGCGTTTTTTGTATAACACAATCAGGGCCGTGCCGTGGATATGTGCAAAGTATAAATTTCGCCCCCAACTAATTTTTAAAAATATTGCAGCTCGAGAAAAAAGTAGATGCAAACTCATAACAATTATATTAACATATTTATTAGTATATATTATTAGCATATATTATTAACATTTTAACATATTTTATAACACTGCTGAGGAAAAAATTAAAATGTTATCATATACAACAAACAGTTACTTGCGTTTTTCGGTCACATGGTTACAGTTTACCAAAAACGTTACTTTAATAAAAACTTACTTTTCGAGCTTTAAGATTAGAAAAGCGTTTTATGATATCATCATATATCTAAATTTTCGCAAAGCTCATATTCTATAGAATAACAGATAAAGATGAAAGCTTATCCTGTGTCATGGATGGTCGTAAATAATTTTTTCTTATTTTTAATTTAGAGAATGTCTTTTCTCCAGACGCAACGGTAACAGGAAGGGACAATAATATACGTAGTACCACTGAGACGTTTGAAAATGTTATCGGTAGATTATTTTATACTATATACTCTAAAATGTCAATTATATTCATGCTAGAAGCCAAAAATGTTTGCAATATTTCTAATTCAATCAACAGATCTATTGCGCTGATATCAAGTTCATTTCTCGTAGCATCACTTAGTTTGGTTTCTAAATCTGTGCAAGACTTCAGTTTATCTTCTTGGCTTAATTAATTATAATGATAGATATCGTATAAAAAATGAAAAGTTTTGTTATGATCCCCTAGCTGAGTAAATCTTTCTATAACATAAGAAATTGTGATGTATAAAATTTCGAAAAAGAAATTTATTTAAAAATTCTGCTTTGCATTTGATATCGTTTCATCAGGCAATGCATAATCAAATTTTCTTATTTTTTTTCGTTGTCGAAGGACTGCCACTTCTGGAAATTTACGTTCAGTGTCTAAATTTTCAGCAATTTCTCCGGTAGTGATCAAAATGTCATTAAAACCTTTGTTAGATCTTAACTGCCTAAAATATTGAACGAGATCTTTTAACACATCAATACATTTGCGAATATTTAAACTCGACTGTTGCATGATTTTACTGACTACGTTAATTCTCCATAAAATTTTATACCAAATAACTACGGAACAAATTAATTTATATGATTGAATTTTCATTCCAAGGAATTGTGCCATTTGTTTTGTGTTTAAGTCACGATTTTCATCTGAATACATTTCAAACAACGCATCGAAAATTTCTGGAAAATTGAATCTTTATGGTTTTATAGCTTCAATCCTACTTTCCCATCTTGTATCAGAGAGTGCTTTTATTGACAGAATATTTACGTTTTTTTCATAACCTGCCATCGGTGCGTAGAACAAGAGAACAAATTATACATTTCTTGAAATGTGACAAAGAAATTGATTGATTCGTTAGTGGCCTTAGCAGCATCATTCACAACGAAATTAAGAGTGTGAGCAGAACATGGCACAAAGAAAGCTCTGGAATTTATATTTTTTAAATTTTTTGCAAACCGTTATTTTTCCCTTTCATATTAGCTCCATTATCGCAACTTTGTCCCCTCATGTCCTGTATGTCTATGTTCATTTCTTTTTAAAAATTATCAAAAAATTACTTAAACCACTACCTGTTGTATCAAAAATAGGACAAAATCATAAAAAGTGCTCTCTAATTTCAACTTTTTTGTTTTCAAATTCAAAAGACAAAGCGAATCATTACACTTATTTGTTCAATGCGACTCCTATCTGGAGTACAGTCTAATCTAATTGAGTAATATTTACAAGATTTTAACAAATTTAAAATATTTGTTATTTTTTATAAGATAATTAAAATAATGTCGCTTTGAATTCTATTTCCAAAGGTAATGTGGCATACTTTCTTTATTTTTTTGCTCTCAACTAATATGTTCTGCTATAACAGCATCAAATTTCTTATCATTTCTACCAGATTTAAAAAGTTGCCGTTGTTCTATTCATATAATGTGCTGGAAGTTCCCCGTAAAGCTTCTGTCTAGATAAAAACTTTATGGTGCATACACAATTCTTTCAATTACCGCATACCAACGCTTCCTTTCTCGATCAATTACACATTGATTTTTGTGATCAATAGTGGTATTATTGTTTAAATCTCTGGAAAGATGAATCCAATCCTTGTATGCTTTCTTATGTTGACCACTTTTCTCATGTGTACTTAAAATTTGAGACAAATGCTGCTAGACCCTACAACCAATTAAACTAGACAAATTTGAATTGACTCCAAAAATTATACAACAAAAGCAATAAACAACTACTTTTGACATAGAATAAATCAGCAAATTTCTTGTTACTTTTCACCATTTTCTAAGATTATATAATAATAGGCATTTGAAAAACTTCTATCGCACTTATCTTTGGAAAATTTTGAATTGTACACTTGTACAGGACCCTTTTAAAATAATGTTAGCTGGTATTTTTCTTGTGTGAATTCCGGCAACAAACCTGGATCATCTGAAAGATTATTTAAATAACCTTCTGCTTCTGAATCCGGATCAACATTACGTTGAACCTCTTCTTTAGTATTAGTATTATCCATAGTATCTTCAATAATAGGTTGCACATTGTGGTTATCAGTAGTCTTGATCATTTCCTGCTCTATATTCTCGTCCAAAGCTACATTTAAAGTTGACGTGGAATTGTCTTTTGTTTGAAAAAAATTGGTAATTGAAGATGAATTTTTCTGTATTACCTTAAATCTTACAATTCTATTTTTTCTATACTCAGCCCCAGAAAATTGTTTTCTTTTACCAGCAGGCATCTAAAACAAGGATTAATTTTTTAATAATGAAAATAAAATCAAAACTTAAAAATAAAATTATGAAGAATATCAGAAAAGAAAATTGAAAATCAGGAAGATAAATGATTGATTGATTAAATGAAAGTTGTGTTTACAGAGGAAAAATTAAACGCTCATACAATCGAATCGACCAGAACTGACGGCATCAAATTAGACGGTGAACACTCTTTAATATTACAATGGCAGAACAGAGAGGATCCTTAAACTAATATGTAAACTGCAATTCTCGTTATCGATATATATAACATGTTGGGAACTTGGAATATTGTAAACATTAAACAAGCCACAAGGGCTTTGGGCGTGGCGGTAGGAATCCGTGCAATTTAGAGGCTTGATCCGAGCGGGAAATAGAATAAAAAAGAGTAACTTATAAGAAGTTGCCATTTTCGGCCATTCTATTTTGAACACCCAGAATATCCCTAATACGAAGATTTCACAGAAGATTGGGACATTACTCTCATTTGCTGCAATTTATAAGACAACTCTGTCGCCCCAACGTAATTTACAGGAAGGCAGCCTTCTTCATCTTACGTCTCAAAACACATGAAAATACTGTCATAAACACTCCCAAGCAGTGGCGTAATGGACATGCAACCCTCGTGTGGCGGAGGACTGCCAAAGGAGACCCACGGAGAAAGGAGACCCCTTCCTACGTGTTTTACCATGACTGGGGCCTAGAACGACACTGCTCCCAACCAACTGCCAATATTCCACAGGGATGCGCGAGAAAAAGAGGAACGAAAAAAGTAACCGTCTTCGGTTTAGGCTCGGCTTGCTCCAACCTGATAGAAAAAAAGAAAACAGTAAATGTAGATGGTTGGTGCTCAAGTCTGTACCCGCCTTAAACTTCTGAAGGTTGCTGCTCTCTGCCGCTCCCTAGATGCTGCCGCCCGTGTGCAGTGCACACATTGTACCCATGGTAAGCACGGCCCTAAACACAATGATGGAGGTGGCTTTGGAGGGACAGACATGCTATTACAGTCCAATACTGATAATTTTAATCTAAAAGGAAGACGAGTAAAGTTAGATGCATTGAAATTTTGCGTTATGGGAATATATATTTAATTTTTAGGTTTCTTACGCCGGCTGCAGCCACAAAAGTAAATTTTCGTAAAATATACAAAAAACTACTTGGAAGAATAAGGAAAGAAAGAGTGTTTAACATGTAGCCAAAAATTCTAAAAGAACATTTTCCTGATAATATAAGCAGTTTTTATTAAACGCAGAAGTATGTTGATGTAGCATAAAGTCAATGCTGCAGGAAAGAAGTTTGGCGCCCGGGGTATGACCTAAAAAGACTGCTCCAAACTTTAAATACGATACAAGTTATATTTATTCTTGGTCTAAAAAAATAATGAAATTTCAAGTACATATTACTTTATATTTACAAACTACATTTCAACAATAGTTTTTCTAATTACGAAATATCATCTCGCGACTAGTCTCTTAGGGAGTGAGGTAGGTCTCGTTTACTAAGATATTTTTAGCGCGTTTTATTTCATAAACGCGCTTATGGTTTCACTCTATTTGTCCGCCTGTGCGATCATTTAAATAAAAATAGCAAGTAAGAGATATGACTGAAATTTGTCGAGGGTATGTAATCTATGATGCCATTTATTACGCTGCCAAAGAAATATTTTGGAGACATCGGGGAGGGTCATGGGATAAGGGGTAGAGTCCTGCATGGGCCGAGCCTAGCCCACTGGCCGATCCTTTAGAATTCATCAGGCTCGAGCTTTAAAAATTGCTGGATACTATATGAGGTTTGTTATAAATATTTTATGTGACTCGTCCTCCGTGCTGAATTGGTTAATATAATTTTTGCCTATAACATTATATTTGTGTATTTTTTATAGTAATTTATTTTGTGTTGTCTTTCAAGGCATACAAATATATGGATTAAAAACAATCCTTTTCATTTCATTGAACAGCCCGCAGATGTTGGTAGAAAATTTGGAATACATACAATAATTACATTTTTCGAGCCAAGGGGCTTTAAACGGGCCACGGGCAGGGCCGGACCTATAATTTCTCCGAGAACGTATGGGCCGGGCCGGGTCCGAATTTGTATGGGCCGGGCCGGTGCGGCAGGCAACGTGGACTCCAGGCAAAACGGACTCTAGAGCAGTGTTTTTCAACCGGTGGGACGCGTCCCACTGGTGGGACTCGAAAGCCTTCTAGGTGGGACTCGAGCGGTTTGAAGATATATCGGTGGCCCAATCGGCTATGGGTAACCTGGGATTAAATTGTTATCTCTAAAAAGGATCGAAGAAAATGTTTCAGAGAAGCAATTTGAAAACAAATGACAGGGGTCGATGATATGAGGTAAATCCGATCATAAAACCTATTCCAGAGATTTCATTTTCGGTCCTTCTGCGAATGTCTACCGCGGGCTCACGAAACCTCCAGACTCGAACAGGCATGTACACTGTACTGCAGGAAGTTCGGTAGCCCACTGCTGTACGTTGTACAGCAGGGGGGCTACCGAATTTCCTTGGGAGCCTAAACCTCCCTAATTACCCCGCTCACCGTCATCCTACCCAAAGGAACAATGAAAAATGCGTTGCTTAGTGCTTTATCTTTTTTACTACCTTCCTATTTCTTTTTCTGGGAAAAGATCAAAATGCATAAGCATCATGGGAAATATCTTTTGCGCATTGTGGTATTTTCTTCCTAGCCCTCTGCTGCATTCTCATTTAGTAATGTGAATGATCTTAGTGAACATTGTCGTATTGCCAGGAGTGGAAGAAGTACGTTCATATTGTGTGATTTCAAGAAGGAAGAGAAGTTATACTTTTCTCCATTTCTGCCACTAAGCCAGGGAAACATCAACCTGGGAAAACATTTTGTTCCAGAAAGGTGAGTTATTTTAATATTAATTTAATAAGTTTAATGAAATCAATACTACTTATTCACACAGATAGAAACGCCATTCTACTTTAGTTTTGTAACTGATTTATTGCGTATATTGCTTTTTGTAATGTTTGACAATTCCCCAGATGAAAGTCATTGAACGGTTTATTTGTCCACAAACATGAAACATTATATTACCCCCGAGTCTTGATTAATCGAAGCTGAATGGACTGCACCGATTTCCGACAATCAAAATCAGATGATAAGAAACGTCTCAAATCAGAAAATACGTTCCGATTTTCATGTAAAATATCATTAAAGAACTCCATCACCTATTTCCCCGGCATGTATGGTAAACATTTATGCCGAGAAACATGACATACATACAAGTCAATTTTTCTGCGATTATATCGAACATTAAACTTTTCATTTGCAGATTTTCAAATCAATTCTTTACCAATTTTTTTCATGCGCCTCGAGTTAAACGGAACCTCTCTAATCTTCTAATAATCTCATCTAATTGAGACTGCATTGTAATTATATTCTATTAAAATATCAATACACATTTAGTGCAACGCTGTTACGACAGAATATCTAGAGCCATTTCATATCCTTACTGTCGCTAAACAATCACTGACTTTTCTTAGACCATGGGTAATGAGATAATGTTTTATCTTGTCTGTATCTCCATATTTTATTTTTATTTATATATAATTATTTAATGATTAATAGTAGATAAGAATATTTTCTTTGGATGATATACGACTTAATTTTTAGTGCAATGGTAACAATAATTTCAATTTCATTCTTGAAATACAATTCCATTTTCACTTATTGCTTTATATTTCAATTTTTTACCCTCAGAATCAAAATGAGTAACAAAGTACTTAAAAGATTTGGATTCATCCCATTGGAAACAACGAACTCTGAAGAAGGGATTCCAGCGGAGAAGAGATAGAAAAAGAGCGTTAGAAGAAAGTACAACGAAAGCTACATACAGTATTAATTTTCGAAGAGAGGAACTGATAATGCACCTGTTCCATTATGTGTCGTATGTGGAGAAACATTAACGAATGAAGCCTCAAAATTTGAAGATATATTTGGAGGGAAAACATCCGCACTTAAAAGATAAGCCTATTGATTATTTACAACGACTTAATTCAGCAATGAAAGCTCAACAAAAAGATATGCTTGATTTTCAAATGTTGGCTCTGCCACCCTTTGCGCATCCTTTTTAGTCTCTTTGCGAATTGCGAAATGTAAAAAGCCTTACACAATAGGTGAAACATTAATAAAACCAGCGATGATAGATGCTCGCAGAGAGGTTCTTGGCGATGTAGCAGTATATAAGATTACTACTATCCCACTTTCAACCGATACAGTTAAGCGTCGCATTGAAAGCATGTCTTGTGATATCGAAGTTCAACTAATTACCCGTTTGAAAAAATCACAGCTTTTTTCTGTTCAGTTAGATGAATCTTTGGATATTTCGAGCAGTGACATTTTAACGGGATATGTTAGATATATCTATGAAAACGAATTACTTGAGGATATTTTAATGGTTTGTAGTTTGCAGACAAAAACAAGTTAAAAAATATTCCACATTATTAATGATTACTTTTTAAATAAGAGCCTAGATTGGAAATGCTTAATTGGTCTTTGTTCAGATGGCGCTGCTGCAATGACAGGTTCGCACTCCGGAGTCGCAGCAAAAATTCGCGAAGTTGCACATAATGATTCCCAAGCCACACATTGTATGATCCATCGCGAACAACTAGCTGGTAAAGTAATGGTTCCGGAACTCTCTGATGTGTTGTCTGATTGTATTAAAGTCGTGAATTTTATCAAAGCCAATGCACTAAACAGCCGATTATTTTAAGTTTTTGTGATGAGATGGGTGCAGAACATGTGACTCTTTTGTTACATACGGTAGTTAGATGGTTATCACGTGGAAAGGTATCTCGTGTCTTTGAACTCAGAGAGGAAATTAGAAGTTTCTTGATTCTAAAGAAATCAAAACTAGCAGAGTTGTTTGATAAAACTAATTGGGGTTCGAAATTTGCATATTTGGCAGACATATTTTCACTTCTAAATGAACTAAATTGGCGATTACAAGGCCCAAAGTCTTCCACCTTCCACCTCGCAACTACGATAGAAGCGTTCAAAAAGAAATTAATTGTTTGGAAGAATAGGGTAGACGTAGGAATATTTGATATGTTTCATTGCTTTTCTGAAGTTGTAGACATCAGAGGATGTCGCATTAATAATATTTTCAAGCTTGTTTCCAAAGATTTAGATAAACTGGAGATCGAATTCAATAAATATTTTCCTTCTGAAGACGATGCAAGAATTGGTTTTTTTGTAGGTACTAGATCCATTCATTCATTATGAGTCTGAGGCAAATAAGCTATCTCTTTCAGTCTCACAATCAGAGCAGGATATCCTGATTGAATTAGCAAGTGATCCTACATTGAAAGCGTTATTTAAGAGTTTGCCTTTGAAAACCTTCTGGATTAAAGTTAAAAAGAATACGAACAATTAAGTGAAAGAGCAGTTAAGAAACTTATTCTATTTCCTTCCACATATCTTTGTGAAACGGGTTTCTCTGCCATGGCAACTGTAAAAACAAAGGAAAGAAATCGTCTTCAACTTGAACCAGCACTTCGACTTGCCGTTTCCTGTATTGCGCCAAGAATTGACATGCTTGTCAATGAAGTACAAACTCAGGTTTATCATTAATAAATCATTTGTCATATTTCTGTCAAAGTCATAATTTTGTTTGTATATCCATAATTTATGCTTTCATATTTGTGAAATAAAATCATTTTAAATTATGACTACATTTTTTAAATCCTTAAAAGTTTCTACCAATCATTAGTACACCACTTATATGCTTATAAATGTAGAAATACATCTATAAGAAAAAGATAGATTTTCTTTATGGGTGGGACTTGGATATCTTGAGGAGGTGATAGGTGGGACTCAAGAGGCAAAATGTTGAGAACCACTGCTCTAGAGTACGTCCTAGCGCCAGGCACTATGTACGTGGTGCCTAGGTAAGGCGTACTCTAGAGCAGTGGTTCTCAACCTTTTGCATCTTGCGTCCCACCCACCTACCATTCTTTCAAAAAACCTAGGTCCCACCAACAATTTTTTCGAAAGACCTTGGTCCCGTATTGATAAAAATTAACTCCATTTTCTCCAAGAAGTGGATTTTTATGTCGACTGCATTTCAGAACCATATTAATCCTTATGGACATTTTTAAAACCCTTAAATATAGGAGTAATTTTGCTGAGAAAAAGCTATACATAAATCACTATCGAAACTTCGCGTCCCACCAAGAAGACCTTTGCGTCCCACCGGTTGAAAAACACTGCTCTAGAGTACAAGATGTCGGTAGAGTCCATCCTGCTTCCTACACCGGGCCTAGAAAATTAGGCCCGTGCAGAGTTCTAATAGAGGGTTCCAAAATTTTCAAATTAAGATTCTGAGCAAATTATTATAGATAGAAAGTTAAAATTTTTCACTATTTGCGTGACCTTTAATGTCATCTATAACACTGCAGAAGAAAGTTCGTCAAAAATCAGTATGCGGCAGGGGGTGCCTTGAAGATTTTCAAATTAAGATTCTAGGTAAATGATTATTGATAGAAAGTTAAAAATTTAAAAATAATAATGGAATAAATTACATTATGTAATATAACTATATTACTAAATTTAGAGAGCATTTTAATTTTTCTATTTAAAGTAAACTTCAATAAATAAAACGCGCCTTTTCATATTGCTTCAGCAAATGAAGTTCTCATTTTTTAAAGCTCTTGTTAATATCACTAACATAGAATGAATCGATGGTTTTCTGTCGTTTAATTTTTGCTAGGTTATTAAAGCGCAGACTTCAAAAAAGTCATGTCGCAACTGTCAGCTTTGAATTAGAAAACTGAAAATAATATTCTACGGTTTAGGAATTAAATAAATCATCTAGCACAAGGCTTTTCAAGCGGGGGCATGCGTTATGCTTGGAAGACGTCAAGAGTTTCGAAGGGGTTCTCAAAAGCGCTAAAGATTATAATTTTTCTTCTTACTTTGTCTTTCAAGCAAAAGTTGCGATGTTACGACTATTGATACTGTTATAAAACAAAACATGCGCCAAAACTGTGAATTTTAACGTTATAAACAAGAGTTAACTATCGTAATGAAAGTCCTATTACTTTCATTATCTCTTTAAAATGTATTAAGGGGTACGCGGCCGTTAAAAAAGTTCTCCAAGAGTTACGCGACCGTTAAAAAATGCTCTAAGGGGTACGCCAGCAAAACGAGCTTGAAAATCCCTGATCTAGCACGTGTGTGTCCTACCTCCAAATTTCTTCTCCTATCTGATCATTGTCCCCTAGATGCAATCCTTTATCCTAAGAGATTACCTTATGAGGCAGTTTTTGTGGATGTGACGTATTATTCTTAAAACTAATTCTTTACCACATTCATAGGCCTTAATCCTTATATCTACAAACATTATTTGCGCAACCACCGCGTGAACTCAGACACCGTTTCAATGCAGTTTATTAAAATGTCGTAGGGTTGAACTAACATTTAATTTTACGTTTGGCATATATCGATAAGTCCATAGCTGAAACTTGATGGATACTAAATCCGATAAGTGTTGCCTTTTGCAGTTATCGGGACCGTTCTCACGAAATTAAAGAAACTGCTCTCCATTTATAAACTCGCGCTTAAATTAATGAATATTCTACAGCACTCTAGTAAAGGTTCCTTCAGCACATTGTACCGAACCGACTTTTCATTTTATCACAGAATAAAATTGTGAAAATGTTCCCACTTAAAAGTCATTAAGTCGATTACATTAAACTGATGTAAATTACTGAGTCGAATAAATGTTGGGTAAGACGGTCCTTAAAATTGAATGATGATTTGGCAGAATATGACGGAATAAACTAAACACGTATTCGCGAGTTTCAAATATGTATATATTTTAGAACCCGCATAAATCTCCAGAATGACTGGTCTGAAAAGTTTTCCGCCTCGTAATGGTTCAACAGCGTAAAAAATAATCGCTGTTTGCCGCTATCCGAAGGAAACCATCCGGTCATTTTACGCGATCACCATCGCAATTTAGAAACTCTAAAAATAAAATAAAAAACCCCATTCCATCCCCGTATCCAACGCCATTTTTATTGCTCATTTTAATCGCGCATGCGCGGAACGCTTGGGCCGCTATAACATCCTCCGGCCGAAACTCATAACGATAAATTGGTTAAATGCTTTTATTGCTGAACTTTCGCAGAATAAATAACGTCGACACACACAAGCACGCGGGAAAAAACTTCTCTTCGTCTCCTTTTCGCAGGTGTTACGTCCATTTTAGAGGATCTTTTTTTTATTCGCATAACGTGTCGCGCCCGTGCGTTTGTGTGTTTTGAGGCACGGCTCAAATATCGGGTATACGGCGACTCGCAGGTGTGTCGCTACTCGCTTCTGCTTCGTTGCTTTCTTGTTTCACTCGTGTCACGTCTTCCACCCGGTGGATGTTTCGATATACGCTCTCGCGGACGTCTCGTGGCTCCGTCGTAATTTCGAAGGCCCTCAATCTCCTTTCTCGTCTTTCTACTTTTCCTCTCCACCTCTTTCCCTTGGGCCAGCCATTACGGGAATGTGCTATTTTTAGTTCTCCGAGGTTACGTTTTTTCCCGCGATGTAGGACGTTAAATTCTTCTTCGAAGGAACTCCGGTTTTTTTACACGAATTTCCACTACTTTCATTCTATCAAAAAAACTTATTATTTATGGAATCGGCCGTTGGAATGCGTTTTCATTTTCAATCCCGCCTCACATTAGTCGTATTTTGCTTGATATGCAAGTCGGAAATTTGTTTTATTTGGGTCGCGAAATTCGCCAAGCGCCCCGTTAACGTTAAAAGTTTTTTTCGGCAGGTTATTGCATTTTTTATTCTATCCTTTCACCGAATTAATTTCGTCGGATTTTATTCGATAAAGAGAACTAATTAATGCCAGTCGTATTTCCGCTTGTATGCGTTAACTGGATCCCGTATGAATTATTCTCAGTCGCGCGAAATTAAAATTCTCCGTACAATAGTTAAGGGAGAACTTTAACTAGCAGTAAGATGAGCCTTTACTATTCCGTACCATTACCGTTAGAGAAATGGTCACGAAACTTTTTACTATAAGACCCACATGCGGCATTACAAATCACCTAACGTTCCACACGCGGAATTTCAGTTTACTGGGAGGGCCGTACGATAAAAATTTAATGGCCTAGTTTTGAGAATATTTTATTTTTTAAGTACGAAACACGTCACGCGCCTGCATTAAAGAAACACGAACAATTTGAAACACGCGTCCTCTAACCATTCAGATTTTAATCATAGTTTGCGAAACTTCCACTTAAGTCCTGGGTATCAATATGCATATTTTAAGGATATGTACAGGGTGCTGGCTGGATGCAGCATGCGCCCTGTTTATAAACGATCGGTGATAAATTCTAACGAAGGAAAATAGCTACAAGCCGTATAATCCCGTTAATTTGGTCGAGAGAATGTTTGTAAGATTATTTATTTTAAAAATTCACTTATTGCTTATCACGATGCTTAACAAATTTCATATTTTTGCTGAAAATGGTTCTTTTAATGCGATGCTAAAGTATACAGGATGATTTTTCTATTTGAGAAACATAGAAAATAACTATAACTCAAGATGCAAATCAGATAGAATCAAAAAAGTTTTTGTTTCAAGTTTGAAGATACCCATAAGTATTTTATCAAAGAACCTAGAATAAAATGCTAAATGACCACCACCATGCTAGGTACATAACCGTGCACTCCGTAGCATTTTCTCTGAAGCAGGCTGTGGCATTTCTTGAAAGATACTCTCATTGAAATCCTTGCCATTAATTCATCAGTAGTATGGGAATATGTAAGGTTTATTTTTTAAATACATCACCAAATGAAATAATCTGGGGCTGTCAGATCTGGAGATCGAGGTGGATATAATGGCTTGGAAACATTGCGGTCCCAATGAGTAGAAAAGTTCATTCACGCTGTGATGTCTCATGGTTCCATCTTGTTGAAACAAACCTCGATGAATTTCATCCTCTCTTAGGTACACTAATATTTATTTTCATAATAATATTGTAGCGATTCCATATCAGGAACATTTAAGAGAAGAGACGGTAGAGAGGGGGAGGGAGAGAGGAGAGGGTATTGGTGGCGAATCTCCATACTCTTGATGAACTAAAGGCGAGAATCGGTGATGTCATTGAGAACATACCCCAAGTGTAGTCTCTGTCGGAAAACAGACTGCGGACTGTATCCAGAATGGTGGTGGTTACTTTCAGCATTCTAAATTTTTAAATGAAAATATTTGAGTGTCAACGACATTTATAAAAAATTTCAAGATTATACCTCTTTTATATCTTGAGATATAAGTATTTTTTAATGGTTCTCGAATCAAAAAATCACCCTACGATCATTTTGTGTTATTCGTAAAACAACGATTAAAAATAATTGACAGCCTGAAATTTTCCAGCCAAATAATAGTGTTAAAATACATCGATACTTATATATATATAATATAAGAATTATAGATGAAACAATAGCTAAATATTTCAGGACGCTATGAACCCATCCTCCAAACGAAATCGGATCAAAATAACTAATCAACATTAAAAATACCTTAACACCTTTCGCGAATAAGCGATCGAATATTCTCCACGCCTTGCTAATCACCGTCAATCATTTCTGAGCGGCCACTCAACCTATCGATCGCAATTTACATCCGCCATTTTCATTTAAAAGGACACGTCCCACGCGATTTCGCCTCCGCCCAGGTGTTCGTCCAGGTGAGGCCTTCCCTTTGCACAAGAATCTCTCTCACTCTCTCCATCTCCCTACTCTGCCCGAGTCTTTTCCTTTCTTGCGAAACTATAAAAAACGCTACACCGAAAAGAGGAAACCGGTTGTCTCCTCCTCCCCCGTAAAAGGAATTACCCAAGAGAGCAATCATCTCTTCGAATGTCGGTCGTTTTTTTAGTCGCAATTTTTAGGAAAGGGCAAAAGGAGGGGGAGGGATAGAGAGAGAGAGAGAGAGAGTGGATGGAGGGGAGGTGGGATCGACTCGCTCCACCTTAATAAGAGCGTATATCTACGATATCTCCTCCCCCTTCTTCTCCACATCTTCTCCTCGTTGCCATTACTTAAGGTATCCGAGCCGTAACGATTGGCGGGGATCTCTTATCCGATCCCACGCGCGTTATGTAATTCTCGTCATGTCCAGTTTGTAGGGATCGGCGTGACCCCCGGAGCCGTGTCGCGCAACGATTCTCCCGGAGTCGTCCGTGCGTTGCGATAAACCTCTCCATAAACGCACGGAATCGTGCAACGAGGAGTCGCGTCTCGTTTGGTGCCTTCATTAATCATTCCCCGAAAACACGGACGCTTTGATGTCGGCGTATGTTTTAAAAGTAACTTTCTCGCGTAAATTATACTCCCTTAATGGACATAATATATATTTGTGGTATTGTATTCTAGCTGAAAAAACAAAAGAACAACTTTCTCGCGTAAATTATACTCCCTTAATGGATATATTACATATTTGTGGCATTGTATTCCAGCTGAAAAATCAAAAGAACGAGGTAGGAAATTTTTATAAAGTTATGAATATTTTTGTCAATACGTGTTAATCACGATGTCATGGTTGCTACAATCTTCGTGGTCGTTTGGGGAAGAGTGAGATAAAAAGTATATCACCGTTAAGTTTGAAGTAAACTTCGATAAAATTTTAGATACAATATGATACAAAGAAGTACATAAAATATAGGAAATTACGATTAATCACAAAAATTCTTTCCCGAGCATATTTAGGGAGGGTATATACATGCGGATAATTTAGGAAAGAATGTTTGGAATCAACACAGAAAAGCTAAGCTCTTATTCTAGAATCTGAGATAGGCGAATCACCTCTAATGACGGCTGCTTTGGAGCCGAAATGCACACCTAGTTTTCCCAACCAGCCGGAGAAGCATAGTTTTTCAATGACAGGTGTAATTAAAAAATTGAATTTTGGAGGAGAAACTCGATCTTATGTCACGTATGTAACTTCTGTAATAAGCAACTCGTGGAGTATTCGAAGCACGTACAAATCTATGGAGACAAAATGCAACTGTTTTCGGTAACATGGCAAAAATATTTTCATAATACAAAATATATAAATGCGTGTCTTTTACGAATGTAGATATGTAGTATGCTGTTTAGTAAAAAAATAAGGTTGTGAGTTAAAATACTGTACTGCCGTAAAATTGTAGTCATTAATCATTATTAGCTACGGTTAACTAAAATTTAACAGTTAATCGGATGCCGAAATTTTTGAAATTTTCAAGATATATTCAGGACACATTTCGAGCTTCAGAACTGTTTAAATTACCAAGTATCCAATATAAATTTGATATCGTTAGATAACCATAATAAATAACCAAATGTTACTTTTTGAAATTCTGGGCTATTCTTATTGAGATACTTTATAAAACTCATTGCTACATAAGCAACGCCGTGTTTCGAATGAAGGATAAAGTTTTACGCACGCGAAGATTACTCATAAAAGTTATTTTGGTTTTAGTACGAAAAAGAATTCTCTTAAAGTTTTAGAGCATCAAAACATTTCTCCTTCCTAAGTATAACGTCTCTTTAAAAGTTAAATTTATCTTAAATTTTAGCATATTTCAAGGCGTTTTTAACTTGGCGATTCATCAGTTTAATTTAGATTAGAAATCACCATCCTTGATGTTAAAATTAAAACGTCATAAGATTTTTAACCTGGTATTTAGAATGTCTCATAAAATTCTTTACAGTTAAAATAAAGACGAATCCAATTCATTCGCTCGTATATAACTCGAATTTTAACTAACAATAAGTGGGAGGAGATATTCTTCGTATATGTTTTCATTCATGTTAAAAAGAAGTTTCAACTGGAGTATTCTCTATTTTTCTTCAAATTTCAAAATATCTGAATAATTTTATAAAACCGATCAATTTGATATTCTATAAATCAAAAATTATTAACGATTTCTAACAGCTAGGAGATCAGACGTTACTATTAACAAGAATAATTCAAATAGTTGAATGTAGGTCTTCTCTTCTTAAAGAGGCCACACCAAGAGATAATTTGTTATTGGGCAGATTAGCCATTATACTGCGATGCCTCATCTAGCCAACGTTGCTTCGATCTAACAAAAGAAGAGCATTATTAACAACCTTTATTTTCTTTGAAGAAGACAAAGTGACCTTGTGCCTAAATTTAAATAACACACATTCATTCGATTTTCGTGCTTATTTTTCCTGCCCTTAATAAATATTGGGGCTGAAAAATCTTAGATCGCGGAAGCATTTCCTGGAAATCTCGACGAACAATTGCGATTCTTTCAGCGTAATACTGTTGAGCGCCGCGTCCTTAACGATAACATGCTACGCGCCAAGTTAACAGGTTCGCTTCTTATAATTTTCGTCGTCGGAACACATAACACACTTCGATCCAAAAACTTATTTTCGATAAAACCCGCCGCTTGCTTCGGCCAAACTCTTTATCGATGCCGCCCACGCCCTATCTCGTCGTAAGAAAGTACCCGACAACGGTTACGTTCTAAGGTATCGCCGGAATACGTGAAACGAACGTCAAAGCCTTTAGGACCTCCCTCCGAAAAAAATAATCCCCCGTCAGCGCTTTTCTTTTCTCCGAACCGGAAAAAAATCGGAGAATAAAGAATTCAGCTGGCGCGCGGCGCGGCGTTGTGAGGATGCTGGGATCGTTGCCATGTGCTTTAACGGTGGCGTCGCTTCGTCTGGCCGCCGCAGAGTGAGATCGGAGAGCGAGCGGGGGCCGTCCCCTATATCGGCTCAGTCGCTTGGCGAGAGCCGTCTCGACAGGACGTGTGCCGAGGAGGTCTATCTCTCTCGCGTGTTTTTGTCGGCCGGTGGATGTGTTTGCGCGCGCGCGGGGCCGTCTCCTTGGTTACGAGCGTCGCCTCTTCTTCGTCGGATTCCGTCTCGAACGCGCGGCGGTAACCGGGTCCGTCTTCTCCCCCGAAGGTCCTGGATTCGCGCGTCTTCCTAGGTTTCCCCGCCCCCCGCGAGCGGAGTCGCTTCGGAACGGAGCAGCGCGTAAATATCACGCCGCCGAGGAATTCGCCGCGTAAAAGTGTTCCGTCGAGAAAGAATTGTTTCGGGATCTAGTGAGAGTTTAATTTTTTTTAGGTGAACGAGGAGGGTGGAGTTTGAAAAAGTTGGTGCGCTGACGGTTCTTGTTAAGTTGTTTATACTCGGAAGGGTTCTGGAAACGATCTTTCTCGTCGAGTGGTGTCGTTCGATTGTCTTCCGCCGGAGGGGAAAAGTGATTTGCCGACGCGGCGAAGAGAATTTTTCGTAAATATATTTATAAGTGGAGTAAGAGAATTCGTTCTCGATACAACGGGGGATCAAAACTCTCGGCCGATCGGCAACTCGGAGTGTTGCATTACGCCGTGGTTGCTATCTCTGTTTCTCTGATCTTCCGAGCGAAGGAAAGGAATAATTTCATGCTTACCAAGTTTCTGAGCGAGGATTGAAACCTAAAACGGTCGGAAGGGGAACAATTCCGAGAATCTTTGCTGATTTCCGTTCGCCTTTTCAAAAGAGTCGAGTGCAGCGGATGCGATCTCCTTCGGAAGACTTGAGGATTGATCGCCCGACTCTGATTTTGCTCGCGAAGATCTTCTTCGGAAAGTAGCGACCATCCGAAACGGGCAAAGGTGTGCAAAAGCGAAACGCGAGATTTTATACGGGGAAAAAACTAAACATTTTCGACCTTCTCACGTCACTGCCATCGGAGCGAACATCAAACCCATTCCGAACACAACTCGAATCGAAAGATCTTCGCGAAATCGAATTCATATTTTTTTTTTACTTTCGACGATTCCGTGGGCCGGCTAGAGGAAGAACATCGGTCGTCGCATCGCGCTCGATTTTAGCCGCAGGAAAAACCGGACACCCTCGGGCAATCTAGGTGCGGTCCCAACGGCAATCCAAGCCCTTCAGCAAGCGGATATTCGGCGGCAGCGGGAGTCGACACTTAAAAACGACCTCATCGGTTACACAACTCCCGATCTTCATCCAGTCGACCTCGAAGGAACTGATCGACTTTTATTTTTGCTTCGAAAAAAAAAAGCCTTCGCAGGATCTTGAAACGCGGCCGAGTTTGCGAGAGCGTGTGAAAGAAACCCGGATCAAAATCTCCCCCATCGCGTATCATTTGAACTTCACGATAAAAAATAACCGAGATAAGTGATTCGAAAGCGTTCTTCTCGTTCCAACCCGCCACGTGCCCTACGCTCTTAACCTTTTAACCCCGTCATCGTTCGCGGAAACTACGCAGGAGAGAGAAGCACCATCTCGGGTTTACCTTCTGTGTTTTTTCAAGCTCAGACCTTCCCGTTATAGTGAAAAAGGAAAGAAGCGGGAGAAAAAGAGAGCGAGAAAGCAGGATTTTTGTCGGCCCTTTGATCGTCGAGAGCTCGAGGACCGGAAAAATATACATCACGAGAGGTAAGTCGCGCAAAACTTCTCTCTTTCTCTCTGATGAAAAGGAAGGAGGGTGGATGGAAAAGTTGAAAGGAGAGGTCGAGTCGGTTGGCTTCTTTTGATTCCATGAATATATAAAAGGAAACGGGTCGACCTTTAGTTTGATAATCACTTTCTCGCCGCTCGTCGAAACACGTCTACGAACGTTTCGTTTGTTTCATTCCCCGAGAGAGGTCTCTGCCCACCTGCCCACACCGTATTTAAAAAAAAAACTTTTTCCCCCTTTGCATCCCGTGGGACTACGGAATATTCCTCCGCGTTCTCTCTCCTTCTCTCTCTCTTTCTCTCTGCTCTGTTGTCTCGGGAAATGAATGCCGGTTTGAACAATGGGAGGGGTCCGGGAACTCTTTTGGTGACAACGCCGTGTTGGAGCCAGCAAGGGTTGGTCGTGATCTTAAAACTTAGCCGAGACGCTTTCGGTGATTCATTTTACCGATGGATGGAGAGTGCCGTGCCTTATTTATTCGCCATGTTAGTCGAAGTACATATAACGAAAATCGACGGGTTGGCCTTTTATTTTTAATCGAATGAGATCGCTTAATCAAGTGTCTTTTTTTTTAGAGCGTCTCCTCCTTTAATTTTCCCCCGTTCTGATGGATGCTTGTTTTCGAAAAAACTCAAGAGATTAAAAGGACGGGATCGCATCCTTTCTTTCTTTTTTTTAATCAAAGACCTTTTTAGAAAAACAAGGAGAGGTAAAAAGTCTCAATCGCAACAAACGCGAGCCCGTGATAAATTCTGTGCCTAAGTGGATTCGGAATAGATAAACTTAATTATAATTGCCGAATTAAGGACTTGAAGCGATTAAAGGGGCATTTTTTGTCAAGATTCAAATTCTCGGAACCCTTGTCATTTCCATCATTCAATTTTAAAATTACGCCCTTTCTCGCAGAATAAAACCCCCCATAGTGCCCTTTTATCAAATATACGCTAGTCCTTGACATTTTTATTAGATTTTTATGGATGAAAGGCATAAGGAGTTCGTTTTTTTTGAGCAGGGGTTATCTGTCCACTTGAAATCATATTCCATGTTTAGCAACGAATTATAATATTTCAAAGGTACGTTAAAAGTCTTTATTTTGATGGGCTCTCTCAAGTTTTTAAATATGTATGAGTTTCGCTTGAGTTTTTAGGTGTTGTTAAGTGTCGTGAAAACGGGACGAAGACGCGTAAATAAGCAAACGAGAATAAACCAGCTAATTTCCTGATTTAACCGCGAGAGGATATTTACGACCTCCTACGTGTACATAATCGAATTATCGAAACACGTTGTCAAAATTATCACTGAAAGCCATTATTAAGTTTAAGATGAAATGAAATCTTTTCATAAGAGGGAAGAAGTGACTGTAAATTTTTAGGACAAAATGTAACCGCATCATTTTTACATGGCCAATCATTTCTATACTTTAGATATTGGTTCGATGAAAGTTTCATACAATACGGATTGTTCGGAAAAAAGAATTTTCACGAATAAAACCAGTGAAAGAATCGTAGGAATATAATCTGGCCAATAAATTGGACTGAGACCTTAAAATCGAGGATGGACTATTTTCGAAATTATCCCAGAAGGTTTGTCAGTCTAACAGAACTAAGGAGGAATCAATGGACAATACCTAAGTTCAGGGCTGGAAGCAACTTTAAATTAACTAGATCAACCTAGCGCAAAAACAGCTAACCACATGAGACAAAGAAAAAAATATTGTCGTATCATTAGGTACCATTTGCATTACTTCTCATCCCATCTGAATGGGAAGAAATTCGCTATAGCATGGACACAAACCTATTTTCCACTTCAGAATATGTCCGTTTTAAAAGAATCGCCTCATAATTAAAACTGCATACGTAGAAAGCGAAATGCGCATTATTTAACAATTTGTCATCTATTGTTCAAAGATATAAACGTGATGGCACATTATTACAGCTGTCGTATACGAAAATCTCGCGCAATTCCTTTCAAAAATAGCGAAAAAATACCTTAGCTCACTGCCCGAATAGGAAACGTCCACCACGGTTAATCTTTTCGTCTTGAGAAAGCTCCAAGGAGCTCACGCGAACAATGAAAGGGAGAGACTGACCAGGTACGGGAGGAAACAATGGCCCAGAATGCTCGGGTACCTGCTAGGAACGTCCTCTCTCTCTGTATATAGGTGCGCGCAGGAAGAGGCGTGGTAAGGTCCATTTAAGTATTCGAAGGCCACCGGCCGCATAACACAGCGACCGGCCCTCCACCCCGCGGCCGAGGTGGGAGTCACGGATGGCGGCCTGCCTGCCCTCCGTGCCCATCCGCCTGCGGGATCCCGAAGAGAGGCAGGCGGCGTTGATGAACCTGCTGTGGAAGCAATGAGAAGGGAAGATTCGGTCGGAGGATGAGACGAGGAGTGGCGTATCCAATCCACAGAATGGGTACAGGACTCAGAATCGCTAGCTAGACCACCATGAAGGACGGGACGATTTCTGACAAATGAACTCTAAAAGACATTCCCAACCACTGTTTTAAAAGGGTTCCAAGCTACGAACGCCACGTACGATAAACGCATCGGAGTGAAGGGATGGATGAAAAAACAAAAAAAGTTTTTTGTTTCACCCTCGACAGATTACGGACGAGATTAGTTCGAACAAATATCGGAAGCCATCACGACGGTGTATTGATTTTGAACTGGTCCGGAAGTGTATCTCGTTTTGCTCCAATGGATCTCCTCTTTTATGCTGCAATAATGAGCGTGAAAATTTGAAACTTTTCGAAATGCTGAAGTTTTAAATCTAATAATACATGGTATTGTGTTTTTATCCATTACAAGACAATAACGTGACTGATTATTTTTAATTAGGGAATACTGTCAAAAATGGGAATATAAATATCTGTTCCGCGAGTTGTCAGTACGCATGATTGACTCAGTTAATGCGGGGCGAGTCATGCAAAACTTGATTATCGGTCTTAACCTAAGCCGAATTTTCGTTCAAAATAAAACATTTGCACAGCATTACGAAAGGCATAATTTTAGCCACACTAATTTTTTTTAAATATGTACTAGTATATAATAATATTTTTAAATCTCTGTATGAGGATTTAACTCTGAATCGTTCGACATTTTTTTTCGGCACAGGATCAGAAGATAATTTTCATTTACAATAAAAGATTATGTGCATACATACATATCGGAAAAAAACAAAAATACAACATTTTATCAGCATGCCTGAACGAATTTTAATTTACGCCTCGTCTCTGCCGATTCTCTTGGAAGCGGATTCCTATCCGCCACGTATTTCTCCTTCTGTTCACGGCATCCCTCCTCTTCTGACTCAAACGCCACCTTTCATTACGAGAACTCACTTCCCGATGATCTCACTATAACGCGAAGATGATGACGCAGTTTTGTTAGCAAGAAGTACCGGTTGGTAATGTACTCGCCAAAAAAGGCCGCTTGCTTTATTAATAAACGATAGATGGATCAGACGCCGCGATGCGATCTCCTCAATGGCAAAGTGCGGCACCCCTTTATTCTTCTGTTCATTTCGCCGAATCCGACAATGGCCGGCGCCGCGGCGGAATTTTCCCCGACAGTATTTGCCGTCAAAATTGCGTATGACCGCATTAATTAATGTGGGACTGGATGATCCCACCGAAATGGGCGTCGTGTTTCATTTACGCCGAGGGAATATTTTTTCCCGAAGGAAATGATAAAAAACGTACGAAATCCCGAAAGAAGATGGACGTTAAATGCTACGGGTCCGTTTCACCTTTACTCTCTCTGCGCGTCCGACATTATTCCGAAAATTAGACATTTTTGGCCTGTCTAGAACAAAGGCGTCATAATTTGAGGGTCAAATGTGAATGCGAGCCAAAAGAAACTTGATTGCTTGCTCCATACGCAATAAAGTATTGTTTCGTGAAAATATCGAATTCGAGATTTCAAGGGAATTACACTTTTAAAATGTGCCCTCTGAGTACGTTTTTACTCTTTTCTCTGACTCAAGAATTATAATGAGATCAGCATGGTACTACTAAAGTAGTACCATGGAGATCAGCACAGAACTGTGCATTTAAAATTTCTATCAGAAATTCGACTGAAAAGGTTTTGGTTGAAACAGGTCGACCGAAAGTTAATATTCACTCTTGTCATCTTTCCATTTTGTTTATCCAAATATCTCCTTTAGGACTTAGCTAATAAAAATATTTTTTATTATTAAATTTGTAGAAATTTTAATTTTTTAAAACGTATGAAACATTTTTTATATAACTGAATATTTAAGAGCTATTTTGATTATCCGTCTGAATTTCTTAAGTATGTACGTACGTCGCTAAGTGATACCATCAAGAGCTAGCACTGAAAAAATGTTTGCCTGGGGTATCTCCAATAGCTACAATAAGGTTATAAAAAACCAGATGCGCATTTTGGCTACAAAGCAGGCGTCTTGAGGGGCAATTCACCGAAAATAGATACTAAAAGTTTAGAATCTATTCTATGTATTGGTCGTTTTCCGAGAGATTGTGATTTGCCTCTCCCGGAACCAATATGTGAATCACTTGTGCCACCCGTGCCTGGTGTTGGCCATCGCCGGTTTAGGAAACCGTTGCTCGAATTTCCCTGCACTGTTTTCAGACGATTCGTGCTTGAATTTGTCCATTTCTCTATCTAGTATGCAGTTTTTGAACTTCTCCCAAACAGAAAAAATCATCGATTGGTTCTCTCTCTATCTTTTGACAAATGCAGGCATATCATAGATTTTGAACAATTCGGCAGGACCCTGTTTCATTCTAATATCCACTCTTTCTCTCATCTCCTCATTAGTATTCACTTCGAGCTATCTACTGAAATGGATAATGGATCTCAAAACGAGCTTTCCTACTCCATTATTTTTGTTTCCTGTCTACTTCTATTCTTCATTTAATAAACTTCTTCGACATTCATCTCCTCTCAGCACTAAATTTCTCTCTTCTCCAACTTTACTCGATACAACATACATCTTCATATACGTAGTATTTTGAGCCGTTCGAAGCGGTAGCGGCCTTTTTCCATCGAAGTAGAAAAAAGACAAAATCAAAAGAAAGTGGATTAACCTTTAACTAGCAAGGTGACATTATGATCGCATTATAGCTGAGGTGGGATATCCCAGACCACTATTCTTAATTTTTATTATTTATTCTATTATTTAACTATATCTATAATTGGATTTTCCGTGTTTAATAGCCTGCCATGAGGGTTAAGAGCTAATTAAAGGAAAATAAACTTAATATTCACCTATTTCTTCGTAAAATGTAAACTACCTGAAAGTACTGTCACTATAACTTAGGTGGTGTTTCACAGACTTCAACTGAGTAATTAAGGTTAAGTCGTTCCGTTCTCAATAGCGATGACCAGCGAAGACACCTCAAAGTTAAATCAAAAGAAAGAAACATTATTTATGGAGAGTAAGTTTAGTACGTGGCGGAAGAAAGCATAATCTTTTTTTTAGGAGGGTCGAATTTTGAGAAAGAACCGTAACATGAGCACGCAACGCAATGGTAGTAGGTATTCGACGAATGCTTCGCCACCCCTTTAAATTTATTCTACGCCTTACTTAAGAGGAGTTGCCGAAATTGATGGCCTTCAGCTTCTTTGAATTCTTGGCACCTTCTCCATTTGTCCCTCGTTCACAGGCAGGAGGATTCGAATCATTGACAGAGGTCTACCGTCCCAAAGAAATGAAAAAAAAATCCACTTCTCCGTTTGCCGATAATAGACCAAATGTTCGAAAAAAGTCCTTTCTCCACGCGAAATTGTTTCTTCAGAATGTTCGACTTTTAAGGAACCTGCAAAAAAATGCTACGAAAGTGACAATGAGAGCCATCACCATCGGCTGCGGACGAAATACCAAGCAATAAGGGCGTGAACAGGTTTTTTTCTCCCTCGTAAGCATTTTGGTTTATTTCCCACGAGGGAATCGTTAAGGATTCCTGACAAATTGACGAATGTCTTTGGGGGGTCTTTCCTGTTCTAACGATTAAGGTTATGTGGAAGGGCAAGACGAATTCGGTAAAATTCGGTGTAACTCGGAAGCATAGGCGTCGCTCGTAAACGTGGCTCTAATTATTTCGTGAATTGCGAATTATCTGAAATTTTAAGAACAAAATGAGTTTCTTTATGCCGTATTTATCCGATTACAAGACGACCTCGAATATACCGTAAATTATGTATCCATTAATGTGTTTCTTACTCGAAGTTTTTTTGATAATACTTAATTACGTTCGCGAAAGCTAGATAAGACTTACCTGCCCCGTAAACTTCAACGTCGTATTTGGATTTGCAGGTCAAATTCACGTAAGATTTTCCAAAGATACGAGAATGGTGATCTCCGCTCGTCCCTTCCTCCGTACAATAACGTGGCAATAGTAAGGCGTAAAAAATATATATCCGACCCTCGGCTCTTCATATGAAAAGCGATGGGCATTTCATCGACTTCCGACCGCCATATCACGGCCGATCCATTCTATTTGAAGGATCGGGAAAGGTGAACGGAAGCAAGAAGAGAAATTCAAACATCTCCCGAGCGTGTCTGGGCAAGCACGCGCACACAGACACACGCACAAATATTCACACGCCAACGAACGAAGGGGTCCGATTCGATCAATTTTCCACCTGTCGCGATCAATCGGCAATCCATCATCCCATCTCTTTTCCCCGCCTCGCACGTTGAAAAACAAAGAGAGAAAGGGCGGTGAGAATTCCGCACGAGAGACGGCGAGAGAGAGAGAGAGGCGAGGCGCAGCCACCTTCTAGTCACATCGCTTGAATAATAATCGATCAATCAAAGTCGAAGGGAACCTCAAAAACGGCCAATTGCGGAGGTCTTCCTCGTCCGCGGAAGTGGAATCGGAGGGGTTGACAGCCAAATGGGAGGAGGAGCACAGCGGAGGAGATGGGGAAGGCCTTATCGAGGGGCCGCTTGTTCTTTATTTATTTTGAGGACACAAAGGAGTGCAGTGTATGCAAGAGGCGGCATGTAAATAAAAACCGAGGGGACGGACGTGGTTTCTAAGGCGCTAACCAAAGCAACGGGAATTCCGAGTTTTTCTTTTCACGACGGAATTTTTAACGCTTGGTGGGAAGAATATACGACTAATTATGCCAACGCCTAATGTTCGGAATACCGAAGCGAGCCCATGGTTTACGTGGGATTCCGTTACTACGAAAGACGAGAAAGTACCGGATTTTTTTGGGAAGGAAAGTGAAAGGACGTACAGTAAAATCTCGTTATGGCCTGCTTCAGAATGACGTGGTTTTTAGTTTTACGTGCTTTACAATAATCCCCGTCGAAAATTTCATGTAAAGAACGCAAGAACATTTTACTTGTACGCGTTTCACTCTAAGTAGCTTTTATTATAAAGTACAATTTTATATGTCCTCTACAACTCGAATTTTGTTTTATGACGTAGTAGCAAAAAATTGCAATTGAACGCTGAATAATTGATGCCACGAGAGAAAGCTTAAACCTGATTTTTAATAAGCTGCGTTCTTAAAAATTAAGCAGGGAAACCTCGAGATTTTGTGAAAGTATACAGTATTAACACAGTGTAATGACTTTTTTATGTTTATCCATCCCATTGCGTACCTAACAAGCTATTTCCGTATAACGTGCTTTATGTGCAGCGTTATAACCTTATTTCAACTGTGTAAGGAAAATAAGACGCAAAAGTTTCGGTTTCCATGATATTGTGCGAACACTTGTAAAAGTTATTCAATTATCCTATAAATAATTATGCAATGCTGAATGTTGTCCACATATGATTACGTCACATGCATTCATATTTTGAGTAACGTTGAATAACTTGAGAACGACTGAATCAGTTTTAAAGATTCTTTCTGTTTTTAACCGCATGATGTTCTTGATCATTCGCCGTGTATAAAAGATCCGAGTTCGATTATGAAAATACAAACACGTTTGCGTATACGCTAGGATTTTTTACGGATATTAATGAAGTCGACTCTGAAAAACATCGAAAATTTACAAATTTCAAGAAAAAAGACTTTTGATAGCGATTTATAAAGAAAATAGATGAATATAAATGGAATGACAGAGAAAATAGTGTTGCTGAAAATTTTTAGAGATAAAAATATGATTTTAAAGCTTAATTTTCGCAATTAGAGAGAATAATTATATACCTACATTATTAAATAAATTGCGTAATTTACGCGCTTTAAATTATTGATTTTACTGCCAAATCAAATAATAAAATATTTTGACGACACGTTTTTTACTTAAGAGGACGCTCGTTAACACGACTAAATTAATTTATAAATTCAACAAAAATCGAAGTTTTAAGGCATCGATATTTTTCGAGGCAATCAAATACTTAA
The DNA here is from genome assembly GCA_028673005.1 of Tanypteryx hageni. Taxonomy (NCBI): domain Eukaryota; kingdom Metazoa; phylum Arthropoda; class Insecta; order Odonata; family Petaluridae; genus Tanypteryx; species Tanypteryx hageni. The sequence continues at coordinate 42,420,302 of CM054115.1, forward strand.
GCTCATTTCCTCAGGAGGAAAAGGACTGAAGGTGAGAAAAAAAACAGGCGATTAGCACGGGACGGCATTTTTGCGTTTGATGATTCGAGTAAAAAATTCAAGAAATTTTAACACCATTGGAGAAGGTAATTAAATTACTTTGGCGAGACAAATTTGCAAGACAAAGATGGAGGCCGGATGGCGCCCGAAGGAGAGGAATGGATAATTGATGGGAAGAAATGGGCAGAGGCGGAGGCGAAGGGCGAAAAAAGACGAGAAAGAGATCTCGATCCCTTAACCTATTTGATCCTCCAAATCGTGGCGTCCTCAAATCAACAGGTGGGCTTATAACTTCGAAAATGTGCTTCGCGGAAACGAATACCATGCTACGTCAGAAATAATATTATTTTCCGAGGCAATTTATGTCTATTGTACATTACAATTAAAAAAAGATTTTTTTTAAGGTTCCGTAGTTAGTCACCGAAAAGAACAAAAGTTAAGGTTTCCGAAACAAATTACAGTCGCTCTATTAATTTTAATTACTGTGCTTGTTTTTTGTTTGACGATAAAAAGGTTTGGCGGAATAAAAAGTGTACATCTATATAGGAAGCACAGATATATTAAACAGAATAACTATGGCGGAAAGTCAGTTCATTATGTATACTAGTGAATTACCCGTTGCTACGTAACTTCAAAATTTGGAAGCAATAGACTATTTTGATTATGAAAAAACGCATTTTGCTTATAGATTTTTATTAATCAAACCCCGTGATATTAACCAACCATTAAGCTACGGAATCTAACATACCAAAAATGTTGGTTGTTAAAACAAACAACAAAAACAAAAAAATAACGGAAAAATATAATTTACAAAATAACCAAGTTGAAATGCAAATTAAAATGCTTTACACTCATATCAGTGTTAATGAAATGGTGAAACAGTACTTCTTCGAATCGTTGTAAATCCTTATCAATCTTAAAATAAGAAACTCATCAAAACGTATTAAACACGTATTAATTTGAACCTCCACTTTCCATAAGCAAAATAATAAAATTTAACCTTGTGGTTTAATAATGGCTTAGTCAGTAAGGCAATATACAGTTAAAAAGCTATGATTTTTCCAATGTATGTAATTTAAGCGTTAAAGTTTAGCGATTTCGAATTGAAGGCCAAAATCGACGATAAGAATACGAAAATTTATTTATTTTTCTTTTAAACAGTCCAACCTTTAAGATCAAAGATTTATAATTTAAATTGGCAAAATATTAAAAGCCTGCGCGTCAATAATTCGATTTTTACGTGTTAGCTTATGGAAAATAGAAATTATACCTTTGAGTTGAACTCGAGTCTTTTTCCGAGATTTTTTCTTCATTGCCTTTAAATGTCCGAATCAAGAAATTGTGTCAAATTTCATTCTCCTACCTAATCGAGGTTTTTAAAAACACGTTAAAAAGTGCCACCAGAGGTAGTAAGCAATTTTGCCTCGAACGGACGGATCATCGGCGAATAATAGACAATCGGAGAGACCCGTTCTTGGCCCATTTCTGTATTGAGAAGCTTCCTTAGGTAGGTACCAATGATATTTCATGGCTCCGAAGTCATAACTTTATCTTCTTCAACTTCTATAATTTTGAAAAATATACTGAAAACCCTATTACAATACTTCCTCATAGACTATGTTGACGGCCTTGATACTTGGCGAAAGAATATACAAATTATTTCGGTTTTGATTTTAAAAATGTATATTTTTGTAAAGATTTCATTAAGATTATAATGTTTAAACTTTAATATGCATGGGAATATAAAATATACCTTAAAACTTCGAATGTTGAACTTGCTGTAAATTAATTTTCCAATTTTAAAAATTTATATTTGAAAGTCAATAAAATGCATTTCACACAATTTTTAATGTATGTACTTAAATAATAAATAAGCAAGCCCTCTATATCAGTGTAATTTGAATTGCGTTATATCCTTAATCGGCAACAATTGGGTTGTCAGGAGAGCGAAATTATTTCGAGTAAAAAACTTGACATTTTGTGGTTAAAAGTTTAATTTAGGTGAAATTCGGTCCGTATTTGAAAAATTTCCGCATGAAAATAAAACTCTATATTTTTCTTCGTTCCTGGATGCCAGTCTCGAATTTATGCAACGATTTTAAATAATTTTAAAATGCAAACGAAAATTTTGCTGCATGTCATTTAAACGGAAAAAATATTTTTAAATTAAAAATGTTCATTAAATCGGTTTAAAACATTACCATTTTGCTAATGTTGTAATTGCGGTTAAAAAATATTCCCCTTGTATGTACCTACGTTCGGTAATTATTGAGTTATAGCGGCACATACAAAAACTTTCGAAAATAAATATATAATAGAGATAATTGATTGCAAATACACTCGTAAGCTACATTCGCGCAATTAGCGTGGCTAAGACACGTTTTACATCATAACATTTTTCTCTTAGAGCCTTGAAACTTTGAATTATATATTTTAAGCATTAATAATAGAGAATAGAGAGTACTTATAGAGGTATAAAAGAGGCTTCCGGGCAGTGGCGGATTTAGGGAGGGTCGCACATGGCGCGCGCCAGGTGCCCCTTGAAATATGGGGCCCCGTGACGTATGGCAGTGCTTCTCAACTTGGGTTACACGGAACCTTAGGTTTCCGCGAAAGATTTCGGTTCCGTGTGGATCCGCGAAAATGGGGGGAAAAGGCAAGATTTCCCTACCGCTCACATCAGTTACCCTAAATCTTGAATTTCTCCCTCACACTGCAATGGCGGATTTAAAGGGGGTTGCACTTGGCGTAAGGAGCCCCGAAAAGATGTTCGTGTATATAATCTCAGAAATGTCGATGATTCCACAGAAAAACGATCGTTAAGACAGCGGTTTCCAAACATTACAAAGCCGCGTCCCTCCCCCCTCCCCCCCTTAGCTGAGAAAACTATCTTCGCGCACCCCCCTCTATCCCATGTTCAATTACAGTTCATAAACAATACCTACTGGATATACAATTACCATCTTAAGAAAAAACATGCACGCAAACGATACGTCCTGGCCAATTAAGGGCTAGAATTCTGCTGCTGCATATTGTGGGTCTCAAGATTAGGATGGTTCTGTTCTGTTCAAATGTTTTTATTTGCAATAGACAAGTATACAGGCATGGCCCTTTACATAAATAAATTAATAAATAAATAAGAAAATAAATACAATACATTGTGGCTTGCATATTGCCGATTACAAAACCCTGCTAGGCTATTGCCTCTTCAGGGGGGAATTCTACTATTTGTATTTGTTTGTTTGCTTAACCAAGTGGTAGTACAATTCTTTATTCTTTCTCCGGGGGTTGGCGTTGCCTGGCATTCGCCCGGTGACGGAAGGGAAACCCGGAAAAAACCTTCCGTAGGCAGCCGAATGATTGTGCATTGGTGATAATAAATAAATAAATAAAATCTAACATATAGTAATGACAGTAATACTGGTCAAATAAATGTATAGATAACAATAACGGTTTAGATATTAAATAACAGTGGAATAGAGATGGATATAAATAAATAATTTAGAGATTTGTTAAAAAAAAGGAACAAAACAAAACAATGAATGATGGTAACAGTAAATAAAGTTAAAAAAAAAATCTTTTTGCTGGTTCGACACTGGTACACTTTCACTTTTGAGTTATATTTAGGATGGTTAAACGAACATTGTATATATGAGAACTTCTTTGCGTCCCCCTCCCCCCCGACCTACCCATTGCGCCCCCCCAAGAGAGCCAAAATTTGGAAACTACTGCGTTAGGAGGTGTCACAAAGGAGGGTAGCCGTTAGGAGCGGTTTCACTGTATATTAAGATTGCAGGGCCACCGACTGCTTAGCTCCAGGGGCCCCAAATATTTAGCGCCAGGGGTCCCAGGAGGCGTAAATCCTCCGCTGCTTCCGCGGAGAAAGAGAGAGATGGAGGCAGCGATTCAGCTGAAACCTGTCTTCGGACAGCAGCATGATGATGATGATATTTTTCTTGTCATTTTCTACTTTCACTTTTGTATTTGCGCGGGCTTAATTGTAAAATATTGAAATAATAATAAACGTGGTGGAACAAATTTTTTTATAAATCTTACTCTCTAGTATATTTTTTGCGTGGCAGTATAAAAAACCAGAATATATTTATGTAAGTAATTCCAATCTTGCGAAAATAAGCATGGTATGCGGGAAAGAAGAGGGAACAGACAAGAAACACTTCTAATTACAGACACCACATTCTCTAAAAAAACCTTTAAGCCACAACGTCATTTGTGTATATAACTTTCACCTTGGTGTCAAAAGTTACCCAAAAATGCGAGATAAAATTTTATGGACGCAACTAAAAGCCAAAAAACTATTTTCTGATTACGACAGAAATCTCAAAACTTTCATCGTTAACGGGTGTATTTTGGAACCTTTGAAGCTAAAAATGAATTAACGATGAGATGGAAGGTGGAAGGAAAGAGAAAGGCTTGAAGTTGGCTGGGGATTGTGCTCTTTAGAGTCCCAACTCACGTCGAATTAATGTATACAAATTTTACTGGACCAGAGGCTCGTAGTAAACCAACGAGTCTTTATTCTCTTGCCCATATTTTCAACGCGAGTTCTGCTAAATAGAACTAGAATTCCACTCAGTGCCGTTTAATTTGTAACGGGTTTGTTTTAATTGGAAAATGTGGACGAAATTTTAGGACAAACCACGTTGAAAGGACTAGCTTTCGAGAGAAATGCCCGCAATAAAAGAAGAGACTGAAGGGAAGTATAGATGTTAAAGTTATGAAAATGCGACTACGAATAAACAAATCGGTCCAGGAATCGCCGACGTAATATTTACTTTTTAGGTAACGAAAATACGTCAACATTAATCGCACACTTGTTCACTTTGAGTGATTTAGTCGGAAAACAATCAGGTCGCACAAATTTTTATCGGAAGTTTCATGACTTAGGTGTACAGAGAAACCTAAATTAAGCGCCCCCTATATAGTGCCATCCCCGCATATTGCCCATTAATCGCAGTGAACAGAACTTCCACCTTATAATTAAATAGAGCAAACATATACCTCGATTTACCGCCTCCCCCGCTTTAGCGCCAATGTCAGTGATGGACAAAATTTGGCGCTAAATCGGGGTTTGTCTGTAGTTTGTGAGTAGCTAACTCTCAATGAGGTCGATAGAAGTTTCGCTCGTCCATTGAAAATTCCGCTCTCGCATTGCGACACAAGTTGAGCGTTGATTTCAATTTCCCACGCTATTATTAATCTCCTCTAACCAGGCCCTTGCCGTTCTCTTAGAAGATATCTTTCCAAGAACACGCCTATCAATTATTTCGTGGGAATCGTAGCTCTGTTAATGAAAGTTTGCGGCTGTTGAGTGGTGTCAGTAAATTCAGAAAGTGATTTTTTACTGAATATTATCAAAATTACATTGGCTTTAGGAAAGAGAAAAAATTATAAATGTAAATCGCGCTGTCAGTGTGAAATCATTCTACTTCCTCATGGAAAAGGGGAAAAATGATTATGGTCAACTTTTCTCGAGTAGAGTTGCCCCAACGCAGATTTGGTTGTAATATATGGTTCTACAAATGTGAAGCTTATTTAACGAACATTTATAAAATATAATTTTATATAATCCTATCCTGAATCGGGCGCGCGCTGGAAATTGTATTTCTTTGTGACGCGAGGAAGCTCAGGCTATACCACTAGTGATTTTTTCCATGGCGTTTTAAATTCGCGCAGCGCGGTTTTGCTCGGGAGTAAAATCCCTGCGTCGCGCAAGGGGCGAATGCATTGGACATTACACTGATGCAGAGATTCCCAATATGGTGCTCTCGAGCAGTCTTGGCTGTGTTCTCCTACGATGCTTTAACCCTAGAACTACCAAGCGAATTTCACTACCATGGACTACCAAGGGGGGAGGCTCAGAGGCCCACCATATAAAATACAATAAAAAGTCATAGTAATGTTTCAAACCTATTGTTATACATTTAAAAACATCGTAGGAATACAGCTATACAATTTTATAATTTATTTGAAATTATATATATTTACCTAAAGTCAAATATTTATATTAGAACAATTCTTTTACATTCTTCCTCATTATGTTTTCAAGATCAGATTAATATTGCAGTTAGATTGTATTTACAATAATAATAACAAATTGATCAGAAAAATTATTTAATCTGATTCATGTGACACAACAGTTGAAACAAATATCGCACTTCACACTGTGCTTTCCACACATATGGTGCCCTATAAGTTAGGCTACCCGCGTGTACAGGCATGCAGCCAATGACTAACTAATTTGCAGAAAATTTAAATGTGCATACATTGATGAGAAACTTCGGGTAATTATTTTACATAAGTCTCTGCACAATGTAATAAAATATACAGACTTTCCCTTTGTTTATAAAAGAGAACCATACGAAAAAATAAGTTGTGGGCCTCGGAGGCCCCCCCTCCCCTTGGTAGTTCTAGGGTTAATAGGGCCCGCGACCGCCGGAAATTTAGCTGTTACCTATGTAAGTGAACAGAAGTACGTCGGTACAAAATTTTCACGCTGGTATGATTTTTACGTGCAGTTATTGCTAACTTTTGCAAAAATTTATTTTATGCCCCATCGATTTTATAGGAAATAACTCGGCGCCCATCGCGTTGGAAAAATTGGGAACCGCCTCACCATCGAGATATATAAGGAAAGAAGTTGCCACAACCGAAATAGGAATTCGAGGAGATTTCCGCGTAACACCAAAAAGGATAGCCTCGCCTCGCGATCCGCACAAACAGAACGAGTTTTAGTTCTGCGGTCATTTCTTAAGGACATTGGGGTTGAGAGGATGAGTCAGAGAAAATTTCTTTTATTCACTCCCTCCCCTTACTTATTCCACCCTTGCTTCCATCTCTCTCTCTCCAGTCTCGAAGGTCACGGAGCAGTAGAGGATGGAGGAGACGGGAGGATAAAGGGAGGAGCGGAGAAGAGTTTGGAGGGGAATGGGAGGGAGGGAAAGGTAGCGAGAAAGAGGGCAATGCCTCCTCCAGCTAGGTCGACCTGCACGGTAGCAAGAGACTACTACTTCAAAAGATTACTTCCACTCATTTTACGATCGGGAGAACACATGTTTTATCGCCGCATCGAGGGTTTAAAAGACAATGAGGAAGCAAATTCGATTCGCCGGAATGAATTTCTGAGTGACGGTGCATTTCTAAAAGCTTATAAGATATAATTTTGGATAACGCTCATTAATGGAATGCTCGGTTTTAGGTCATCTTGTACACGAAATACCTACCGAGTCCTCTGCGGTTATTAAGGTAAGGTTTTTAGGATTCAAAATTATATGTGAATAATTCAACGTAAGAGTGTCGCCAATAATTACAGGTATTAGCTAAAATGATGTAATTAGCGGAAAAAGGTAGTGGCAGAAAGCACATTCTTGATGGACTTAAAAGAATGAGGATGTTCAATTCAATTTTTTAGGATCGTCCAATAACAACCATGACGGAAAATTCGCAGTCGATTGGAGAAAATGGATTTCATAAAAATGAAACGACTATTTTTAGCGTGGTTTTAGATTTAAAAAGCAATTTTCAAATAAAGCTAGTTAAAAAAAACATCTTCATTCAGAAATTGGAGTATGAATCTTAGGTTTTCATGAAATAAATTCCAAATGAGCTGCCGCGTAGTCAAATATAGCGAAGAAACTTGGAGTAAAATTTCCGAAAAACGTTATATCTTTCAAGATATGATGAGGAAAAGGACACCACGATTGCATCATAAGTTTTAAGAGCAAAGTAATGTTTCAATTACTTCTCCAGCTCTCCGCGAGTTCTAAAAGCGTTATGATGTTAACGATTACGCGCGTCCCCCCTAGGGATCGAATCCAAGACTTTTAAGTACTAGATAAGAATTCCTGTTGTTTCCCAAGAGCAAGTTTTTATTTACTCCGTTTTAGGGAGCGGAAGTCCGCTAAATTCTCAGAAGCGACGATATCTCGTCGGAATTTGATGACATGCCAGTCTCATACAATACATTCGGGACGGGATTACGACGGTTCGCTGTAAGTCCATCGCGGAAGTGGACTCAAGGGGATTCGAACGAAAAAAGAAATAAAAACAAAACACTGCGCCGAATAGAGGAGAGAGAAGACGCCGGATCGGAAAGCATTATTGAAACCGGTACCCTTATCGTAAACGACCCGGTGTGTCATTTAAGCCAGAGTGGTTAAAACTTTCAAAAGATAAAAACTGAAATTTTGAGATGACGTAGACGATTATTTCAAGGGAATCAAAAGAGATAAGAGGAAGAACGGGAGAGGAGACGAAAGATAATGGAGAGAGGGTCGTGGAGTCAAGCGATGAGAGATGCAGGCGCCGAGAAAATTGCATTCGCTTTGAAATACGAACAGCTCGTTTAATCGAGGCGTACGATGACAACCTGAATGCCATTCATTGTTTTATCAAAAGGAGAGCGCTGAATTGCGAGGTGGATCATGCTGCAGCAAAAAAAGATAGCCATCGAGGGGACGTGCGCGTGTTAGAGTGCCACTTAATATCCTTCTGTACGTTATGATATCAGCGAGAAGTTTTCGTTTAATCTGCGTTTATTATCTTTTCGAAAGAGAATTCAACGATGACGAATTTTTAACTTTTGCGTCTCTTGTATTGCATATCGTTGATTTATCCCTCCATTAGTCCTCCCTGTTGGTGTGTTTAAAAAAATATTAATATTGAGATTTATTTAAATGTAACGACGTGTAGAATATGATATAAGGTATTTATTGCTATGCTGGTAAATTAAAAAAATAGATTGGTTTGAAAATAGTTTGTCCTTCAACATTAGTCATTCATCATGGATCTGAATAGGAATTGCCAATAAAAACAAGAAATCTGAATAGGTTGAAGTTAGTTATGACATTTAACTCATTTAAATCACAATAGCTCACAAAGATTAGCATGAGGTTAGCCAAATAACGCTCAGGGGTCCCTAATGTCCTCGAACGAGTAAAACAACATATTAATAAAATTTATTTGGTTAGTCGTAACTTTGTGGTGTTCCATTTCTCAATATGAAAAAAAAGAAAAATAAAGTTGTCAAAAACACCACATTGCTGAAGCTGGAATATAAATGGGAACATCGAGGGAGTTTTAGGGAGGTACTGTAAACAACATATGCCATTTATTGACGACGTCGCTTATGATTTTGTTTGGGGGCTCCACGACCCCGAAAGACTAACCAAGGGTTAATATATCTGCGACTCCCTTAACTCCGCAGATCAACCGACGAGTATGAAATGTAATATAAATTTTAAAATATTATATCTATTCTTTTTCGAAAAAATTATTTTATTCTAAATATATTCATAAATGCGAATTATCTGAAAACATTTTGCGACTTACAGTTTGGGAACCACTGATTTATGCTTTAATATTTAGACTTATATTTAAGTGTAATGGTAATTGATATAGTTGATGCTCGATAAGGTTTAAATCGATTTCTTATCCTACCATATTAATCGCGAGAATACAGCGTGTTCTATAAAATTTCTATAAAAAATACCAAGTAACTATAAAATGGTCCTCATAACGATTGAACGATTCTTGATCAAAATTGACATTGAGTGAAGATTGAGCAGACTCAGAAACTGGATTATAAATGCTGCATTTTTACTCCACATCCTCTTCCTGCTTATTATTCCAATAAATGCCTTAAAAAAATGATCAAAACTGTAGATAGTGTGCGTGATTGCCAGAAATAAAATGCTAATCACACTAATTAGTTCAGAGAAGCGTCAGAGATTCGCGAGACGTATTTTAAAGAGGAATAAGACTTTGTCCTGTAATTTTTTCGAAGAATTTATTCAGTTACGTAGCAGGAGGTTTCGGCTGTAGACGTTCAACAGGAAGGTAACTCAGCAGAAGTAAGGACGAAAGCATGCGTAACACGGAGCGGGAGAAGAACTTTTTAAATTTCGAGAATTGCATGAAGCCAGCCGCAAAACACGAGATTTGCTGTGACGATCAGAGGCATCAAAGCCGTACCAGGAAAGAATGTGAATAGAGGAAGTTAAAGCTAGCAAGGACGCCCACGGGCGAGGCAGGTGTAGAATGAAGGTAGTGTGGAAACTTTCAAAGTATGTATGAGACAAAACGGATGTAGGAAGTGTAATGAAGCAGAGAAAGTCCAAACCCACGCGGGGTGATTTATCGGAATTTCGAAGGGAAGGGACTTGCCATGGGAGGAGCGGATGAATTACCCAGAAGTTGCAACAAAAGGCAAATAGATTATTTTCAAGCACGATGGAGAATGCTGAGAGGCGGTGGAGAAAAACCAGTCTTTAAAATGATTATGTCGAAAGATCCGGAATATAATTTTCATCTTGTCAAAAAAATAAAACAAAATGCATCTTAAGTGGTGATTGATTTTCTATTAAAGACTGTGGGAACAATTCTCTAGAAAGTGAAAGCAAAAAACTACTTTGCATTTAAAGATGACAAGTCGTGTTCTCTTCTTTGAAAATTATGTATCTTGGAATGTTGAAAAAATATAACCTGAAATTTTTTTGCGGAGTTCATAGAATTTTCTTTTTACCCTTTAGATTTGGTTATTAAAAACGCTAAATTTGGCGTTTAAAAAGTTTTTGACAATTTTTTTCGCGTTCATATCCATAAGCCAATCTGAGCCGAATTCTCTAACTTTGTGAAAGTCACGCATTCCCACAGAAGCATCATATCACATTGTAGCCATAAAGCAGATTATAGCAAAAACGAAACAGGTTTTGCGAGTGTACGTAGTGCTTGGCGAAAATATGAATGCATCAATGCATCTGTTCCTCGCTAGTAGACTGACATTACAATTTAAAAACAGCGAATAAGGAGAAACATATCACGTATACTTTCATATAGATACCTCTTGCTTCATTTCTAGTGCATCTGTTTGCTTGCAGAATTACTATTTTTGGAAAAATAATGCGATGTCGTTCTCAGTTTCAAGCATGTCTAATCACACGCTATTTTTTTTCGAACAAACACATGAATCAAGAGCGGAGCCAGGCGGAAGATCTTGATGTTTTCAGACGTAGAACATTCTAGAACATATTAATATTGTTTGGCGGTGGATCAGCGTTAAAATAGGAACGCGAAATTTTAAGACATGCAAATCTCGTTCAGAATCTGCCAACGGCGGTTTAAACGAGGTTGCGTCACCGTTGGCAACTAAGAGAATTGCGACGGCCAATTCTATACCAGGACTCCATTGTGTATTTCGTTTGTGAGAGAGATATAAATTGACTCAGATAGATTATTCAAGAATGAATCCCTAGAGCCAAATCAAATTAAGGACCCTAAATATGTTTCAACGATCGCTTTATCTTTGGGAAACGCATTGCGCTGTTTGAGATTATCGACCGATTTCTACTATCTCGCGTCAGTCTTCACATGAAATAGATACAACTTTTAATCGTAGAGACGCAATTAGATAAAGAAGATGGGGGTTTGGCACTCTCCCACGACCGCTTACTCATGACTGTCTGGCGCCGATTCTTTTCCAGTGACTCATCCATCCGATGCATCGTCCGCTTCGATACGAAGTGCACTTTGGACAAAAATCGACCGCGACGACCTCTATACAACAAGAGGCCCAACTTCTCCCATCATTTCGGAGAAAAAGTTTGACAGCAGTGAGTGCCACCTTCCGAGAATCGACGGGAGAAAATATACGAACAGCGACGTCAGAGCGCGCTGAGAAAGACAACGAGAAGGCAATTAAGAAATAAATCGATGTAAAAAACTGCGAAGAGATCGTCAAACTCGGGAGGTAAAAATAAGACTCGCTCGTTGCGGAACGGCTGACAAAAGAAGGGAGAAAAAAACGATACCCGTCTTTCCCTTTTATTTTTTTTGAATGAACGAGTCGATGAATGAAAACGTGGGAGACACCCAGGTTCCCCCTCCACTTCCTCCAGACTGCACACCCACTTCTTCCGGTTACCACAGTGCGGGCGTACCAGTGCAATTAAAAAAAAAGCTGGTTTGAGGTCGCGGGGCGTTTTTTTCGCCGTGTACGTCTGATAAGACTCGTCGTCCCGTTTGAGACCTTGACACTTTAAAAGGTGGTGACTCCCTCTCGACCATAACGCCTGCCTAATAAGGCGAAAGAGGCGAGTGGTTTACGCATAATTCCAACTCACAGATGTTGGGTGAGGAAGAGAGTAGGTGGAGGAGAGGGAGCGGGAAGAGAGAATGGGAAGTGGAGGGGAGGAAGAGGGAGGCAGAGGAGGGAAGGGATTGAAGAAAGGAGAAGGGGAGAGAAGATGGAGGTAGATGCGATAAATTAAGATGGGGAGGGAGCGGAGAGAGGAGAACAGAGGGAGGGAAATGAGATAAAGGTAAGGAGAGTAGAAAGAGAGAGAGGAGGGAGGGGCACGGCAGAGAGAAGAAAGGAATGAAGGGATGATAGGAAAAGGAGGGGGGAGAGAGGGAAGAAGCAGGGAGGGAAGGAGAGAAAGAGGGAGGAGGAAATAAAGGGAAGGAAAGTGGAGGGGGAGAAAGGAGAGGGGGAGAAAAAAGGGAGTGAGGAGAGAGGAAAGAGAGGAGGGAGGGGAAAGGAGGGGAGAGGAAGAAGAGGGAGAGAGAGATAGGGAGGGAGGGGAGAAAGAGAGAAAGGAAGAAAGAAAGGCGAGGCAGAGAGAAGAAAGGGATGGGAGCGGAAAAGGAGGAGTACGGAGAAAGGAAAAAAAACAGGGAGGAGAAGGGAAGGGGAAAAAGAGGGAGGGAAAGGGAAAAGTGAGAAGAAAGGAAGGGGAGAGATTGGAGGCGAGAGTAGAGAAGGGAGTGGTGAGAGAGTGAGAGAAGAAAGGGATGATAGAGGAAAGAGGAGGGTGGGAGAGATGGGAGAAGAAAAGGAGGGAGAGAGCAGTGAGGGAGGGAAAGAGAAAAGGGGGAGGAAGAGAGAAAAGGGGGAGGAAGAGAGAAAAGGAGGGAGAATAACGGAGGGAAAGAAAAAGGAGGAAGAGAGAAGAAAAGGAGGGAAACGGAATAGGGGGAGGATGAGAGAAGAAAGGGAGTAAGGTGAAATTGGAAGAAGAGGAAGGGAAATAATCGATAGTGTGAGAGGAGAGAGAGATATGGGAGAAAAGTTCGGGAGGAGGAGAAAGAGGGAGGTAGGAGTGGAGGGGGAAAAGTGAAGGTAGGTATGAAGAGGTGGGAGGCAGTTCGAGCCAGACAGTTAAACTCGACGGAAACATTACTCAGACGGCCGTTCCACTTCAAGTGAGCTTCAAACAAGGGATGTGCGGGGGAGGGGGGGGGGAGGGAGAGTTAACTCTACAGCGGTGCGTGTCATTACTGCGACCGGATGACCAGTTTCCAACTTTAGTACGGGTTTTGTTCGGTCGCGGTGTTTTTCAAGGGGCCAGATGAGGCGAACTTATCCGTGGAGAAGTTCATCGAAAGAGTTCGCTATGGGTCGCAACAGTTCCGCCGGCGGAACTGTCGTCCCAATCGCAGCAATTAGCCGTCAAAGTGACAAAGTTCAATGGATTCAATTTGCTATTCGCTCCACAACGCAAATGTGTTGCAGCCGTGAAGTTGTGGCGTTCATTTATATTACGATCTGTTTGTCGCGTGGCAATAACGAATTTACTACCACGTCGAAGACTAATAACGGATTCAAGGACAAGCGCTTAAAAAATACTTGTACCGAAATGAGATTCTAAAAGTTTAGAATCTAGTTTCGATGAAGTACCACTAAAGACGGCTACTTTTTATTTGGTTTTTTACAACCTTTTTGTGGCTATTGAAGATACCTGAGACAAATATTTTTTAAGTGCTTGTTCTTGATTTTTTTCAGCCATAAGACGAGCTCGATAATTCCCTGTTGACTTAAAATGGAATTCCACGGATCCAAGAATATCATATTAATTGACATTCAAGTAACTTACGATAAAAAAATAAATACATGGCTATATTTAACGCTCCTCAATATTCTGAGAGCAGACTGTATACGCCATTAAGACTGTTTGTTTATTTAATCGTGATATAAAACCTCCTTGACTTTACTTTTCTAATTCTAATTTCTGTATTCATATTTGCAGCTAAATGGCCGTTTCAACGCTATATCTTACATCGGTTGTTTGAGAATGACAAACAACCACAGAGGCATAAAACACATGGTTAATTAATTTTGTTGAAAATATCAAGCAATTAACAAATAATAAAAATAAAATAAATATGACTTTTTCAATTAAATTCGAAAGAACGACGTTATTACAATACTAGAGTTTTAGACCGTCAGTATGACGGGAACGAAAATTGTGTTATTATCCAATTTTATGAATCTTATCTTATTATTCGATTTTAAATGTTGTAACCGCTCATTTATTTTCCAAATGACAAAATACATGAATCAATTATGCGAAGAGGTTTATAGCATTTTGTAAATTTTCGTTGCTACAGCAAATAGACTAAATAATTTCCTACATTCCATCAAAAAGAAAGAAAATTTATATTAGAACTGCTGAATTTTGGTGAGTAAATACGTTTAATTTGCCATCATGCTCATGCTGCGTTTCATAAGAGAAAAAACAGAAGATTGATAGGAATACAAGCTAAAACGAAGAAAGAATATATATAAATCAGCACTGTTTTAACTATATAAACATTTTAAATATATAAATCAACATAGTTTAAACCAAATTAAAACTTAGCGGTGGACTAAATGAAATACTAAAATATTAATGAACAAAAATAGTAATAATGTTGTAATCGCTCTTATATTTTACCTAATGACAAGATACATCAATTAATACGCAAAATTATTATGCAAATGATTTTTAAACTATTAAATAAAGCGATTATGAAAGTTTATTTACTAACATCACTATATATTTTTGTTAGTAACTATACCAACTCTGTATGTACCGAACGACAAAATACCTCAATACGCTAAAATATTATGCAAATGCGCTAGGTTTCTATAGTTTATTTTCGTTGCTACAACAAGCGGTTAGGCCGTGACAAAAATACAGAAGTTGACTTTTATGTATAGTATCACAACAACATTTAAATCTTTTGGTGGAGGGGGAAGTCATCTCCCCATACAACAAACCAACCAAACCAAGCCTTTTAAATACCTTCCCTTTAAAAATCCTCTCTCCTTCGTCCCTCGCCTCCCTCCCCCCTCCCAACCCACGAGCACCCTTTGCGGACATCGACCCATCGAGACAACACCCTTTATGCGCATAAAAACAGGTGTGTTATTTTATGAGATCCCCTCTAGGTAAATCCGCACTTATAACGGCTCCTTTGTAGGCAAAAGGAGCTTTTGGTTTTCTCAACATTTATATGGCTATTGGAGCTACCTGGGGGTCAACATTTCGCACACATGCATACAATACGTATATAAACCGTCAGCCAGTCTTACCGTTCTTCCAATACAAATTTATTCATACTTTAATAATGTCATATGACTTCCAAAACCGTGTCAGTGAACTATTAAAAAAAGTTTAATTCGTTCATAAATACGAACGCTCAAGCAGATATGATTCTTTTAGAAAGCGATCCATTATTATGTCCTTTTAAGTACAAAATCCAAGAACCTAACTCGTATGACGGAATGCTATCGTCACAGTTAGTGGAGAGCGAACTTAAAACCCGCGTAGAAGTCGTGTTTTGTCACTATAAATACTACTTCCACTGGAATCGAGGTCAGCGTTGTACATATAAGGAACATTTCGACGCTTCGATGACTAGCGATACTCGCTCCGAGCTGAAAACCTTGCTGGACAAGCGAACCGGTCGGTATGGGGTTCGGAAACCGACCGAGACACACATATGTTTTAAATAGCATGCATGTATACGGGAGATGGAATCCCTCCAAAGAGACCGACTAATCGTTTTAGTGAGGCGAAGGATTTGCAAGAACCTTAATGAAGTAAGATGCGCGACGCGGAAGTGACCGCGGCGGATATTTATTTTCTTCTCTCTCTCTCTCGTTTTACGTTTACGAGCCGACAGGTCAACGGAAAATATTGACGGCGCCATAAAAAGAAAGCGGCGACGTTGACTACGAGGAGCGCGATTCAATGCAAATGAAAAGTGTGTTGTTTCGTGCGGTGGTCGTCCTTGGATGCGGAGTTGTTTTCAGCCTGGTCCTTCGCTGTGTTCTCGAACTTTCAGTTTCTTCATGGTTGGATGGCGCTCGTGTAACGGAGCGAGCAAATTTGTTTACTTTAAGGTTTCATATTCTCTCCGCGATTGTCTCGCTCGCGTTAAATACTCGTGGAGCGAAATAAACGGAGATAATTCAATTTGATAACATTTACTTTTATATTATTACTCGAACTAGAGATTTGCCCATTGAAATTCAACGGATGTGTTATATTAATTTCAATTTCCCCATAACATGAAGCGCTTGAAATTTATTACGTTCAAATACTACCACCCAGAGCCGTCTGAAGGGGGGGGGGGGGGGTAGGTGGGCAGTCGCCCAGGGCCCCGCGCCTATGAGGACCCCGCGCCTATGAGGGCCCCGCACCTATGAGGGCCCCGCGCTTATGAGGGCCCCGCGCCTATGAGGGCCCCGCGCCTATGAGGGCCCCGCACCTATGAGGGCCCCGCACCTATGAGGGCCCCGCACCTATGAGGGCCCCGCACCTATGAGGGCCCCGCGGGTCTTAGAGACGGACGGCTCTTTAATTAAATGAGAAATTTGATTTGTATAAATAGGGGGCCCCGCGGCAACCCTCTCGCCCGGGGCCCCGCGGTTCTTAGAGACGGCTCTGCTACCACCACTACTACTATTAGTGAGCATTCGATAGGGTCATTGTAATTTTCAGTGATGTTAAATTATCGCATCTATATGCCTTGCTATTTTTATTATGACTTGATTTGCCATTCTCTGGATCCGTTGTTCTTCATCTTCATTCTCCCGGTAGTTTTCTAGCCTTGCTACTTGATCTGCTAGGCTTTTAGTTCGTTGTTTGTTGGCTATAATTGGACGTTTTGGTATTTTTTACTGACAAAACAATCGACTCTGTTTATATTATGAAGGACCGTCGGCCGTTTCGTCATTGAAAATTTTTATAAATAAGTTTCTGATAATTAATTGGTGAGACCTTTTTGATGTTGAAATGAAATCGAAGAATTTCTTGATTTTGCCTCGATACACATGTAGACTTAAGTAAATACATACAAACAGTACATAATTTAACGTTGCAAGGCTAGTTCCAGTTTACACACCAATCCATACGGCCAACAATACAGCGAATCGTATATAAATACTAAAATCAACGAAATAATGAGATAATCTTATAATCTATAGTTTGTTTTATTTTATAATTATTCTAATTTATTGTGTAATTTTGTATCTACTGACATTATTTCCTATCAAAATGAAGGGATTGAATATATTATGAATACTTTTTCCATTCATTATTATTCGACATTAATTTATTCAGTTTAACAAAAAGATATTTTTACTGACAAAACAATAGACTATTAACATTATGAAGGACCGATTGGCAGTTTCGTCATTGAAGTTTATATAAATAAGTCTCTGATAATTAATTAGTGAGACCTTTTTGATGTTGAAATGAAATAGAAGATTTGTTTGTATGGAATTTTTGGCTAATCAACCTCTTGGATTATTATAGTCATTAATCCTTCCACACCGAACACACATACACAATGGAGGAGGGAAGCCCGGTGCCGGCATTAGCCCACTCTTTACGAAGAGTGCCAAAGGATCCAACTGCTTAACTTCCCTTCCGATGGACAGAGCGCTGACTTGCGCAGTCTCCTCAAATTACACAAGTAGGGGACGGGACGATCTCAGGTCGAAAAAAATCCCACTTCCGCCGGATTCGAACTTAGGACCCCCGCGTGGAAAAACCAACGCTCTAACCACTCCTCCACCCCATGAAATCGAAAAATTTCTTGATTTTGGTTCGTGACACATGTATACTTACGTACATACAAACAGTACTTAATTTACCTAACTCAAATGAAGCGGCATTACAGTTATAGTTACTTTTAATTGTAAAAATAATTAATTTAATATAGTTCTGTTTACGTTAATTTCTTCGTCGTTGATAATCTATTTCTTTTTACTTACTAAACGTTTTATTTTCACGGAAATAAATTATTTATTTAGCGTGAAAAAAATTAATTATCTTTATTTCTGTTTATTGGCAACAATACTAATGTTTTCTTACTGTTATTCATTGATTGGCACTTCCGAGGCAACATGAATGCTTATATTTATACGAGATAATCGAAAGAAAATAATTATGTTGCGATTGATTCTGAATATTATTGTGCGGTAACACGACAGCGTTCGCCGGAAATATTCATGCTTTAACTTTCTCATATACGTGGTACATATATAGAGAAAGTATTGTAATCGCGAAAAATTCGAATTCGAGATTTTAACTGAAATACACTTTGTCTGTCCAAAAACGTGATTTTCGTCGTACTGCATGTCTGTACGAGGCCCTAGAGCAGCGGTTCTCCAACTGTGTGCCGCGGGACACTGGTGTGCGGCAGTAGATATTTAAGGGTGCCGCGAAAAACTTTGTTCAGCAAATAAATCAAGGATTTGCAGGTGTTGGTGGGTAATTGGGGCAATAATTTCTCTTCTAATAAATTTATGATTTAGTAGCATCAACAAATGGATGTGTCCAAAGGTTGTAATATCCGTATCCAAAAATATATAAAGCTTGTCACATGACTGGGGTGCCGCGAAACCCTCTTTATCTATGGAAATGTGCCGCGGCTCAAAAAGGTTTGAGGACCACTGCCATAGAGCTTAGCCGCTTCAACGATATGCAACGATATTTCGTATTTAAGCGAACCATTAGCCAGAATGGAATATATGAAGAGATGAACGATATAGCACAATAACGAAGGGTAGTTTATTCGTGTTGATTTTCACAAAATGTGGATTTATTCAAAAATGGCTCTAACGACTTCGATTAAAATTTACTCAGTTATAGAAAATGTAGTCTTAAACAATACTAAGTAAACCACATTCCTCAAAAATAAATATATAGTGACCAGTGACGTTATAATACTATACTATAGATTTTTATGCCCAGTTACCATCCAGGTATTCTCAGTTCTCTCAACAATCTTCGTCTAGCAACATTACTTTAGCGCCTATGTGCCTTCTTCAATCTGTAAATACTTGATATTTATGTATGATATTAGGAAGATGCCCGATGAAATTCAACGGGAGTTTTTAATGTGATATTTCGTGAATAGATGCGACGCGAAGCGAAACTATTATCCAAGTCAATGGTACCCAATTACACGCAACCGGTAACAATGCGAATCACTAAGAATGCGTCAAATTCTCGCGTTAAAAACCGATCTGTTGATCGATTTGACGCGTATTAAATAATCAATGGCAGGAAAACAAACTATCGTTCTTTTAGGCTTTCGTAGTTTCAAGTCTTGAACTCCTGTCATCATTCTAAGTAATTTTAATATGCGAATGATTAATATTCAATATTCTACATTCAAATGGATTCCTTCTCGTAAATAACGCAACGAATGTTGTTTACATTCGTTGCTATGAAAACCATTTCCCTCTCCTTCCTTATCTCCCTCTCTCTCGCATTAAAAGCATTCAAAGCACGCTTTCATCCATAAGGATTGAAATAACAATAGGATTTTGAGGTTTAACAATGTAATGGGTTGGTTTTTAAAATTGCAATATTTCCTCAAAATATATTAAGTAAACGTTTAACATGAGGAATTTAGAAATGTAGATGAACAGAATAAGAAACTATATATTTTTCTTTAAAATGGTTAAGATGCGAAGATGGTAGGTTAATTCTTTCTAATTTATATCTCAAAAAGAATAATAGCTTGCACGTCGAAGAGTCAATTTTTACGTGTCATATTATGGGAAATGGAAATGTCTTATTTGGAGTCGACCCCAGGACATTTTTCAAGATTGTTTTTGTCATCACCTTAAAATATACGAATTTAGTATTCCTGCCAAATTTAAAAAATATATCTCTATCTTTTATAGAGTTATTTGCATTTTTATAGCGTGGCAGAGGGAGCCTCAAAGGGACAAAGTGGCAAATGGACAGACGTAGGCTTTTATAGATTTTAGATAACTATTTATCAAGTTTAATTTTGGAGGGAACACAAAATTACCGCTACGGAGGATTTCTACGGGCGCCCCGGGCAATCGCCCAGCTTGCCTGTAGCTCGGGCCGGCCCTGCTTAAATGTCCATTGAGTGTGCTGTGTAAGACCTGGCACATATCTTCCTCCTTCCACTTCCTTCCATTTATATTTTTTCACCATCAGAAAAATTAAACGCAAATTGGAGGGTACTTAAAATTTAATTTTTAGAGTGTTTCTATATTTTTGCAACATATTTATCTTTTATTTATACCAAAAATTATCCCGCCAAACATTCTTAAATTTACAAGCCCCTAGAACAGTGGTTCTCAATCGGTGTGCTGCGAACATTTCCCAAGTGTGTCGCGAGACATTGAAGAGAAATTGCTAAGCTGCGTGTCTTCCACCGATTATATACACAGTTTTAACAAAGAAACTAACATACAGTATTAAGACTAGTTGAATCCAGTCCAAATGTATCACTGCTTTGGGAGGCACGTAAACAGTAAGCCTGACAACAACGTTGTCAGCATTGTCATAGTAACCGAATCCCTTATGCATGAGTCATATACAACTGATTGGTTCTCGTTGCTCTCTAAGTCTCTACGATGACATATGTAGAATGCTCCGACTGCGGTAACCTTCCTGGCTGTCCGCGAATCTGGCGCATTCCTTTATCAGATCAGTACTAGTCTAGATTCGTGGCTGGCTTATACTACAATTTGGTGTCTGTGAACGTGTTTCGTGAGTGTATTCTACATAAAATAATTTTTATTGAGTGTTTTGTGTAATACCATTGGTAGGAAACTGTGTGATCTTTGTAGTTTCGTCCAATTATCATTGCTAAAAAATATAAAACTCACGCCTCTAAAAATGGAGAGATTTATTACAATATAACGTAACGGTGAAAAATATGAAGAACATATTAAGGTAAAACCCAGTACCAGCGGGACCAAGCCAAGTAAGATTTCTATGGTTTCTCGCATGTATATGGACAGTCATTTGAGTCTGGGCTTTTCTTGGTGTGGAGATAAAGATTTTCCTGTTCCAATGTGTGTTGTGTACGGTGAGAAACTATCGTACGAAGCCATGGTTCCCAGAAAATTGAAGCGACATTTCATCACAAAACATGCACACCTTGAAGGAAAAGATTTGAACTATTTCAAAAGGTTGATGGAACTGAGACCTCTTGGATAATACTGCATGTGCAATGGGTTGACAGATCCAAATAGCCCCACTAAAATTGATTCAAATAGCCCCACTTCTGTCGACTCAGATAAAAGGAAGTAGTCCTGTAGTTACGAGCATAATGCGCTACTTGTACCATAGAACAGCGCAGAAAGCAGTAGCGCTGAGACAGAAATAAAGAACAAAGCGAGAATAATTTTAACTCTAGACCTTACTTAAATTCTAAGGCTGCAATGTTACATACCGTTAAAATCAGAGCTAGTTGCCACTCGCCTCGATCCCTTTAATTGCGTTTTGAAGGCATTTATAAATTTTTAAATCATTAATAAATGGTGAAATTTAACACATACTTCAATATTATTTGATCACACGTCGCCTTGAAGCGGGACAGTTACGTTTACCATCGTTGATGGCATTATCTTAAACTATAAATCGCAATTTATTTTATTTCTGAATGCAAAATTTCTATCACGTTTGGAAATCGTTTTTACCTAGAGAAAGGACGTATTTAAAAACGAAGAAATTTTTTCTAACGCGCTCCTATTTTTCTGTTGTATTCATACATTTAAAATTACATACTTTAAAACTGTATTAATAGAATTTTCGTCTTAATTTTATTGTTAGTATTATCACCACATGTTGTTTATAATCCATTCTCACTCGTAAAACACTGGAATAATAACTAGTTAAAAAGACCAGCGGATATGCCGTCGCCTTCTTTATTAAGCTTCCTGCGTAAACTTTCCTTGCCAATCCCTTACACTATAAAATTATTGGTATGCCATCAACGTTAGCGCAACTCTTTCAGTATCGCGATAAACTAAATAGTCCTTTAGATATACTTACTTAGTTGTGACTAGATGTCTCGCAAATTTATCCTTCGTATTCATTTCCCCTTTTCAACTTTCTTACATTCAGATTAACGGGAAACCGCTCAGCTCGCATCCAGCGGCTCATTGGCGCCCCTCTCCGTGGAGGACGCCGCCTGTCAACAACGGAGAAGCTTCATTGGCAGACAAAGGTTCAACAACACCGCCAGGACGGAAGGTTAGTGAACCCCAGCGCCCTTCCACGAGAACTAATTTCTTTGTTTATTTAAAATCGGTCGCCGTGGATAACGGGTTGATTGATTTTTTCCCGTGCATTCAAAAGGTTACTCATTACCATACAGAGGTGAAGTCAACATCCAATTTACGCGTATAAATTGTGCATAAACATGCTCAGTTCTCGGTAAAAATGCGCGATACAAATGAAGAGTCCACGAAGCACCACGACTAATCGTAAAATGTGCGAAACACGATTTCTCTCGTAAAGCTTGATGTTTCGACCAAAACGATAAAAAGAACGCGGACACCAAAAATATTAATCATAGCACGACCAGCAGCTACCAAGTAAAATGTTCTGGAGAACGAATGCTTGCCTGCACTTATTCAGCTGCTTGTCGCAGTATTTTTCTATTTCTCTTTTTTCGGGAGGAACACTTGCTGGTCTTAGAATGACATTCGAATAAAGAAACGAAACGCGAAAACTAAAATTGAATTTGGAATCACACACTCTCTCGGAGCCATTGTTCACGAAATTTAATTAGGCAATTATGTATTCCATGTCATCCGGACTTCCTTTCTCTTCCTCATTAAAAAAAAGAGCGACGAAACCGATAACGTGATCTAGCCTGATAATAGAATCCCGCCGCAATTTTTATTATTTAAGGATTCTCTTCTCTATCTACGCGCTTCCCACAATATTCTTGAGCTGCCGATGGGCTATTCCTTGCTCTTGTATCACGATTTTTATTTAACTAAAGCAAAGAAAGCTACGATTTAAAAAGCATTACCGATTGATAATGAAATCCTTTTTAATTTGCAATGTATGCATTACTTTATGCGCGCGAATAATTTTCTTCGTCCTTGAAGCCTCAAGTCGCCCTGCGGCAAAGCAATGCGAAAGGAGATTGTCCACCCTCAAGCGCTTATATATGTACACATACTCTGCTATGCTTCTGCACAGCATTTTATCTGAAACTTATTCGTAGTATTTATTCCTTGTATTTTAATTACAGGAGTTAAAAACACCTCCACAATTTCCGTTCAACTTGTGTTTCGAGAGAGAACCCACTTCCTGTTTTGTTTTGCTCGTGAAATTGAAGTCGAAATTACGAGATGAAAAATGAAATGGTTCGGCCTCGACAATCTCTCGAGTCATTCGCCTGTGCCGCGCACTGAGAAAAAGTTGCGTGCTAATGTAAACGCACGACGCTGAAAATCATTGACGTAAGCAATTTTTCTATAACGGTGCACTTTTCTGCAAGGTTAATCATATCATATTCATCTATCGAAAGTAATTACCGCGCAGAAACGATTGTTGGTATTTTATACCAGTGGTGGCCAAAATGGCTAGGGGACCACTTCCGCCGTCTTCGTGAGCCACATCCAGTCAAAAATTAAAGTTGAAGAATAATTTAAGGAATATAAAGAGTTTATTTGCGTGTCAGTATAACCTGATTTGTTTTAACTGTACATATTTTTCATTATTGGAATGGAGAGGTATCTAAATACATAATATATTGTTTTTATAACTTTCTATTTTCATCTTGTTATATTATGTCCGTTAATTGTTAAACTAATGGAAGGCCGGATATGGCCCGCGGTCCGTATATTTTTTATATGATAGTCTCTTCGTCAGAATTGCTACTTTTCTCACAATCTCGTATTTAAACATTACTTCTGTGTGGAGTTTGCTTTTTTACTTTGCCCATACGTAGTATAGGGGAAACCACATATTGTTTTCATGAAAATAATCTATTTCGAATTTTCAACGGAAACGCACGTTATGAGGTCCCCTGAACACGTGTTTGCCATTTTCTCGACGATTTCTATGGGTGTGTGTATGTGATAGAAATTTTGTGAGTGTTCTAACTCAGAAACTATTAATCAGATCAATGCAAAATTTTATATTTGGCATTTTTCTTAAAGGGACAAGAGTTGGTTAGTTTTTGGTAAAAATCGGTCAAACAGAAGTGGGTTTTACTCTTGCCACTTATTCGTTTTTTTTAAATATTTGCTAATACTTGATCAATCTAAAAAATTACTGGAGTAAAAGTTGTAGAAAATTAAATTTTCTACAACTTTTGTTCGAAACATTTTCCCATTGTTTAATAGATATTTAAAAAACATATTTTTAGCTGCCACCGCCACACTCCATGGAGGCAACTATTGTAAATACTTGACGCTTAGTTGAGTCTTAGTAACGGTTCTTTTTATTTTGTTAATTGTTGGAGCTTTTTGGCTATATCCAATATCAGAAGGCTACACTAAAAGTTTATGTCTGTCCTTTGTAATAAATTTGAATTTTTCTCTCAATTCCATAAAATATTTATTATTTAGAATTTTTAGAAATATTACAAGTATGGAGAAACTCATGTGGTGGCCACATCAGATTTTATAATTTATCAAAAAGTTTGAGACAGTTTATCGTATTTTTTTTTAGCGAAAACGCCACTTTTGCTTGGAAACATTCGCTATGTAAAAATAAATATAGAATACAGAATACAACAAAATTTTTAAAATGAGGCATCATTTAAGCCAGTGGTTCCAAAACGGTGGGTTATTACCACACTAAGGGTAATTTTGAATTTTTCAAAGGATTATGGAAATTAGCCATCCAAGGTATACCGAATTTACCTCAATTTAAGACGAAGTTTTCTTTCTATTTTAACATATGTATAAAAAGCAAGACTCGGTATATATTACCCTACTACGACAAAACTTCGCGTAGGTTTGTTTTTGCCTTTGTAGCTGTCTTGTCTCATTATAAATTATTTCCTTGAACAAGTTGTATCTATTAAAAATCGAATTTTATAACTACAATTATTGTTTTTTTTCCATTTTGAAAGATCCAACTCTCCAAAAACTGATACTGTAATCCTGAGGATAACTGAATGCACTGAAGTTAGGTGTGTTTTTTAAAAGCACTGTGCTTCTGCAATAGGGGAAATGATTTACGTGATGGCTGAATAGATAATGGGACTAAAAGAGATTGGGAACCGCCGAATTTTAATTATGTAAAGGCGTTGACTGCGCACAACTTCGATCGCGTTCCACTCATTCCCTCACGAGTAACGAAGTCTTTTATTTTATCGGAGTAACGGAACAAGCGATTGTGATAATAACCTCACCGCCGACCTTAAAGTGGCCAACTTTTTCGCCAGATAGCCGAGCACGGGGAAAAGGTTCGAAAGAAATACATATAGTATTAGGTCGTCTCAACTCCCCTTCCACCTGCCCTCCTGTCGCTTCTCCGCGAACAAGAGGAAGAAAACGATTTTCGCGGCAATCGGAAAGGCGAACGTTTTCGCTTTGTGTGTGGACGCTAAAAACCGCCGTTTTTTAAAAACTTTCCTCGCCGTGCGGTGGCAACGGCGTCGGAAAAAAGAAATAGAACGACGAATCTGCGGTCGACGTCGCCAGCACCCTCTGCGGTGGGAACCGCAAAAAAGAGGACGGCAAAAAAATCAACGGCGGGGACAGGGATACTGAGGGCGCGATTGAGAAGACCCAAGAGGTTGGTGTGAAACGCCGCAACCTCTTTGCGGTCCCGCATCAAAACGACTCCGCTCATTGGCTCCCGGGGAACACGTTACTTCTCATTGACGTGTGCAAGCATCCACTTCTCCGCTTAGAAGCATATGTCCGCAAAGTATTGAATTTTCAGTGTAGTGCCATCGGAAGGCCAATGACCACGTTACCCGCTACGGCATACTCGCGTGTCGACATTGATCTATGCCGTGCTCGTTGTATTCCGTGACGACTGGGTCAACTTCGATAGTTTTTACAAAGTATAACAAGTAATGGTTATTAAAAAACAGTTTTTTTATAAACAACTTTTATATTGATTAAGAAGTTTACTTCTTTGCCCGTAGATCCGTACACATCTAGAGTTGGCAGCTCACCTGTGTCATATTGAAAAAAGCTTGCAAATAAAATATACGTTTTGCTATAATAAATAGCTACGTTTTTCGCATAGTTTGAAGAGGCGAGAGTACGCAGGGGTAAAGTGGTGGTGGACTCAAAAACCAAGTCTACCAGGATCAAATCTCAAAGGTGACAAACGTTTTTATTAGTATATTATGGTCGCATATTAAAAAGAAGAATGAAAACATATACTTATTTATATATATTAACATAGTAGGCAAGTTAATATAAAAGTTTAAAAAAATTAATGCGCAGGTGAACCGCTTAAAAAGATACGAGGAACGAGCGGCAGCTTCGTTTGTCATTATAAACCCGAAAGAAATACTTCCATATCTCTCATCTATATATTTATTTTTCCATTTTCGGATTTTATAAGTTTTAAGTTGGGCGTAATCATCTAGGATAACTTCTAGCTACTTACCGGATAGGCGTTCCTTAATAAAGGTTTTCTCCGAATGCCTCATCGCCTCAATTCAACGTTACAAGACGAGAAGCGATTTCAACTTGACGTCGCATCATGAGAAAAATCCTCTTCCTGCGGTTGCCTTAAGGACGTGAGTTGGTTTAACGATGTGCGCGCTTAAATATTCCATCACCTCTCTCTCTGGACCCTCTCATCACTCGTCGATGGCCTTATTACCGTACCGCAGAGAGAAAAAGAGATAGATAGAAGGTATGAGAGAGCGGGAGAATCTTGACGAGATATCGCCATGATGAGTGGCTTTTTAATTGCGAACAAAAAATACAGACGGAATATAAACTCGTGATTCATACATCTGAGGTTGAAGGTTAGTGGATGCCCGGGAGATGAATGGCACAAAAGAGCAAAAGGCCGCGAGAAGGGAATGACGTAATATCGGGGATGGCATTCGCGCGAAAAAACCGCTATAACTCGTTTTAACGTAACTGTTAACTTCTTTTTATTAAAGATTCACCGCTAATAATTTAGCAAAGCAAAGAATGAATAAGTTTCGAAACGGGAAATGGCATAGAAATGAATTATATAACTTTAGAATTACAACGGATTGTATGGTCTCGAAATGTTGTCCTCGAATCAAAAACGAGTTACGTGTGCTGTTTCAAATCAAATAAGCGGATTTAAAATGCATACACAATTGTGTCGAGAATATATTTTTACATACTTAAAATAGTATTTTATAAATAGATACACTCAAGGAAAATTATGGCAGTTTCAGTCAATTCTGCATGACGTATTTCTACAAACTTTTAATTCACAATTTAACATTTCAAGGACACAATTTAAAAGCCTCATTTTGGTCAGCCGGCTGCTTTTCCGAAATTTAAATAAAAAATGCGCGAAGTTCGAAAAACTCGATCGGAAAATTCCCTCGCTAGCTTAGGAATAAATATTTATGCGGAATAAAGAAAAAATCTCTTATCAAACGAGAAAAATATAACGCAAAGTTTGTGGACTGCGACGCCTATGTGGTGTCAGCAGAAACTCGAAGTTTAATCACTCGAACTAATTATTAAACTCTTCAGATCTCTACAGAGGTATGTGATAGAGATTTTACGTGTTCATTTTAATAAACCTTGCATTGCGCAGCGAAGAAAATTTTGGCCATGGTGGAGGATGCTAATATTAAATATATGTGTATATATATATATATATATATATATATATATATATATATATATATATATATATATATATATACTTATAAAAGTTAAAAATATATCGTAAAAATAATGAGATATATAATAAAAAAGATTATTTTGATTGCCAAAGTATTTATCATTTTCAAAATTTCTCCATGGATTAATTTTTCCCAAAACGCAAATGATTCAACGACACAAGTTCGACGCGTATTCATCACGAAAATAACATCGTATTAAAGAAGAGCGCGCCATGATTCCAAGATTTGCGTTCGCGTCGAGCCCGTAAGTTTTCGGATTTTGAAGGGACCGGAACCTTGGCACGAACAACAGGATCAACATCATCGCAAATATTAATCAAATTTCGCAAACAAATCAATAAAAAGCAGGTTAGCGTATTGGTTACCTTTGATATGGCATCCTATGGGAACTATGCACGCAGTATTTTTGTCAATGAAGAGCATTTTTTTGCTGCGTGGGGCAACGGCGCTCGCGAAACCTTTCGGAGCCACAAATAACAGCGAAGCCTTATCGACGGACGTCCTCCATTTTTTCCGCTCGGAAGAACGTCACGCGCTTGAAATTATCTAGGTTAATCCGAAAATAATAATTTGCGAATTTACTAATTAGAGGGAGCTCATGACCCATTTTCGATTCGCGTGATAAATCTTTCGAGCGTTTTTTTTAGCGCGCGAGTCAAAAATTCGCTATTGGTTAACCTTATTTATGTTACTTTTTTAGGCGGTATTTAACGCCAGAAATATCTAGACTTTACATCAGATGAAATACCCCTTAGGTTATTTTTAATTCGCACATCGTTACCTAGCTATTTAATTGGTTAAGGAGTTACCGTTATGACGCAAGTTGCACCGTAAGTCTGGCCCATCTGAGGAGCTCCATATGCAACTGTCACGAATGCAGTCGATTGTTGAAAACGAGCATTGTTTTTACTTGATGTGTGTTCATTATTTGACAGTAGGACATACATAGTCCGCTGCGTAACCCATACAATCAAAGAGAACCGTGTATTGAAACGTGCATATTTTAAATGACGACAAATTTGAAATTCGTCGCATTAAGGATAGCACGCAACAATCACGCGCGTATTAAGGCGTTATTTATCAGCGAAGCGATAATAGCGGGCGCCTTATGGGCACGTCTCCTCCGTCCGTGCGCGATTCATCTCCGAAACCATTGGGCGGATGTTCATGAAATTTGGTATTTAGGACTTGATGACAAAGAAAGTAAGAAAATGATATAAATGGTTTATGTAGCCTAATCAGTAGTGCCACCTTACTGGTGACAACAAATAAAATTTCATTGTCAGTCATATCTCGTCAAATATCACTTATATAAAAAAATCTTCAAACAAAATTTGTAGAACTAGTCCAATACATTTTATCAAAGGAGTAGCCGTTTTCAAGAACTGTACAATTTGTCTTTGCGGCATTTAGTATGAGAATACAACGCAAAGGATTAATTTTCAACATATCTATTTTACATTAAATTTACAAAATCTTTCTAAATAATTGTTTTTTGAAAAATAACGGAAATTTGTCTTTACGGTGGTTCGTATGAAGTTTCTTCCTGCTCACGTTAAGTGCTTCAACGGCTAAAAAAAAAAAACAACTTTTCTTCCGTTCTGTGCCATCCCTGTAGGAGCAGAGGACGCTTACAGGTGGGGGAAGGTGAGGAGGGGGGAGGAGGTCAGCCTCTACGACGACGAGGCGCAGAGGAGGGAGGCTGATAGGCTCAGGTCGGGCGGCGCCGGGCGTCGCGGCGCCGGCGGCGAAGAAAGTGGATCCGCCGCCATGGCGACATCCCTGACCGGGATAGGAGTGTGCTGGGCCTGCCTGTCCATGGCCGCGGCACTGCTGTGCTGCTCCGGGTTCTACCTGCCCTTCTGGATACAGGTAGGGAACGGACGACGATCCTTTTTTTTTCTGTCGCTGATCGTAAATCGGAGGAGTCTCGGATGCGCTCTCGGTTATCGATTTATCTAGATCGTTTTTTTTCTCTCGGTCAAGTAGAGGATTTTTTTTCTCCTCGAATTTCAAATTCCAGTTAAAGTTTTATGCGCTCGTGCATAAAAAAATCGCTTACTCAACTTTCCATCTCGTGTCTTTTATTTGATATTTAATGTTTGACTACTTGCTAAATTGTTGCTTGATAATATATTACCTAGTTCTATGCACTGATATACACTATATATTCATCATTCATTATCATTCGGTGAATATTATTATTTTAAAATGTTGCAAATTTGCGTATCGATGCTTTTATGTATCTATAAGCTTGTGTTTAATGTGTAGATTCGTATCCGTATTTGACTATTTCTTATTTTCAAGTATCAATTGCGTATTTAGAATTTGACGTCTTGCCTTTTCAATGACCAGCATTTTATGTTATTAACTCGTAAACTCAACACCGCAAATCCTTATATTTTATAAAACATCATCTAAAAACTCGATCTCTCCATTTTAGTTGAAAATTTATTTTGTGAACAATCCAACTTGATTAATTCGCATGCAATTGCCTATATCTGACACTATGATAAACAGTTTTTACACTTTTAACGTTGTTTTACTTTAAGATTCTTGGGTTTAATCAATTGAAAGACTGATTCAAATGCATCATAGGCGATGAAGGTAATATTTTTTGTGACATTTGATTTGGTTTCGAAGATTATCGATTATAATTACATTGAAATGGGTGATGATGTGTCATCATACATTTCAATGTAATTTAGCATTTTTACTAGGCTCAGTTTTAATTTGATTTAAGATTGTACAGAAATTTCTACATTTTTAGGCGTCATTTAAGAAAAGGTCTTTCTCTGATATTGACGCCACTGCTTATCTTTATATATTAATGCTCAATGTCTGTCCGTCCGTCCCCCCTTTTATCTCCTGAACAGTTTCTCATAGAGAAATGCTGTAAACGTCATTATGTTTCTGCCAAATGGGAGACCCCAGGAAAACTATTTTCGTTTACGTTAGTGTCCCGAATTCGACTCCGGGAGACGATTATATTTTCCCATATGTTTACACAGGGGTTTCGATTTTTCAAGGTGCAAGGTTTATTTCTTTCATTTATTAAAATACGTAAATATGGACCGAATTTCTCCGTTTTTGCGTTATTCGCCGACTAAAACGATAAAATATCTTATTCTTGCGATGTTTTGATGTTGCACGGAATAATCTCTCAGGAACACGCATTTATTTTGAAATTTTATGGCTTTTTCGTACTGTTTCCGGGTGTTGACAAGACGAACCGCATTATTGCCTCCGATTGAATTAGCGTCTATCAAGCCTTGAAATTGACAAAAGAATTGCGTTATTCGCTTCACGCTTTCTATGAAGCAGCGAAATTATAGTTGTATCAATGTCAAACTTAACGTTGCAACGTTAATAATTGAAGATTATTATTACTCAGTAAACTGCGTGTGGGCTGTAGACATTTTTAAAGATGATGATTTAAACATGCAGATGTCTGACTGACTTTGCAAAAGATTTTGCGGGCACCACTAGTAGTTTAAAAAAATACCTGCGAAAAATCCGAAATTCAATCTAAGAATATTAAAGGACAAGTGAGGAAGTAGAATGATTCTACATTTTGTATAAACTATCGTAGTAACTCATAGGTTTGTAGTTGCTTTCGAATCATTAGTTTCGCTGTAATCTATAAATAAGGAAAATAAGCGATCGAAATTTATAAGACTGAAAATGCCCAAATCTAGATTCAGAAAAAGAATATAATCTTAGGGATATATATGTATATATGTATATATATATATATATATATATATATATATATATATATATATATATATACACACACATACATACATTCATACATACATACATATACATATATATCATTCCCGATATTTTTCTTTGACCAGAAGCCGAAACCGGAGATAAATCTCTTACAAGGGTACCGGAGAAATATCGCGGAAATTACAGCGAGGCAGATGAAAATAAAGGATTTTTCAGACTCTTTTGCAGGACAGGACAGGAGTACCACATTCTTCCTTTCCTTTGCAATTCGTTAAGCAGCTGGCGGAGAGGGAGTTGAATGAGGGAGAGAGAGAGAGGGGGGGAGAGAGAAAGAGAAAGCAGGCGTAGAAAATGAAACGAAAAATAAAAGAATAACGATAAAACTTTTTTCTGGGCAAAAAAAAAGATTAATCTCTCCGAAGCCAGACCAAAACAAAAAACTGGACTGGACTGGCCGTTGGCTGCTGCCAGGTGGACAAGAAGGTCCCGCTCGCTACCAACTCTTTAACTCCTCCTTTCTCCTTCCCCTTCCTTGCCACTTCGCCTCCTCCTTTTTTCCTCCCTCCGCGGTAATCGTACCGAGTGGCTTTCGTAAGGTTGGTAATTAAACGGTGGAATCCCAAGGTTGAAGCTTTTGTGACCTTTATAGAGAGACTCCCTTGATTTGTAAGCAGAACGAAAAGAGCTCCGGTTTGCGCGGAAAGGAACTCAATTCGAGCGGCGACCGAGTTGTTTTTTTTAAGCTTTAATTTACGGGGATATTCCTTTTTCAAAGGGCGTTTCAGAGACGCTAATTGACGGTTGATTAAATTTCTGAGGCAAATAAAAATTGGGAAATCAGTCTAAGTTTTTATGGGTACCGTCACAATAGCGCAGGCATGTCAAACTCAGAGAGACATCAGGGCCGCATTAAAGAGATGGATATTATGGAAGGGCAGCATTAGGAGTTGTGTAATGGGAGCAAGAGTTAAAAAGATAGACTATATCTAGAATATTGGACTTCTTTTTTGCCATCAAATGCAATAATTTAGAAAATGCGTTCTATTAATTATTAAAGGCGTTCTCAATTACAGTATCAAAATCTTATCTCCTTTTCATAATAATAAGGTATTTATATGTAATCTCGAACGATTCAGACAAAAATTAGCTTTCTGGCAGGAGTTAGGCACAGAAAGGGCCGCAAGTTTGTCATGTCTGATGTAGTGAGTGTAGTGGGAAGGATCTGATTGAATTGTCATAATATTGTAAGTATTTAAGTATCTAGTCGTGAGATATTCGACAATAGTAACTGCGCTATAAAAATATATATCAACTTCCGATTATCCGAATTACAGGAATATCGGTTAACCGGAATTTATAAAACTTATTTTAATGTTTTTTATGCTGAATTACGCACATACATATCTTAAATATTTACTTGGCCTATACTTAATAATAATTTCATATCGCAGAAAGATTTTTGAAGTTTTTTTATCAGTCCGATCACGAGTCTTACAGTTAGTGTGAAGTGGTGGTCATACGAAGGGCATCCGAGATCAAATTCCTCTTCAACAGAGCTACAAAAGGCCGTGGTTAAGTTAATGAGGTTAATGGATATTTTAAATATTAATAACACGCATCTGTCTTACACAATATGAACATTTTTTCACTCGCGTCTCATAGTTTGTGACGAATTA
Source organism: Tanypteryx hageni (assembly GCA_028673005.1). Classification (NCBI taxonomy): domain Eukaryota; kingdom Metazoa; phylum Arthropoda; class Insecta; order Odonata; family Petaluridae; genus Tanypteryx; species Tanypteryx hageni. Next base: position 42,453,655 of record CM054115.1, read on the forward strand.
TATAGTGTGTAATAAGGTTGTCTGAATCGAAAATTCCACATAAATCGAGTGATCCAGATGAATTGAATAGCAGAAAATTCTTCACGCAATGGCCGACGCTTCCAACCATCTTATTTATCGAGATAATGACATCGATAAAATGTTATTACTTTTCGTTCTTAGTCATTTTTTACTTGAGCGGAATGTCTATATTTTCCAAGCGTCTCAAAGTCTGGATTTCGTAAATATTTTCCGGAAGTCTGAAATAACAAACGACGGGGAATTTTGAAGAAACGGGTGAAAAAAGAACACGAAAGGGGAATGATTTAGTAGACGAATCTAATATGGGTTTAAAGCATTTTAAACACGGGTAAAAAAATTATATATATATATATATAAGGCATATAAATGTATTTTTTTAACGTCTCTGACGTAACCACATTCCGAGAGCCGAGTCCGTTGGCATGTTGACGTTAACGAGCGGTCTACAATGCGTGAGAAACACTGCCTCACGCAATGAGTGCTTATACCGGCGACTGCGTAAACAGATACTTCAAAAAAAGTTTCTTTAGCTCTTATATAGAAAAGGAGCGACAAAACATTTTTGTTATTTAACAATGATTTTTATGGTCAAATAATGACGTCGTCACTAAAGAAAAGTATTGTACCGCGAAAGAAGTTTTTGTTGAAATATAACTTGTCCCTGTGGAGTATATTTTATAAGCCTTTTATAATTAAACAAGTAGGGATGTACACGGGTTTCCCGTGGTGCAGAAGTACTTTTCGTCAAATTTTCTGTAGTATATGTGTGTGTGTGTGTGTGTGTGTGTGTGTGTGTATATATATATATATATATATATATATATATATATATATTGAAATCGGTTCATCCAATATCTTCCAAATTCATAGTTACAGAAAAATTCTAGCCTTGATGTTGTGATAGCCCTGGTTTGTCGATCCGGTTGAAATATGTTACTTTGGTTATTTATTTATATGATGATTATATATACCACATTTGGTTAAAATCCATGCGGTCATCTCTCTAGAAATACGTGTAAAATAAATATTTTACTTTTTATTGTAGTAGCCTTGCTCTTTAGCTCCGTTTTAAACATCTTTATTTCATTATGGTATGTTGTACACATTTTATATACAAAATTTAATTGAAATCCGTTCAGCCAATTCCTTCTAAATTCGTAATTACTGAAAGAGTTTAATTAGTAATTGTGGCACCATTGTTTAGTTGATCCGGTCCAAATATGTTATTATGGTTTAACATATACGTCTTCATTATAAATACTAAATTTCGTTAAAATTGATTTAGACAATTCAACACAAATACGTGTAAAAGGAATTTCTTTTATTACATTGATTGTGGCAGCTCTGGTTTCTATATCTACACAAAACATATTGATTTTGTTTTTTTTATGCTGCACACCACCTTCATACAAAATTTTCCTGAAATCGGTTTGACCAATTCCTTCCAAATTTACAATTACCGAAAAGTTAAACTTTGCAATTGTGGCACTCCTGCTGAGTCGATCCGGTCCAAATATACCATTTTGGTCATTAATTTGTATGAGTATTCTATGTACCATATTTGGTTGAAATCGATTCGGCCAATCCTTCCCTGTTATATGCGGACGGACGGACATCACAAAGATAATAGTGCTTTTCAGCAATGACGAAAAGCACTAAAAAATGAACGTAAATTTTTTATGTATGATTCAAAAAGCAAAAGAGTCAGAGCGAATTATGAAGTACAATTCTAGTTATAAAAAGCGATTCTCTTGTATTTTCCTTAAGACGACATTAGAGAAGAACTTTTGTTTCAGAGAAACTTTAAAGAAACAAAAGTATTCAGAATAATTAATTTTATTCATTATTTTCATCTGCAACTGATACCATGTCATATTTTATAATTTCTTAATTAAATATAAATACGTAGTAATTTACAGAAATTGCCTGAGCCAATAATAACTACAATGTAAATGAAATCATTTAAGATAGTTATAATATTTGTATGACTATTAAAATTATCTGAATCATTTTGTTAAATATTAAACTTTGTTTTACCAGAATTTTAATTAAACGGTGATATGAAATTCAAATCTCAGCGAAAGTAAAAAAGGAGTTTTATTAACAAATTATTCTGCAAAGAAAACATTAAAAAGGGGTTTAAGCAGATTAATTCAAAATGTTCGATTTAAAATTTCCGCATTATTACTAATTCGATTTTAACGGTTGGTATTTGGAGACACGTTGGCATTCAAATCATTAGAGGAATCTTGCATCTTAGTAGAATTTGAACATATAGGAGATTTGTTAATGTGCAGAAATTAAAATGGATAATACACTTAGCTGACCGCACAACACGATTTGTATTCAGATTTTATTTTTCTCAAATTTAAAGCAAATTGTGATAAATATTGCGGCTGGAGTTCAGCGATTAAATTATATGGTAACAATGTTAACAAGCGACCGTCCATTGCCAAGCCTTTGTCTGTGGATTACTTGCACGCTTGCGTCATTACGAGACGAGTTAAAAAATTGAAGTGCGAAATCCGAGCAACGAAAAAAAAAATTGCGGCTGCGTCGAAACGTAGAGCTGGAAAGAGGAGGAAGGCCAGCCGCCATTCCACCAATATGGAAACATCCCGCGACAGAAAAATTGAATAAAATAACGAAAGCGAAAAAAGATGAAGTAGAGAAGAGAGAGGCAGAGAGACATGTAGAGAGAGAAAGAGGAAAGAGAAAGAGGAAAGAGAAAGAGAGAGAAATGGGAGTGAGATGGTGAGGGTGGAAGAAGGAATTCATGCGAAGTTCTTTATTTTATTGCCACCTTCACCCCCTCCCACCGAAGACCGCACATCTTCCGTGCGTTTCCTGTTTTTTTGTGTGTGTGATAGCATGAGTCTTAAAATGTGTGCGTGCGGTATCTGTTTTTGTGTGCATGACAGCGCGTCTGTGTGTGTGTGTGGGTACGCGGGAAATCCGTGTCTGAATCTCCGTGGGAAGCGGTTGGGGAGATAAAACGTTGGATTTCTTTGCGCGTTGTGATTGGAGAAATGGATGTTGAGAAAGCGAGAGAAAGAGAATTCCAATGTTAACGTCCAATCCCGCGATAAAATTTCCCTTTCGCATTTCTCGTATCGATGCAGATGCGATTTGTAAACGGTTATAAATCCCTCCCTCTTTTGTCCCAAATGTTTTTCCTAGATTATGTATCCAATCTTTGATGCGACACGTTATGAACAAAATAAAAAATAGTGATTTGCCCAGACTCAAAATTTTTTAATTCTTTCTTGCATTGATTCCTAGTTCTACAGCAGATATGTTGGTAACCTTTTACCATTACATGAGAGAGAGGTGGGGGGGAGTATATGCATTAAAATATAATGTGTGCCATATGGTGCTCTGAACTGTACTCTATTGCGCTACACGTAGAATGCTAAGCATAGTGTTAATACGGAAATGGTATAGAAAGGAATCAAATAAAATAACGTAAACGTTAATAATACTATTGAACTCGAGATGTTTTACACAATTTTCGATTGTTTAGTTGATGAAAACTGATTAGAAAATAAATCGGTAAATAAAAATTTAATATTTCCCTCGCATCATTTCTTATTTATCGTTTTGCAGTATTTAGTCATTGAAATTACGTAATATGTTTATTGATGCATCAACTAAGGAGGGAGAAGAAATTTTTAATAGACAGATGTAATCGGGTCGTGGTGTTTTTGCTGTTCTATGGTGTATGTTCGGTCAAATTATACAGGTTCAAATACTCCATCACACGAAACGCGCCTATTTGTGATACACGGTACACTTTCCTAACTAGTCGGCTCGAAATATAAACAGTATTCCAGCCAATAAGGTTCAATTTTTTGCATATTACTCGATTAAAAATGTAAATTTCATATGAGATAAGTTTAGCTCAGAGAAAAATACTTTTGAACAAATTTTTATATCACCTTCTGAAATTGTAAATGACCAGAAATACGAAAATTTTATTGAAAACCAGGCTCGTAGCTTTACAGAAGTCATATGGCGCGAGTGTATCTTAAAGGAAAAGTAGCGAATTCCTTCACCATTCAGATCTCAAAAAATTGACTTGAGAAAGTTTAAGGAACTGCAATATGTTAGATGGATTCTTGTAAATCAGATTTAGTAATAGCCAGCAAACTTCTCTCTTACGCTGGAAGCGTTAGTATAATCTTTACGAACGAGCACATAAAAATAAGGAAAAACAGAAAGTCAGCTTCATGGATCAACATCACCTGGCCTTCATGTTAAATACATGAAATTTCTTATCGAAAATCCTTGTATTGATACCAACAATATTTCCCCCTAAGATTGCAGCCATATTGGACTCTTCGACTTATACTAATGATAGTTGAATTATTGAAGTATTTCTTTTTGTGATAAATGGCATGGCCATCGAAGGAGTGAAAGTCCTCATTTCACCATGTCTCAACCTTGTGCCGAAAAACATATGTATACGGAGAGTATTTAGCATAGAATACAACTCATCATCTCGGTGGATTATTTTTAGGCTCATATTTTACACCTCCCAAACTAACCCAGATACTTTCGAAAAAACTTCTGTTCTCGTATGAAGAATAGAGTCCAAATATTTTGTTTTAATGGACTGTAATGATTCTTTAGTTTTATTTGAATCGCTTTAAATGCTGTGAGTACAATTTAAACTCTTTCGTAATCAAAATTATTTCCAAGATAATTCATAGTGTTATAGGTTTTAATTATTCTAATTATTGCAGAGTTTTAATTTGTGATAGTATTAATCATTATTACAACATAATTGAAAAGTGGGAAGCATATTTGACATACTAGATTCCCGTGGGACTTCATTAGAACTTAGTGAGAAGCATGCTTCTCGATTCCCAGGAAAGAGTTAGTTTTCATATACAGTGCCATACCTGAAGGCTTGCCCCTGAGAACGTCAAAGTTTTAATAGGATTTCATTCTACACCATACAGAGGAGCTTGTACCAAAGCCGTACGCCATTCAATGAGTGAAGGCGTGTATGCCGAGTGAAAGTTGGCGAACTATTAATGCATTTCTTTTGTTTTAATATTAACTTTCTTCGTACTTTATTTTCAAAATGTTTAATATCCCAAGAGATTAATGTAAGATAAATCGAATAAAAGATCGATTTAAAAAACTTCGTCTTATTATATACAACGACCATATAAATTTTGGGTATTCAGATGCGTGTAAATTTCACTTCAAATGTACGGAAATAAATACTAAATTCGACATAAATACTTGATCCTCAAATGCATCAAATTGCTCAAATGAAACTTAAAGCTTATCCATGAAATCCGAAAACATGATATTGGGCCGTGAGAAGTAATTCGCTAAAAATAAAAATAAATTACCCGAGTATTACTATGCAAGCCGCTAGAAAGAGGAGGAAGTGCAACCCCGACCTAAACGTCATAACTACGACAAAATAATTAGCGGACTGTGTAATTGGAGCAAAATTAACGGTTTAAAAGATTAAAGATATATGCAAACCAGGAAAATGATGAATTATATATAATAGTTGAAGTTACAACTCATGGAATATTTTTATTGATCCTAAGTTTCAAATAAGTATCATGAAACGCTGTTTGCTTTTTAAATAAGAGAACGAAAATGTTTTTTCCTAATTCTGAAAATTTCAAAAATTATATTTATAACTAGCGTAATTTCCCGTCAAATATGACGGGTATGCGTGAATTAATTATTAAGTTAAAATAAAATCGAAATAAAAAATTAATGAAACCGACTTTTATATGCACTAAAAGTAAACAATAAATAAAAAATTCTCATATTTGAGTGTTCCAGAGAGTAAAATAGTTTTGGGCGATTTGAAATTGTACGATAAAGAAATAAATTACGTTATACAACTCTTATATGACCAAAACTAGTTTTAATTTATTGAACATTTAATTTTTTATCACTGTCTCTCTCTCTCTCACTCTCTCTCTTTCTCTTATTAAAGCATCATAAAAGTATTCCCGATGTGTTTGTTTTCGATATGAAAAATCAGTATAATCAAATAATCATTGTTTTTGAAAGTTACCTTTGTTTTAATTATAGTTTGAATAATTGTCATCAGAGAGGTCAAATGATTATCCAACTATTTCCTGAGAATAAAATAAAATAAAATAAATAAAATTAGACAACTGATATTTTGAATGTCATGTTTGTTTTTATAATTTATATGTGCAATTTTAATTGTCTCTCTCATACGAAATAGATCACATTCCAGTATTGAAATAAAGTAAAGATTTTTTCTTTTTGTCAGTCGTTAAAAATGCCCACAGCCCATACGCAGTTTACTGAATAATAATAATCTTTAATTATTAACGTTGCAATCTATTAAGTTTGACATTACTACCACTATAAATTCGATTCTTCATAAACAGCGCGAAGTAGATAACGCAATTATTATGGCTATTTGATTGCTTAATGGACGCTAATTCAATCGGAGGGAACAACACCCGGAAACAGTACGAAAAAGCCATAAAATTTCGAAATAAATGCGTGTTTCTGAGAAATTATTCCAGGCAACATCAAAATATTGCAAGAATAAAATATTTTATAGTTTTAGCCGTCGAATAACGCAAAAACGGATAATTCGGTTCATATTTACTTATTTTAATAAATGAAAGAAATAAACCTCGCACCTTGAAAAATCGAAACTCCTGTGTAAACATATGGGAAAATATAATCGTCTCCCGGAGTCGAATCCGGGACACTTAATTAAACGAAAATAGTTTTCCCGGGGTCTCCCATTTTGCAGAAACAAAATGGCGTTTGCAGCATTTCTCTATGACAAACTGTTCAAGAGATAAAAGGGGGGACTGACGGACAGACATTGAATAATTATATATAAAGATAATTGAATTATTTTACTCTTATTAACACTTAAAAACAGGATAAAACATGAATGAACAATCAATTTACCATTAAAGGAAAATGTTTAGTAACTAAATACTTACATGAACTGCAATGAGTTTTAACTATATTTTAAGATCGCACTTTTCTTTTAACTAGGTATAATAGTTTTTTACTTTTTTTTCAGAAAATTGGCTTTATTTAAAGAAATTTAAATAATAGTCATAAAATGTTATTTTTTAAATCTTATCAGAAATTCGGTTTGAAATATTTACAGTATTATCATGTAAAGCAGGGGTCCCCAACCCGCGGCCCCGAACCAATTCTGTGCGGCCCTTACTTCCCAAAAACTAATTCTTTTTTAAATGTTTTATACACGTTTCTTTCTTGACGATGGATAGCTGGGATGAAATAATGCAAATTATGATTGGAGAAAAAGAACAATACAAAAAGTTTTAAGGATTAAAGAACTCTTAGTTTAATTTCTTATACAGCTAAAATTCTAGCCAGAATAATAACCAAAAGAATTGAAGGTAAAATAGAAAAGGAGCTGCAAGATAATCAGTTTGGTTTCAGAAGAGGAAGAGGGACAAGAGATACTAGATATAGGATGTATGAAGATGATGATGATAGAATGAGTGCTAGAAGTAAATAAGGATATGTATTTTTTTTGTAGTTTGGGAGAAAGCTTTTGACTGAGTGAAATGGGATAAAACGTTGTGTATTTTAAATAAAATAGGGATAGATTGGAAAGATAAAAGATCTCTTAAAAACCTTTACTTTGATCAAAAGTTAGAGTCAGGGTTGAAGGAGAAGAAACAGAAAGTACTTCAATAGGGAGGGTAGTGAGGCAGGGATGTCCTATTTCACCAGCGATATTTAATATTTATGCAGAAACAATAACAGAAGAAGCGTTGATGGAAGAGAACGGATTTAAGATAGGAGGTGAAAGTATTATCACCATTAAATACGCAGATGATCAGGAATTAATAGCAGAAGACGAGAAAGAACTTCAAAGGATAACAGACAGGCTAGTGGAGTTTGGCAAACAATATGGAATGAAGATCAATGCCAAAAATGGGAACAATTAAGTAGTTTCAAATATCTTGGCAGTATCTTAGCGCAGGATAGATGTAGTACACAGGACATCAGAAGTAGTATTTCAATGGTAAAAGCAGCATTTAAGGAAAAGGAGCTTCTCACAAGCAAGAAAATAAATTTAGAAACTAGGAAGAAATTAGCGAAATGCTACGTATGGACAGGGCCGGTCCTAGGCGTGGGCAACGTGGGCGACCGCCCTGGGCGGCCACTCATCCTTTTCGATGCGTATTTGCGAAAATGGGCGGCGAGATATGACACGTCTCTTCCCATCCAACAAACTCAACTCGATTATTTTCACCTTCCTCTGGTCGCTCGCCTTCTATGAATTTAACAATAGGAACCTTTGATTCTTCTTAAGGCGCCTGTTTTCCTCGATAGGACTCTCCCTCAATTCAGTCATAGTCTTTATCTGAGGGGCATGTTTGAAATTTTTAATCAAAGAGCCAACAGCTATAAGTTCACGACAAATGTTTTGCTTACAGAGTGTAAACAGACTTTCTATGAAGAAGTGGCCCATATGTCATACAGATAAGCAGTTTCTCTTATGAGATTCCGGGCATTTTGGCCAAGGATGAGACATAAGAAACCAGTCCGGTGTGGATTTTTACATAGCTCGGGTGCGTTGTGAATTTTCTAATCCCTCTCCTTTCTTTAGTTTGGAATAATGCGTGTTAAAAATACCGCAATTTTTTAAGGTGCCTGTGCATTTCTTTAAGGTGAAGAGTTGAGAAGTAGTGCCACGTACATCTAACAAATTGGTCTCCCGCACACTGTCTTTACAGTATTTTCGGATATCTATCAGTTTCAAGACTTTCCCGTTCAGTCTGGTTCAAACTATTCAACTTTATGTTTCGCTTACTTTTCTATTTAGAGTGTTCATAAAGTACGGCCAATAAAATGTCAGACAAAAAGAAAACAAAAATGTACCATTTTAAATATGTGTGGTAATTTTGTTGATAGTAAGTAAAAATGCGTTTATTTTACTATGCTCTAATTGTGTGGCATTGTCTAAGAGGCAAAACATTGATATAAATTTCAAGACTCAATCGTCATTCGAAATGAATTATCTAGGTTCAGAATTTAGGAAAAAGTAAGTGATTCGAAAAGTAGATTATTAGCACCACGTCCAGTGTTTACAAGGTCGGTTGAGAAAGCCAAAATTAGCAACACTAGCAACACATTCAGAACAGCGAATTTATTAGCTTCGAAGAAAAAGATATTTTTAGATTGGGAGCTAATGAAGGAAGAATATATAGCAAGTTGTATAGAGGTTGTACCCAATGACCTATCTTCATGCCAAATTTCAGCTCTGTAGCACTGCTGGAAGTACCTTAGGTTTTATATGATATATCCTATGTATGTAAGAATCAGCTATTTATAATGATCTTCTTCTAAAAAATTAACAATAGGATTTCGAGGTTTAACATGTAATCGCAACATCCCGTTAAAACGGCAAGATTTCCCCAAAATATGTGAATTAAACGTTTAACATGAGGAATTTTGAACTGTAGGCGGAAATAGATGAACAGACTAACAAACTTCATAGTTTTTTCTTTAAAATGGGCTAGATCTGAAGGTCATAAGTGGATTCTTTCTAATTTAGATCTCAAAAAGAATAAAAGCCTGCAAGTCAAAAAGTCGATTTTTACGTGTTATCATACGGAAAGTGGAAATGCCTACCTTGGAGTCGATCCTAGGACTTTTTTCGAGATTTATTTTCGTCATCATCTTTTAATATGTGAGTCGATCATTCCTGCCAAATATCAAAAATGAATCTCGTTCCATTATCGAGTTATTTGCATTTTTATAGCGCGACAGACGGAGCCAAAAAGGGACAAAGGGATAGAAGTAGCCTTTTATTATTGTTAGATACTTTAACTTAGTAATGACATCATAAATGCAGTCAAATGGATTGAGATATCAAAACAAATTAGCAACGCCTATAAAAGGACGCCGCTGGCCATGCAAAATTACATGAGTAAGTACATCGAATATACCTTTCAGGAGTCCATGGACAATTCGCATATTATTCGGCGTTGCTTGCACAGATTTATGATGGAATTCCAGAAATTCATTTGTTATCCGAGTTATTTTGACTTCGTAAATAACCAAAACTCTCTCAATTAATCGCCACTCGGGAACAACAGGTGTCGCTGAAAATGTTCTGCTAGCTAAATACCGTACGTTCTTCCCTCCAAACTTTCCCGAGGTCAACTTCGCTCCCAGGGCAACTTCAATTCAAATGTGACTAAAACCGTTCTCTACCGATGAGACACAGTTCGCTGAAACTCGGGGGAAATTCAGGATAGAATATTTCAAAATATACGAGCAACAAAATTTAAGAAAAGCGTGAGAACATTGCCTACGTTACGGGACAAGATCCAACATCGACATCTCAATCCTCAGTATACTTACTACGCGAGTGTTAATTAGGGAAAGGATTCTTGGGTATAAAATACGGAGAGAAGACACGAGGCAAGAAAAGAGTAAGGTAATGAAAGATGTTTTTTATTATAAGGAATGGGAATAGGAACACCGTAAAAATTAAATTTAAAAAAATCTAAGAACTGTTATTATTCTCTCTCTCTCCCTCCCCTCCCCCTCTCCCTCCCCTCTCCCTCCCCCTCTCCCTCCCCCTCTCCCTCCCCCTCTCCCTCCCCCTCTCCCTCCCCCCTCTCCCTCCCCCTCTCCCTCCCCCTCTCCCTCCCCCTCTCCCTCCCCCTCTCCCTCCCCCTCTCCCTCCCCCCTCCCCCTCTCCTCCCCCTCCCCTCCCCTCTCCCTCCCCCTCTCCCTCCCCCTCTCCCTCCCCCTCTCCCTCCCCCTCTCCCTCCCCCTCTCCCTCCCCCTCCCCCCCCTCTCCCCTCCCCCCCCTCTCCCTCCCCCCCCTCTCCCTCCCCCCCTCTCCCTCCCCCTCTCCCTCTCCCTCCCCCTCTCCCTCCCCCTCTCCCTCCCCCTCTCCCTCCCCCTCTCCCTCCCCCTCTCCCTCCCCCTCCCCCCTCTCCCCTCCCCCTCTCCCTCCCCCTCCCCTCTCCCTCCCCCTCTCCCTCCCCTCTCCCTCCCCTCTCCCTCCCCCTCTCCCTCCCCCTCTCCCCTCCCCCTCTCCCTCCCCCTCTCCCTCCCCCTCTCCCTCCCCTCTCCCTCCCCCTCTCCCTCCCCTCTCCCTCCTCCCCTCTCCCTCCCCCTCTCCCTCCCCCCTCTCCCTCCCCCTCTCCCTCCCCCTCTCCCTCCCCCTCCTCCCTCCCCCTCTCCCTCCCCCTCTCCCTCCCCCTCTCCCTCCCTCCCTCCCCCTCTCCCTCCCCCTCTCCCTCCCCCTCTCCCTCCCCCTCTCCCTCCCCCTCTCCCTCCCCCTCTCCCTCCCCCTCTCCCTCCCCCTCTCCCTCCCCCTCTCCCTCCCCCTCTCCCTCCCCCTCTCCTCCCCCTCTCCCTCCCCCTCTCCCCCTCCCCCCCTCCCCTCCCCCTCTCCCTCTCCCTCTCCCTCCCCCTCCCCCTCTCCCTCCCCCTCTCCCTCCCCCTCTCCCTCCCCCTCTCCCTCCCCCTCTCCCTCCCCCTCTCCCTCCCCCTCCCCCTCCCCCCTCCCCCTCTCCCCTCTCCCTCTCTCTCTCTCTCGGATACGCTAGGGGTTGTCAAATAAACACAACACACTACACATTTTAAATTGCTTTTTTTAAGTCTGCATAACTATATTGTTATGTGGAATCAACGTAAAGCTATTTGAACCTTGTTGTGTTTTTTGTTTATTTAACAGCGCCTAACGTATCCTATTTGAACCCAACCTTTCTCAAGGTCCTTCGCGCGGTGTTAGGATGTCGGAGTCGAAATAGTTGACTGGAATGAATACGTTTTCCCCGATTTCGGTTGTGGTATTTTGAGTACAATCAGACTTTTTAGAAGAAAAATTACCCTAACTTCAGAACTTCGGTTCTCGTCGATAATTGGTATCAGGCTGTCTTAGCATCCCTTCGATGTTTTAGTGCACATTAAGCAACAGTTTACTGAACATTATATATCTATGAAATTACGAATATAATAATGATCCTCTTTAAAATGTGGTACAAATTTCTCATTAAAATATTTATTTCTCAAGTAAACCGATTTTATCCTTAACTGGTGAGTTGGATTTTAGTGACGTAACTGGTGAGGTTGGGTCCCAGGAACCCGTCGATACTTTTGGGGGCATAACGAATTCCATAGGAAATTTCACTTCCAAAGGTGACAGTTTTTTAAATACACACTTAGAATAAATAATAAACGCATTTGATGATTGGAAAATCAGTGTTTATTGCACAAAGTGGAAAGTTACAAAATTCGATAAAAATTTACGATTTTTGACATTTGCTCCTTTTACAAACAAATATTCACATAAAATATTTTTTTTCTACAGTATCTATGTCTAAGAGAGTCGATAAATGAAACAAAAAGAAAAAACTGATTCTATACAGGCTGTGCAAACCGGTTGCTGGCACATTTTGCAGTAGATAAAGGTTTTTCTGTCGGATATCGGAGGGAAAGAATAGAATATTTTGCGTTTAGATTTCTGTTTAGATTGTCCTTATACTTTAGGAGGACTTTGGCGTGATTGAGGTGCATCAGGGCCTCAAGTGCTTCGAATCAATGTTCGAAGTTTAATGGATAATCTCATATTTTGAACCCTCCTTTGCAAATGAGGAAGCATTAGTTGCCTTCCCAGTTGTTTCATGAAGTCCTCCCTCGTGAACTTTCTCCTACTTTGGTAACAGTTATAAAGAATAAAAGAATTCACTGCGGCAATGTCCATCATAGCGTAAAAAAATGCGATTGGCCATCGGCGCGTCTTGCGGCTCGTTGAATAATTAGCGCACAAAGAGCAATGGTTTCAGACTTATCAGTCTCTTTATCACTCCTTGAAGCATGGAGAACAGCTTTTTCTTTTTTGTGACATTAAGAGTCATGTTTTCACATAATGAGGAATTTACTTGCTAGAAATTCGGGTTTTCTTTCTTTCTTATTCTTCCAGATGGTTCCTACATATGTAAAAAGTGCTGACATGA